>OU452199.1:7304859-8554859 GCA_911728435.2 Apoderus coryli | reverse complement strand
ACTTACAATGTAAACTAAAAATAAAGGAAACATTTTGAAAATATGATTAAGATAACTTGAAAATTGAAACGGTCGTTACCATATTGTCACACAAGTTCATTGTCATAGAATACCATTATTTTGTATGAAATATTAGGAAACACTCAATACTCTAACCGACGTCAAATTTTTGGCACTGGGTTCGTCCAACGGATGTACATACCTCTCCCGAACATCTTCTGCGTTTTTTGTTGGGTGAACTTATATCCAGATGATCTACATTATCGTATCTAATATCGTCAGAAATTCGATTTAGTGTTAAATTTTGTTTAATTGTAGCTGGTCTTCTGGGTTTGTTTGGTGGATATTTTTATTTATTTAACAATGTTACCGCAATTTCTCTTCGAAAGTTTGAATTTGTTATGGATTTGCCGGTTCTTTTGTAGAGAATCTAAGCGTTATGGAGTGCAGTATCAATCATCCAAGTAAGGATTGGACAATACCGTTTTTTACTGCGGATCCCAATGCGATATCTAAAGCGCATAATTTGAATGAACCGATCACGTCGCATTCAACCTCTACCATCACATTACACATGTCGGCTTCAGAATCCCTGTAAAATTTTTTCCCTGGAAGGATACTGTAACCGGAGATAATTAAAATTCCTTGAGTTCTTGGATTGTCACAATCGGATCAGGAGAGTTTAAAAAAGGAGATCCGCCTATACTCTTGGAAATGGAAGAAAACCCAATATTAAAAAATTTTAAACATGTATGTCACATATTAGCCTAGTGTAACCATATGGGCACACACATATTTGTATGATATTAAAAAATAAGATTATGTTTACAATATAATTGCTTGTATATTATCGCAAACTCAGTTATATAAGCCATCTAATCCAATATATATAAGAAATTAAGTTACAAATATAAATTAATTAATAATACTTACACAAATCTAGTTTCTATATTTTTCTAATATAATAACGAAGTAATTTTCGATAATGGAATGTTAATTCACCGTGGCAACTAAGGTTACAACAAATAATGGAATGCATTCACATAGCCATCTATTATCGAATTTTTTAAGATATAATGCTCTCTAAACAGACTTCTTTGAAAATTGCACATTAGAACGATACTACGTCACTGTGACCAAATGGTAACACAAGGTTCTGATGGGTTAATATATTGTATTATTACTTAAGGACACAATTCACTGAAGATTGATTAACAAAGTGTTTTAAAATTACATTTGTAGAAAGTATTTTATGTAAATAAACTAAACATAGTATTCATTCGTATTTTTTGAGTTGGATCATACTTATGATTTAAATTTTATGTTTATGTATTGTATTCAATTATACCACTGAAGATGACTATAATTTAAACAAAATTAAAAGAGAATTATTTGTGGAGCAGACGCAGATTCATCGATAAACTCCACCTAAATGGACTACTTTTATAATATAAATTTAATTAGCAAAAAGAAATTAGATTGAATGCAAACGAGCCATTTAGAACGATGTTAGGAAAATATGTTATATAGAATTACAATTTAAAGTGTCTACAAAATTGCTGTTTTCTCTCCTATAACTGTGAGCGTTCTTTCCAAAATTAACTATTCCGTTTTTAGTGAAATTGTGGGAAATCACGAAAAATGCTAGCGGACACAACGAAGTAAATCTTAGCAATTATATTATTATCGTGTATAGCTAAAGAGGTTTTGCTTTCACTTCTTACAATTTACTATAAAAGATAAGATATTAAAACAATGCGTTACCGTCAAAACTGACTATTTCCAGGATTTAGTTAAATTTTGCTAAAAACTCAACACATTAAATATATATATAGACAATTTAGCTATTGTTACGTCTGCGTTTATTATAGCAACTCCATGAAGTCTATAGTAATCAATAAACACTTGTTGTGTTTGATATTGTGTCCTGAAAAAACATGGAGAATTAATTTTTGCAGTTTGTGTAATCTACCTTATGTTATTTATAAGGGATTTCCAGTTCCTGATGCAATTCGTTCTTTCCAAAGTATTCTTCACTCTTATGACTTATTTTCAGAAGTGAAAATTGGATTGTGTTTATCGATCTCTCACATCTGTCTGACCCTGTATATTTTTATATTTATAGTACATATTATAAACATTATTAGATAATATTTATATTAAATTATGTAGTCCTGCTGTGTCATGAATAACTACGATTGACACAGTTTACCTAATCTAGTTTTAAGAATAATTAAGAGAGAACCATTTTAGCTTTTGTACGGGTGAGCAAAACTCGATGTCCCAGCTCTGTTATGAGAAAATGAAAAACGATAGAAAAATTTGGAAAAGAGTTTCTTAAATAGGATTAAGTAAGCTCCATTTTAATCCATATTTCATTTTGTTTCCAAGTTTGGAAACTGAAGTAAATTACATCATCAACTTTTTTTCCAGAAACATACCTATATTTTTGCATAGTTCAAAAGAGCTAATTTTTCTAAACAACTTTTGTAAAGAAATGTGCTATCTTCATTTGTTAAAAAAATATAAGCAAATTTGTAAAAAAAACTAATATGAAAAATTCGCAACCGTCACAACTTTTACACAACTAGGCTTTGGAAACAAACTGCAATTATATCTGTCAATACTTAAACTAATGGTTGACAAATAGTATTCGTGTGATACCTTCTAATACATATAAGTCAACATTTGATATTCAGTCTAGAGAGAAGATACGTATTATCCATCGGTTGTTAATAATAATTACTTATTAAACACTACAAAAACAGATGATATTATTTAATAGTAACTATTATTACCACAGAATTAAACATAGTAATACTATATGTTACTACTAATTAATTATAGGAAATCAATTACTACAACAAATTTTCAATGTGACCACCTCCTAGTAGTAAACGCTTATCTAATCTCCTCCTTACTTCTCTTCCTGAGGCCTTACATAACATTTCTCTTGAGAGTTCATTGCATGCATTTCTAATTTTTTCCTTTAAAAGTTATGTGTTAGCAATTCTTGCTTGGAGCGCCGCCCCCGTCATGCTGGAAAAACATAATATTTGCTCGTAACTGCAATGGCACATTTTCGAGAAGCACAGAAAGTTGCTATTGAAGAAGTTGCAAATGTAGGATTAATTTCATAGCATTATTAAACTCTTAATTATAATTTACTTCCAACCGCCCCTGTATATTTTTAGTCGCTATGACGTTTGACCTTCAGTCGATGTAGTTATGCCGCAGAAGTAAGACGTACTATCTTTTTGCGAATGCTTCTGAATTATCTTAATTGTTTTATACGTTACTCTAAGTTATATATTATGTTATTCCACCCGTATTAGTTATTATCCAGTTATAATTTGTGAATATAATTTAATTTGTGTTTCATTAAAATTATTAATCTTAAAAGTATTAACGACGTTGTTTATTAAAACATACCTATCTAAAGAAATTAACCCTAGACAAACAAGAAAAAGCCTACACAAATATTGTTCCCTGCATAAAACACCTTCGTAAAAGTATGGAGCAATTGAATGTCTGTTAGTAATACCACAGCAAACTTAATGCCAAAATGTCTTTCGTTTTCAATCGGATTGACAAATAACATGTCAACTTTTTCGTTATTCGTAAACATTTAACATAAAATGCACGCATTAAATGAGGATAAAACTATTTGTCAACCATTAGTTTTTTTATTGACAGATATAATTGCAGTTTGTTTCCAAAGCATACTTGTTTAAAAGTTGTGAAAGTTGCGAATTTTTGATAATAGTTTTTCCTACATATTTGCTTTTAATTTTTTAACGAATGAAGATTTGTAACGATATATCAAAAAATATATATTTCCTGATTAAATAAATATCCGATTAGTTTAATTTAAAATGTCTCCCGAATCTGAAGGTATAACCCAATAATATACGGACACATTACCAAGAGATCCTTTGAATAGTCATTATTTTATATAAGCCTACTCGTATAATCTCAAATAGCCCGACTTCCCTTTCTATTATTTAAATTTGAAATATGACACTACCCTCAAAAAAGAACTATTTTAATATATCCTCGAATATAGTTATAACCCCTAGAGAACAGAAGTAAACAACAATAAAATGCTAACAAAAGGCGCAAAATATCTGAATAAGCACCTCATATTTGATACGTCGTTTTCATGAAGAAAAACTGCTCCAGCTGCAAATAAAGACGTAATAAACCTTTAAAGCATGGCTCCTCTTCTAACTTATTTAAATTTACTGTTATGGCGCCTTTTGTTGCTAGATCAACGATCTCTCTCGACGTTTATGTCGTCCCTTTTGTTTTCGGCGTTAATCTGTGCTTGAGAAGTGGCATTATCAGACTATCAACGCTGTCTGTTGTCTATGCCTCGTCCAATTTGCGAAATATTATGTACGATTTGAGAAGTTTTACTCATTTAGCATGAAGAGGTTTCATCAAGAATGGCATATAAATACTTTCTTTCCAGAAATTTATGATTTATGTGTTGACTATATATTTACGGGACTTATAGTGTACCCACGTGGTAGGATGTTTGATTATTTTTTGTTACTTCTAAATATGGAAGATGGCCGTTTTCACATGCATGCTTAGTAGGTATATTGTTATAGTCCAGCAGTTGGCAGAAACATTTACACAACTTGGCCCGACCATTTTAAGATATGCTGCCAAGGTGGAACGCGCTAGATGGAACAACAAAATACAGTGGACTACTATTCCAAATTCAATAACGTGCTGCGTCTAAAGGCCGAAACAGACACTATCACTTCACGTAAGATTCTGTAATGTCACAGCACTTCCGAAAAATCTGCAATACAATGTATACGTGCTTATAAATGGGTTTAGAAGTAGACTATGGTTAGCTCATGCAGCTCACGACAAGTTATGCGTGACTGCATAATTTTGTTCTTACAAATTTACAATTTAGGCGCACCTGCTATATCACGCGTGAGAGCGGTGTTGCCTTTTTACACATAACTGAATTGTGTGTGAAATTTCGTCATAGATTTCCTAATAAAATCTTGTTTAACATAAGGTTTGTAAAGGAAAGTGATAAATTACCTTAAGAACGGTGATTTTTTTAGTAATTGTATGAGTTAATATAATTTTCCGGCTTATGCAACATAGGCAATCAGAACTAGCTAGCGGCAACACGGGGTCAGTCAGAATTTGTAATAAAATTGATCTGCTGTTTCTAAGGCGTGATAGCATGTGAAATTTTGCCGATGTGATAAAACGTGATCTCATGTGACGTGATAATAGTCTGTCTCCGCCTTAAGAAGTGAAACACATACAAACAACAGTTCTCGGAAACGGTCTTCGTTGATGACACAATTTGTGATAGTGGATTTATTTTAGTGCCGTTCAAAAAAGAATTTATATGCATAGGCGGATGAACTGGACCGAAAAATGGACAGCATGCTGTGTTTCTTATGTCGATGAAACTGATCTTTAAATAGTAGGCTTTAAGGAGAATCAATAATTAATGAACATAATGAGACGTAGATAAAGCAAAGGCTTTTTTCTGTTATGTACGAAGAAAATACACTAGATAGCAGAAAATAACAGTTATCTTAATAAATTAACTTTAATAATTACATAAACTTTCAACCAACGTGTTTTCTACATTCATCAGTTCAGTGAACAATTCCATCCGACAACGATGTGATTGTAATGTACTGGTACTTCCACAAAGTCTAAGAAAAGACATGGGAGATGCAAAGAACAAAAAAAAAACAGAATCATCCTTGCTGCTAAAGAACTCTACAAACACCCAATATTTAAACGCAAAACGCAGCACACACAGCTTGAATGTTGACCTGTGGATTGGCTCGGCAACAAAAAGCACCCACGCAGCTTCGATGTTTCTTTGCTGCAGCGTTGGGTTAAACATGAAAGATACACGCTGGCGACTATGGGTCGTTTTCGCTGTTGCTCAACTTTGGCGATACAAGGGTCTAAAACAACTGGTTTTTACCAATAGTGATATCAGTTTATCAATATTGCTCAGTCCCGAAATTGTAGTTATTACTACATGTCGGCTTTGAAGTATGGAGTTTTTTCCATACTACAAAGCTATAACTATGATAGACAGTAAGTAATTGTCACATGTAAATGCTGTTTTGTAAATATTACAAATAAAAGTAAGTACTATTTGTAAATTCAATGTATTATTGAAATCAGACGAAAATGCGTTTTGGACATGAAACTTCATACAAAGTGTTTGGTGTAACTTTTGCTTGTTGCTCTAAAATTGAACAATTCAAAACAGCTCAAAAAAAAAAAACTAACGTCAATTATCCTTTAATATGTGTACCTATAGTTTGGTCCCATAAGAAAAAAATAGCAGCCTGTAAAAAATACTAAAAAAATTCCGTCAATATATTTCCAATTATCTAACACATTCTCCATTTGTTCTAATTGCAAGCTCAACATAAAAAAAGTTGCTACACTACCCATTACTTTCAATTATTGTTCAATGCCTACAAAAAAAAATTAAACTCAAAAAGCGCTACTCTCATTAGTTACAAAAAATACGAGAATAAAAAAACATACCTTTTCTATATATTTTTTCCCTTAACAATATGTGCGATTCAGCCCACCTGTTGTTAAAAAGAAATCCAGGATGATGATGATTATCACAGACAGAGAACAGAGAACACCAATAGCAGCGTTGGCAGCGTGACAGAAGTGACAAATTTTAACAGGCATAATTAAATATCTTTCATTTATAGGGTATGTATAGCAGTATCAGATAGTGGAAATAGACACATTGTTTAAAGCAGATTGACTGCTGTACAGTCGACTTTTTTTTTGTATTCAATAAATGTGTGTGGACTAATTGATCTCAATAATAGGTAATAGCTTGTAACAGAAAATCACCGCTACAACTTTTTACAAATTCAATTAATAATGATAGAGTTGAGGTTAGAGTTGCATAAATATATAAATAAATAAACAAACAAAGATATTCAACTAAGTTGACAGCGTATTATCATCGATATACGAAGAAAATGAAATAAACTAACTTGTACGAATCAAAAAAATCTCGTGACACAAGTGGGATTTGAACCCACATCTCCCGATATCCGGTCATGTGTTTTAAATAATTAAATATATATTTGTCAAAAAATTATTACAATAATTTGTAGACATATAATTACAAACAAAACATATAAAACATAAGAATAATTAATACACTATATTGTAGAGGTATATCGTCAAAATTAATAAATAAATTAATGAACTGAGTAAAACAACTATATATTATACAATTATACGTCCAATATATTATATACATATATATATACAAACTAACCAATAATAACGAACCAGTATGTGAATCGCTCAAAATTAATACTTATTAGTCACTTACTGAATAGAAAGCTCTTTCTAACAAATATGTTTTTAGAGCTTTACGGAATCTGGGAAGCGATGATAACCATTTGATTTCTATTGACAGATGGTCGTGCATTTTTGTTCCGAATCGGGCTTTTGATTAATTCGCAGGAGGATGGGGCTGGCGGATAAAGATCATGTTCGGCGTTTCTAAGCAGATAGTTATGGAATGGTCTTTCAGAGACATCTAACAGGTATTTGCGGATTAAGCAGACCGATTCCAATATGAATAAGGAAGGTAAATTTTCTGAAGAAGTCGTGGCAATGGGCTCAATAGCGCAATCTCAGGGAGTATCGAATAGTTCTTTTTTGTAATCTAAAAATACGCCCAAATTCCGTTGCACAGCATGTAGCACAGAATGGGATGGAGTATAGAAGATGGGATTCGAAGACTCAATTTTCGAATTAATTAAGTTGCTCTCTGTTTCAGCAGTGTATTTTGTGGGTGTTTTTTTTTCATGTGCGAATTTTTCAATGCCGGAGAGTAGAAAGACTGAGAGACGCGAGGCGCACAGGTGTCAAGTATGTATAATTTTTAACAAGAAAATCCATTGACGCGGTTGCTTTCTCCCTAGAAGAGAAGGAATTGCCTCTGTTCTATTACTTAATGCTGCCACTCTATGGCATATCTCATAGAATTACATGAAGATTATTTTCATCAGTGATACTGATACTGGCGTCTCCATTCAAATTACTTCCAATGCTTTATTCAATATTGGCGCAAAAATAAGCATACGGTGCATTGTCTTGGCGAAACAACACTTTTTTCTTCTGCAAATGTTGCCGTTTCTTTGGGATTTTCGCCTTCAATGGACCCAAAAGTGCACAGTAATAGTCCCTGTTAATGGTGGTTCCTTTTTGGAGGTAGCCGATGAATATTATTCCATTCGCATCCCCAAAATACAGACGCCATCACTTTACCAGCCAACTGTTTCGTCTTTGTTCGCATTGGATTCAGTTCGACGATTGCTGTCCACTCAACTGACAACAACAATTCGTTGTTGTTTTTGGTCGACTGTAAGCTCACGCGGCACCCACTTTGCACAGAGCTTTTGCATACACAAATGTTCGTGTAAAATGGTAAAAACACTACCATCTGATATCTTTACAATGTCAGCTAGCTCCTGCACCTTCAAGTTGCGATAGTTCATAACCAACTTGTGAATTTTTTTAAATTTTTAAATTCAGCAATTCACTTCTCTACCATTTATTTCGATGGGGCAGAGTTCGGATAATATTTAGCAAGCCATTGTTTGGTTTCCACTGTCTTTTTTTTTTCATCAAAAAGCAATGCTTTTTCAAAAATCGAAATTCACTTTTTTCTCATTCACGAATCAATAGTCAGATTGCTGTCAAATTTATTCACGTATCGTTTGAAGATTAGTACTAAATAAATATCATATGGAAAAAATTCTAGGAACGCCATCTATGTGTTATCCTACGGACTTATTGATTGACGTAATATGTATACGTAGTGTATTTTTTGAATTAAATCTATGTGATTTATTTTAAAATTCCGTGTATCGTGCAAAAAAAATGTTTCAATTTATATGAACACGTATGGTTGTATAACATAAAAAAAGAGGACAACCCCTAGTTCGATTTTCCGTGTCCTATCAACGTAATAGGGTAGTCTGAACAATTTTCTAGAGAGAAGTGTAGTGTGTATAAGCAAAAAGAATAGAGCTGGGGATAAAATTGGAGCCGCTTGATTGGAGGAATAATTGACTAACGTCAATCGACTCTATGCGATTTCACACGTTCACCATTCACGTATCTAATAAAACTCCTGGCCAGTTTTTGAACATAGTCGTCACATGCTATGATTTTGTAGGTAATTTTATCGAAATGTATATGACATGAATTCTGTTATCATTGATAAAAAAAGCACACACAAAAAGCTGACCCAAAGAACGGGTAATCTCTCGACTAAAAACCTAATGCTATGGAACCGGCGAGATTGTTCGTGTAAGTCTTTGTTCTACAATAATAATAACACTTTATTTTTATCCGTCGAGGATACTGCAAGAGTACTTTGTTATATTTTCTGTGACGCTTTAAAAATTCATGTACAGAGACAAAAAATAATTTCAGGTTAAAATATTGTTTTTCCTTTATTTAAGTTAGATTGTTTGATTATAGAAACGTCTATACTTCTTTTCTTTTTTATTCAAATAACGGCATCACTTTCCCCACAAGAAAGAACGTTTAAAAAATGGTAGTAGGTCTGGTTCTTAGTGCTTTTAATTTTTGCGATGTTGTTTACAGCCCCTGTTTGTTGGGTAGTGATAAAAATCGCATACAGCGAGTTCAGAAGACATGTTTGCGTTATATTTTTGGCATCAGAAAATACGAACCTATAAGTCATAAACTTGCTGATACAAAATGGCTTTCGATGCAGAATAGAAGGCTCCTACACTCAGCTACTTTATATCATTCCGTTCTGACCAAAAGACACCCTCCATATCAGATTTAGAAATCTTCTTTCCCTGCCACCCATAGAACTGCAATATTTGAACGGTCCTTTTCATTTCAGATCTATAATAACCTCCGGCATAACCCAAAACATCTAAATATTGGTTCATTAAAAAAAATTTAGTGAACATTTGTTGAATTCACTTTAGCAGATGGACTCTTAATTTTCTGTAAATGTCGTTTATTACATAGTATTATTTTAATTGTTATAAATATGGGTCTTTAATAGTAATTATTGCTAGTTATTTTTGATTGCGCTACACGAGGCACTCTAGCCTTTCTATTTCTTGTAATTATACAGGGTGTCCTACGGTGGCAACCCATTAGATTATTTCAGAAACTACTTCGAATTGAATTTTGAAAATTTCAGTGTCTATATTGTCAAATATGCTCTACTCAAATAATATAATAGCAACGGCATAGCACTTCCGGTTATACCGGAAGTTGATGGCAACTTTGTTATTTTAAATGGAACACCCTATATATTATTATATTTTTGGATTCTAAATAAGATTTCATACATATTTCATGTATCATGTCCTATACCTAACGTCAGTCGTTTTTGACTTATATCAAGATTTATGTCAAGATTGACAGTTTAGGACTCCATAAGAATTCCGTTTTTTCTTTGTAAATCAGTATTTAATAATTATTTTGCAGGTATTTTCTTATCAGGTGGGATCTTCTTTTTCGAACTGACAAGACATTTTCTGATTAGTTTATACAGGGCGGTCAAAAAATTATATTGAAAACGGTTCAAGAAAAACAGTTGAAAGTCAATTTTTTCAAATAGAATGGGTATATTATTATTATTTTATCTTTCTGAGCATTAAAAAATAATGCAATTTTGTAATAGGTTATCATTTTCTAAAATGCATAGTTTTCGAAATATCGTCATTTTAAATTTTTCTGCAGCGCCTACCGTTGTCTCTCTGGAAGCTAGCCTCCCAACCTGCTCTAAATGATTTCTCAAAATTTTTCCTAATTTCTCTAGTCATCGTTACAGGTGATATTAATCACTTTATTCTCCATGAATTACTAATAAATTTATAATATCAATAAGTATTTTTCATTTTTGTTAATTTGACGTTTAGTTTGACGTTAAAATGACAATAATTTCATGGCTAACTAAATTAATTAGCTAGCGTCCAGAAAGACAACGGTAGGCGCTGCAGGAAAATTTAAAATGACGATATTTCGAAAACTATGCATTTTAGAAAATGATAACCTATAACAAAATTGCATTATTTTTTAATGCTAAGGAAGATAAAATAATAATAATATATCCATTCCATTTGAAAAAATTGACTTTCAACTGTTTTTCTTAAACTGTTTTCAATATAATTTTTTGACCACCCTGTATAAACGAATCAGAAAATGTCTTGTCAGTTCGAAAAAGAAGATCCCACCTGATAATAAAATACCTGCAAAATAATTATTAAATACTGATTTACAAGGAAAAAACGGAATTCTTATGGAGCCCTAAACTGTCAATTTTGACATAAATCTTGATATAAGTCAAAAACGACTGACGTTAGGTATAGGACATGATACATGAAATATGCCTGAAATCTTATTTAGAATCCAAAAATGTAATAATATATAGGGTGTTCCATTTAAAATAACAAAGTTGCCATCAACTTCCGGTATAACCGGAAGTGCTATGCCGTTGCTATTATATAATTTGAGTAGAGCATATTTGACAATATAGACACTGAAATTTTCTAAATTCAATTCGAAGTAGTTTCTGAAATAATCTAATGGGTTGCAACCGTAGGACACCCTGTATGTACAGTGGTATTTTTTAGTATTTGTAAATAATTTTTGGGGTTCCATATCAGTTTTTAACTGCCATCTAACCTATTTTGTAGTTCTTTTGTGTTTGTGTATTATAAAAGTAAATATGTAGAATTTGTACTTTATGTTATGTTGAACTGCAAATAAACTCATTATTATTATTATTATTAATCTAACCTTTGATGATGGGAACAAGTTACCCGAAATTATCATTATTTAGTAGTAATAGGCAGCACTCCTTTTCGAATATATTATTAGTATTTGGATCTTTTACAGTTTTTTACTTGTTTTAATTCAGAAGGTGAAATTAAATATATTTTCATGAATAGAATTCAAAAAGGAAAGTAATGGAATTTCAATAAATCAGCGCAAATACATTGACAAAATTTTAGAAAAATTCAATATGACAAATTGTAAAATAGCAAGTACACCAATTATACCTGGAATAAAATGAACAAGAAATTCAAATAGTTTGGCAATATTTACCATATCAAAATTTAATTGGTGCACTCATGTATTTATCTGTAGGGACCAGGCCGGATATAAGTTTTGCAGTTAGCTATTTAAGTCAATTTAATTCATGTTACTCTAGTGAACATTGGATTGCTGCAAAAAGAGTTCTTCGATATTTACAAGGAACAAAAGATATTAGTTTATATTATTCAAGATGCAATGATGAAAGTTATAGTTTAACTGATGCGGATTGGGCGAATTGTACAATCTACAGAAGACCATATACTGGCTATGTATTTAAATATGCCAACGTAGCAATTAGTTGGGAAGCACGAAAGCAACGAACAGTCGCACTCTCAACTGCAGAAAGTGAATATATGGCATTAACTGATTCTGCAAAAGAAGCCCTTCATCTGAAAAAACTAGCGAATGATTTGGGTATTAATCAAGAAAAAATCATTATCTATAACGATAATCAAGCTGCAAAAATATTATTTGTTAATCGAACAGTTAATTCAAAATCCAAACACATCGATATAAAGCAACATTTGATCCGAGAAATTGTTGAAATTATGTATCGGAGAACCGAAGATATGGAAGCTGATATATTTACTAAAGCTCTATCTGGACCGAAACATAAATATTTAAGTTTACTGTTAGGACTTCATCCACAGTGACGTTCATGAGGAGGAGTGTTGGAATATGGAATCACCTAATACACTCACGTCACAATGTTATAAATACAACAATAGATTGTCAAAAGAATTAATATATTGTCAGTTAAGTTTTTATACAGTTTTCGTTAATAAAAGTTAATATCTAATTTTATAGTCGTATAGGTATATATTATAAAGTATCCATAAACAAGTCTCTGCTGCATCATTTCCCTATTTTAATACAATTTAATTTTAGTTTTATGGAGGACGCTTCTCGACGCAACGCTACTGCTTATGAAATTGAGAGAAAAACAGGATGGATAGGAAAGTACAAATTAAATTTGCAACCTATTTTAGCAAATTAAAGGATACGTAGGGCTGTGTCGATTGCGAATTGGAATTAATTAAATTTATGTGGCATTTTACCAGAGACTTAATGAATTTAAAATTGAAAAAAGAAAACATAACGATTTTCGATTGAATTATGTGTATGTAACATATCAACTCAAAATTTTATATGCTTTGGATACTTAAAATAATAAAAATAATAATAATATACGAGGTTAGTGTGACAATGAAGTTAAAAAATTGTTGTCAGAAAGCATTTTATTTTTCAGGTAATCTATTCTAAACCGTATATATTCCAAGCTTCTTGTTTTCTTCCAAAGTTTCATGAATGTTGTGTCGAGATTTGGCATTAATTCTTTCTTGTCTGCGTAGCGATTTGTTTCTCTTTCGGCTTCCATCTAGAATGGAAAATTCGAGAGAAATCTGACAATGATAAATAATCAAATAAATCTTATATACGAATGCCAATATTTATATTTTGCGGCTAATATTCAAAACATAGTAACTTTTCATTGATGGTTGCTTTATTGTTTTCCAAAGTATTCTCTTTTATGTGTATTACACTTTTGTCATTTCCAACACTTCCAATCTGCTTCAGATACCTCCAAAAATGGGTTTGGAATGAATCTACTGCTCCTACTGATGACGAAAATCTTTGATGTTTCGGTACAAGTAGGATGCCAAATCAGGACTGTATAACGGATGACCAATCAATTCGACTTATTGAGCGTTCAAATAGTCCACTGTTTGACAAGATGTGTGAACACTAGCATTGTCTTGATAAAGAATGATCCGACGACAATAATTGTTAGTTTTCCTTATTTCGCCTGCATTGACACAGTTGCCACATGACTAGTTTTTCTCCAAAAACAGGCTACCGTGGAGTCGATTGCTGTTTACGTCGGTTAATACGTATAGTTGCATGATGATTTGCTCATCTTTTTGAGCTTTTGTCAAATTATGTGGGATCCAAAGCAAACAAAAATTTTCCAGCCAAGTGTTTATGTAATATTTTATGTACGCTGGTGCAACTAATGGCTAAATTGACTGTATCGCGGGCTGTGTGGCATGTGGCTCTGTCCTGCTGTAACCACATGTCTGTAACATTAATGCTTTTCAACTCAGGAAAGAAGAACTTAGTAGTCTTGTCTCTGTAACGCTCACCGTTAACTGTAACATTCCAACCATCATCATTTTTGTGGACTTAGACCAATGATTCACCATAAACTTAGCCATGAACAAGTATATTTGGCAACGTCGAATCCAAGTCTATTGTTTATGTTTACATTCATTACATTGTAACATTTGTAACAAGCGGTCTAATTAAATCAGTGCTTATTGAGGTTAATTAAAACAGTTTTTTAAATTAGTTGTGATAAATGTGTATAAGTATATCGTCTAAATTTTCTGTAAGTTACAACCCCGGATAAACCGTTTGTTAATAAAATAACGTGCTTTGTTTATTTCTCTTGTACCGGAACGGCCGGCATAGTGTTTATCGTATAACTAATCGGTGCTACTGTCTTTTGTGCGTTTGTATGTAGGTATATTTTTAAGAAATATTATTATTAACGAATTCAGCTGGATTTTTAAGTACCTACCTGATTTTTTTATTTCTTAGTCTGTTTTTATATATTATGCATTCAGCATGCTGCTACCTGGATGTAAATCCAATTATAATAGCGCTTTAAAATAAGAGCAAAATGGCAAACGAATAACAGTTTCTCTATTTCCCAACGATGATAATTTAAAACACAAATGGTTACAGGCTATTCGTAGATCTAATCAAAGACCGCGGTAGTGTAAATACTTTCCTTCAAGCCAAATTATACGGGACGATAATTACCTTCAGCCGGACGAAACTCTAACAAATATTCCATATAAACCTAAACTTTAACCCCATGCGTGTCCATCTATATTCCAAATTTGCCTAAATATTTGTCAAAAACAGTTCCAATCCCTAGAAAATCACACGAAGTGTGAACAAATCGAACGTTCTAAAGAAAAAAAAATATTCATGAGGTTTCGAAGCTCGTCTTTCAAATTTACGTCAAATTAATGTTTCAAATAACTAGACTATTAAGAAAATTAAAATATACAATTCTAAGTTACAAAATACGATTGCAACAAGACACCACGCCACTGGTATTATGGGTACTAGTTGGGTTTTTTTTATATAGATATTTTCTCTTAGTTTGGGAGATATAATATTTTCGTAAATACTATACATCTGCAAGTAAGAAATTTATTATCTTGGTGCTTTTAGCAAATGTTCCTAAAAAATTGGTACCTAAAAGAACGACCTTTTTCTAATCGAAAATATTGGCGAATAAAAAAACAATGGGTTTTTGTCCAGTCGCTGATTCAGGAGATTGAGAAGTCATTATGAAATCGTATTGTTTCTTACTTTATAAATGGTAGTGACTGGTTAATCTTTTGAACGAACTTCAACATAAGATACCAAAGTATCAACAATCATTATTACAGTCGACATAAAAATGTATTTTGTTTCTAAGACGTAAACTACTATTCACCCTGTAGCTATATTTGTATAGGAACATATTTTAAAAATGCTCTTTTCTTATTGGCCATTTTTCATTCTGTAGTATCTACTTGTCATTTTTATGAGGCAATTTTGGAAAGGCAATAGGACTTTGAGTTTAGATTCGTTTTAGCCTTGGTAGAGTCTAGATGTGATTTCTAATTGTATAAAGTTTCTTAATAATAATCGAAGTTCAAGTTCAGTAAATTCTTTGTTAATTCTTTTAATTGAAGGCCTTTTTGTTTCCAATCAATTTTTATAAACATTAAAGTTGTTTATTTTAGTAATTGAAATAAATTCAGTTTTCAATTGTAATTAAAGTTTCGTATAGGAATCAATATAATTATTCGTAATTATATTAATTTACCGATTTTAGGTTGTACATTAATGAATAAGATTTTTGTCTAAATTTTCATTATCGTATATTTGTTTAATCCTTTTTTTTATTTATACATATTTATTTCTTTGTTGTTATTCATTTTCTTTATTAGTTTTAATTATTAAATTAGTTGTTTTGAGCCCAAAAACCTTGGTTTACTAACCGTATTCCGATGTTGCCATTGTCTGTTCATGGCTTGCTTAAAGAAAGCTGTGGCAATGGTTTGTGGATTATAATCGAACCAAATATGGCATTTTTCTATGCTTGATGTTGCCAATTTGAAAGTCACCACCTCAAAAAAAACTAACAATAATACCGAAAGGTAATGTACTGCTATGGCGTTTAAGTGTTTAAGTATTGTACTTTAATCGAATCTTCAACTTTGAAAGTTGTGAGGTATCATTTTCAGGTCTAAATTTCTTTAGACCTGAAAATGATACCTCACAACTTTCAAAGTTGAAGATTCGACTAAAGTAGACCTGAAAATGATACCTCACAACTTTCAAAGTTGAAGATTCGATTAAAGTACAATACTTAAACACTTAAACGCCATAGCAGTACATTTTCCAAGTTAACAAGGAAGCTTGTGACGCACTGAAAATTATTGATACTTACTATTTAGTTTAAATTAGTTTTACAATGTTTACAATAATTAATTCTCTAAGTGGAAATGACAAATCCATAGTAGATACCCTACCGAACTCATATTATGTATATGTTGATACCATAATATGTGTAGTATATTTTCTATGAATTTTAACGAACATAATCCGATTACATTGTGCTGTGCAGAGCAACGACCGATCCTGAATGGAGCATGGCGCTGCATTTTGTAACTGCATATAGTGCACCATCCCGTGTTCAGCATAAATATCCACTAAAAAACCACATCTGCAAATTAACTGTTAACGAGTGACACGACGTAATTATTAGCTCTGCGGATGAGTTTTATCTGCATTAGAATCTATTTGGTTTTGTGCGTGCCAGTGGTTCTTCATTTTGAACACCAAAATTAAAAAAGAGAAAAAAAAGGGCACAAAAAGTGATGAAATAAAATAAAAAATATATATTTGTCAAAAAATTAAAAATAATTTGTAGACATAGGTATCAACAAACATATAAAACATAAGAATAATAATTAATACATACAGGTACATCGTCAAATAAATAAATAAATATATCAATTAAGAGACTTAAAGTAAATTAATTAAGTAAATATTCTACAGTTCAATATACAATGTGTCCACGGATAGAGTTTGGAAGAGGAAAAACTTTTGTATTTGTCGATTTAGAAGAAAAAGTCATTCTTTATAAAAACGTCTGCTTGTGTAGAAACTACAATTTCAAATGCCAAATTTACGATTACTATACAGGGTATGTCAAAAATAAGATTTTTAATGATTTTGATTTTTTTGTTTTTTTTAATTTTATGAAAATATTTTGAAAACCGTGATTTATTACACCAATTGTGCAAAAAACACTAATAAACTTTTTTCTCAAAGTGGTTA
Source organism: Apoderus coryli (assembly GCA_911728435.2). NCBI lineage: Eukaryota > Metazoa > Arthropoda > Insecta > Coleoptera > Attelabidae > Apoderus > Apoderus coryli. Next base: position 8,537,297 of record OU452199.1, on the reverse strand, counting down.
ATTTCATAGCTACTATTAAAATAATAAAATTAAAAAAACAAGAAAATCAAAATCATTTATTAGACTTTGATTGGATATTTGTAAAATATACCAGTTGCTTCGGATATTATACTTACTTTTATGCTCCATCTCTGGAGTAACAAGACTAACAAAATAGAAAGAACATCAGTAGATATCGGTTATTGACACAATTAAGTTTTTCCAATATGCCCTTTGACATATCGCCACGATCTTTTTTGAGCGATTGTCAAATTATATGGTAGTGAGCAGCAGCAAATTTTTAAACGGCCAAATATTCGCACATTGTTGATTGTTCCGGGAATAATACCCAAACAAGCCTCCTACACGATAGTGTCCCAGTTAGCATCGATGTTTTCTGGCTAAAAGCCTAATTTGGACGTCACGTATAAAATGCGTCCTAGGGTACAAAAAATTAGTTTTCCGGTACAAATTTTGAGCATATTTTCAAACTCGCATCTCTAACCACCCCCTTGGAGGGACAATCACACACCTAAACATTTTAATTGAAAGTGAGGTCATCATTTCAAAGGCCACCACAAAATTACATTTATAATGGTACCTTATTGTGTCCATCTTGGATGCAAAATCGACGGGTTCCAGTATAAATCTTTCAAAAAAGGAGAAGATAGTTGCAGATTATTTAACTGCTAATGCTGTAGCGAGTAAATTCGTGAACTTCGCAGCTTATAAATTCACTTTTAAAAACTCTAAGAGAGCACTGAACTCTAAAAGTATTTTGAGTGCAAATTCGATATCTACTCTTAGAAGTGTTAACAATTACTTAAAATTGTTATAATTAAATCTGTGCGGACTTTATAGTAGGGTAGTAGAAGTTCCCGCAGCGTTTGCAGTTTATGCACATTTAATTAATGTGCTTGTTGAGTTAATTATTGACATGCACGTAGTTTATTATGAAATTCTCTGTAGTCTAATAGGAGTTGTTTACCTTTCTAGTACAACATTCATTGAATTTCCTAGCGAATAGAGTTTCACAATATCTATTAGTATTTTAGTGGAAATCAGATATAACAATGGAATTTATAATTGATATTAGTCAAGAGTTGTAGTAATATTAAACTAGCATTGCGAAACTATTTGAACAACAAACAAATTTATTTATTGAACAAATTTAATTTCCGAAGACTTTGCAAGGATCTCACTGTTTATTTTAAGTTATAATAAACTTTTCGTGTCTTACGTAGAAGTTTAATTAGCAAGTGTCGATTACTTAGTCATGCATAAGATCGCAGGTGTCTTGAATCTTCGTGTTTAACACAAAATATGTACAAATATATTTCGTAACTCGAAAATCCACCATCAGGTATACTCATTCATTGTGGTCACTCTGTGAAAATTATTTACTTGGGTGTCAAATGATATAAAAATTTGAAACAATTAGGAACTTGAAAATAATTAAAATAGCAGCAGATTTTTTATTTTAAATTTCATCATTTATGTTCTTACTGGATCAATATACTACTCCCTTGAAAGCAAGCACTTATCTTCACTTTCTGCGAAATATTTTGCTTCTTCTAAAAGAAACGATCATTTAGATCAACGTCAATAATTTGCTTTGAGTATGCGCCAGTATCTGGACTAGACTCTAGTGTTATATAACGTTTTTAGTTAATCAAACTCCTATTCGTAACGAGGAATAACTCTTATTAACAACAATTGCCAGGCGTACGCCGCGCCGGCGGGTAAAGGGTAAAGCTTTTTAACATTGGAAACCATCAATTCATCAAAAACACATATTTAAACAAGAACAAGAAATATTATTTTTTCTCAAACGCGAGAGGATCATTTTTGTAGTAATTCCGATTCTCAGACCTTTATAAATATTTCGGAATCTGGAAATTATAAGCATTTCATCGCAACTCACTGACATATTTATAATGCCTTAGCAGTTCACAAATAAAAAAAAATTGCAAATATTTTCCGTCCAAACCGCCGGAGTATCTGTAGTACAAAAACAAATTTATATTCCATTAAATATATTACGTCGCGACGACCAAAAAAATTAGTCAGGGTAAAATTGTATCTGTTACATTAATGAGGCTACTGTTAACATTAGCCTCTTTTAAACATTATTTGCTTTTACGGAAAATATCACGAAAAAGGTCAACATTAACACTTAAAAGCTTGTCAAGGTTCAGAAAACTTCAAGGTTAGACATAGGAACTGCGCGCAAGTATGTGACTATGGGCTTTAATGTACATTTATATTAAAATCCTTATATTATGTGTTGTTATTCTCACTAACTTTAGATCTTTTAAATTACAACTTTCAACTTTGTTATTACAATAATCTTAGAATTTAATACTGCTTGAAGCAAAGCATATTTACACAATGCAAGTGAATCGCTAATAAATTACACAAGTGGCCAACTAGACATGGAGATGTGAAATAACAGGAGGCGAATTACTTTCGTAATGTGCATAGAGAGGAGGATTACCTACGAAAATCCCAAACAGATTGAATGTCAGTGCAGATGTAGTGTAAACGACACACTGTGTTTGTATATAACTACAATGAAGCTGAAGCTACACGGATAAAGTGAGAAGCAGCTGGATAATGGATGACACTACGTCATAGTAAATAATTGAATAGCGACCACCAACATGGAGAATATATAGAAGGCTGTCATCGCATCTGATGGGCAGTCGATTTTCTTTACACTATCATATTGTGGCACAGATTTATTTCCTGAATGTGAAAAGAAAGAAAATTAAGCATTTTTCTTGAAAAAAAAAATATGTAAAGACGGTAGCAAAGGCTCAGCTCTATTAAAAGAACTGTTTTTAACAATAATTGTTAGAGATAGAGGCAGGATGATTTTTTCGCCTACGATGTAGGACTATCCCAGGCGTTATTTAAGTAGTTGTCAGTGGCGGCTCGACAGGGCAGGCAAGGCAGGCAGTGCCTGCGCAGATTTGATTTCAGGGACATTTTTTATAATAGTAATTCTATGTATCTACTATTATATTTTCTAATGTGAAAACGGCTCTAATTTTAGTTATTTGTTATATGAATCTCACATCTCACTACTACTACCGCACCGTGACCCTGTGATTAAAGAGCTTGAGTTCCTATTAGGCGCATCAATGAAACGCCACTGCTCACAACAGCAATATAGCAGTGATAATGTCATACCCATCCCGCATGTAACTTAGAATGAACTGTATACCTGTAGTGTTAACCTTCAAGCGCTCAGTCTAAACTAAACGCAGGCACCTCGTTACCTGCCTGCTTCTTATTAATATACACGCATATTATTGCATATAAGTTTCTGTTGGAGAATTTACAAAAATTCCCTAACAGCAGGATATAAAATGTAGGGTTTATAAGTTTTCATACTAAGTCAGATTTATAAAAAAAGTATACATTTTAGAGAGGTCATGGGTTTTGTAAATTAATAGACAATAGGTATTTTTTGCTATATAGGATAGGTTTCTAGGTATTTTATTTGTTTAGTGTCATAAATGTGTCTCATTAATTTCTATAGAAGTATGCTAGCGTAAGAAAATCTCAAAAACAACCAAATCAAACTGAAATCTATTAATTTTTGTTAATATGGAACCTATTCAAACGCAAATACAATAGTAATATTAAATCCAAGCAGGCACGGTTGCTCGATTTTAATAGACTAGAAAATGAACTAAGAGTAATATATTCCGATGTTGAAATTTTTAAAAATTGCTCCAAATTATCTGATGTATTACAGTTTTTTGTTCATAATAATTTAGTTATTGCTTTGCCAGAAGTTTTTAAATTATGTAATTTAATACTTTGTATTCCAATTGCTTCTGCGTCCGTGGAAAGAAGCTTTTCGTGTTTAAAACGAATAAAAACCTTTTTTCGCAATAAAATTGAAGAATCTCGTTTAAGCAACTTGGGTTTAATATCAATCGAAAGCGGCCTTTTGAAAGATTTACAGTTAGGTTCATTCATTTCATGATCAAGTAATAAATCATTTTGCGGGTAGTAAAAATCGACGAATAGAATTGATTCATAAAAACCTTTAATTTTTCTATTCTAGTTAATATACAGGGTGAAATATCACTCAGTACAAAAATTTTAACTAGAGGTAGAGAAAAATAAGATTTAACAGAATCGTATTTCAAAAAATTGCCAACATTTTTATTAAGGCTCAAAATATTTTTTTTGTAAATCATGTTAAACTCCCTTTTTACGACGCCTATGAACGCCTGCCCAACCGAAGTTTAAATTAGACATTAGCTTAAAGGTTATGATACAGCGCCATGTTGCCAAGTGTATCGATTTACCGAGCATTTAAAGAAAAAAATTTATTTAGGAAATGTAGATGATTATGTGCGAAATATTAAATATTATGTAAGCTCCTACCTTTCGGATAGGTCTAACATGCCATGCCATGCCGCCATGATTTTTGAACTTCCTGGGGACCGCTTGATTTACCTCGTCTACTCTTCTTGTTTAATGTCAGGTACTCAGCCCAACGATCACAAGATGGATTATTTATTTAATTTGTCTGCACAATAGATTATCCAGGTGTCCCGGGAGGTTATTAACCTTGGATATTTAATTATGTTTGTGTTTACATTTTCGTCCTGATTGGAATGAACCATTTAAGTAAATTAAAATTAAACGGGTATTTTACATTCTAGTCCCAGATAAGTAAGTAGTAGTTTTACTTATCTGGGTTTTAGTGTGCTTCCAGCAATGTTTAATTAGTGTTTGTGTGTTCAAAATGCGAAAATATCGTTTTAGAAGTTTTCAAAAACGAAGAAATTATCTACAAGTTGGAGTATTCCAGATTGATTGTTATTGCGCCGCTACAGCTGGATCTCATAGTTTAATATTTCGTTAAATTTAAAATAAACCGGCATCAGCGAATATTAACAAACTCTTCCGGCATGTAGTGTGCTTTCGGAATCTGTTGTGTTTTTAGTGTATTCAATAAGTATGCGAAAATATCGTTTTAGGAGTTTGTTGTTTGCGAAAACAAAGAAGTAGTGTACAATTCTGCAGTAGTAAAGATGGATTTATTTATAAGGTATTATAATAATTATTATTTACAAAAATGTTCATTTTAACCTCTCTACAATTGGCAACGCCGCGTATAGCTGTTCGTAGGTTGGAAGCCATCGTGAAAAATAATTGTCATAGGCGCCGATTTACCAGGGAAAAACGTGGATTTGCCCCATTTTGTAAACATCGAATAAAAATTCCGAAACAAATTTTTTATGGTTTTTCATGCTTTGCTGAGCATGTGGTTTTTTTTTGTACTGAGTGATAGTTCACCCTGTATAAGTATAAGAAAATGTAATTCGCATAGCTTAAGGCGATTCATTTTTGAACAAAAAAAACAAAACAAAAAAAAACATAAAAATAAAAAAAAACAAAAAAAAAATAAAGATTTAACTTACGAAACCCGTATTTTAACGTGTACTTTTTTACCTTGATAATTTTCTACTTATCATCTAAGGCGCTTGACCTTGACAATCTAAAATATTTTCGCCTACGGCGCAGTTATCTTCATATTCATTTTTTATGTTAGCCTGCCTAATTAAATTATCCACGAGCCGCCACTGTAGCTGGTTAATTTTTACGAAACTCACAAACCTAGAAGGTGAGTTGGATTTCCTCACCAGACTATCCTAAGCTTCACCATTCACATACAAGGGATCAGACGTGGGTCTTTTGGGGCTCATACTTTTTCATATTTAACCTAGTAGCTTAATCTCGAGCTTTCCCGTAAACTCTCTGGTAGAAGGGCTAGGTGTTTCACCAAATGTTGCCAATCTAGTTCTAGCTGTGGCACCACAGGAACTACTCCTTCAAATGTACCAAACTTGGTTGATTTTGCAAAGAGTTCCTGTTTTTTCATCCAGGTATTAAATATGTATGTGGCAGCCAGTGGCCGCCCGTCAGTCCTGAGGGTTGTGAGGCAGTACAAAGATTTTTATAATAAAATTGTTGATTAACAATTATTAGCTACTGAAAACACACAAGGCTAACAATATAGTTTTTTTAACTCCGCGATCCTCGCTAACCAATCAAACTTTTTGTACCAATCATTATTAAAACCCCTGTTACTTTTTCCCGCGGTGTCAATATTTATTACAGATTTACTTAAATGGAATAGGTCTCGCTAATTCTTGAACGACCTATAGTTTATCGTCGTATGAGAATGAATGAATGAACATATTGGAGATGACCGCCGATATTATTAAATAATTGTTTTTTTTAATAATCCATTATGACGAGGAGCGGGATGTATTATGTATGTAAATGAGGAGTAGATGTCTTTGTTTTGTAAATATTGTATAATTGATTATATCCCCAGAATTTCGCATTTCTAAATCTACGTTTATTTGTACTATACTGTCGGCGGTGGTGCACTACAGCCTGGACCTAGAACATCCATATTTTCCATACTATTACTATTAACCATTCAGTATCATTACACTAGCACAAAAAAAATGCTTCACTTTAAGAATCTTAACACGAAAAATTACTACATACCTATTTATGTATTCTATTTATTGCCTGTCCCTAGTGTCCCTTAATTTATTACGATTATTATAAAGAAAAACCAGAAATGAAATAAATGCACAATCTACTGCATGATAATTTACAAATTTTTCTTAATGTATATAGGTACTATAATAATATTATAATCAAAAATCAAAACATATTATAAGAAAGCAAAAGAAAACAGTAAAGTGAATTGAACAAAGATCAAAGATAACGCATGATCAATAGGTCAAAGCGAGAGAACACTAAGTAGTAAATGGGTATATAGACAGACGTGTATGGAGCATTTTACTCCACATTTATTTTGTCTTTGTCACTCAATTGCTGTACATCTAAAAACGCTTGAAAATGCAATGCCGGACTTACCATCTTTGTTTCACACATTAACGTATTGCTGTACTAATACCTACTATGCTAGACAGAATTGTACAACTCCAATTCTGATTAATGTGTTTAAGTTTAACGTTGATAGAGCTAAATGGAATGTTTACTCATATAATAAATACTTTGAAAATAAAATACGTACATGAGTACATGCCTGCAATGAATGAATATGCAATTTATAGCAATACAATAGATAATCAACTCACATAAATTAGTAAACACAAATTTTTAAATTAAAAAAACTTTGTAAAACTCATAAACATATGTGCAGTTAACTATGAGCTGATCAGTTTATGTTCAATAAAAAATCGGAGACTAATATAATATATAATATCAATGTGGTAGTAGTTAAAAATAATTAAAAGCGGCAACTCGCCGTGCATAGCGACGAGAGGCAGTGCCTCACGCTTAAAATGATTTAATTACGGTCAGTAGGGATGTTTGTAGTGACGTTGGCCTACTCTCGTTCTGCGTTTGCCGACGGGCAAACCGTGGGCAGGGCATTGTTGCCTCATTGGATAGCGACCCTTAAATGGACGCACGATTTACATTACAGTTATTCTATTTTCATAATTTAAACCAACTGATGATGTGCGTAGGTATAATAGGTATACAATCTATCAATTTGTGCCCCACTTTTTAACATAAAAAAAAAATTTAGTGAGTGTAGTTTAACCTGACTTGCTTTATAGGACTAGCCGCCCCTGGTGGCCGTATTAAACGACCGACCTGCCAATTGCAGATTCACTCTGTATAGTAAATATTTTAAAAAATTGAGTTAGAATTCAATTCCTATGCTTCCAAATCTATTTTAATTGAGTTAAGTATTTTTCTCTGGATGAAATTACCTACTCGCCACTGCTGTATTCCTGATTTAAGTGCACTACCATAAAGAAGTCAATGTAGAGATCCATGGGGACCACCAAACACTTCTCTTGAATGCGGCCCATGCATAATTCATGAATAAAATTGTTAATACTTCGCCCAAAGACAATACCACAGCCAGCGTAGCGCTCCGCCGATTTTTAAAAATGTTTTAAGGAAAATTGTGTTATCTTCGCTAGTATTGACGTTTCCAACTGAGAAGATTATGGTAATTCTCGCGTCGGCGACTAGTCGTCGCAAAAGAAGTGAAAAATTTAAATAAATAGGCAATTTGAATTTTTAAATTTAATAACTGTTTTAAATGGTTTATTATTCGGAAGAAATCACGTTGACGGTTAGTACGCGACAGAAATCGAATGATAACGTGCTATTATTATTTTAAAATTTAGCTCTTAGGAGAAAGAATTGCGTACAGAATAATGATGTCTGTGTCAAAGAAAATGATTATTTCTCTAATAATGTAGGTGAGAGTAAAATGTTAAAAAATTTTAAGAATGTATAAGTAGGAATTAGAGTTGTTCATTGTTATACTCGTACTGGGCGAATCACCACGGACGTCATGGACTATATAAAGGGCGTTTTTTATAGAGCCACTGTAAGCATTTATACATTCCATACATGTATATGGCACCTAGCTTAATCCCATTGGTTCGATTTAAAAGTTAAGCCAATAAACATCAATGACCAATTCTTATTGGAGGGTGTCCGAGGTATTTTATATACCTAGTTAAGTTCTGTTTTCAATCTACAAGAGGACCTACAAGATGATCAGTCATCGCCGTCTGAGGAATTTCATCAATAACCGAGATAGTTCTAATCGTTTACTTCTAAATAAACAACTAAAAAAAATTAGCTATCTCGTCGTTACTTTATATTGTTCCAAGCAGTAAAAATAATGGAACATTTTTGACGTAGATTTCCGGGTAGGCTTTTGCAGTTGAGAAGAAGGCAGACTAGCAAGGTTCTGCAAACATCAAACTGCTGTTTTAAATTTTTACGGGTGTTTTGTACCAACGCCCCTGCAGCTTCTGCGGAAGCACGCGTATCTATGGCTAAGCTAGCGTTTGGTGATAATATCCAGCCGTTATCATTCTACGAACCCCTCGTCTCAGAACCATCAACGAACTGTGGCATTGTAACTGAAAGCGTTGAATTTATATCACCACAAAATAATTTAGTGCCCACAAATGCCATTAATAAAGACGGTGTAGAAAAACTCTCAGATAGAACTGAAATGGCCTCAAGTGCTGAGAATTCGCTAAAATTTCAGAATGTTGTTGATCTATTGCTTTCTAAAAATTGCGAATTTGGCACTTCTACTTCAACCATTCAAACGATTTTTAAACGATTAAAGCAGGTGAAGACAGCACAGCTTGGGAAAGTTTTTTGTGTACTGCGGGAAGTTCGTGCCCCCAGCGATATAGGCAAAAGTCCACCATTAAAGTTCAGCCTACAGCTTTAAATAGAAAAAAAGTTGGAATAACAAGAGGAAGCAAAAAAAGGCCGGTCGGTTGTCCATGATTTCCAATCTCCGATAGGAGCGGAATTTCAAGAAGAAGAAATTTAAATTTGAATATATGTTATACATCTTTTGAGGTTAATTTGGTGCTTTATTTGATTTACTTGATGTGGCCTGGTTTTGGTTATCTCTGTACACAGATTTCAGTTTATTCTAAAAGTTGAAGGCTTTTAACGGACGGTGATTTTTGTCAATATAATCTGAACAATCATTTCATACTGACGAGATATTTTTTTTACTCGGTAAAATTTGAGTTGGGAGTTCCCAGGTTCCTTTAAATGAGTTTCCACAAGTTCATTTCGTGTCAAAAATATTTTTATTGCATTAAAATATCAAATAAGATATTTACTATGATGTGTTGGGTATTTTTGTACTTTTGATATCGTGATATTTCCTTTTCCAATCCATCCGGTTTCACATGAACATAAAATCAGTTTTAGGTTTCATTCCAAGAAACTTCGCTCTTTACTTTATACCTAACTATAGTTTTAAGCGGATAGCTCGGTACACATCAGTGGTTACACTGCAATTAACACTTGGCGAAGTTTGCCTGAACCAATGTGTATACCCACAATCAATCCTACTACAGAACGGGAAAGTTATGACTCGAAACATGATTTTAATGCCGTTCGCTTGTCAGATTTTGCAATTGAGGCTGTTATCGACATGCACTTATGCGAATTTTGCGAGTGATTTGTTGGAAATTTGCCTCGGCATTTTGAGCGGAATAGACGCGTATTTGGTGTGGTATGCATGAACATGAATAAATTTCTCATACTCGTACATGGATACGTATATGGCATCTGCAACACAGTGGGAGACTAAGTGTATTTTTGTCGGGCGTATTTGGCGTACGTTTTTCATCCAGCATTAAATTATCCTTAAATTGTTGGTGTATTGGTGGCTCAGGATGTATAAAAGCTAAAATATATTTAGACCAGCTGGTTTTATACGTATTCAAGAAGATCAGTAGTGGAGTACTACCGCCATGGATCTAGCTCTAGTTTTAAAAGCGGTAGAGGGTAGAAGCTGCTTGTAAAGTCAACCATTCAATACAACATGCTACAAATTATTAGTTAAGTACATTTTAAGTATACTAATTAATTAATTAATTAATCAGTTAATGATTTATCGATTCATTTAACAATTTGAAAAATAGTTTAATTTGATTAACAGTGCACTGGCAGATATCCATAGTATCTTTTAATAAAGCATTGCTTTTTGATGAAAAAAAATACAGTGGAAACCAAACAATGGCTTGATAAACATTATCCGAACCCTTGTCCATCGAGAGAAATGGTACAGAAGTGGATTGCTGAAGTTAAACGTGGTCGTACCAGCACAAATGATACAGAGTACAGTGGACGCCCGAATGAGGCTGTTATTCCAGAAAACATAAAAAAAATCACAAGTTGTTAATGAACGGTCGCATATTGAAGGTGCACGAGCTAGCTGATATTATAAAGATAATACTGTAATACTATCAAGCGATACAACATGGGATCGTGTATTTAGAAAGGCGGAAAGCGCTATGAACTTGATAAAAAACTGGCTGGATCATAACTTGTTAACTTTAAATGGCGATAAATAATTTATTATGCCGTTCTCGTTTAGTAAACGTGGATTACCCAATAAAAACAGTATTACTATTCATAATAAGGACTGCATGATTAATTGTGAAATAAACTGCACACAGAAAATTAGGGTCAAAAATACTATAAGATATCTTGGTGTGATTTTTGAGGTGGGACAAACACTTTGATTATATCAAATGTAAATTAAGAAAATATTAATATATAAATTTTATCAGTTGAGACATTTTTCCTCTATCAAAAGTTTAAAAATGGTTTATGAATCTTTAGTGGTTTCAGTTTTATCTTATGGGATTATAATATGGGGGGCGGCCTGTGCTACTACTTTATCTCCTTTGCATATTACACACAAGCTTATTATTAAAACAATGTACTTTAAACATAGATTGTACCTGTCGGATTTATTGTTTAATGAGACTGAAATGTTAAATATAACACAGTTGTATGTATTAAATGTCATTAAGTTTTCAGTGAAGTATAATATTTTCACAAATTTTATGCAACATATAGGTACGAGAGCACAGGACTATAGAAAATTAATCGTGCCACACAATCTCTTTTCATCAACTCAGAGACACATTTCCTTTATAGGCCCTAAAATATTAAACCTCATGCCCTTAGAACTCAGGAGTCATAATAATTGTGGTAGAATTAAAAAGCAGGTTGGTGCCTGGATATGTCTCAGTTTCGATCGGATACGCAGTACGATAAGATATCTTAATATATAATAGTTTAAAATTTTCAAATTTCAATTTCTTTTTTCTACGACTGTCTTTAAATGCCTTTATTATATGTTCAATCATGATTTGACAATGTAGTACATTGTAATGCTGTTTATCATTTATCCGTGCGTAATCAATTGTAATGACAAAAGTACCGGCGGGCATGAAAAATCACCATAGCAACGCCGAAAATACAAACACCAAATTGACAGTTTTGGTATTTATAATTAATAATAATTATAATTAAGTATTTCGCTAATTTTAAAACACATAAACAGTGATAGTGAATATAGTTTAACACCACCTAGTCAATTTAATACTTCTAATTTATCGTATTTAGGCTTATATGCTAAGAAGGGTAAGTTTCGAAAAACATATATTTGCCTAAAAATTATGTTAAATTTATTCAAAAGTATTAAAACAGTCGTAGAAAAAGTATAGTGTGAAACTCACATGAAATGACCATTTCCTACTCGTATGATTTGCAGCACTCGCCTGTGGCTCATGCTGCAAACGATCATACTCGTAGGAAATATATGTCATTTCATGTTCGTTGCACAATATACTATTAATTTTGGATACAGTGGATTTGTTTCGTATGTTTCGGGACAGTGAAATGTGTCTAATGTTAAAGAATGTAATAATACGAGTAATAGCATTTATTCGCCCACCAGTTTATACAAACCCTTTACAAAACAAATATCTTAAGTTACTAGTCAAATTTATTGTTTTAACTTGCAAATTACAATTGTAATCTAATCTAAACTTACGTCTTTTTTGTTTATTTTTTTTTTGTTTTCTTGTAATGTAATAATTATGTAACTTCTTCTTCAGTGAATTTAATGTTTTTGTTTTTAATTTATAATTAATTAATTAAATAGTTAAGATGCACACACAAACTTGCATAGTCAATTGTGCATTTGTTATTGATTATAATTCTTGTATTGATTTTGTTGTTTTGGGATAAATAAATAAATAAAAAAATAAATCAGATGGTAGTGTTTTTACCATTGTTTTTTTGAACAACGTCAAATTAATTGAAAGGCTGATAAAAATAAAACGGAAAAACTAAGTTGAAAAATCAAAGCTCATCGACTTCTAATATAAAATAGGTCGCAACTACATTTTGTATCCTAATTTGAATTTTCATCATTCAAATTCGTTGCTGCACACAAAATGCTATAACACTCGAATCATAAGTCAGATTCCTGTCAAATCTATACACGATAGAAGGTTAGTACTAAATAAAAATCATATGGAAAAAATTCTAGAAACGCCATCTATGTGTCATCCTACGAACTTATTGAATGACCTAATTGTTAGATTTCGAAAACCCAACTTTCGGTGTTCAGAGATGACGAGGAAGCCATGAGAGGGGTCGATTTTGTAGGCCAGTATCATTTTGTGTTCTAGAAAAGAGTACCTACATGAGATGTTCAAAACGAAGGAATAAATTTACAGACACCTTCCTGAGATACTCCAAAATATTTCTTGCAAACATCAACAATGAAAGAGTGGAAGGCTATTTCAAAGAGTTGCACACGGGACTAACTCTCACAGGATGGGAACGTACCACCCTTGAATCCAACCAGTTTAATCTTTGATTTCTTGATATTACTGTTAGATACAAGTAAGAACTTATTAAAATATTTTTTTCACTGTCACAATACACACTATTTTAAACCGTACCTAATTGGTATTTCATACTAATGCGTTCACTTTCCCAAAGTTCCACCATAAATATGGTGCAACAGTAGCCATTCAGAAACCAACAGCCTAAATAAAACGTAAACTGTCTCCTTTTGTAGTAAAATACCAAACCGCAACAATTCAGACATTATATTTAAAGTCATTAAAACATGATTATGTAGTGTAATTTAGATGAAGCGGCGAACGGTCTCCCTTTTAGCGAATTATTTTACACGCTAAATCCAGAGAAATGGCACTGTATGCGCAAATATTCATGCCTGCCTGGTACGGAGAAAATAGGAGAACGGGCTGCTTTCATACCCAGCCAGCGACCGTTCATAAAAGCAAATGGTTGTGGGTCAATGGAAATTTGGAATGTTTTAGGATTGCATGAAAAAAAACAAACATTTCAAAGAAAAAAATATGTGAACAAACAGCGACATCAACGTTTTATAGAAATTTAGTAAATTGCTGTACTCTTAGCTGGTAAAAAGGATAATAATACGAGTACATACAGTGACATTTGAAGAGAAAACAATTCTTAGTTTTATTTTCAGTATAATAGTTAGTAATTGTTGGTATTTCAATTCTCAAAACATTAGTCGATATAATAACTAAAATCTATCATACCTTCTCGCTCATTAATGCTTTATAAATATGTTATACTAACAATTCAATTGTGTTATTAAACTATAATATAGAATAATGTAGGTACGAAATTAATTAGGTAATTAATTAGCAATATTTTCTAAACATTTATCAATAAACTACTGCTAAAATAGAAATTAATTAATATATTTTCAATTTGGCTTACTTAAATAATATTTATTGACTATAATATATTCACAAATAATATGCGGTTATTATAAATTACTAATTTAAATTATACACCTAAAAATATTATAAAAACTACATGGTACGACACCAAGTGTCATTTGTAATGTGTTATGTGAATAAAAATTTTAGACTCTCTAGCGGGACGCCTAAATTTATTCGGACTTGTTCAACAAAACAACAATTCATGAGCTTTTTTTTGTCCGCTTACTAGACGGCCGTTTGGTCGATCTACTGCTCATAGGTAAGTGCGAGACAGCTAGACTCTTAATTTGATGTGGTATATCCCCACAAGGATACACGTTGTACAGAAAATGTATGGTGTGACATCTAGTGTCCAATTGGTTATGTGCCGCTTGTTTTGTCAAATAAGCCCGAATACATTTAGGGTTAGGAAATTTAGGTGCATCTAGGTTTTGATAATTGGACTAATTCTATTCCATATTTGCATTATTATCTGCTCGCGAATCACGAACTTTAACGAAGGAGTTGTGAATCTGTAGAAATGGGGCTATCGTGCTGAACTTCGAGGGAACTTCACTATCAAACCAAGTTATTTGTAAAAACGTCATCGCTGTATACTTACAATCTCTTATATTCAGACACTGACTTTAAAGTTAGATATAATTTCATAATATCGTCCGTCAGTCACTAACAGAGGGGAAGTCATTTAAAACAATTAAATTCACAGACAGGATTTTGTATTTGGTTTATTTTTTAAGCCAACATTCGTTACACAAATATGTACCTGCCTGTGCATTTGGGGACTGGTCGAACCAAAGGTTTAAAATCCATATAAATAAAAACAAATAAATTAGTCATAATTTGTAATTCTATTGATAAAAATGTAACCATATATTGGGCCTCAGGTTGACAATAGAGTATCAATACACTAGTCCCAGTCGAGTTATTCTATTAACATTAGTGCACACAAACAAATCCATGGAGCGTTTTTGTCAAAATATAGATTATAATTGATTGAAACATTGCAGTAGGCAAATAAAGCATTATCATAAATATAAAATATTGTGCTTTATAACTGAAATTAATATTAATAATAAATATTGTTTATTAATTATATTTTAAAACAAAAACGTTTCGGAAATTTATACAAATAATAAAATAAACATGTTTGCAGTAAAAGAAGCGTTAGTATTATAGTTTCAAACAATATACCAGGGTGAATTTTATGTTAATCGGATTCTTCTAAAATTTTCGCAAATAATAAATGTTTTAGTCGCCTAATTATCTTACATTTTAACATTTCGCAGTTATCATTGGATTATGTTACTTATGATTTGGAAATTAAGGTTACGTTGCTAGGAAAAGATCTATATTTATACCGGGTGTCTCACAATTGCTCAAGTTAATAGCAAAATTCATATGAGATATTGACCAAAATAGTTTTTAGCTTTCAATTCAAACCACAAGTAAACGCATTTTTAAAACAAAATGTAAATACTCCAAGAATCTTAATTTTATGAGTCTTCAACTACATTCCCTTAACATTTTGAGGTACGTATATTCTAAAATAAAGGGAGGATGAGGAAAAGAGTGATTTTCTATAAGAAGTGTGATATCTCTGCAAATTTATATCCGATTTAGGTTTAGTTAAGTTCATTGAAAAGGTAATGTATCCCTTTAATTTAAATTGTAAACAAATCCTCATTATCATTACAACAAATTACAATGTAGCAGGAACTGGTTTAGTACATTTTTTAGGTAAATGGGATGATAAAATTCTGGGTTTAAATAATCGTAAAATAAGAGAAACATATGTCTAGCCGGAAGTCTGTATCAAATTCCGATTTTAAAATATAGTCAAAACCTTTTCAAATATTGTTCTTTTTTTAGTAATAACGGTATATACAGGGTGACATAGAAAAAAGTACATTGCATAGTGTCACACAATAGAGAACACTAAAATAAGGAAAAAAGTTCCCATGAACACGGGTCCGCAAGGCCTTCGGTTAAAAGTACGGGGTGTTGTGTTTAATTTTTTCTTGGGTTTTTTCGAATATCTCTAGCCAGAGACGCAAGAAATGGATAAAATGTGATATAAAGGGGTTTTTTATCATGCTAAATTCAAATATGATCTTAGTTTTCTGATTACTGATTGAGGGCGGTACATAAAGGTTTCCATCGTACGTTGAGCTTCGTAAGAATTTGATCTAGCTTCGCCGTAACACATAATCATGTCCCTGTATTCTTCAAAAGTGTAGTGAACCATTTTTGAAAGCAATTTGGAATAATTAGTGAGAAAACCAATTAAAAACTTAATCAAGAACACAAAATACCGCTAACAATTATTACATTAGTTTGACAAGTGTCATTATGACACATTATTTAATTTTTATTTATCATTGTTTTTGCAAAGGTTACTTTGGCGCTTTTTGAATAATTTGCGTGCATTGTCGGCTTTTAGATGCATTTGTACTGAAACCATTGCCTCTAGCGACTTGGACAAGGTATCTTCTCTTAAGTATAAAAAAAGGGATAACAAATTTTTCGAGTAGAAAATTACATACAGTGTATAGCAAAAAAGTTACGACCGATTCAATAGGCATGGAACCCTGTATGTCGAGCCCTCTATCAGTAATCACAAAACTTCAGTGAGACATATTATTGGACTTCTGTCAAGTGAGAACCAAAATTCTTGTTTTGGATAAGTATTTGTTTGTTTTTAAATTACCTTAAGAAGCAAAAAATCAACACATTAAAATAGTTCATTATTTTTAAGCAGCAAAACCAAATAAGATAATGTGTTGTTTGAATCGTTTTTTAAAGTTTTTATAAGAATTCCTTTATACGTATTGTATTTTTATATTTGCATACAAATATTATTATAATTGCAATAGCTGATGATGTCTCAAAACGAACGAACGATGAAACGTTGTAAGACAGTTTTAAAATAAAAATAAAATAAATAAAGCAAGTAATTTTCATTTTACTTGGGAGAACACGGATAAGTCTCGAGTAGAATTTTATTTATTGCTGTCATTATTGTCAGTTTATTTTCTTTGGGGCTGACTGTTTCAAATTATTTCTTGCATTTTTCTTTATATACACTGTGTCCAAGATAAGAATGAGATAACATTGGAATCTTGAAAGCGATAGGAGTTTGTCGGTTAAAATAGGGAAAAGTTGGACAATTTAAACATCTTTTAAATGGTGTTTTCAAAATTAAACTAACTTTAGCCGTTTTCGAGAATTTTTGAAAAAACGATTTTTTGCGATTTTAGTCTTTATTTATTTCAGACATTATTTTTACAGATTTTTTATTGTTAAATTTAAACCCATTTTAGCTGTTATTTCAAGTTAGTCAAGAAAAACTTAACTGACTGAATGCAGAGTAGTAGGTTTTGCAAAAACATTTTTTCGTCGTATTCACAATAATTATTACGCGGTTTTTTAAATTTAGTTGACATTTTTATGCTTTTTGAAGTTATGAAAACGCCTTTCTCGGATGAATGTTATACGCCAAATAAATTCCAAACTAAGGCGAGTTTTCTTGAATAATTTTAAATAAAAACTAATACACTTAAAATTTTGTTTAAATCATTACATGTGAAATACCACCTATTTTTTAATTGAACATGGCTTTAAATTTAACAACAAAAATCCAGGGCCATATTGAAAAAAACCAAGTTGATAATGGTTTTTCAAAAACGAAACATCCCAGTGAAAATTAAATATTAAGGTTTTTAAATATAGTGATTAACCAAATTTAAGTTAGATACATTTAGACTATTACGAGAAAAATTCGAAAGATGACAAAATTATGAATTTTTGACACCTCTAAACGATCAACACTTATACAAAACGTGTCATGGGATCATTTAAAGGAACACCAGTTGCAGAATTTCCCATTATTTAAGAATCACCCTGTATAGCCGCTTCGGATAACGTAGACATAAATCCATTTTAGACTAAATTATATACAAACATCTCATTAGCAAAACAGATATGTACGTCTGTCTAATACACTTTATAGCTCTTTATAAATACATATACAAAGAAAAACACAGCTCAAAACAGATATTCATGGGACAAATTCACCGGAGCGGATCCATTTCAAATTTTTCAATCCGTTGACTTTCCGTCGATATGTTTGCTTGACAAAAGTATAAACAAAAAAATATTGAGATTGTATGTCAAAACAAAGTATATATCACTGCCTGTTCGTATTCCACGAGAAACTTATCGACACATTGTTTATTCTGCCATCAAAAGCAAACATCACGGGAAAACCTTTTTTTCATTTTCATGGAAAATTGACTTATGACAAAGGTGCTACAGTGTGATCATTACTGAAACTTCTTATGCATATTATGTAAAATATGAACAAGATATTATAACAGTTTTATACCTACCAATCAATGATTAAAACTCATTTTAATTTTAAAATTATTGCATCAAAGGCAACAAAAATGAAATGTAATTATACAACAGCAAAATGTATATTGCAGGGAGAACGTAATTAATCACTATTGGGGTAATTATTTATTTGCAAAGCCATTAAAACTCCTGGCAAACTACTGCGTTATGTAAGTATAATTTACATCGGTTCAGGATAACAAGCCTCGTATTCACTACAATACGTATAGGTATTACACAATGAAACATACCAAATTCATTTATTTTACAGGGTATTTCTCTCGTATTGTTATTATTTTTACATTAATCTACATCAGATAAACAAAAGTAGTTGTGCCACTAGTGTGGATATGATGTCCATATCGCACGACGCCGAAGGCGGAGTGCTCAATCATCTGAGTGCGATATGGAAATTCCACATGAGTTGTATACTGGTTATATTGTCAGTTGAAATCGTAAAAAAGCTTTCGGCGGCATACTTCTATCAGTTTGGAGGCATGGGCATCTTAGAGAAAACAAAAGCAAATTTATATACTATACATATATTTGGTGTTTGAATAATTTTTTTTAATCGGGTTTTATGATCCCCAAATCATCTCGATCGGATTGAATATGCAGTGGTAAGGCGGCAAACTGAGAACAGTATGTCCTTGAGTTAGGCAAATTTGATCTATTGCATATTATTTTTTGAAATTAAATGATTTTATTGTATCAAGTAATTCTTTCTTTGTCGACTTTGTTTTAGGAATAGTGAATTGTTTCTCTATCATAAAATTAATAATAACTTATTCTTTGGTATTGGTATTAGGATCTTTAATGTACAGGTAGTTATATAATTTATTTAGAAGAGACGTACTTTGATACTCACGACGCCTTGTTGAAATATGGTTTGGTATAATACAAAAAATGCAGTTTAGGCACTCCATATCTTCTAGAGCTTAAAGCGTCATCAGGTGGCAAAAATGGATTTGTTCGGAATGCGGTGTTATACAATCTGCTAAAAATATAAGCGAATCCTCTGCAGATTATCATGTAGATATGAATGCTCAATTATTTTAAAAATGGATGGCTGAACAACTGCTATCAAATAGTCCGAATTATTCTATTATTGTTATGGAAGTCTCTACCTTCGTCATCAATATGTTTAATTTTTTGTCCAATACGTTTTCTTCTTACACTAGGTCAATTAAATTTTTTCTTTCTAATCAATCGATGACGAGAACACCCATAATCCAAGAGATAATGATAATAAAATATTAGGCCAGGATAATAAAAATGGTAATACGCACAGAGTGCATAATGTGGCGCGTTTAAAATACTCATTGTGATTAAGCAACAAGGGGCTTTATTTGAAATCGGTGCAACTTTGCATGTACGCAAATGACGTCATTTGCGATTACAAATTCGTGCACGGCGTATTTGAAATGCACTGCGAGCGATATGAATTTGCACCACTCGCAACTTTTGCGCATGGGGGTATACCGATTGCAAGTCAACTTTCGCACACGCAATGCATGACAAGACGTTAGTTTATATCATTTTTGACATTGTACATCAAATAAATTTTAATTTTTGAATATCGCGTGATTGATCTTTTAATCATTTTGTTAGTTTTAAAGTTTTTTTTTGAGTTATTTCAGTTTATTTATCTTTTAAATATTAATTTAATTAATTGCAATAAAAACATACATCGTTTCCACGAATAAAATTGTATTTAGTGGAGACGATGTATGTTTTTATTGTAATTTTATTACACTCCACTGCATCCTTAATCTTTAATTTAATTAATAATAATGTACTGGCTGTTCTTGAAGTGGCGGAGATTTTATATAATGAATACCGCGTTATAAGGTTTGATGCTTTTACTTTAAGTGACCAAGCTTTTGAAAAAAATTTCCGGCTAAATGTTGCTTTACTTTCGAGCAATTTTTTGACGATTCCATAGAGATATTTACCCCAAATTTGGCTGACAGCAAATTGGGGTGCTCTCTCACAAACTGGGCAAGAAGGCTTTTTTACTCCGCATTTGCGTTAGCAGAGCGCTTTTTTTTTTTGTTCTCCCGGCAACTCATATTTATGCTTTACACTGCAATAACAATAAAATAAATTCACAGATTAATGAGTATTAATTAAAATTAATTAAAATTAATTATGACGAAAATATTTATGAAATACTGGTTGATGATGTAAATCTTGTATGTCAGAAGTACTATACACGCCTAAAATGAAATTTGAGAAAGACCAGAAAAATGGTCGAAATGTTATAAAAATGTAAAATAAAATATTTTAAACATAAAAATAGTTTTTATGAACGAAAACCAAGAAAATTTAAAGCATAAATCTATTAATCTAGAACGGTAAAAGAACATAAAAAAAAAACGTAATGATTAAAGAGCGGAGAAAATGAACAATGTATTTTTTTGCATTTTTTGTCTGTTTTGTACAAAACATGCATTTTTTCCAATAATAGAGCATTTATTGCATTTTATTGCCAAATAATCACACGAAGTTATCGAAGATCAAAACTTCTGCCGCTCTAATAAATGCAAAAACCGAACAGTGAGAGAAAATTTAATACTTATAAAAACAAATTATTCTTTTGTACCTATAGCACTCACGACATTGTTTCTTTGACTGATTCAGTGGCTTTAATAAATGAATTTGAGGTAGATTGCAAAAAAGTTTCAGGTACTGTTGGGGCTGCGGTTATAAAAAAATGTATGTCAGTAATTGAAAATAACACAGGCTTCAAAATCATAACAAATATAGAAGTTTTTATAGGCAATTTCACTAATTTCGAAAGAGAACTGGATTTGTATAAATTAGAATTTTTAATTAATTAATTAAATCTAAAATACTGTCCGATAACTTCTGTAGATGTTGAGCGAAGTTTTTCCATTTTTAAACATATTTTTACAGATAGAAGATGAAAAAGATTTAATTATAAATTGTTTTTATAACTGCAAAGAATAGTTTGTTAATTTACGGATTGTATGTTGTGCAAGTTGCTATTATCTGAATGTATCAATGGTATTGTATCAGTGTAAAATTTTTATGTTTTAGATTTTATGTTTTGCATTTTGCTATGTAAGTAATCCGTGGCATAGGTAAAAAACTATAGGATTTCTGAAGAACGGGTTTAATTATAAAGAAATAGTTTTGGCTTTATTTAAAATAACTTTAATGTTCATAATTTTTCATATGATAACAATGCATATTTGCATTTTTTGTTCATTTCGATGCATATATTCCAAAAATTGAATGCATTTAAATGCATTTTTTCCGCTCCTTAGTAATAATATATACTTATACAGTATATGTTTTCTAAGACTGACGAATTAATGAAGCATTTCTATAATCTGAGATCAATGCAGTAATTTTTACAAACATAAATAATTTAACACAATGCTGCCACCACAGATCTAGAAAAGCGGGAGATAAAACTGTTTACATTTCCAAGCGATCAAACATCATTATTTGCAGATAGCGATAATGCCAAACTGACGCAGTGATTCCCGCATTGTTTTAAAATACACTATTTTGATACGGCATTTTTTACCGTTTTAAAGCAAAAAAATATAACTTGTGTGATGGTACTAATTTTTGTGTATTATAAAACGATATACCCAAGATATTTTTTAGTTACTTTTTTATGAATTTTAACATATTCAAAACATATTTCACCAAATTATAATTTATTTAGGAAGTACACGTGGCAACTCTGTAAAGCAGAGCAACTTGAATAGTACGCGAAGAATTTACTATTTCATTCATTTTTGTAATCAGCTGGTAGTTTGAGCTCTGTTGGTGATTTTGAGGAATTTTGAGTGTTTTCTTGTGCAAAAACTATAAAAAAACAATTAACAATGGTGCGTCAGTGTATAGTGTGTAAAAATAATGAAAATTCCAACCAAATTTGATATTTCGGAGGTAAGTAAGGTTACGACTTGTTGTTTATCAGTGATGTAGTTTGCTTGCTCTACAAATTAAAAATAAATTGCTGTAAATAAATACCTAATGCAATTGTTGATTTTTGTGATGTTATAGAGATGCTAGGTTCATCTTACACTATTTAAATCAAGGTTTAATTATAAACTAAGGTTACACTTCGTTAGATAACTAAATATGTTAATACTGAATTGGTAGGTTCCAAAAGAATTAAATAATTTCATATTGTAGGTTTCCAGTAAATTCGGAAAGACGCGAACAGTGGCTACAGCTTTTGGGTCTGGAAAATCAGTATGTCCCCAAGTATGCACAAATATGCTCAAACCATTTTGATGTGAGCGACATTAAGATAACTGAGATTACTGGTCGAAAGCAAATTCGAATGTTCAATAATATTGTAATAAACATATGGTGTATCTAGATTCTAGATCTGTGGTATTTACCTATTGTATTTATTATAGTGTTTAAATGAAAGTCGATCGAATCTCCACAAGATAAATTTAATAGAAACTATCAGCCATACATGTTTCGGGACTAGACCAGTCCCATCATCAGTGGCATGTCAACAATCGTACAAAACACAACGCTAAGACATACAATATTCCATTAAAT
The DNA here is from genome assembly GCA_911728435.2 of Apoderus coryli. Lineage (NCBI taxonomy): Eukaryota > Metazoa > Arthropoda > Insecta > Coleoptera > Attelabidae > Apoderus > Apoderus coryli. The sequence continues at coordinate 8,514,195 of OU452199.1, read as the reverse complement.
TTCCACTGAAATCACCCTATGGAAAAATATTTGAACTATTACAATTTAATTAAAATTACAATTAATTGTTAGTTTGTATATACTAGTTTCCCAGATAATATATAATGGTGCTACCTATCTCCTATAACCATTGTTCGCGCCAACCCTTATCTTTGTAAATATATTTTAACCTAATTATTAATAATTTTATTGCACCCTTATCGGCGCCTTAGCTGTCTTGCTTTTATCTGTGGTTTTTCCAAAACACTTAAAGACCAAAGATATTATTTATTGGCACGTCTCGTCTGAGTGTAAATAGGGTTATTTAAGTACTTTTTAGTTAGTATAGTTTAACCATATTATTTATTAGACTATGGTTTAACAGCCGTTCAATCCTGATTATATAAAAAACGTTCATTAAATGTATATATTTTATTTAAATTAATTATATTAAATTTAAAAGTTATTTGATAGTGTGTTTCAATGTTATTTATTGATGAAAATACTCGCAAACCAGCAAAACCGTACGCCACTGGTACATAAAATGAAATCGAAACGACTAAATTGGTACAACGTTGCCATTTTTTCTATCTGTCCTTTTCTATCTTATATATTATCTGCCAACTTATGTCTGATTGTAAACAAATGTGAATTATGAATGAAATTTCAGATAATGTTATATCTCTCGAGTTTCTAGATCTGTGGCTGCCACTGAACGGCAGTTTTACAAGCGGAGCGGAGTTTATCAGGTATTTAAATGTGGTGTTGTGGCCTTTTAGGCTTATGATGGAAACATCGAAACGTTTAATTGATTAATATAATCAATACGTAAAAACTAGTAAGTGAACATTTTATAAAATACTCATTTTGTATATTTACCTGCATTAGAGACTCTCTTTATTCTTGAATACTTGTCAAAGTTATGGGTTTTTAATAAGACCAGAAAGCCTATTAAACTTTTTAGGTCAAACTGAACTCTGTTTTTTTGAATAATTTATCACTGTCGCGCATATTTTATTATCACATCATGGAAAGCACAAAAAAAAGAAAGAGATGATGGGCGCTCTTTGTTAAACTAACAAACGCATCAATTTTAATTATGAAATGAGTTTTTTTTTAATCGAGTAAAACATCATATAGGTATGTGTTTTCTCTTCAAAGTTAAACAGTTGCTCATGTTTATACGGTTTTTATAAAATAAATATATACTAAAAAAATATGATCGAAATTTACATTAAAAGCATTTTAACCAATATTCATTTCTAATGTTTTAGTATTTATTTAGCGTATACAGGGTGTGCATATTCAAAAAGAATTACCAGCACATCACGTCCTCTTTATTCACGCTTATTTTAATAGCACCTCAGTTAAAATATAGATAGGATGGTGTAGATAAATATCGCCAAACTGTTAAATATTTATTTTTCTGCAGCAGAGAAAGCTGCCTTAAACCCAAAACAAAAATTCAAAATGTGTTATTTATCCTTTTTTTTTTTTCAAAATAAAATTAACAAAAGTTTAATAATAAATCAAACTTCGTCTTCTCCACAAATAAATCTCTTTATTTTTTTAAAAATTGTGTCAATAAACTAATAAACCATACATGTTTCGAGACATAATATTCTTATCTTCAATGGTTAACATTAGGGGGGAAAATTTTTGAATACAGAAGTTATTTAGTTGTTAATACAGGATTTGTTGATTCTGGAAGTATCACCTTTATAAGTATAAATCTAATATTGATTGTCGGTCAACTCACCATTTGTAGAAAATTTTTTAGCATTAATTTTATATAAATAATGCTTAAAATGTGGTTTGCATAAAATTTTTAGCTCATATAAAACATATTATTTTGTTTTACTAAAGATTCTCCCAAACTGAGAACTAATAATAACTTTTACGGTGTTCTGCCCCACACTGCGCCGCGGGCTGCCATCGCAGCAATCCGAAACGTGGAGTGGAGGCTCAGAAGAATGAAACTAAATCTGTTTTATTGTCACGGTTTAATCTATTTCAGTTACTCTCGTTATATTCTCAGGCATTTTTGTTAATTGTCATCAATCAAGTCGGTATAATAAAGGCAAAACCTTTAACCTAAATACAGTCGAACCTCTAAATAGTGAAATTGCAGTATATGTAGAGAGTTTTTTACTATATAAAGAAAAAATCAACAAGGACCAAAAAAATCGCAAAATTGAATTATAAAAGATTTTATTAAACAATTGAAATTTTAAATACATAGCATGTACATAATCTACGTACACATTACATACGAATATAGTGTACTGTAGTTTTGAGAAATGTTTCGGTAATAACGTTTTATGTTTTTTATAATACCCTGATCTGTTGCAATTTGCAGGTGTTTGGTGGAGAAAAGTTCAATTCAATATTCGTTAATTTTATACTTACACTAACTAGATGTGCAGGACAATTGTCGACGAACATCACAATCTTTCGCTTTTGGCTTTTCATTTTCGTGTCCAGTTCTTTAATCCATATTTCGAAAATCTCAGAAGTCATCCATGCCTTTTTATTATTGGCGTAATTTAATTCCAGAGATTGAACTCCTTTTAAACAACGGGGATATTTGCTTTTACCTTTGAGTAGTAATTTCAGTTTTTCTGAGCCATCCATATTTACTCCAACCATAAGTGTTACCCTTTCTTTACTTGTTTTAATACCGAAACGCTTATCACTTCTAAAAGCGAAAGTTTTATTTGGTAAACCTTTAAAATACAAACCGGTCTTATCACAATTGAAAACGTCTTTTGGCTCGTACCTTTTTAATACATTTTTAAAACCGTTTTAGTCCAAATGTCACAGTTCTCACTAACGGTTGCACTCTCGCCAGATACAGTTTTGAAAACAATCGCATTGCGATTCTTCCAGGCACTCAACCACCAGTCACTAGCTTGAAAATTAACGCAGTTAAATTCTTTAGCAAATTGTAGAGCCTTTTGCTTTATTAACTTTCCCGATATTGGTACGTTTCGATGCGCGTACGTGCCACTTGAAACCACCGTAAAACAGCTTCATTTACATCCTCGTATAAGACCAAACCCGTACTCGTTTTCTACTGCTTGGAACATTAATTTTCTTGATTATAGTTTCGCCAGTTTTTACTATCAGAGATATACAACTTGAAACTCCAAATTTTGCAGCAACATCAATTTCCTCTAAAACTTTAAGTTTCTCAGTTAAACTTAAACACACCCGCTTCGACATGTTACTTGATCCTCAAACAAAAACCAACTGAACCTAAATTTGCTATTTACTAGGCTTCGACTATAAAATGGGTTAGTAATTCTCCAGGTGTCTCACAGAAATCTACCTGCTTTATTGCCTACCATTAGGTGTCATGAACGCGTTAAGAACATTTTGAAAAGAATGCGATATAAAAATGTAAATAAGAAACCCGAAAAGGCCAATATCTCAATAAATGCATAAAAATTTATACACAAAAGTCCGGTAAAAATTTTATTACATAGAGTGCTACTGATTTTAAAGATTCACTATATGCAGGGCTTTTTACATTAAATTTCATTAAAATATTCTAGGTCTTAAAGAAGAGTTTTTGCACTATATAGAGCTTCACCTTAAACAGTCTCGACTGTAAATTCATTATGTTATACCTACTTCACAGTGATGTTCTTTAGCTGACATAATTGACTAGCAGCAGTTGTGACGTTGAACTTCAAAAGGACTTAGACTATATCTACAAATGGTTCATTCAAAATCGTTTGCCTTTTAATATACCAAAATCTAAAGCTATGACCTATCACTATCTAAAAACACCCATACAATTCTCATACTCGATTAACAATAACATATTATGTACAACTGATTGAATTAAAGACCTGGGGGTGTTATTTGACAGAAGACTGACATTCTCAGACCACATTATCCAGATAACAAACGCATCCTATCGAAATCTTGGATTTTTATTAAGAAACACAAAGGAGTTTAAAAATAGGAAAACCTTGGTTTTGCTTTATAACGCGTTTGTACGTTCAAAACTGGAGTACTGTGCTGTTGTTTGGTCACCTATGTACACGAAATACATCTTAATGCTTGAGAGAGTACAAAGAAAGTTTGTCAGACAGGCACAATTTCTATTGTGTAATCAGAATGCCTCCGACTATCATGTGAATCTAGGAAATTATAATAATAGAAGAACTATGGAGGGAATACTGTAGTTATTTAAAATTATTAATAGTACGATATTTGATAATATTACATTAGAGAAAATGCGCATCTCAGTACCTCCTTCAAGGACTCGCATGAAAAATAATTTAACTTTTAGTCTGGAAACCCCTAGGACTAACTATCAATACAGAACACCAATTTCGATGATGTCAAGAAATTATAATGAGGTGCAAAATTGCTGTAACATTCTTTATGATAGTTTAAGAAAATTTAAGAAATCAATTATCTCTGAATTAATTTCAGTGTAATTCGATTATTAGAAATTGTATTTTTTTTTCGATTTTTTTTCTTGTTTTGTTTAGTTTTTCATATATTATATTTTAGTTTTAAGTTGTGTTCTTTGTTTTTTTTTGTTAGTAATACTATGTTGTTGTTATTAATATTGTTGTTGTAAGCACACTTCATAACTGGGTCATATGCCCTGTGTAAGTTGTTGCGAATAAATAAAAAATACTCTCCTTTAAGGGCGCATTCGTTGATACAAAATTGTTTTTGGTTGATTATTTTTCGATTTATATTAAAATCTATAATTTTTTTGGCAAAGCGTATTTACAGTAATTCTCATTTACATGCTAAACACTCGAATATTCATTTGTGTGTTTAATGCTTACGCACATAAATATACACAGTGATGCAAAAAATTTTATAGAACAATATCTGTTCAAAATTTAATTACTGCAATGTAATATTGTAAAACTTTGGTTAATTAATCCACGAACCTAAAACAATTACACAGTGTTATTCACGGAATTCAGGATCAAGGAATATTGTAGTCAAAAAGTTTCACTTGTTGGATATGGATACTTTTTAAACATTATTTTCCGGCTTTGATTTTTTACAATTTTCTTAGTGGTCTGTGTCCAAAATAATGTACTGAGAGAAAGTGTATAACTGCATGGTAAAACGGATTAAAAAAAAACTTTCTTTGATTGACGAATTTATAGAACCAAGGAGAATATCTGCAAGAATTGATAAAATCATTGCCGCTGTTGGACAGAAGATTGAGGAAGATTATATGACTTACAGAGATATACTATGTACATTGGGAATATGAAAATAATAAGGAAGTTTGTTTTCGTTGTCACACAAAACGACAAGAAATAAAATTATTTAGAATAGTAGCAACAAACTCTCAAAAACATTATGACGAGCTAAGCGTATACTTGAATCATTCGGTTTGAAATTGCTCTAAAACAATCATTTACGCATCCATATTTGTTTGTGTAAAGAAACATGAAATGAACGGCATTTTATAGATAAATTATGTTCCAAATGTGTATTTTTCCAGATCACCTAGTATGTAAAATTTGCATAGAGTTATTACCCATATTACAAACTGCAGATATAAAATAAATACCACCGAAATAAAAAACAATTTGTTTGCAGAGCGCGGTAAGGGGTATATATTTGTTTGTTATATCCATAGCGAAATATTTATGACAGAAAATATTTTTATATGTAAATTTTTATTTGGGTGCTGAATTTATATTGCATGTAAAATGGACGACATTTAAGAGCCAAAATATAAGCTTTTTGAGCATGGTTTCATATTATGCAAAGGTTATATGGCATTTCATACTGTATTCCAAGCGAATAATAAAAAATACTCACCGGACCAACAAAAATGAAAAGAAACGCTATATGGTTACATTTCATAAATGGTATACTGTGATATATTTTTGTTGACCTTCAGTTTCAATAAGTGTGATTAAGAGAAGCTTAGTTTCCATTTATATGGGCCTAACTTCAAAAAAATGTACGCCATTTACTGTAACCTTTTTATCTCTGGTGTTTTTTATCTGTTGCTTCGTTTATGAGATAAACATTTAAAACATTTTTCATCATAAGAATATGACTGCGCCAATCCTTTTGAATCTGTAAAATTTGTTGAAGTCCCTTAAGATGAATCACTATAGAAATACCGAGATGCATTATAAGCTAGGCGGTTGTACACTGAAAGATTTACTCAGGGTATGGCTAATTTTCTGAAAGCATTCATCGACGCCTTCATACACCAGGCACACTAAAACGAAGTGGAAGAACCGGAAGGCCAAAGACAGCAAGAACGGTAGAGCTGGAAGAGGATGTGCTGAACATGGTTGAAGAAAATCCAGGTACTTCTACTCGAAAAGTTGCTGAGGTTTTGAATGTAAGTAATAGTACTGTTTGGCACATTCTCAAGGACAATTTGTTATATCCTTACCACATCCAACGCGTTCAAGCATTTATGCCTGCTGATTTTTCTCCACGTATAGCATTATGTCAATGGCTTTTGCACAAAGTTGTGGAAACTCTTTAACTACTGATGTTGATTTTGTTTGCTGGTGAAGCGAGTTTTCCGAAAAATGCACTAAGGAATTTTCAGAATAACCATTTATGGTCTGATGAAGATCATTTTCAACATCAGTTCTCGTTAAACGTATGGATTGAAATTGTGGGTGACTGCTTAATTGGAACCGTGTTTCTACCAAGAAGACTTTCCGGAGAGGTATATCGCGCCTTTCTGGAACACACCCTTCCTAGATTTCTGGAAAACGTACCACTGGCAATAAGAAATGCAATGCATTTTAGTCGGGTTGCTCGTGAGTTTTTAACAGAAACATACGGAAACGCTGAATTGGCCGAGGTAGACCTCACTTATGGCTTGCAAAATCCCCGAATATAAACTAAGGTGGCCACGTTTAACAGTTTTTCTAATTTTCTGTATTAGGTATAAACGTTAATTTTGTTTATTTATTTATGTCTTGCTTTGTTGTTTAGAGATTGAAAACCATGTAAAATCTTAATATTATTTAAATTATTAATAAAACTTGTAAATATAATAATAATCCAATTTACTGAATTTAAAATTCATTTATTGAAATTACTCGAGAAAATCTCACACAACCGATCATCTCCAATTTTACTTAGCACTCACTAAGGCCTTCAATAAAAGCCATCACTCGTTCCAGCAACAACGATTTTCAAGGTGTTTTTAAAATAGGTAATCAAAATTTGTGAGCGAATTGGGGACGTCTAATTAAGAAAAAATCCTAAATAGTAATTTTTCGGAAAGTCCTTATTTACCAAGATACAAGGTGTTAAAGATGACTGCCTGAGGACGATTTTTTTGAAATATTTTCGAAACAAGTAAAGATAAATTGAGACGTTTCTCAGAAAAACCTCATAAGTACAGTTTCACCGAAATTGACATAATGGCTCCAATTCATTCCTAACATCCGTACACATGTTCACACATCATTATTTCTCGTAAAAATGTCATAGGTTCCATGATATTTATAAATAAAAATTGGCTTGTTCTTCTAAAAACACCATAAGTCCACACTGTTTCATGTGATGGTTTTAGTATAAATTTATTGGAATGGTTGTCTGTAATATTTCTTGTTCGTGATCGAGTAACACACCTTAAGCATGAAAGGTATTTCTGAAGCCGCAGCAGCTACTTGCAAATTCCAGAAAGAGCTGCATCTAAGAAAAGCAAAACTGCATCTACAAAGAACAAGCAAGGGCTGGCCGTTTCTTGCATAACATTTGATTTTATGCAGAATTAGCCACTGCCACACATACCGTCGAATCCTGTATTTTTTGCAAGGCAGATATGGTACTAAGTTTTCGGTATCCATGATTTTGGAAGTAATGAAGCAGCCATGTATACTTATACAGAGGATCAAGCTAAAAAGGGATCAAACGATGTTCCTTCGATGTTATTAAACTGCTTTAATACTAATGATTTGTGCAGAAATTTGATTTTGATTAGTGATAGCTGTCCAGGCCAAAACAAGAACTATACCATGTTACATTTTTTATAGGTATTAGTTCATGTGTTAAAAATGTTTGATTGCATAACTTACCTATTCCCTCTAAGACAGTAAACACATATACGTAAATTAAACATTGCTTTAACGTGTCAATCGTTGATAATTGGTCTTACGTTAGAAAACTGACGGTTTATTTTAAGTTTAATTTTACACCGTTCAATTTAAACGTTATAGACACGTGTTGTTATTATCTAAATACAACTACGTACATTTATTATGTTTAAGTAACGTTGTATATGTATTATAAATAAACCATAAAATCAAAACGTTTGTTTTAGGTGTTTTTTAAACGCGTGTCAAACATTGTCAAAATTAAAAACGTTCTTTATGTAATTTATAATAAACCGATATTTATAGCTCAAATAACGTTAGAAAATGTACATTAGAAGCGCATAATTTTTAGAGGCGACAATGAAAACGTTAAAATGACGTTTTTTAAGTATTTTATAATAATTCTAAAATTACAGTTAAGGTAACGTGTAAAATATCCCATAAAAATTCTTATTGCTTAATATGGGAAAATTCAAAACGTTGATATAATGTTTATAAAGTATGTTATCACAATTCCAAATGTACCTACAATTAGCAGAACGTGTGAAATTATTTTTAAAATGAGCAATATTTAAAGTGGGAAATTTTAAAACGTTGGTTATTACGATTCCAAATACTTTTAAAAAATGTGTAAATGAATCGTTTGATGTAAAACTAGAATTATTGAAATAACAACGAATATTACGTCCTAAATGTATTTTCAAAAATCTAGAATATATAAAGGTTTAACCTTAATTTACCTACCAGTTGAAACAGTAAAACAAACACTTTATAATATGTAAGTAAATCCCTAATATACCTATTTAGTTAGTTACTTTTGAAAACACCATTTAAAAGGTGTTTCAATTGTATAACTTTACACCAATTTAAACGACCTTGTAAGTCCTAACGTTTCCTAGTTTCCAATGCTATCCCATTCTTATCTCGGACATAGTGTACATAACAAATTGAAAAAAAAGTGTTTATCAAAAATTTCCTACTACAACTATCTATACCTATCGGTACTCTAAGATTACAAGAGTAATACGAAATATTTGTTAACAAGTTAATTAAATCTTATAATGATTTGTTGGGTTTTCTTTTTTTTATGCAAAAATATAAGTTTCAGAATAGTTTTACGACATATTTTTTTCAATCTTGAATAAGAATTTAAAAATAAGTGGTAATATACCTACTTAAATACCTAGTAACCGGCCCAAGCAATCACAAAAAAATGTTTTTGTTTTTGCTATATGAACACCTGTTTGTGTAGTTTCACACATTTCAAACGTTTCTTGAACGTTGTTACACCATTAAATGGTAGAGCATATGATTGGCCGAAAACGTATGTAAGAAGCAGTCAAAATTTAAGCATAATTCTGTATTTTATTCTCCTTAATATATGAAAGAATTATTTGTTCCTTAATTTAACTTTCTATTTGTTATTAAAAAAAAATGTTCCTATGTTTAGAATAAATTACATATTTATAGACAATTTGTTATCTTACATTTTACACTAGTGATGATTCTAGTACATTTTGTTATAATTATATACAACAAGAAATGTAAAGTGTTTTTATCCTAATAAAATAACGGACAAGGTTCGATGCTAAAAGTATGTATCCAATATCCTAAATAGTTAAATCAAAAAGTTGGCTTGTTGGTTGTAAGTATATTAAAAAAAAATCAACAATCCGTTTGTTTTTTTGTGTTATTCAATATTTTTATATAAAATATTGTCAAAAAGAAATTACAAAATTATTCGATACAAAGTAAGTTTCGACCGAAAGCGTTCGCCGAAACGTGCATTATTGTATCGTATAATTTTGTAACTTATATTTGACCATAATATTTAATATTAAAGAACACCAAAAACACCCAAATGTTTATATTTTTTGGTTTAACTATTCAACAAAAAGGGCATTATGTTTTCATCAAACTTTTGTACCAACCCAACAATGGAAATCTGGTAGTTTTATTGATTTATTCCATACATTTTATCAACATATATTTCACATTACAAAAATATATAAAAGCCACATTAAATAACGTGTAATCAAACATTATTTAAACGTTTCTAAAATGCGTAATTAATACGATTACACAAACGTTAGTTATTAGCTTTTAAAAAACGATAAATGCATCTATATTTAATACTTGCATTTGTCGTTTTTTAAAAGCTAAGAATTAACGTTTGTGTATTTGTATTATTAACGTCTTTTAGAACCGTTTAAATAACGTTTGATTTCACCGTTGAATATATATACATACATACGTTCAATATACGTTTTTATATAGCATTTAACTAACGTTTCGTTATTAGTGTTCTGTAACGGGAAAAAGCGTGACATATAAAAGTAAAATGTACGTATTTAATGTACCTTTTTTTGGAAAGGTGTTTTGTAATGATAAACGTTAAATAAACGTATGTGTGTTTACTGGGAGGACATTCATATTTGCCCAATGATCAGGATTTTTCTCTCATCTCAAGAAAGAAACGAAAAACTGAACGATTTGAGATTCTAGAGGGGTGGGATAACATCATTTTACAAGCCAGAGCTAAGCCGTCTCCATTTAGACTTGTCAAAGCAGATCGGTCAATGGTTTTCGACACTTTTATTCTATTTGTCACAAAAATGTGATAAAATAAAGTTTTATACATAAAAAAGGCATACTTGTTTTTTTCCCGAAAAACTTAAAGCTTTTGGAGAAATTCGAGTTTGAAAATTTTAGGACAAAACTGGTCCTTAGTATATACAGCATTAATAAAATTGATATTGAAATACAGTTTGCTAACGAAAAGTTTTCCAACATTTTATGAATGCTGTGTACTAAGGACCAGTTTTGTCCTAAAATTTCCAAACTCGAATGCCAGGTTCCCCCTGCTTACCCGTCTATGGTCATCCTTTTTTCTTCAATTTCATGTCAATTTACGACATTTAACTAGGTGAATAATTATGGTAGATTTGAGTAATTCATCATTACTCGTTTCGAAAATATTTCAAAAAAATCTTTCCCAGGTAGTCATTTTAACACCCTAAGAAAATTAATTTTACAAAAAAATACAATTCTTAAACAAAGTTTAGTGACTATATTTATCCTCTGTCGGTAAAGTGAACATTATTTTAAAATAAATGGGTCTCAAAAAATTTGTTCATATTAATGTTGTAGAAATTTCTATGATGCAATACCAAACTGCTCTTAAGAAAATACTTGCCAACTTAAACTTTTCAGAAAAACAGTAAATGCAAATTTGTTTTACCATTATTCATTAGATGCTAATTTCTTAAAAGAAAATTTTCGTCTTTTCCCCCTTTTTTTTTTTAAATGAAGGCAAAAATACAATTTCACATTTCCTGACTAAGTTAATTGAGCTGTGAAACTAAAGAAGATTTAAACAGATGTTGCGACATTAAACTGAACACTTTTTCATTTTTTAGAGAGCTTTCTTACGAGAGGATATTTGTTTCTCGAGCCGAAAACTTGACAGTAAAAATATTATATAGATGAAATGTTCATGTTTTTTCCTTTAATATTATGTTACTCGTACATGTCTCTATATAAACAGAAGCTGAGTAGATTTTTTTTATAGAGTAATAACCTAGATATGGATAATACACAGCCGAATATTTAAAAATATTAAACGAAACAATCATCATGGACCTTAAAGTTGACATTGTTTATGACATGATGTAGAGAGATCAAATGATATACAACAGGCGCAAGTTATTATGTGTGTGTGGAATTGAATTTGCAAGTCTTTAACTCTTAAACCAAGCCTCACAGCGGGTATTGATGGCATTCCATAATTGTTCGTCAAGGACTGTGTTGGGGGCCTGTCCGACAGTCAGACTCAGGTCCATGTAATATATACTGATTTCCAGAGGGCTTTTGATTGTATTGATCACTACGTGTTGTTGTCTAAACTCAGGATGATTGGGCTATCGGAGCCCCTTGTCAATTTACATAAATCATATCTTCTACACAGAGTGCAGTTTGTCGAATATGAAGGCTTCAGATCGTACGAGTTTGTGGATACTTCGGGAGTGCCATAGGGTTCAAATCTTGGTCCGTTATTATTTGCCATTTTCATAGATGACCTCATCTCATCAAATTAAAGGCTGTAGGCTCGCTATTGCAGATGACTTTATTCTGTCGTCAGTTCTGTGAGTGAATGTAATGCTTTGCAGTTGGATCTCAGCATGGTGAGTGATTGGTGTCGAGTGAATAAACTTGTATGGTAGCCCCTCTACTATTGTCACGTCAGGAGCTTGAAAGCGGTACAAAGAATATTTTTCAAGTACTTAGCTTTTAAGCAGGATGGAACATATCAAGTCAGAGGTATAGATCATCGTAGTTTATTGGATCGATTTGACATGCTTCCGCTTAGTCAACGCAGAAGGGTTAATTCTGTGAAACTTCTACATAATCTGATCCACAACACAGTGGATTCCGCATATTTGCTGTCAACCCTTAACTTTATTGTTCCTCGCATTGAATCTAGAACCTCTCTTGCATTCAGATTGAACACTCCTAATTCAAATGCTCTTCGACAGAGTCCTATTTATTTTAGGTGTGATTCTTACAATTCTTTCTCCAGTTCTGATTGTGACATATACGGTGATCCTTTTCCTAGAGTTATAGATGGTCTCCGTGCGTGAGCTTGGGTTTTTTTTTCTTAGTGTATCATTGTGTGTTGAATAGTATTTTATATTGTGTATACTTTATGCTTGTATTTTATATTTTTAATTTTGCTTATGATTTTTGATATCGTTGTATATTTTTCCTATTAATGGGTTTCTGACCTGTTGGAAACAAAGGTTATTATTATGATTAAATAAATCGCTTTTTATCTTTAACCAGTTGATATTATGTATTTCAAATTTTCACCCTGTACAGCTCAAAAGGAATGCCATATTATGCAACAAGAGTTTGATGGCTGCACAATTTAACTCAATTTCATACTAAAAGTGTATTTAAATAAATTAAAATAACCTCCAGAAACGTCCTGGATGTTGCTTTTAACTATTTAAATTACTGGCTATAACGACTGACTGTTGCAAATCTAAAGTTAATGAGAAGTATTTTAAAGTAAGGAGTAAATTTCTTTCTAAAGTTTAATGAGATTTTCCGTCCGAAATGCTGGTGGCAGTTTTTTTCTTAAAAATGTAGATAGTGGATAATATGAGCCATATTATGTATTCATAGGGAGCGCAGGTTGGATTTAATTAAAGTATACGAGGTGTCCGAAAAGGAGATCAATCCGCTAACCATATATTCCAAGCAAAACAGTACGACATTCATGATGCCATTATTCATTTTAGAGCACCCATAGGTCGAAATAGTACGGCCTTGAAAATTTAAATTTAAAACTGATTTCTAATTTGTAATCCTCTGAGTACAATAAATAATACAATGATAAAATAAATATGTTACAACTATGATTTCAAAAGAGGTTAAATGTAGCAGATCTGATATTTAAGTTGTTATTAAGTTAATGAAATAGAGAATATTATATAAAGTTTAATTATTCGCAACAGTAAATATATTTAAAATAATAACGAAAAGAGAGGTTCAATTTGAGATTTAACAATAATTTTAACTAAAATTGCAATCTAGTCAATTTATGTCCAGTGATAATATTTTTTTTATTATTTTAGCACCAGATTGGACTTTTTTCGGTGGATCTGTTAGGTATACCTAGACATTAATTTAGTTCTTTTATTGAAGCAGTAAAGGTACCGATTAAAGCGCTCTTTTATATGTGTTGTATTTCCATTTTAATACGTCGTAAAAGGCGAGAAAAAGCCAGTTCTGTGGTAATTTTAACATTTATCGGTAGCAGCTAGGGATACATAATTATTACATTAAAAAGCTTTATAACAAGTAATAGTGAATTAATTCTGTAAAATTAGAATTGATAGACGATAATAATTATTATTAATTTCATTTGATCACCTAAGCATGAGCAAGTCGAATTTTAGAAACAGCATAAAAATTATTGTAAAACGATCTAGAATCAAATGTTAAAAGAAATACAAATATAGTGGTTAAGTAAATAAAAACTGTAAAAAAGTCACTTTTGGGATTCAATATTCACAATTTTTCCGAGATAATAATTAAAATCGTATTTTAAATTTACCGCCATTGTACGTGATTTTTTTTTGTTATAAATAATGATGGACTATTTCAAACAAATTTTAATTATCTTTGTCTACTGACTTTTTCTGTTAAAAAAATCAACACACGAATGTGATGATGCGGGCTTATACCTTTCAAACACTAGGAGTTGGTTTTCGTAAAATAACTTTTAAAGTTCTTTGTATAAGATAACACAAATTTGTGAGGAACTCATAAAATAACGTCCTTAAGTATAAATTAGCTTTTTTAATTTACCAGGGATGGACTAAGTTCTATACCATAGCGCTTAAATTTTCCAATGGCTTAATGATAAAGAGTTGTTGGTTGGTTGATGGGTTTTCAATCACGTCGGTCTGTCCATCAAAAATGTAGTCAGACGAAAGCTTTTGTATGAATTTATGAAGAAAATTAGAAATATATGCATCTAGTTTTGAGAAAATGATGTTCACTTCGCGTTTACCTACAGAACTGCAAACACCATAATATTGCAAACCAGAAAATTTCTCTTTTCATAGCTGTCAATATGTTTTCACATTTCATCAAATGTATTAGAATATTTAAACAACTAATTTAAAACCACTGAATCCTGAAACAATAAAGTTGAGTATTTACATAAAACTTTTAGCAATTCTCGAGACTAAAATCATTTATTTAAAATTTCTCTCAAGAGAACTATTTCTGTGTGCATGCATGTGTAGTATATTTGTACTTGGTATGTAAACTTGGATGTAAATTTCCCTTCAAGAATTTCAATTATTTTCTGTTTGTTTTATTCGGGAATTTTATAACTTCTACAGTTAATAGAAAATTAAGCATTTTTCCTTCAGTTAAATTTTATTAAGTGGTAACAACTATATATCTGACATATCGTCGTAAATTACCGCATACACGTGCGATATCTTAGAGCCAAAAGCTGTTTTACAGAAACGTCTGTTAGGCTCTTTTTACTATGTCTCTCAATACAGGGTGCCCGATAGCGACTTAAATTTTAAGCTTTATATAACATTTGAACAGACTGGTATAATTTAATGAAATTAAAACATTTTATGTAGGTCATAACAATTCATAAAACCATACTGCCGTAGATAGTTTACACCCTCAGGGAAGAAGAGCTTTTGAATTTGGACCATATCCATGGCAAAGCGGTACTGAAAACATCCTGCGATATAGTGCAGGTATGTCTCTCCAGATGGTACTAGGATGACAAACGTTGAAGTTGATTGGTTAATATATTATTTATTATTATTATTATTATTATTAACAATAACCAAAACAAACATATTAAAAAAAATCGGTTGTGTCGCCCCAAAACTTTCCCGACACCTAACTGGACTTTCTAGTTAACCTAGATGTCGCCAAACACATTATTTTACATTTCTGTACCGTGTGGGGTATATACCACATTATTTACGAGAGTTTGGCTGTCAACTACTGACCGATCACCACTGATGAGTCGTGGATCGACGAAACGGCCGTCTGGTGAAAGTATAGTGGTTGACAGACAAACTCTCGGAATTAAGTAAAAGTCTTCGTATGCATCATTGTTTGGGTCTCGCCTTATGAAATAATTTATATATTTCGCGTTAGGTAGATGACTAACTCGCATTAGGTAGATGAAGGGTTGTAAGCCAATGGAAGGAGAACAACATTTTTTCTCCAAGGGCGTAGGAGTGGTTTTGACGTAAGTATGTTAGGTGTCCTCAGGAGTCGCTAAGATGGGATGCAAGAGAAATTTCAACATGATTTTGAATCTTTTAGACTTCGACATCTGGCTCAGCCGCATAGACTAAATAACACATTGTGAATCACCACCATCCATCTCCTCAAGTATATAAATAATAAATGTAGGTATATCACAAAATTACCAAATTTTATATTTATTTATTTATAAATTATTAAAAACCTATACTTAATTACAAATAATGAAAATGTCGACGAGTAATTGATTTATTTAAAGTATTGTACAAAAACAACAAGATGGTGGCGGTGGACCATCATGGTGAGGTGGACCATGGTGTGGTGGTCCATGGTGTGGTGGTCCATGGTGTGGTGGGCCATGGTGTGGTGGACCATGGTGAGGTGGGCCATGGTGGTGTGGATCATGTGGCGGCATTCTTTTAAAAAATAATAGAAAAATTAGCAAAAGTAAAAAGATATATATATAGTGGTATATGGGCGAATACTGATCTGTACCTAATATCGCATTTCGACATATCAGTAAAGGTTTGTGACACTTTTTTTTATAGTGAAGCGATTTTAGGAGAGTATCGGTTTATTTCATGAAGAATCATTATATTTATAGTTCTGTTTGTATGAAGTAAACCCAAACTATCAGCCGTAAGAACGTATTTTCTAATGTTGCAAAATTTCAAATACGCATGCTGTAATGTAAAATATTCACCCTTTTCGTGGCGTAGCAAAAACGCATGAAGATTTCACTATTCCTCCTACAAATGGGTATATGGAAGTAGTCATGAAAAAGATTGTATTGTTGGCTTCGTGTTTTATTAGGTCAGGTTAAAAACAATTGGAGATGGAGTACTGGCTATACCGATTTCATTTTTTTTTTTAAATATAGACCTACACAAAGGTTTCTTAGATACATATAGACAAATTTGTAGAGCTTACATGTTTACAAGACATTGCAACCCTAAAGCATGAATTATGAAGAAAATGTGCTTAAACATATATACCCCAGAATAAAACTGTATTAAGTCCAATTTTTACAAAAAATAGTTTTTTCACTTTTCTAGCATAATATTAACTCCTCTTTTACTTGCGAATGTGTAATATGTCCTACAGTACTAGGTTAGGATGTCACAAGATTTACTAAAACATTAAGTCCTACACCGGTCTGGAATAAAACTGCGTTATATGCTTAGTTACAGATTTATTTTTTAAAACCTTATACTATGTCCGATAATTCCCTAAATTTCCTGAATAATACTGCATTAAGTCCATGTTTTGGTATTTATGTGCGTTAGTCGTGAGACTAACTGTAGAATTTAGCATGTATCAGAGTTTTATCATTAGTGATATTCATAAAAAAATGAGTTCAACTAGGTCAAGAAGAATTATGGATATGGTTCATGCAAAAGAACCGCTATTATCCATAAATTTTGATAAAAAAAAAACCTTACGGTTAAGTGCAGTTTGAATAACAAGTAAGAATAAGTTTTTTTTATAAAAATGTGTTTTTTTTTTCTATAAATAATAAATGTAAGTCCTCAAAAATATTGTATTCATTATCTTAAGTCCATACCAGCTAAATTTCATTGGAATAAAACTATATCAAGTCCATTAAATCCAAGTTTCAAGTCAAAAAAAAAAAAGTGTTTGTAAATATTAAATTATTATACGGAAACAATAGAAAACCCAAAAATAAAATAATTGTCACCATCTTTTAAACCAGAATAAATACAGAAGGTAATTGCAAATATAAAAAAAAAATTCATTTGCGTTTCCTGAACAATTAAGAAATGGGACTTAATACAGTTTTATTCTGGGGTACAGATATTGATGTGATTCATGTTCAAATGGTCTCTTATGAGGAATGAGAGTGATAGTGCTAGTTTTCAATGGAAAATATAATAAAAGAATCGAAATTCCATGTCATCGAATAAGACCGCTAGTATATTATTACCTACCGCATTTTGATGAGAGAGAGGGCATGAAAAAGTAATAATAAAATCACGAAAGGGTGCGATGTTTTAATTAAATGTTGTGACTACTTCGCCCTATATCCCACTACTATTTTCTCATAAAGCATTGATGTGATTTATATTGAGAACGCTTTATGCTTTTGACAAAGATTTACATTAATCTTTGCTTTTGACAATATCAAAGATTAATGTATTAATCTTTGACAATATATTATACTGCTTTAAAAATTTATATTTTTGATATATACGTTTAGTTTTAGAATATGCACCACCAATATGGTTATAAATCTGGAAAAATGAACGAAAAAATTTGTCTGTATCATTGCAATTAAATTTAATATTTCTTACGATAATTTTTTACTAAATATAGTATGGAAAATATTTCTCGAGTTTTGTGCGACCAGAGAATACGAACTGAATGCTGAAACGAGTTTGCATAATTTGGCTAATATATTGAAAGATTATGCGGTAAATATGAGAAAAGCTGACGGAACTGAATATAAAGAAGAAACTGTAAAAACAATTTGGAATACTACGAGTAGGCTACTCCAGGAAAAATACTTCATTGACTTCAAAATTGTATTCGACCCGTTTACCATTGTGATATTCAAAAATGCGCGAGATGCAAGAAATGCAAAACGTAAAAGATTACAGCAGGATCCAAACAAACAAAAATGCAGTTCATCAAATTTGAGTTCAAGTGATTTGGCTAGAATCATTGGATTATGGGATGAATGTACACCAGAAGGTTTACAAAAAACAAATTACCATATTGTAGGTGTGTAGCAATTAATAAAAATAACAGGACATAGAAGCTCTAATTCAATTAAACCGTACTTGAATATTAACCAAGAACGCCATGGTGAAATAATCAACACCATGCGAGGAATTTCTTCAACAGTGGAAATTAACAATCCCTCAACTTCAGCAAACTCTTCTTCCAATTTAACATTTACCAATTGTACTTTTCACAACTGTAGTTTTAAATAAAAAGGAATAATATTTGTTTGATTAAAACTAATAGATTTTGTATTGAAAATTATTAAACGTCAGATTGACAATCAAATTTTTGATATCTACAAAGTAAAAAATTATCTTATCGAATACTCATCGGGCCTTGATAAATACTCAAAATTTTGTCATAGAGAATTCTTCAAGCGAGTTGCTCAAGGATAATAGCCCTCGGCCTGCGGCCTTGGGCTATTATCAAGCAACACGCTTTCGGCATTCTCTGACAAAATTATCTCGGTATTATCAAGACCCTAGGGGTATTACTACTGAAAATATTTATTACTAACATTTTGGGCACTGCTTAACATTGATACATTAGTAAACATATGCTCATCTTCCTGTATACAGGTTTTCACTGTAAGATTCGAAACTATAAATTGAATTCCCTTAAACTGCTTTTAAAAATTTGCATTGGAGTCCAAAGTAGAAAACTCAGAAGTACAAATTTGTTTAAAGTTCAGTTCCACAGAAATAATAATTATTGTAATCTTATAATAGGTTACATATGTTTGGCAATCGATACTGTAATCATTTTGAGGTATTTAATTGTTCTTTGGCTAGCTTAAAAAAATATGTTAGTTGCAAGCTTAGAAATTTATAATTCTATAATTACAACTATTGTAAAAATATGTCTTCATAACGTTAATAATCTTGTTATTTTTAGGATATTTAATTGACGTTGCTGTAATTTTAGCCAAACCAAAAACTAACGCTTAATGATATCGCATTGTATAAGGAAAATGTAATTAGTGTTACAAATTATAATTTCTTTAGTGTGACAGCTTATGACAATAAACTGCATGCTAAAAAACTTAACTAAAAACTTCCATTGTTTATGGTTATGAATTTTATGTTTTTGAATAGTTCTTGATCATCATAATGATGGCTGAAAACTTTCCTTTAGTGAAATTCTACACGATACCGTGAGTTTTAATTATTCATCCTGAAACTCATTTTGTTACCGTATCGATCTAAAATAGTAGGTAGTAGTTTTTGTATCTATACCACTTGATCTATAATAATTTAAATTTAGGTAAGTATTCGATAAAGTAAAAGTTATCATTAACCGAACTTAACTGTTATTTTTAGACATAAATTAAATTCTTATCATAGTTCTATTATTTTTTTAAAAACTTACATGATATTTATCTAAAATAATAGCAAATTTACAAATTCCACTATAAATAATTACAAATACTGCTTTCAAGTGCTGTATGTGGGGAGCTTCTATATATGTATCATATGTATTTAGGTTTCGCATATAGGAAACTGATAAGGAGTTATCGTACTTGATAAGCTAATTTGGGTATTAGTATGAGTCAATATGCGATTAACTGAGAAAAATCTATTTGAAATTGACGATTTTTAGAATTTTGTTTATGATGATATTTTCGTTGATAAAAATGACTAATATACAGGGTGTTCCAAGATGATTGTGGGGACATTGTGATAAACAACTTTTGCATACATACCCTTAGTCAAAAAAGTGCCGTTTTTGATCCAGAGTAATTTTTGCTTAAAAGACCAGTTCTTTGTTGATAAAAATCATGATTTTAAAAAAAAATCAAAAATGAAGATTTTGTTTATTATTTTTTTAATTTTTACAGGATACTACAAATACTATTATTTTTAAATATTTCGAACTGGTTATAGGTATTTTATTTTGTTAAGTAAACAAATCCAGGCGCGCATTATTGCAAGTTTGCGGCTTTTTCGAAACTTGTAATACTTGGCAGAAAACGCACGGCTGCCCGGCAGCATTTCATAAAAAAGAAAGTTGTGGGCAAACTAGCTTGTAGAGCAGTATCTAAAAAGTGTCGTAAATAATTGGAAGGTTTAGTGAACAGACTTAAAAGTCATTGGGAAACCTGCAAAAGTAAAACTAACGATATCAGCACCAGCAGTAGTTTTGATCTTCATGGTGATTCTCATTCACAGCCTGGAACTAGTCACAGTGAAATTATCCAGAAACAGAGAAGCGAGAACTGTGAAAGGGAAGTGTAAGTGGACGTGAAAATAGTGGAAGTAGCGGTCGTTTGGAGTTTTTCGTTATGCGAACTGGAGAAGATAAGAAGAAAAAATTGGACAGATAGCCAAAGCCGTTTACGCAACAAATTGCAGCTTTAGAGCTATGGAAAATAAGTAGGTTCGAAAAACCATAGAAATTCTAAGACCTGGTTACCTTGCACTATCTAGATCTCTGTTATCATCACAACTTTTGAATGAAATCTTTGAAGAAAAAAAATCTAAGTGTAAAGTTATATGGACATTATTTTTGCATGGCCTTAGATGGATGGCCCAATACTCATAATGATCCGATAATCTTAATAATTTTGACAACAGTGTACTTTTAGAAACCATAGATACATCTGGTCATCCCCATACAGCTGACTATCTTGCCGAATTGGGTATCAACTCAATACATAAAAAATGAATATAACTGTAAAGCTACCAGACAGATAATGCAAGCAACAAGGTCAGTATGAAGGAAAAATTCGCGAGTGGTCCAATTATACTATACTTACATATTATGGTTGTTCCGCACACTTACTTCGTTTGCTCTCCAAAGATTTAGAAGCATCGCAGGTAAAAGAACATATAGAACAAATTGTGAAATACTTAAGAAGTTCCCATTTGCCAAATGCTTGGTATAAAGAACAAGGGGGGCAAGAAATTGGTCTTACCTCAGGATGATTTTCATCAATTGATTTTAGTCATCTCAACCCTGGATACAAGTGTATTAGCAGTGCATTCGTATTGCCGACAATTTAATTTTAGTCGAAATCGCAGCCAAAGTGCTCGACATTCGTGCGTTTTGTGAGTTTTTTTTAACTGTGAAAATGGTTGAATTTACGTTTAAGTTTACGTACTGGAGAAACTGAGCGGCTCTATGCTGACATTTTTCTCAAAACATACACGGCAGTCCATTGTGGATTACGAGGAAAAACCTAGCACCAGCACCCTCGTGCAAAGCGAATGCTACCCACTAAACAGTGTGGCGGATTCATCAGGAGCAGCGCACCCTTACCACCTGCAAAAAGTGCATGGTTTTTGCATCGTATCGCAAACCAATCGAATTTTGCTTTGATAATTCAATTCACAGTTGAGGCTTGTTTCACCAAGGACAGATGCTTCAGCAGTCACAATAGCCACATATGGGATGATCACAATCCTCACGCCACATGGGTGAGAGCTCACCAACAGCAATTTGCCATCAACATATGGGTCGGTATTGTGACGACTTTTTAATGGGTCCTTACATGCTTCTGCCTCGGCTAACTGGTAAAGTCTACTCACATTTTCTGCAAGGCATACTTCTTCAGCTATTGGATATAGGTAGAATGTGGTGCACCGGCACGTTTTGTCTGTACCGTACTGACTCACCTAAACCAAGAATTTCCTGCGCTATGGATCAGAAGAGTAGGCCTGTTAGGTCGATGCCGCGAAGTCCCGATTTTTTTCTTCTGGGGTTACATGAATTCGTTGATGTATGAAACTCCTGTACACTCAAGATGAATTATTAGGAATAGTGCTGGCAGCCTCTCGCCACGTACAGTAAGTTCCGCCATCTACCAACGGGTGCGCGATTTAATGCTTCGAAGGGTTAATTTATGTAACGCAGTTGGGGGTTGTCATTTTGAAAACATACTATATATTTCTTTAATTACTGACGTTTTTGACATTACAGAAGATACCAACAATTTTTTAAGCAAAAAATAACTCTAGAGCCTAAACGGCTCATTTTTGACTATGCAAAAGTTGTTCATCACAATACCCCCATATCCTCCTTAAATTTGGCACAAACTTTTTGGAACACCCTGTATAATACGAGGTGTGTTGTTTCTCTCTCTAAAATTATATCTTGGGCGTTAAAACTATAAACAAGATAATCGAATATATAATAGACAATTCCGGATGAATCTGACAAAGATGAACAATCAGAACTATAAATAGATAACTTTTTATTTGTACAAAATTAGTGTATTAATTATTTACCAATAGTGATCAACTGACATATTTTTGGCGTCTTTCGAAACTTACAAGTGAAACTAGAAGAATGCTGTAGCAGAAAAAGAGTATATATTGCTTGGACTAATGTTTTGTCTAGCGATGTTTTTGCTTTGATACCCGTAGGCAGCTGGAAGACAGGACTGGCTGGTTAATACTAGTTTAGTTATTGCTTATTGCATATTGGAAAGCGAAGCTATTTGATTGCCATAATAAAGCGCAAAGCAGTACTATTATTGTAAAAGGAGACGAAAAGTGTTCTCATTTCTAAATTGTTTGTGATTCTGTGCTGATTTTATTTATAGTTTTATCGTTTAACGTTAGTTATTGTTTTAATAAACGGATTATAAAAGTCGGTATTAAACAAACCCTTTTATTGTTAAGTCGTGTTAAGTAAGAAGACTGGTAAATTTATGATACGTTTATGTGCTATTGTCAGTTATAGCGACTTTAGTTTCTTCCGGAGCAAATTGCTAAAATCACAACAGATGTTTTTGTTGCTGTTTTCACACAACTAAGTTTTTTAGTGTTATCTCGACTTTTCAGGTTAAGGCGTCTAAATACAATGTCGCGATTGCTCGAAAATAATTCGCATGGTATGTAAATCAAACGATATCTACTTCACATAATGTATTAAGATATGTATTTGGCGTTTTTGCCATCATGGCTATGCTGAATCTGTCTGATTATGTGATTTTTTTATACATTTTGTTTCATAAACTAATGAAAATAAATAAGTAGAGAATACTATATATTTT
Source organism: Apoderus coryli (assembly GCA_911728435.2). NCBI lineage: Eukaryota > Metazoa > Arthropoda > Insecta > Coleoptera > Attelabidae > Apoderus > Apoderus coryli. Next base: position 8,490,582 of record OU452199.1, on the reverse strand, counting down.
GGGAAAGTTCATAACATGCCTGACAAAAATAGAGACAAATATAAGGGGTGTCCAATTAAAAACAAAAAACAATAGTTTCATTTATATCTCCGAGATCGTTTTCCTCATAAGAAATCTAGCTACGCCACTGAATTCTATACAAAAATCTCAATCGGGGTCAGCCAAAATGGGACACCCTGTACATTATTACCAGTGAAACTAGAAGTATAAAAGCGATATAATCAGTATTGTAGATTCAGGCACAATTTGTAAAACTTAAATATATAATTTACCTGGATTTTCATAGAGATCGAATAAACGACTCTGGTTGCAATTCTACTAAAATAAATACCAATTAAAACTTTTTCAATTACTTTTCCAAACTGACAGAATTAAGGAAAGAAAACCGAGATGTCCGATTAAAGTTTACTGTTGGTTTTCATCCTTAAGAATTATTCAGGAGCGTTTCTAAATGACAATCGAACGTCTTATTCATTCTTCAAATATTCCAAAAAATGTTGGATGGCATTGTTATAAATCCTAATTTTACTAACCACACTTTAATGGTTTTCCCAGCAGTTATAAATCAAATATATAGCATCACTTCAACATATTATTATGTAAAAAAAAACTAATAAAATTACAGTTCCGAAGAAATATCTCTCTCTTTCCCTTTAAACGAAATTAACCACTAAGAGGAGAGCAGAGTTCATTATCTTCCTCTACATTTTTGAATCGATTTTTGCAGTACCAAAATGTCTGATTTTCATGAGTGGCTCTTTGAGGAGATTGATGCCTAGTGTATTTAAAAAATATAAGTATATCTTTGTATACTAGACAAAAGAGTGGTGATGATTTGTCTATTTTTCATTGTTGTTTCAATGAAATTGAAACTTTATTTAAAGTTAAGTTTGTGACATTTACAGATGAGCTGAATATTTAACAGTATGTAAAAACGCATGGGACTTGTTTTGATTCTTATAAGTCCGTGCCCAACTTTACCTGTTTTCGTTGAAGATTAGTGTGAATAAGAGCTATCACGTTTTATTATTGTAGTGCAAATTTGAATAAGTTATTATTCACACAAAATAAAAAGCACGTTATGTTTATCAGCCAAATTAAACGCCAAATATTCAACAGTTTTAGGTTTGATTCCACAAGACACCGAAACCGTCAGAATCCAGAGCGTTTCTGACATTTTGGGACTCTTGTGGAAACAATATATTCCACATAATCATAGTTTTTATGTTTGAAATTATGGACTGTAAATTTAGATATTTCCCTTATTTTTACAAATACTTATGTCAGATAATATACATGATACAAATTAACCTAAATCTTTTATTTCAATTGAATGTTATGATCATGAATCATACTTAATGAAAATCTGCATAAATGAAAATTGTTTTATATAATATTTAAATTACTTTTTTTTTTCCTTGGGTATTAGGTTCGAATTTTGAAGTGAAAATTCCTTATTTCATATTTTGTAAAAATTGGTTTAACCAAACCATTAAAATTTGTCATTTATTTCTCTCATTTTTTTTCTTGTTATGGAGAATGGTGATTGTCTTCTTTTGGATCATATTACATTATTTTCTAAAATTTTGCATTGCAATTTGTTGTTTTAAGCCCTACAACATCGTGTTGATTTTTGTTTTGTGAAAAAAAGTTTGCGAAAAAAAGTTTTATATAATGTTTTCAATATTTCTTCGATATCTAGGTTAGGTGGCACCTTTGACTTTTTGTAGTTTTTGTCCTAAATGAACTAACAATTGCACCAACAGTCTCAACCCGCTTTATGGTCACTTATTGAAGCTGTTTGATCAGTCTCCAAATGTAAAGGTATAAGAGATGACTAATTATACACATATTTTTTATTCGTTGTGAACAATTATTTTTCAGCATATAAAGAACACATTATGAAATGATTCTATAAGACTATAAAAAAAATACTGTCAATAATTTCTTTGTTTAACAAAAGACAGAATCATCATGATATCTATGTATTCTTAGTCCACTGGTACAATAGGATTTATTTAAGACTAACCTATTTTTCTTTTACAAACACTGACAAGTAGCATAAGTACTTCAAATAAATTTCACTTCTATGAGTGCTCTTTGGATCAAGTGGCATTATGTTTATGGATGTCTTGCTATGGTCATGTTTTGGCAAGGTTATGACACAGGAATTTGTGACTGATGATGAAAGTTTCAACTTTCAAAACATGTATCACATAAATTAACGTTGAACAAATAAACCTCTGGAGGTGACGATTGTTTAGCCTTGTTTTATTACACTGCACTCCACTGAAAGAATGAACTACTTCATCAAATTAAAATAAATTTAGTACATGTGTTGTAATACGTTATTTCGTGATTTTCTTTATCTTTTATCTTTCATTGATAATTTTTTTTCCTTTTGTTCTAAGCTTATGAAGGAGTGTGTTATTTGATTAGAGTTTTTTGATGATTTTATGATTATTTTATTTCCTAACATAAATATATAAGTATAATATTATTTGAGATATAGCAGTGATATTTTCTGTGGAATATTTTTGATTGATATGAGTATATTGATAAAGATATACTTATCAGTAATGTCATACATATGTTAAATAAAATTCTAAAAATTAATTAATATTCGTAGATGATGACTAACTGAAGGGTTGTAGACTGGATGGAACGAGGACAAGTATATAAATAATAATTGTAAATAACAAAATAACCAAATTTTATATTTACTTACTTATAAATTATTATTAAAAACCTACTTAATTACAAATAATTAACATGTCGGTAAGTAACTGATTTATTTAAAGTATTGTACAAAAACAACAATCAACTTCCCGGCGATATGGATCACGGTATGGTGGGCCTAGGGGTGGTGGGCCAATGTGTGGTGGGCCATGGTGTCGTGGGCCAAAAAGTGGTGGGCCAAGATGTGGTGGACCATGGTGTGGTGGGCCATGGTGCGCTGGGCCATGGTGTGAGGGACCATGGTGCATTGGAACATGATGTGATGGACCGTGGTGGGATGGGCCATGATGTCCATGTGGCGGCATTCTTTAAAAAATAATAAAATAATTAGCAAAAGTAAAATATATATATTATATATTGGTGTATCGGCGAACACTAATCCGTAACTAATAGCTAGATATCGCGTTTGGACATATCTATCATGGAGGCTTTTGTATAAAGTAACTAAAGTTGCAACATTTTAAATACGCATGCTGTAATTTAAAATATTTACCCCTTTCATGTTGTGTATTTTTGGACTCTTGTTTTGCTAGGTAAGGTGAAAAACCATAATTGGAGTTGAGGTACTGGATATACGGATTCAAAAAGTTTTTCCCAACATATGGAGCTATACATAAAGGTTTCTTAGGAACATACAAATAAGTTTGTAGCACTTTACAAGACATGGCAACCCTAAAGTATATATATAGTTTCTGAAGAAAATGTGCATAAACATAAAAAATATCGATGGTATTTAAAAATGTATGTGTTTCATATTTATATACGTTTAGTTTTAGAATATGCATCGCCGATATGGTCAAGCAATTATATAGTATTTAAATTTAACATTCCTTACAAAAATATTAATTACGAACATTTTATGGAACAGCTTAACATTGATCCAGTATTAAACAGGCGCATCTTGCTGGACATACATTTTTCCCTATATGATTATAAATACATCATAAATTGAATTATCCTAAGTACCTTTTAAAAATTGGCCTTGAACTCATAAGTAGAAAATTCAGGAGTACAAGTTATTCAATGTGCACTTTCACAAAATTAATAATTATTATAATCAAAAGTATGAAATAATGAACTACATTGGGGGTAGCCAAAGCTTTGTACTTGAAAATAAAAGAGCTTTTTGAACAACTTTTTAAAATAAGTTTTTTTAAATGGCATTTTTGCCATATTTTTGAAAAAGAAAAATAAATTTTGAGAGGTAATCGAAATAATTTTAGCGCGCGAGCCTGCATAATTTTCCATCTAATTTGCAACATAAACTCATGCCAAACTCAAATTTTATTTAAATTTATAATAAACAAATTTCCCATAATGTAGCGGACTTTTTGAAAAACGCTGTATCTATAATAATTTTGACTTAGGTATTCGATTAAATATAATCCCAGATTACAAATCTTATCAATGTTCTATTAATTTGTTAAAAACTTACGTGATAGTTATCTAAAATAGTAGCAAATGTGCAACGTCAGCTTTAAAATAAAAATAAAAAAATACTTGCTTCAAGGGCTGTATGTGTAGAGCTTATATGTGCATTATATTTACGTTTCGCATTTAGGAAAATGATAACGAGTTATCTTACTTGATAAGCGAATTTGCGTATTAAGTATGAGTCAATATGCGATTGTTTGAGCAAAATTTACATGAAATCGCCATTGATTAGAATTTTGTTGATACTGATGATATATAATGATATTTTCCAAGAAAAAATACTAATAAGAGGTTTCTTGTGTCTCTACTGGAAAAGTTATATCTAAAAGACATGGTAGGTATATATTTATTACGATACAGGAGAAAATCAAAGAAACAATTGATGTGTTTTCTGCATGTAGTTTGAAGAAAAATATTTTACCAAAATGAATATAGTTTTTGCATCACATAATCTCTACAAAAATACTCTTAATTCTCCAGTGACCATCAAGGAGACACAGAGTTTTTGTGAAACCTCTTTAAACAAATAAATACCTACAATAATACAGATATCTCATTCTATTTCATATAGCAAAACCTTAAAAGAGAATAAGTAAAACGTTAATTTAAATATAATTAATTTAAAAAGATGATCTACAAAAAGGAAAATTATTCAATAACATAAACATAATAATTTGTCAGTTTTTAAAATGTTTTAAAGTGTTTTAACCTTTTTTTCCACAAAATAAGTCCTAATAAAATCTTCGTAATTGTACTTAACTACAACTTTTTCTCATTATTAAATATCAGCCACTGAAAACGGGACCAGTCCGGTTCCGAAACATGTCTGGCTAAAGAATTGCCGATCATTATTTATTATTATTAATAATTTCGTGGAGATTTGACTTGATTCGTATTCAGCCAGACTTTAGCTTCATTTCCATCAAAATGTCCACATCGAAATTTCAACTGATAGCCATACCTTCCAGTAATATTCTATAAGTATAAGATGCAGAAGGTGTAAATGGACAAAAATGTATAATAATATTAGAGTGCTATGGTTGACTACACTCAGAATTTTAAGCAATATATTTAAATTTTTAAAGTACGAATATTCAAGATTGAAGTTTAAAATAATCAAATATTTGTAAATGATATGTTCGAAAACTAAAATACTAAAAAACTTAATTAACATTCATTTTAACAAATATTATTTAAGAATTGCTTGTTTCATAAAGCAACCAGACTTTAAGTTATGTTAGAAATTTGTTTCACACTACCATGCTTTCACCAGACGGCCGTTTCGTCGATCCACGACTCATCAGTGGTGATCGGCAGGCAGTGTGACCCAAATTTCCAATATTTACAAAGAGCTTATACTAGCACGAGAATTGATTGAGAGAGAGATGTGTTTGGCGACACCTAGCGAACAGGCAATATGCCGGGTGAAACACAGTTCATATTGCCTGTTCACGCTAGGTGTCGCCAAATACATCTCTCTCTCAAATATTATTTACCTCAACACAAAAGAACTATTAACAATCGCGTCAACAAGCCTTTTTGGTCACTGTCAAACTATTTTCTTGCACCGATTATAAACATTTATTTATTATTAAAAGTGTTGATGGTTGTGGCATACCTATTTCTTTCGTTTTTCAGGATTCTAGACAAGTATTAAAAAATCAACAAACAAGATAATAGAATGAATATATTTATATGATAATAGACAATTCTGGAAGAATCTGATCAAGATGAACAATAAGAGCTATAGTCAATTTTAATATAAATTTTGTATATTATACGGCGCCATTTTGAGGCTGTCTGGCACACGTAGAAGAAAATACTCGTATATATCTAGCTCCAGTATTTATAATCGAGAAAATACGCACCTATTGAAAACATGTATGTGAAGCCCATTTTATAAATTAAAGTAAATGATACGATAACTTGAAAAAAACTGGAGTTATAATTTAATACACAATAAAAGTAGAATTTCCACGAAATAAATTTAATATATTAATCGTGGATTTAGTTACTTAAAGCCATACATGTTTCGAGACTAGACCAGTCTCATCATCAGTGGCGAACAATGATTAAATGAAAAGCCTTCGAGATATATATTATACATCAAACGACTATTTTACTGAAGACTGGAAACGAAATTATTGTTGGAGAACATATGGTTTTTGGGTTTAGATGAACATACCATTTTGTGGAACAAAATTTGGCTCACTAATTATACGAACTAAACTATAAGCTATCATCATTAAAAATCATAGTTATTTATAAGGTTTTTTTTTTGTATAGTATTATAACTTCATAACATAGCAAAAATAGGCCCTAAAATATTAAACCTTGGAGCTCAGGAGTCATAATAATTGTGGTAGAATTAAAAAGGAGGTTGCTGTCTGGATATCTCTCAGTTTCGATCGGATACGCAGATACTATAACGCAGATACTATAAGATATCAATCAATTTGTTTTTATTTTTAAATACTGTAGATTTGTTTCATATGTTTCGTGACAGTGAAATATTTTTGTTGGTTAAAGAATGTAATAATAACAACAGTTTATACAAACCATTTAGCAGGACAAATATCTTAAGTTACTAGCTAAACTTATTGTATATTAACATACAAATTGCAAATTACAATTATAGCCTAATTTAAATTTAAATCTCTTTTGTCAATTTAATCTCATCTGGATGTATTTTGTTTTTTTTATAATGTAATATTTATGTAACTTCATTGAATTTAATGTTTTTGTTTTTAAGTTATAGTTAAATAGTTAATATGCACACACAGACTTGCATATTCAATTGTGCATTTGTTATTGATTATGTTTTTGTATTGATTTTTTGTTTTGGGATAAAAAAATAAAAAAAATAAAGCGTTTTATTAATAAATTAAATAAATGGTATAATCTATCAGTCACTAGTCAGTCAAATCTCCTCAAAATAAGTTAAGTTTTAACTTTCTGAGAGGGACTACATACCGTTCCATTTAGGAGTATTGTTGAGAGACTTTGTGTGTATAATTTTGATAAATCGTTATACTAATATCATAATTAATAACCTGAATCTAAAGTGTATATATTGACACCTTTTAACGCCTAATCTGTAATATTTATAATTATGAGACCAGTTTGTTAGTCTGTACCATAAAACATTGGCATGTAGCCTAACTTCATACTGTTCTTAATGCAAGATGACAAATAGATGGGACCGTACACTGTTCCTTTAATTAAGAATGTAATTTAGATTTTATGAATCAACTACGTTCCTTTAATTGCTCAGCTTTTATTTTGTATAAGTTATAAGTTGCTGATTCTGATTGAAAAAAGTCCAAATGGATATGTAATTGGTCATTTATGTGAATACCATCTTGTACTTAATTTTATACTGGACACCCTGTATTTATATATTCGCAATACAGTGCTTTCGTTTTAACCCTAGTCATTTTTTTATAGAGTCCGTTCGACATAAGTCCTCGGTTTCACTGCAGCCTCATGGGCTTATTGTGAAAACCCTAGTCAATTAGTTCAATTATATAATATTTTATTGCATTTGTATAACCAGATAATCCCAAATTACATCTTACACTTTGGGAACAGTTTATTGCTTATATATTTCAAATAAGAAGCAAATGATAAGGTCTTAAACAGTCGCCATATAATTTAAATTAACCTCTCAACAAGAAAAAACCTAAAGCATTAAACATCTAAGTGGAGAAGCCGTAAGCTGAAATAATAAAGGTGAGTTTTCGGTTTAATTAAAATTAAAAGAGGGTCGTTTTGCCGCTACCCTTAAGTGCCTTTGTCATCTACATGTCGCCTGCTGACAATGAGGATTTCGAATATTTAAACACAGGCGCTGCAGATGTTAATCAGTATTTTTTTTTGACAAAAAGAGTGGATGGAGAATATAAATATTATTGTGCTGCGGTAGATTTCAATCAATAAGAATCGCTGGGTCAACTCTAAATTAAATTAAATTAAAAAAATGAATAAATCTCAGTTCTATCAAAATCTAAAGTCTCAAGGTCCTTGGACTATTGATCAAAACAAAGTCTTTCAGATCTCTCCGTAAAAATATATTACAAGGAGCTTATTTGGACAAACGCGCTGAGCACCGAAAATTGGCCCTTAAGAAATTTACGCATCAGGCTTGTTTTGGTAGCATACTGCTGGACCCGGTCACTGCTAAAACGCATTTCTTAAAGCCTGGGGATGAAAAATTCACATATGTTTTAATTATTTTTATTTACCTATTCATTTACACAGCATGCAATAATACACAATAATAATATTATGATAGCATTATAGGTTTAGACCATTACATATCTGATTATGAAGCAAGCGATGAATAAACGCCCTCCAGCTACAAGGTATGAGGTAGAATATCAAGTTAACCTTTTACCTGTTGTAGTTGCGGAATTTCATGAAAGTTTCTGGCAGGTTTCACAGAATGTTTAAAGCAGAGGTCAGTTTAATCTATGTTTAAAGTGTGATCAGGAGTACGCCTATGTTCACGCACATTGTTGATATACTGGCTGGTTTTCCCCAAAATTGTTTTCATTCAAATTACTCTGTTGTTTTCGGCAATAGAATGAATATGCAGTAGGAACCGAATATGTGTACGTCTCTATGGTTGCGTATGTTTTCACTACTCTTGTATATGTAAGAGAGTTTTAATTTAAATTAGATGTGGTCGGCTTTGATGGAACCTTCTGCTGTTTTTACTTGCAAATTTAGCGATTTGCCGCTCTCTTGTTTTTCTTTTTTTTGCATTTTTTCCTGCTACCGCTTTATGTGTACGCGGTATATAGCAAGGGTGATATTGAAGAGGGTGGCATGAAATTAGTCGTTGAAACGACTAAAATATTTTCTAATTTAGAACATTTTCCTCTTCATTCAAACAATTAATTTATGCGTAAAATATTTTATACGCATTTAAATGTTGTCTTTCCAATCATTTTGGTATTTTGGAAATTTGAAAAACCACACGATGTTTGTTGCTTTATAAATTTTCCTGATTTATGCAATTTAATTAAAACCTTTACACATCTACTTGAATGAATCCCACAGTGTGGCCAAATAGATTCAAGAGAATTCAAGAATTATGTAGGTAACCGCTATGCCATATACAGGGTGTCCAAGATAAGAATGGGATAACATTGGAATCTTGGAAACGGTAGAAGTTACAATGTCGGTTAAATTAGAGAAAAGTTGTATAATTTTAACACAATAGGTGGTGTATCACACGTAATGGTTTAGTTGGCAACACCGCAACAAACTTATAATTTTTTGTCCGCATTCCTTTTGCTGAAAGTGTTAACTCTGTCGACCTGTATAAGCCACTGGACCCTATTTAGTTGTTGTTATTTTTTTTTTTAGTTAAAATATGCGATAAGGTGAAATGAAACCCTTGCTAAGCAATAACGGGATGGAAAAACATCAAAACAAAGATTTCCATTAAGTAATTATATATAATTATACTTGTGATTCTTATAATTATATATTATAACCTCACTAGTTATCCAAATTAACCACACCCACCTGCCACTATTTATGTATGTATCTACTTTTCATTCAAATACATCATTTCTATTATCTGTGGACTCACGTAGGTACATCATTACATGATGATCTTTACTGATTTTATGAGTATTTCGAATTATTGAAAATTTTTTTTAGAATAAGTTGCGAATTATTATTTACATTTTTAGTTTTCGGGTTTAATTTTGGTATTGTGCATTACTATTTATTTAAAAATGTTTGTTTAGTTAAGGGTTAAGTGAGGAAGTCTTTTGACTTTTGTAAAATTTTTATGTTTTGCAATAAAGACTTTATTTATTTATTTAGACGTTCAGCTTGACCTCATCTATATTATACTCATCAATTTATTGTGTTTATATGAGTTAATTGTTAATTTTCTCTGTTCTAGGTAAGTTGTGGTATACTGTTGATATAGTAATCTCAATTCTGATACAGCTATAGCTCAAATTTATATCACTTCCAAGTTCCTTTAAACATCAGTTTACTTTTATGTCAATTCTCACTTATATCGTTTTGAACGAACTGTCATTTTGATGATAGGTTCATTTGTCATTTATTTCACAAGAAGAAAATTAATTTAATCTCATTTAATAACGCAATAATGCGTAAGAAACATAAAAAAATCTAAAATTCTTGGTAAGGTTTTGTCAATGACAATTTAGTTTCATATTATTCTTCTCAAAGTTTTTCCCACAATGCAATGTGGTAAATCATTTAAATAACAAGGTTAATTTGAGCGATAGCTTACTAATTACGTTTTAACTTTTTCAGATTTTAATAATTGATAAAAACCCATGTCCTCTGCTTTCTGTTCACCTCATTATTAGGTACCACTGATGATGTGAGTATCTACTCTCGAAATATGTATGATTGAATTAATTATAACAATGTTATATTGAGTAGACGCATTTTCAATTCATTACATTTTCACTCCCCGTTATTATAGATTATTATTCTAAAATTATATTTTATATTTTTAGGACCGGCAAAGAAGCTTGGGATAATTACTTAATGTCATATTGCGTGTCATCATACCGTTTGAGACTGATTAAAGTGTCAGCTTTCTTTTGTCGTGTTGCTTGTACAAATAATTTCACAACCCTATGTTATGTTATCAGTGTTGGCAATTGAGATGTAATTCTATTTCCAAATCAAATTTATGCCCTTTTAGAGCAAACAGCAAGTTGCTATGAATTCTCACTAGCTATCAGGGTCCATAAATCGAATATTATTATCCACTTGATATTCCGTGTTCGTTGGCTTGTTGACACTTAAATGTCTGATTTATGCTTTTCGATCACTTTGCATATTTCTCTTACTTGAATGCATTTCCATATACATGGTGTGCAAACATTGTAAAAAGTTGAAGAAAGGGCTAGCTTTGATGTGCTCACATTGTTATGTCCTTATGAATACTATCCGTTTTGATCCTAATGGTTATCATCAGAGCTACCTCATTTAGATGAATAGTAAGAAGTCGAATATGTGCTGCAATGCAGTTGTTCGCAATAATTCTATGAATGGGACAATCAGTACAGGAACTAGCTACCCAAAAACAGGACTACAATTCCTTTGGTCTCCATGGTTCTCTAGAATTTCTGAGAAGTAAAAAGTCGAAGAAGCTTAGATCAACGAATAAAGTCGTTACAATCATCTACATGGATTTTAAGAAGAAGCACTGCTAGAACTGTTGCAACGTGATAAACTAATTATTTAGTAATAATAATACTAATAAACGGATAGATGGACAGTGACACCCAAAGTTTTAAGTTTTATTTCGAGGGACTTGACTGCAAACGTTTACTAACTATGAGGTTTTAACGGATCAAATTTTCATTAATCTGGCAGCAAAATACTTAGGTAAGATTTGTCTTCCTTCCACACAGAATCAATTGTGGAACCAAAAAGAGACGAATGATAATTTGAAGTAACGAAAGCCAAACTCACAAGTTGTTGTTGAGGTTTTGCTGCTGCTTTTTTAGCATTGCTATTTTTTATCGGTTTCACACCCCCTGTAGATTGCAAAAGACCAATTTGAATATTTTGCAAAACGATAGGAATTGCAGAAAAACTAACATTTACATAGAGTGAAAAGCAGCGAGTGGTATACAAAGAAATTATGGTAGAATTCTTGTGTGCGCTTTACATAATCTACAATGCGGGGAAAAGGTAAATAGATAGAAGATTTATGCTATTTGATGCAGTAGTCTATATAAAAGGTGAATCATATTTTCACTGGTTCAATAGAGATTTGTATAAACTTTTTCACATCACAGAAAAGTATAACATGTTATACAAACTGGTAGAAAAATCTATCGAAACAAAAAAAAAACATTTTTCAATAATAACAATATTCTTTATTTTTCAGTCAATTTACAACAGATGAAGATTTATACATTCAAAAATAAATAAACAGGAATTGAGAAACCAGGTTCAACAAAGCTGCTCTACGACTTAACACTGTAGATCTTTTATCAAACTGAAATAAAATACAAAATGAACAGAAAGGAAAACAAAATCATCAATAATGTGATATAAAAATACATTCTAATCTCAAAATAAACAAAATCATATTAATAATTATTATAACAGTACGCAAAAAATTGGTTGGGTCGCCCCAAAACTTTCCCGACAAGATATACTATAATTAAAAATATATGACCTGCGTAACGAAACAGAATTTTAATAATAATTATAATTATATTACTTGCATTATTTCCAATAAACTAACGTAACAAACTAACTACTTTATTCAAAAATTAGAAGAAAAGTATTTCCAGAGCTGGGATTCGAACCCCTAACATCCAAATACGAAGCGAAAGCTGTATCAGCGAGGCGACGGTACCACCCATCGTATATACTCGTATTGTATTTTAAATGTAATATATACAGGTTTTAACTACCTAACTGCTTTAAAAGCAATTTTCTCGAGAATTCTGGGGCTGTAAAGCAGATAAAAAATGCTTTAAAATGATGTATCACTCGACCCCTACTGATATATGAAAATTTAACGATTGTGTCCACCCTTATCACAGGGCTTAAGCGGTTTCAACCTAAATCTAATGGCTTCATCTTAGTACTGCCCCAAACTCATATGCCAAAACTTAGCTCAATTTGTTAAAGCGTTTGGGTGCTATCGTGGTAAAACACGTACACACAGACAGACAGACTTCCATCTGGAAATGGTCTTAATCATGTCAGGGACCTTCAAAATCGTTATATCCGTCTTTATCTGAATTGTACACATTAATTAGTAGTAATAATCATGGCGGGCGTATAATTTACACTAACGAATACTATCTAAATTTGTTTATTATTTATGGATAATGTGACACAGTGATGTCACAAACGTGTGGTACATTTTCTGCCAGGTACCCAGAAAAACACAAGCCATCACCAAAAGTTGTTAAACGGATAATAGATAATTTCAAAAATTTCGGGCCCCTTAAAACAAAAATAAAATGAAGGAAACCTATTTGTAACGATGAGGCTGTACTGGGGTACTTCACGGCATATCCTACGACATCTCTGAGAAAATTTGCAGTGGAGTCTGAATTCTCTAAAAGCACCATTCTCCATAAATAATAAACAAATTTAGATATAATTCGTTAGTATAATTTATACGCCCATGATTATTACTACTAATTAATGTCTACAATTTGTCATAGTTGTTGATTATGTTTGTCAAGTGTCATATCACTATTGTAATAGAAAAATGTATAATTGCCAATATTTTGAAAACTATCAGTTTTTGGGATAGACATCCTTTCATAAACTTGCCCTTATTTTTGATGCAAAAATATATAAAATGGGGGGTTGCCGTTTTTCAATTTGATTTTTTACCCTTTTTTCAAATACCCTGTATTAATATTTACTAAAAAATATATGTAGGCGGCTAAAGTAAGTCTATATCTTCTAGGATATTCTAACAAATTAAATTATTAAAGCTTCCATATAATAAAAAATTGTTATTATTCTCTAGTCTGAAAACGTCATTTTTGACATAAAATTCCAAGTATTTCGAAAACGGCTGGCGATAAATATAACATATTATGCATGAAATATGTTTAGAATTACAAGGAGAATACAAAAAAAATATAATTTACATAGGGTCGCATTTGAAATAAGGAAGTTGACACCCATTTCCGGTATAACCGGAAGTGCCTGATTCTTCAGATTTTCAGATTCTTCCACAGTGTAGTTTCTCCATAATCGATAGAATCCCTTCCCGGTGGGACACCCGGTATTATCGAGAGTTCATCATCACAGTTTTAATATCTTCATTTGGAAAGACGGTTTGATATTCACCAAATTTTTCAGTTTCAAGTAAATTTGAAACAGTTATGTGTCCATCAAAACTTTTTTTTATAGTAATTCGATCCTCAAATTTTAATTTAACATTATTTACATTCATATATTGCACTGAATTCAGCTTTACTATTGTAATTGTTCAAAATCAAAAAAATTCACTTTATAATACTCAAAAAGCGCTCGCAAAAATAAAAACAACACCACACGACTGAAAGGTAGGGCAGCACCCCAGATATGACGTCGTCACAAATGCGTTTAATTTTTACAATGGCGTATAGCATAGCGATGCATTGCGGTCTCTGTTTTTCGCACGCGATAGCAAAGAAAACAATAGAGGCACAAAAATGTGTCCAAGAGCATCGTAATATGTACTAAGACCTACGTTCTGTTTCATTACCGTCTTCGATTCAAATTTTATAGAGAATTCTAATGAAATCACACTGGTCTGGTGCGAACTATAAAATCTAAAATTATTTTTTCTACTACATTTTTTAGGTAGCGCACATGCCTACGTGCCCTTCTAGACCACTGGTCAAAAGTACAGAGTACTTTTTTTGTGGGCCTGTTTTATCTTCAAATTTTTGTCACCAGCAGGCACTCTAGAGTTTTAATCCCCATACATATCATGATTCCGTTACGTTTATATTGAGATTATTAATTTAATTAATTTAATTAACAATGCGCTGTGTTTTTTTTTTTAGCTGAATAATTTGGCACAACCTGCATTTCACTGTACCCTGTCGTTTACATAATTTACATTTTGTCAACAATTGTCTGGTAGAAAATTAGATTTTAGGTAAACATTTGCGGTTGCAATACTAGTGGTAAACTTAAACTTTTCGCGAAAAATGGCTCATACATCACAGAAAACAGGAAGGAAACACCACAATGGCAAGGTGAAGCGGACGCGACGTGAACGGAAGCACAACACTAAGTAATTTAAGTTTGTAAGTCGAGATGTTTTGATATTTCGCCCCCAAAACACCCGAATGTTGGTTTGGTATATAATTCGTTTGTATTTGTCTAGTAAGTTGGTGCATTCCTTTTTCGGTATTACATCCACAGAGGGCTGAATAGGCGACAGTAAATAAGAAAAGTTTTTGGTGAAGAGAAACATTTTAAAAGACATTCTTTGGCTTTATGTTGGCTAGATTGCACGTATTTACGTGACTGGTATATTGAGCCATTAGAAAAGTGGTCGACTTGTATTATTTACAAAATAAAATTGAAATATGTGTGTCGTTTCTGAGAAATAAAAAAAGTCCACCAAGAGCTTTGGTAAATATATTTGTTTGTAGTAAACAAGCTTTTTAAAACTTTTGCCATGCTGCTTTCATAATTTATAAATATTTCTCGATAAATCTCTAACTTTCGCATATTTCACGAAAAAAAATAAACTGTTGGTCTCGAGGCACAATATTTTCGTAACCTTTTTGTCCTTTTCCTGTCTCGTACCACAATCTTCTTCTTATGGTGCCTATCCGTTACGGATGTTGGACACTAACATGGCTATTCTTACTTTGTTGACTGCTGCCCTGAAAAGTCCGGTAGTGGTTAAGTTAAACCATTTTCGCAGGTTATGCAGCCAGGATATTCTTCTTCGTCCTGGACCTCTTTTCCCATGCACTTTACCCTGAAGTATTGTCCGAAGCAGGTCATACCGTTGTTCATTACGCATTATATGGCCCAGGTATTCCAGTTTGCGACGTTTCATGGTTACGACTAGTTACCCATTCTATGTAGAACTTCTTCGTTGGTGACTCTGTCTGTCCAGGAAATCCTCAACATGCGTCTATAGCACCACATTTCGAATGCCTCGAGTCTTCCCAGTGACGCTTCAGTTAAGGTCCATGTCTCCACGCCATATAAAAGAACGGAGAACACGTAGCATTCTAGTAAACGAACTTTTATTTCCAGTTTTATATCGTGGCTGTTAAAGATTTTTTTCATTTTGACGAAAGCTGACCTTGCCTTCTCGATCCTTATCTTAATTTCCGTCGATTGGTCCCACTGTTCATTTAAGTTTGCACCCAAATAACAAAAGTTGGTGATTCGTGTTATAGGTTGTTGGTTAAAACTAGCAATTGACCAGGTGGTATCCTATTTTTGCTTATAACCATGTATTTGGTTTTTTTGATGTTAAAATCAAGCCCAAACCTGCTACTTACTTCTGCCACCCTGGAGACAAGTGTCTGCAGACCTTCAAGACTGTCTGCAAAAATGACAGTATCATCAGCGTATCTTATATTGTTCAATCGTTGTCCGTTTATAAGTATTTCCTCCTCTATGTCCGTTAGCGCTAGGTTCATAATGTGCTCTGAATATGTATTGAACAATAATGGGGACAATATACACCCCTGTCGCACACCTCTTTTTATCTTTATGTCGTCTGTTAACTGATCCCCAACTCTTACAGCTGCAGTTTGTTCGTAATAGATATTGTTTATTATACGGCGATCTCTGCTGTCTAGGCCAATTGATTTTAATATTTTCATCAGTTCGTCATGTTTTATTCTATCGAACGCTTTCTGGTAATCAACAAAACACACATATATATCACAATTCACGTCTCTACATCTTTGAAAGAGAACTTGTGTAGCAAAAAGTGCCTCACGAGTGCCCAATGCATCCCTGAAGCCAAATTGTGTATTTGTCATGTGTTCTTCACACTTTTTATATATTCTTTTATGTATAATTTTTAAAAAAGTTTTCAGGAAATGGCTCATAAGGCTTATTATTCGATAATCTTCACATTTTTTGGCGTTGGGTTTTTTAGGGATTGTTATAAAAGTTGATCTTAGCCACTGTTGGGGTATTTTTCCACTTTGGTATATATTGTTGAAGATCAAGGTAAGTCTTTTTACTTCGTCTTTATCCATAATTTTCAAGAATTCTGAGTAGAACTCGTCTGGACCTGCGGCTTTTCCCTCCTTAATGTTGTACCACAATAAGGCTTATTAAATAAAAAATCAAAGTCGAAGTATGTGAATGCAAGAGGGAATGGAACTATAAACGTACAACCGGATACGGAAAAGTTTATCATATTTACTTCAGAAACTTCGGATGAAAGAACAACCGTCTGCCGGATAATGCGTGCTTTTATCATATACCGTCATGATCCCATTTTTATTAGAGCTTTAAGCGGCTAATAACTGGTTGAAACAGGAACGTCCCGGAAATGTGTGACTTCCAGGACATTTTTCAACACTGCTGGTTTTATAGACGTCAACCTGTGAAAGCTTGCCACGGATTATTAAGGAAATAGTATTTCCAAAAATAAAATTTTCAAAAGTATTATTTATTAATTTATTTCGACGATATTGTCACAAATATATTAGAATGTGGATTTAATAGGAACGGTGCCTTCACCATGTCGCAAATAAGAGAATTAGAAAATAAGGGTAAAGTCTCCCTTATGTCTTTGTAGTATTTAAAGATTCAGGTAAGATTGCTCTACTGAGTTAAATATTTATAAAAGAGTTTATAGAAGGGTTTCAGTTTTATTAAGTTACTCACTTGGCTTGTTGAGCTACTCGAGAATCGCCCACTTCCATCACGCTCACGAAAGAGGATCTTATTGATTCTCCCTCGTAAACGAGTGACGTCTCCAACCACTCTCTTCAAACTTTATTACACCGAAGTGCAAAAAAAAATCCCCCGTAACATCCTGTTACAATAATATTTATAACTTTACTATTTTCCACTCTTACGAATATAGACGAATCAAATTGTCTATTCTTAACGTTGGTCGTACCGTTTTTCTAGAAAAATATTAATCAGCAATTTTCTTTCTTGTCTATTCCTTTATTAGAGTGATGAACTTGTATAAACTTTGATGAACTTTTATAACTTATTAAATCAGCGTAAAATACTTAGTTCGACCGGATGCAATATTTTTATTACAATGTAGCGGGTGTGACAATATCAAAAACATGACCACAAAAAATATCTTTCGCATAAATTCCAAATTAAATTAACTAATTTGAATCAAATTTTGCACTGTTAGTCGCATCAAGGTCGCAAATATTTTCACAGGATCAGATTGTTGCACTCGTCCCTCTATCGTCTTAATTGAAATTTATTTTTAAAACACAACTATGTTCTATGGTTTTAGCGCTAGAAAATATTCAATTGGTAATAATGCGACAAAAAACTTTATTGTGTGGCTTATATTATTTCGCCGAACATCACAACAAAAATCTCATTCTCTGTTTATACATCTTCAAACCCCATTAACCAACGACAGCTTTTAGAGCTCATTTCTTACAGTTAACGCTTTCCCAAACCAAAAAGGAGCTTAAATAACTACCAAACGTGTTTACGATAAGACTCGAAGAAGCTCTCTGATTCTTTGAATATCAAAATGCATTATTCATTGTACAAAGCTTATATAATACTTCTTTTTTTCCTATATAAAAGATGCAACTTAAAAATTCTTCCAAGGGAATTTTATTAATGCATTTTTGCTCCACTATTGTTTCGAAAACTATACCTAGACTGTGGAAGCTTTCAAAAGTTTCCCGACAGGCGCTCTGGAATTTTAATATTGAATGTACCTGATTTTTTATTCTCTGTTTTGGGGTGAATGGTTTTATACAAAATTCTTATTTTTTATTTAACGATAAATTAACCTTAACGACAAAATTGTGTTTTGCAATCGTCATTCGTCCCAGAGATTTATTTAAATGCTTGATATGGCACATAATTAAAGCTTCGAATGCGAGTGGAAGATTTTCAAAAGCATACAAAATTATAACTTTATATGAAAATATGTTATTCGCTATTCATATTACATTAAACAACTGCTTGAACAATTCACAGCGAATTTCTTGATTCCACTGTGTTTCTAAACTATCTCCACATAGGAACTGCTGAAGAAATGAGAATAGCAACAGGAAACGTAGCAAAGTTTGATTCCGTAATTTTATTAAAACTTAATTCTTATGCCGTAATTCATTGTCAGACTGATTAATTAGTATAATATACAGGCTGGTCCAACGAAACGATTATATCATATAGATTTACGGAAACAATTTTTGGCCAACTTGGAATTTTTGTAGCTTCTAATCAAAAATTACCACATTTTTATAAATAAATATTCCTTTATATTCATTTAGTATCTCACAGTATTTTGAACTGTATTGTTTCGGCATACTATTTCGATCAAAATAGTTTATTAAACTTCGGAAAGAGTATCGATAATTGAAATTTATTATGAAAACGGTAAATTTGCAAAGTATCTATTTATTTGGAAAATTTGTGCCTGTAGCCAATGGAATAGTTGTTCTGCTTTGTTCTCTAATTGGCCTCACAACGAAAAATTCTAAATACACTTTAAACGATCTGCTGTATTGGGTTTTTTAAGACTGTATAAGTAAAACTCTACTTCATAAAAAATGCGACGTTTCGCGGTCTATTTTGCAGCTTTTTCTAGCACTAAAAAGTAATTATACAATTAGCAATGAAAACATTATTGAACACCTACCTTTTAATTTAAAGAAGTAGTCCATATTTAAGTGGAGTGCGATATTCGATATGGGGAAATAAAAGTCACCCGGCCTCATCATCAGTGGTGGGTTTATCGAAAAGCTAGTTGGTCAATTGTTAAACGGCAACCGGTACAATCATAACCGTACCAATGATAAACAAAAAGAAAATAAGTACGACATTAATAATTGTATCAAATATGACTTACTTTTGTTTTTTCGTGTTTTGTGTTTACATAATTTTTATGAAAAGACTTTGCGTTTTTTACTCGTGTATGTCCAATTGACAACTATCTTTTCGATAAACCCACCACTGATGATGAGGCCGGGTGCCTCGAAACATGTTTGGTGACGAATGAAGACCCTTAGAGGGTTTTATTAAACTTACTTTGTGGATATTGACTTTTATTTTCCCATATCGACGTACCTTTTAAACAATTAGAGTTTATAGCAGAGAGAGATAGTAAATTAATTAAAAACAACAGATCACGTATGCACATACATATATATGCTATATTCTATACAAGTTTATATATTTTTTCCTCTTTTTATAAATATCAATCAAGTTCAAATAAATATTACTCAGTCCCTGTGTGTCACACTTTAGTATGACAGTGTTATTCAAATTAATATGAATCATTTCTGCAATATTACGTTAAAAGACAAGAAACTTGCTGAAAAATTCTTATTGTAGACATCAGCTTTTTTTTGCACGGACGCCTATGATGGTACCTAAATTTTTGTCCTGTATTTTTAACACCAATTCAACTAATTAAAACGCTAAATATATCATATTATTTATAGGTAGTGTAATTTTTTTGACCCTTTTTACTATTGATCAAGGCCTATGTCAACAAGTTTTTGTATGCTGCATTTTGTATGATATCTTATATTAAAACCATATATCTACATATTATAATTAGCCAAATTTTCTGGTATGTTTGGATTATACCTATTTTTTTTATTTTTTTTTCATTTCTTACCCTTTTTACACTATTTCTTAACGCCTGTGTGACCCGATTCTTCTATGTGACATTTTTTAATTTATTATTTATTTGCCTTCTGCAACTTGGCAATTTAGTCATTATCATCCATTGAATTATTATTAAGTATGGGCATCGAATATTAACTATAGACAAGAAGGTTCACTAGACGCTGAAAACGGCATCGACTCGTCGCATTCCCAGCCACATTTCTGACCCGCCACTATATATACTATAAGATACTATAACTATAAGAGCTGCGAACTGCTTTGTAGACATGAACATCAAACCTGTCGACACGAGGTGAAGCAACTGTCTATTTATTTTAACTGTTATCGTGGATACAGACAGATACACAGACTGACAGACAGCCGTTTTTTAAAACTACTTATTTATGTATAAAATAGTCGACAACACGCATTTTCATGAAATTAATAGCCTCCATATATTATGTACATGGAGAGCTTAAAAGGAAATGAAGCTGTTTTAGCCAATGTCAATATTGATCCGCAATTATCTACATTTTCCGGCATAATCCGTACGACCATTCAAAGAGTTTTAAACGCCCGTAAATTCCACCCGTACAAAATTCCTAATCTTCTGCACAAATTAAATGAAAAATTTCGTTGACGTTTAAAATTAGGTAAGGTAATTAATGAATGGCTAACAGATAACACCAATTTTTTGTCTTTCAGATGAGTGTTCGTTTTTTCTGAACCGTCATAACTGATGGTATTGGTCTGATAAAAATCCATACCTATTTCATGAAGTTTACATACAACATCCTCAAAAGCTAAACGTGTGGGCTGAAATTTACAGTGTTCACCCTTTTTGTATACGAAGAAAATTTACATGAGAAATGTAAGAACATAGTGACAATGAAATGAGATGACCCCTTTCCTGTTGATGGATCGGTTGAAGCGGATCAGTGCAGGTCCGCAAGGTCATCAGATTTAAATCCGTTATATTTTTTGTGGGGTAACAAAGCTAAAATTAGAAAACTCAACAAGCATCTCTAGACTATCTACGTCAAAAGATTATTATGTCGAAACATTACACCAAAAGTGTTTCAGAACGTCCAAAACCATTTTGAATACAACTTCCGTTACTCCATGGAATCAGATTGGTTTTGGAAATGTATAGTGGCCATCACTTTCAACTTACCTGTATATAATGTTTGTTCTCCTAGTATTTTGGTTTAGTTTTCAGTTTGTTGTCTTCCTTTAAATAAATTTATGTAAATGATATCTTAATACTCTGACTCATCAATTAATATAGAGTGGTTCTTATAACTCTCCAAATTAGGCTAGTGCAACATTTACATCATTTTGTTGAGGTGCGGGTTGCGCATAAGACTACTTAACTGTTTCTAACACGCTTAGCCCTTTTAGAACATCATATCAATTGAATTAAAGTAAATAAATAAATAAACTGGTATAACAACACCCCATGAAAACTCGAAGTATTATATTAACAGTACTCAGCTTATAAAAATGTTAATAAAGTTCCAAAATTTAAATAAAAAATGTATCATAAATATTATCGGGAATCTAAAAAAAATATCAAAATCCCGTAAATCTACAATATAAAAGTTATAGCCATAAATGAAAAACACAGTCGGAGAACGGTATTATATAAATTTTGTATAGCAATTTGAAATTTTCATTTTGTATTGCTTATTTCTCCATTAAGCGTGAAATAGGGATGCTTTTTACAATGCCCGATTTCATTCGATCTGATTTTTCCTCTAAAAGAAGACAAACGATTTTATTATTTTGAGTGCGTTTTTTCTAAGGGCGGGAAAAACTTTTGTGATATGGTTAAACGGTCAGATTTATTTTTAGAGGAACAATATGGGGTGGGGTTTCTATCCGAATCTGACAGCTTGATATTATTAAAATAAAAGCTTTGGAAAATGGTCGGTGGTCCGCTATTGAAATGGCTCCTGAGTTATCTCACGAGTAGAATCCCAGATGTTAAAAATAAATGGTTTGATTTCAATCTGTATATTCATATCTTCGGGTGTTCCCCTAGATTCTCATGTGCGACCGCATTTGTTAAATATTTTCATCAGTGATATTGCATCCTGTTTTCTTCCTAGTAACTTCCTGCTATTTGCTGATGATCTGAAGATTCACACTATGGTCGACAGGTTGGAGGATTGTGAGAGCCTTCAGGCGGACTAAAACCGACTTGATGGATGGTGCACTGTAAACTATATGGACCATAATGTTAACAAATGTCATCACATGTCTTTTGGGAAAATTAGGAACCCAATGCCTTTCTCGTATGCGATTGAGGGCACGATGGTCGATAGTGTTTCTGCTATTAAGAATTTGGGTGTACTTCTTGATAGTGTTTCCGATTCATTAAGGATTTTAGGTTTTATAAAGCGATGTTCTTTGAACTTTAACAATATAGGCTCTGTTAAACTTCTGTAAACATCTCTTGTACGACCCTGCCTCCAGTATGGGTCCGGAGTTTAGTCTCCTTGTTCCGCACTGCACAAAAAAAGATTAAAGCAAGTTCAGCATATATTTTTTAGGATCATTGCTTTTAAGAAACTTAGAACTTTTAATTTCGGGGATGGGCTACTGCGAGCTCCAGGCCGCTCTGGGAATGAACTCGTTGGATTGTCGTAGGGATCGGCATGACTTGAGGGTGGTCTTTGATTTAATAAACAGTGTTTTGAGCTGTCCTTGACTTCTGTCTCAACTATAGGGCTTCACGTACCTGGTAGGGGCACTCGCTCGACATATTATCTATTTCACCATCCCTTCAACCGAACCAATTATACGGGCGGTTCGTTTCTGTCTGTCGAGGTCTGTGAGACTGGCTGCGTTTTTGAGAGATATCCACTGTGCTCTCTGTTGACTTGTATGAATTTGATGTATTGTGTAATTTTATTATTATTTTATATTTTGTAGATCATTGTTATTTTTTATATATTAGCATAAGGATTTATTGACTATTATTATTCTGAAATATTCACCGATGCACGAGATTTTTGTTATACAAATCTCATAGAAAGAATACTTTTGGCGTTTAGTTTCAGTTTAATGACGCTTACGCTAAATTGCGCTAAAGAAGCTGACAGGATGATCAATCAAGAAGTATTATTTCTATATGTTTAGGTGCTTGTGGAAGTTTTCTGTCTAAAATGATTCGCAAATCAATTTCGCCACTTTTAAAGTATTTTGCTAACGGTTTTTTTTTTTAATTGCCAAACAATCTGAAAACTCCTGTTCCGGAATGACCTTAAAATCTTTCTTCGATTCAGCTTGTGTCTCCCTAGTAGATTGCAAACGGTGTTCTCAGAGCGGTCTTTTTATTTTACTGAATAGGCAGAAGTCACACGGGCTAAGTCTGGTAAATACGGTGGTTTTCGAACATAGTACACCACCAAATCACTATAATAGAAGAAAACTGTCAACTGTTAACGCAGAACCCTAGATATTTGAGTTACTTTGACGCGATTTTTTTAGTCTCATCTTTGGCATGGTGTGCGTTCGATAGTTTGGTAGTTTCTGGGTGGTAAGCCTAGATCCAAGTCACAGATTTAATAGACTAAATCTGAGTCCAAGTCTCATCTCTAGTACTTATGCGTCTCATCATATCCTGGCAGTCAGAAAGCATTTTTTTATAGTTAGTAACACTCTTTTTCGATTTTTTTGAGATTTTAATCTTTTAAGACCCAAATCGTTTTTCAAAATTGTTTAAACTGCTCCAAACTAAATAATATAATAATAATACAGTCACGAAAACTGTTTTCAAAAAACTATCGACACATTTCAACATATATGTTAGCAATCATCCCCTGTAAAGTACATTCCGACGTGGTTCGCCTACGTCACACCAGACAAACAGGTTTTGGTTTTCGATACAATAAGGACGGCCGAACCAGTACTAAGAACATCATAATATAATAAGATGTAATAGAAGACAGATGTTGTTAATAAGAGCTGTTAGAAATACGTTGTTTCATGTGATGACAAATAATAAATGATTTTGGGTGTGGTTTTGTGAGTTTTATTAAATAATTGAAAAATAAAGAAAAATACTTTTTACATCAGAAGTGAGATATTACTACGTGCTGTATAATAAATAATTATAAAATTTAGATATTGCACTACGTGCTATAATAAACAATTATAAAATACGGATATTGTACTACGTGCTATAATAAACAATTATGAAATTTAAATATTGTGCTACATGCTACAACAAACAATTATAAAATTTAAATATTGTGCTACGTGCTACAATAAACAGTTATAAACAATAAAATTGTACTACGTGTGTTGTAAATAAACAATAAATTTATTTGTAGAATAAAATAATTGTTAGTTAACTAACTAACTAAAATGTCGGAAGAAATTCATGATAGTGAATTGTCGGAAGTTGATGAGGCTGATCGGGAAGCCGATATGACTTCACGTAGTGTTAAAAAACGTAAACTAGAGTGGCAAGAAACGCTTATTAATCTTGGTGCCACCCAACAGCAACAACTTGCAGAGTTAACGCGACAGTCGCGAATTGCTGCATGTTCTACTCCGACAACGAGTTTTACGAGGGCGCATATCTCCAATACCCAAGCTTTCTTATCGGCATCCGCGCAAATGTCATCATTTAAGTTAACTAGTTATGATCCTGATAAGATTGCTTATTCTATAGAAGAATGGTTGGACGACGCAAACAAACTTAAAGCAGAATTGAATTTAAATGATTATTTAATGATAGCAAAAGCTAGTGAAGCATTAAAAAATCATCGTGAAACACGAGGTATGCGAGCGTATAAAGCCGCTACAATACGTAGTCGCAATTGAAGATAGTCAGTTGGCCAGTGGAGGAAAACTGAAGCCAAAATATAAAGGACCGTACACCCTTCGAAGCATACTTCCAAACGAAAGGTATGCTCTACATAAACGAGGAGGGCGAACAACAGTGGCAGCTCATCAGCAACTTCGGCACTGGTCTTGCAAAGAGTAAAAAAAAATGTAAGTAAATTGATTTATGTCCTTTTTGTTAGAAGTAAATTAAAAAAAAAGAATGTTTGTATAGTAACGATCTCACTGATACGTAAAAGCGAGGTGGCAATCCCACCTGCATAAAAAAAGAGAGTTTGTATAGTGGCGATCCCACTGATACGTAAAGGCGAGATGGCGATCCCATCTGCATAAAAAAAATATAATTGTATAGTGACGATCTCACTGATACAAGGCGAGGTGGCAATCCCACCTGCATAAAAAGAGAGTTTGTATAGTGGCAATACCACTAATACGTAAAGGCGAGGTGGCAATCCCATCTGCATAAAAAAAAAATGTACAGTGACAATCTCACTGGTACGCAAAGGTTAGGTGGCGATCCCACCTAAGTAAAATGATTGAAGAGTGGCAGTACCACTCCATGAAAACCAATATTAAAAGTTTAAAGGCAGTTTGCTTTGTGCAATGTAAAACCAGATTTTGTTCGCTTTGTTTTTTTGTTTAAGGATGAATGAGGTGCGAGGACGCCCCAGTTGCAGGACGGCCGTGTTAACAATCATCCCCTGTAAAGTACATTCCGACGTGGTTCGCCTACGTCACACCAGACAAACAGGTTTTGGTTTTCGATACAATAAGGACGGCCGAACCAGTACTAAGAACATCATAATATAATAAGATGTAATAGAAGACAGATGTTGTTAATAAGAGCTGTTAGAAATACGTTGTTTCATGTGATGACAAATAATAAATGATTTTGGGTGTGGTTTTGTGAGTTTTATTAAATAATTGAAAAATAAAGAAGAATACTTTTTACATACTCGTCTAGTGTCACGTCATAATTTGGTAATATTTTTTCCTAGTGTTGGTCCCACTTATTTTTATGAATTTGTTTACATTTCATATCTAGACACACAAGTAATGTCACAGTTAATGATTATTACATTATTTTACATGATTCGGGAGCTCTTTCCATCATTTTCCGTATATCAACTTATTTTAAATATTGTACGTTATTATTTAATAGTGTTTCGAAAGTGTGTCCAGGTGTATTAAGTGAAAAATCTATAAAACAAAGTTTCAAATGACCCTTTGAAATTAAAGTGACAATAAAAATTCAAGAAAATACCAGTCGCATTCTACGTTATGGTACATTTAATAAAATTAAATAAATACGAAGAAATATTCCATAATTGAACAAACACTCTCTTACAAATGTACCCAATCGTCACAAAAATGACTGTAGTAGAGTTTAAAATTGGTTTTGTACCCATCTAATTACGTAAACAGGTAATTTGTCTAAAAGTACTAGTAGCATTTTGTGCTGTTGATATTTTGAAATTTCCGTATAGAAAATGATAGTTCCCTCTGCGTCGCACACAAAATAAATTTTTGTAGACGTAAATTAATTGATAAAATACATTATTTTATCGCATTCAATCACCGTTGAAAAGTACCCGTTACACCTTTGCAAAAATAAATTTTCCATATATATATATATATAATGATCAATCAACGATACTGGAGCACCAAATCCTAGATTTGCTTAATGTCTTGGTCATCTTCGATGTGTGTTTCCTCAAATACTCTTTGTGTTGATATAGCCTACTGTCTGCAAGCCTTGTGCAACATTCTGAACCTTTTAGCAATAGAAAGAATATAAAATAAAATTTCTTTGTCCGACATAATCACACATTGTAAAAATCGACAAAAATACATGTATTCAACTGTGGATGGTAATCTATCATTTCTTCGACATATTTAAAATAGTAAAATCGAATTTCTACTTCACTAAAACCAGAGTTCACTATTAATTTAATCAAAGAAATATTTGTGAGAATCGATAAACCCGCTCAGTTTAAATTTAAAAACCTCGTTTAAATTTTACTAGTATATTTAGCTAATTTACTTATTTTAACGTCTGGACGCATACCCATGGAATAAAAGCATTCCATTTCAAATTCCTTTAGAATATTATGCTTAAAACCAGTTTCACATACAAATACCCGAAAGTCTTTTACTGGTATTGATAAAACGTTGCACTACTGTTCAATAAATTTCAAACATTGCTTTTCTTGTTGTATTCGATGTCGGCAAGTTTGCTTCTGTTTTGAATAAGTAAAATATTTTCTTAAACATGCTGTTTTGGCATACTTTAGTGGTTGAGTGCCCTAGTATCAGCCTACATATACATGAAAGTAGTTATGTTTTGTTTGTGTGTAGGGTAAACTTGAAAAAATAATACTTACCTTCAGTGGCGGCTTGTGGCAGTTTAATGTGGTGAAGCATCTAATATCATTATTCATAATAACTGCGCTTACCTGATGTCAGAGTAAATATAATTTACGCTGCTGATGTGTACTACTTCCACTTGCTTCTTCCATATAAAGTGTGAGATTATAATATATTGTATTATTAAAAAGACAATATTTTACGGTACCTACCCATTTATTTTTGATAAAAATAGGTAGGTACCTACTAATTAATAACCGTATATATATTTTTTTAATTTGTTCACTACTTTTTTAGATTTTAAAACTTCAATTAAATATGTAGGTAACTAAATAGAAAGACTAATTTGTATTCAAAATATCAAAACTTTAAGCTTCCCGAAAAGTAAATAAAAGCATAGCACTAGAAATTTGCGACTGTGTGATAGAGATAGATATAGTCAAAATAATAATCGACATATAGGTACAAGACACTCGCCAGGCGTTGTCATATAACCTTATTTTACATTAAATCTCTGCTGCATATGAAGCGTGCTTCTTATAGTGTTTTTTTAATGGCAAGATTCGTATGCTATGCTTAGTACAATTAAACTCTGGCAACTATGTTTATACGAAGAGAGATAGGTCGTTGTATAGTGGGTATATGCCAGATGGCAGTGTTGCCCATTGTTCCTGAATAATAGATGAAAATGCTTTGATGCACGCTTCATCTGCATAAGAATGTGTATGATAAATAAATAGGCTATTAATGTGTCACAGGACACAAGCACTGTCAAGGGTGTCAACTGCCGCATACAGGGCAGAGAGAGACCGAAATAAATAATGTTTTACTATTATTAATAATTATTCTCCCTACTCTATCTCCCTTCCCAGATACTCTGAGCGTTGCTTTATTCTTTATTAACGGTGTGAAACCTGAAGACTTTGCCGTGGTAACTGTAAAAGTGATTGCGTTGACTATAAAAATCCTAACAATATCTTTCAGTTAGAACTCATTATGATAATTCTTTCCGTGTAGGCGATAAACCTAATCCCGCGCTTAACAATCATCTTTCTCTAAAAATAATACATTTCTCCTTTAGTGTGAGCATTTTCGTTGAGACAAATTCCTCATTGCGTTCAGAATATAAAACCATGGCGCGCAATAAAAATATCCTGAAAGCTAGCACCAACAATATTGCCCAAAGGCGGCCGTTTGCGTCAATAGGAGCGTGATTTGCGTCCCAGCAAGTTTAGTTGGGACAAAAACTGACAAATATAGACCAATTTTAGTTGCCCGATAGATAAAAAGAATTTAAACTTTTGATATGCAAATGTTTTGTGAACAATGTTAAATTCAATTAAAATTTTATTTAGGATACCTTTGTTCGCATAAAAAGAAGCCGCTACTGAAAACAACGTAATGTATACAATAAAATTGAGTGTAAATACACCAAAAAAAAAAACAATAACAGGTGTGCAGCTGGAGCCTGTAAGAGTTAAATTACATTACGATCTTTAATGGAATATATTTAAGTCTGTACAAAGAAACTCTGTGACGTGGCGCTTGGGAATAACTTGATGTAGATAAAAGTAAGAAGGATCACTCAGAGACGTAATATGACATTTCTAAGGTATCTGGATATTCTTTGTATTCCATATGCTGTAATTATCCATGTGGTCTTTTTATCATAGTTTTCACTCTCTTAGCTGCCTACGTAAATGAAAATCCAGGGGTTATTTGAAATTGAAGCAGAGTAATTCTACAGCTTCTCTAGAGATTAATTTGTTGTATAAGTACGAAACATAGTATTCCTGCTCTTATATATCAATAAAAATATTCTCACAAACTCTAAATTTATTCACTTCACATGCTCCTGTTTTGAATTCTTTACACCACGTTATTCAAGGATTTCCAGAATCAAGCACATACACATCCTGCTGCGACAACATGCAGCAGTAGTTCAAGCCTTGACTTGGCCTGGCTTTTTAACAAACAGACACACACACCTGGCGTCAACACGAGAAAGCAGAATCGTGTAGATAGTGTCGTGCGAGTAAATATTTGTTGTGCTACATTATTGGGTCACTTGAAATAAATTTAAAACTTTTCAAGAACACACGTGAGAAAATTTACTTAGATGGGTTCATGCAATGGTAATTTTGCCAACAAAAATTTTATTTGTGTAATTTCTATTTTATTTAGGTATTGAAGATCGACAACCGAACCTTGAATATTAATAAAAGTAATAATTGCTCTATTTCTCAACAGAAAAAAAACATTTACATCTTAAAAACTATAATTTAACTAAATGATTAATATAATCAACGTTTGAAGGTTAGTAAATACTAAATATAAATCATATGGAAAAAAATCTAGTAACGCCATCTATGTGTCATCCTGCGCACTTATTGAATGACCTAATATGTATATATCAAAAAACAGTACATGCACAAACTGAAAATAAAATGAGATGAAGCATCAAACATATTCCCTCAAAATTCCCAGATTATCCTTCAACGAGTCAACAAAGATATCACAACTATCGCTTATAAATAAGATTATAATTCTGATACATTGTGTAGATTGGTGACTTAATTATTAATAAATTAGTCCTAGGTTTATCATTATAAAATAACATAGATGATCTAGAGTTTATGCTAGGTATTAAAAAACAAAATCTCTGTAACAACTCAAGGCAATCAATTTTGTTTTGGAGAAGATTAAAAAGGAACTTAATTGCACAAATTCGTCGTCTTAGCTTCAAACTGTAACAAAATAGAACCCGCCACTGGCAAGCTTACAGATTACGCAATTCTAGAATGCATGGGTGGCAGATCGTTTTCTTTCCGAGAATTTTCAATGTCAAACATGTCCTTTTTTTTCTATCATATATATTCATAATAAGACGAAATATTCCCACAGATTGTTGACAGGATGCTATTTCTTGTAAACATAAATACGAACGTACCCTAATATATGGGGGGTCTAAAACTTATCTATGTTTTAAAATATTTTGTTCTTAAGATAAGAATGTTTATTACGTACTCTACAGATATTTATTGGATAACAGTGTTGCCGATTTGCTCCAGCATTGCTTTCTCTAAACATTGTCGATACGTTTATAAATTGTTTAAATGAAGGAATACGTTATGATCGATGGAATGTTGATATTAATTACTTGGTTTTTTTTTGCTTCCCAATGTCTGACTCTACCCAAGGGGGTAACAATAATAATAATAATATCAATAGTTATTGGTGAGTCTTGGGCAGTCTTTTTTTCAACTGAGTTAAAGGCTCTTGCTTTATTTACGAGTTATATCTTGTCACTAATATAGTTGCTATATTACGGCAAAATGTACTCGCATTTACAACAAGAGAAATATCTACATCACGTCGAATCATAGTTAATATAAATTAAGTATCTTGAAGCAATTATACCAATTGAATTGAATCGTGGAAATATTATTCATAATTTCACAGAATTAAACCTCGTATCGCCATCTCTGGAGATACGCTTGAACCACATCGAATAACAGAAAATAGAAGTACGACTAAAGAGTAGAAAATCAATAATTAGTGCTTTATTCTAACGCTGCGCAAGGGCTGCGCTCTGAAACTGGCGTCTTCGAAGTCCTATTGGCTATCATCCCTCTTTTGAGGCATAATAGGGGAGGTAATCAGATTAACGTTCTGAAAGAAAGTACCTCGTTAGTTCTTTTCAATTAAAAAGGCAGTTCTTGTTCGAGATCCAAGTAAGTCCCTTCTAAATATATTTTCTTATAAGCTGTTTTAAGATTTATAATTTTTCTAAGTTCATTTTTCTGATTACAAAAATTCTTTTATTTTATTTTACTTATTTTTTGAGATTTTATTCAGAAGTCTATCAAAGCTGAATTATTGGTATAATTACTTTAATTTTTATTTTAGTTTCGTATTATCTTTTTCTTTTGCTAATACAAAGTAACTGAAGACATTTAAGTGGAAATCAATGTAAATTACTCGTAATTACATCGATTTCCATTATGCTAAGTCTTTATTAAGATTAAATATTAGTTAAATAAGAGTTTTGTTCAATTAATCAATTGTTGATTATTCTATGTTTTAGTTTGTTTCTTTTTCTTGATTTTGTCTAGTTTTAATTTAGATTTAGATTTTCTTTTAATAATTATCTCTTCTCTTTTATTCTTAATTTTAAATAAACATAAAGTTACCCCCTACAAAGAAATTGAGTTTTATTACGTGGGGACACAAAATGAATAAGTCTTGAAACAGTAGTGAAAAAGGTTGAAGTGTTGTGAACGACGCCAAAGTTGCTGTGACATCTAAAAAAGGTTTGATTAGCTATTAGTTGTTTGTTTGTTTCATTTAATAATTTGATTCTGTTATTATTCTTTTGACTATCATAATTTGGTTGAGTCTTTGAGAATTACGCAACATCTAGATTACCGCTCGTTAAATATTATGTATTAAATTCGAACCTAGTGGCTATGTTAGTTATCTTATTAGGGTTTAGACAGGGTAATACTCTCTGCATTCATTATCCTATCTATATATAACTCCGGTTAATTAGTACTACTACAAAACCCTGCACATGACATCTGCTCAACAAGATATGATATACCACTTTTTGGCCAAAAACCCTCAATCCTAAAATAGAAGTATTTAAAAAACCTTGGCTGAATAGTCTCTAAAGACATTTTGTGGCATTTATAATATGGAAACCATATTAAAGAACAATATTCTATTCGTTGACGTGACATAAGAATAATATTGCAGACCACCATCAGGAGCGTTGACAACCCAATATGTAGGTGATGTCTTAAGACCGACCAGAAACCCATTGCACTTTCCGGACAATTTTTCGTCCAGAAAGTGAAGTTGTCCCGAGCAAGACCGTAAAAGGCATGTTAGGGACCAGTAACAGCTTTTTCTGGTCTTTGTTTTTACATTTATCCAATCACTCTTCGATAGTAGTCTGCCTTGATATCGTTCTATGTAACAACGTTGCGATTTATCGTCAAGTGACAGTTTGTTGATTTTTAATGTGTTGTTTCTGTCAAACTTGTTTAGTAAGCTCGCAAATTTGAAAATGTGTTGGTCTTAAAAAAATATTATACATCACGCGACCGAAAATGAGTATTACCTACCTACAAATTATTATTATATCAGTCAGTAAAATCTTATATTATATGTAAAAGGATGTGTTTGGCGACATCTAGTTTTATCGTTGGTAGTACGCCGAGTGAACAACAGTTCCAATATCGGCTGCCTGGGAGGTCTCTGACCCCATAAAGCAACTACCAACACATAGACGCGCCGATACTCCCTTAAGCGGGATCGCATATATGTGAAATGGGCTTGTTTAACAAAACAAGACTTAAAATCCGAGAGTTTGTCTGTTAACCACTATACTTTCACCAGACGGCCGTTTCGTCGATCCACGACTCATATTATACTTATCTGGGGTATCGTAAATATAAGAGACAGTAAATCCACTCTGAAGTCCACCCGAAATATTATCTATCGCACTCAGCCTCGGTCGCAACTATTTCTTGAAGGCAGTTGGTGTGTCGATCGATTCTGATTTATACTGGTTGACCTGCAGTATGCACAAGAGTATTATGTAACCAGTTGTACTTTCTATTGTATGAGATTAAATAGTTTGAACTAAAATAAGTAATAATAAAAAAGCCACATTTTTAATTAAAAATGAATGAATAATAATTTTTTATTATTAAAATCTTTTTTTTTTCTCGCTATATTAAAATTAAATTATACAATAATTTATAAACATGTAATTAGATATACCTACGTTGCAAATATATCTTTGTTTAAACTTACACAAGAAAATATTACATAATGAAATATATGAAAAATAACTTACGTTAAAACACAACAGTAAATTCACATAAATGTTCATAAAGAAGTACAATTACGTATATTTACGTTCTTACAGTACAAAAATGGGATTTACCGCCATTTGTTATGTAAAAACACTGTAAATTTTAAGTAAATTCCACTATTGTTTTACGAGTATTATTGTAAATTTCCGGGCCCTACCGCAAAAATACGTTAACATATTGGTATTATTTAGACAGCGATTGTGTAAAAGTACACGTAACTAAGAGTACTTTTATGTTGTAAATTTAAGGTTATTAGTGTATTTTTACATCACATACAGCGTAACTTTCATTTGTAATTTTACGATATTGTGTAATTGTACACCAAATTAAGTGTAACGTAACTTTATTTTGTAATTTTACATTAACATTGTATTTTTACACTAATTGTGGCGTAATTATAAATTGTAATATTTCGACTTATACTGTAGTTATACATCAAGGTGGAAAATTACGTGAAATAACGTTTGAATAAAAATTACAGCCTTATTTTATGTAAATTAACTAATGTGTTTTAACAGTGTACACCTTTATGTCCGTGATGCTGGAAATGTGAGTATTACTGATTGCTTGTGGTGAACTCAATAATGAGTTGGGACTCAATGGACAGATTAGTTTATATTCAGACTCAGTTATATGGCTTGGAGTCACATTAGATTACCTTTTGCGATTTGATAAACACGTTAGTTGTTTAATGTCAAAGTAATATTGCAATGCTTCCGCAGATATATAAAAGTCGTAATGAGTGTAGGTGCAAAAACATGGTCTGTGGTTCTATGATCCCGTCAAGGTTTGATTATTTTATGTTATGTAGGGGCCCTTTCTTTCTTTCTTTCCTTATATAAATAACCATAGTAATATAATATACAAGATTATTAGGAATTGTTGGTTATCGGTTTATTAATTCAAAAAATTAAAATTTTTATTTTTTGTTTTCTTTAAAATGTTAAATATGCACTGTTTTAACATAACATAATTAATATGTTAAAAATGTTAAACTTTTTCTACATTAAGCCATATGCCCCCTAAAACAGATAGAACCAAACCATTGGGATCCATTTCCAAAGGTAGCTTAGTTTTATTGTTGAAAATAAATCTGTAATTTCTTAGCATTGTTACCAACCCAACTTTGGACTGTAGTAATCCAAATCTCATTCCTAAAATTTAAGATAGTTATATAGAGAATATTTTTTAGAGAGTACTGTTTACTTACCTATACAATTTCTAGGACCTTCACCAAATGGTATATATGCCAAAGAGGGTCTTGTATATTTATTTTCATCATTAAAGCGTTCAGGATCAAATATTTCCGGATTTGGATAATATTCTGGATCTGTGTGTAATCCCCATATTGGAATATTTACCCTGGTACCTTTTTCCAATATGAAGTCTGTACCAGGAACTTTATAGTCTTTAAGACATATTCGGCCTACGGATGCTGCAGGTGGGTGCATTCGTAGCGTTTCTGCAAAAAAACTATGGTTAAAAACATAGTAAGACCTTGAGTTATAAGTGCGCTCATATCCAAATACATAATTAGTAGATAAAAACCCTGACAGACTGCAACTCAACATTTCATCTGTTCTGCAGAGCAATCAGCTATTACAACAGAGACCAAACCATAAGCCACTGAGGGGGTCTCCTCACTACCCTAGCCTATATCACTTTAATTTGTTACCACAAAGAATAACAAGCTCTATTTCCCTGAATGTACCGGGTGTATAGATAAGAAAGACGCCGGCTTTATCTCGAAAACTAATCATGTTATGGTTTTACGATTTTTTCCAAGACGTTTTCTAATACACTAACTGTTAATATCCAGTTAGTCAAAGTTTTGCACTTTCTGTTGGAGAAGACATAATTCTACTGTTTCGACTTCGATTCGTCTCTTTAGTTGCAGAATACCGTAAGACAGCGTTTTGTTTAGATTTCAATCGTGATAAACACAAATGAACGGACAATGTGTCCACGGATAGAGTTTGGAAGAGGAAAAACTTTTTCATTTGTCGATTTAGAAGAATGACTTTTCTTTATAAAAACGTCTGCTTGTGTTGAAACTACAATTTCAAATACCAAATTTATGACTACTATACAGGGTATATCAAAAATAACATTTTTAATGATTTTGATTTTTTTGTTTTTTTTAATTTTATGAAAATATTTCCAAAACCGTGATTTATTACACCAACTGTGCAAAAAACACTAACAAACTTCTTTCTCAACATGGTTAATTTCATAGTTACTATTAAAATAATGAATTTAAAAAAACAAGAAAATCAAAATCATTAAAAATATTATTTTTGATATACCCTGTACAGTAATCGTAAATTTGGTATTTGAATTTGTAGTTTTGACACAAGCAGACGTTTTTATAAAGAATGACTTTTTCTTCTATATCTACAAATAAAAAAGTTTTTCTTCTTCCAAACTCTATCCAATGTGTCCACAGATAGAGTTTGGAAGAGCAAAATCTTTTTTATTTGTAGATTCAGAAGAAAAAGTCATTCTTTATAAAAACGTCTGCTTGTATCAAAACTACAATTTCGAGTACGAAATTTACGATTACTATACAGGGCATATCAAAAATAACATTTTTAATGATTTTGAATTCCTTGTTTTTTTTTTTAATAGTATTATTATTTTAATAGTAGCTATGAAATTAACCACTTTGAGAAAACAGTTTATTAGTGTTTTTGCACAATTGGTGTAATAAATCACGGTTTTGAAAATATTTTTGTAAAATTAAAAAAAAAACAAAATCAATAAAAATGTTATTTTTGATATACCCTGTATAGTAATCGTAAATTTGGCATTTGAAATATTAGGTTCGACACAAGCAGACGTTTTTATAAAGAATGACTTTTTCTTCTAAATCGACAAACAAAAAAGTTTTTCGTCTTCCAAACTCTATCCGTGGACACAACATTGTATAGTAGAGAACCGTCAGGATCTCGAACAAACTATAATTTGTGTTTTGCATTTTATGCAAAAACCACAAACATATTGATTGCATATTATTATGTTTAGAATGAAATCAACTATTTACAAAATGTGTTTTACATAGTGTAAATCGCTAGTAGCAGGTTAATTTGACAAACTGTTGGAATACTTTACCTTTTATCACTCTGTCTAAATACACCATATCAGCTATAGCTTCATATGTCAGATTATCATCATGTTTCTTCAACACTTGATTGATTTCTATCCTTAACTTATCCTGGATATCTTGATTTAAAGCTAATTCATGGAATGCAAAAGCCATCGTAGTTGAAGAAGTTTCAAATCCTGCTGCAAAGAAACTGAACGAATGTGCCATAACTTCAGTTAAACTCATGAGCGTCTTTGCTCCGCCTTTTTCGTTTGTAATTTTCTCATCATCATCTGCCACTTTTCCGCGATTTTTTAGTTGCAGTAATAAATTTAAAAAATCTCTACGCGAAATATTGTTTTTTTCTCTATATTCCACCATTTCAACAAGAGATCTTTTAAAAAATTCAAATGTCTCTGGAGACATTCCTGAAATTTTGATTATTCTGCGAATGTATTTCGGTAGAAATCTGGCTATCAGCATCTTTACTCGTTGTGTGGTTGTAATTTCAAAAAGGCGCTTTCCATGCACCCGAAATTCGTTCTCTGGGTGGTTAATGCTGTCACACGAAATGCCGAAAGCACAGCTAGCTAAACAGGAAACGTGTTACGTATTAAATTTTAACAGTAAGTAATCCATAATTAGACACAAATATTGTAACTTTTAAGTTTCTTCAAACTAAAACTTACCTATTACATCGGTTGTGAACCTGGCCAATATATCTTTGATATCTATTGCTTCGCCACTTTTAACATACTTTTCAGGTACCTGAGATAACGCTTTACTACATTCAACAAATAACTGAAACATCATCTTCATTTTTCCAGAAGTAAATGTTGGAGATAATTGAGCCCTAGACGTTTTCCATTTCTGTCCGACTAAACTTAAAAGGTGTCCTGAGAAAGGATTTTCTTTTCTAACACCATCAACGTCACGATCCATAAAATATTCAAAATCTTTTATCATGATGTTTTTAATAATATCCAAATCTACTGGTACAAACACTGGCATTGTAAAAATATAGATTCCAAAATATTTTTTGCCCTTTGATTTAAACTCATGGTACAGTTGTTGTAGAGAAACTTGAAAACTTTTTGAGAAGGCTAAATTGCCAAATATTAAATGAGGTTGTGGTTGAGCGACGCCTTGTGATGTCCAGTACCGGTGACGCTTTTGTATCCTTATGACAACAAATACCATTAAAAGAACAACAGCCGTTGTGATAAGTCCTAACATATTGAATGTTGAGTTAAGTCCTGAAATAAACAAATTACGCCTCGTTTATTATAGTTGTTCAGACTTTTTTTAGAGGTAAAATGAAACAATTATTGTTCACTAGAAGATCCTAATGGTTATTAGTTATTTTTTATTCATATTGTTGTGTTTTAAAATTGAGTAAGAGAGCAGAGTGTGTTGTTTTTCTTTGCAATTCTGTTATTCTAAGTAGGTACTTACGTATCTTGCAGGTGGTTATGGTAAGGATGGAGGCGGGGGCGGCATTCAATAGACTGCGAGGGTTGGTAGGAACTGTACCCACTTCGGGGACATACCAAAATTGAGGTATCAGACTAAAATTTGAATTTGACATAAACTTCGAAGTGCATATTATGGAGCGCGAAGTTCTTGATCAAGACTGCATACGGACACTGAGAGGGATAACCTGGTTTTCAGACGGGTCAAAAACCGAAAGTGGAAGTTGTGCAGAAATATATAGTGAGACAAGGAACTCGAATCTAAGATTCTCACTGGGGAAAAACACATCCGTGTTTCAAGCGGAAGTGTTTGCAATTCTGCAGTGGGTAAAACTAAACAGATTGAGGGCTTATACAAACAAGCGTATCAATATATGTAAAAGGATGTGTTTGGGGACATCTAGTTTTCGTTGGTAGTACGCCGAGCGAACAACAGTTCCTATATCGGCTGCCTGGGAGGTCACTGACCCCATAAAGCCCAACTACCAACACATAGACGCGCCGATACTCCCTTAAGCGGGACCGCTAAGCCCATTTCAAGTATCAATATATGTTCAGATAGCCAGGCGGGCTTAAGGGCTCTGAGAAGTTTCAAGGTTACAACTAAACTGGCATGGGAATGCCAAACAGAACTTAGCGCCTTGGCGGATCACAATAGGGTTAATGTAGTGTGGGTCCCGGGGCACTCGGGAATAGAAGGCAACGAGAGAGCGGATTGACTGGCTAGACAAGCCTCTGAAACCACATATACTGGCACGGAACCTGCGCTGGGCTTGTCTAAAAGAACGGCGAAGGAACTGCTCAAGTGCTGGGCCAAAAGCGAGCACCAGAGATATTGCGAATACATTCCCAAGCAGGAGCAAGAGGTTCATACCTGGTGCAGCAACAAATCGCACTGAAAAATTGCTATCATTAAGCAGGAGTCAGATGCGCTCTGAGAGACCACATAAATAAGATGGGGCTGTATAACGGGGACCTGCAATGCAGATTGTGTAATATGACAGTTGAAACAATAAGCCCATGAGGCTGCAGTGGAACCGGGGACTTAGGTCGAGCGGACCCTTTAAAAAAAATCATGCAGGTGGTTAGACAGAATAGCTCTACGCCACCGTTATATAAATTATTGATTTAGATTTGTAATTGGTTATATAACAATAAAGACGCTATTATTATTAATATTATTTAATAAAAACATGACCGTAATGTCGAGAGTTTGTCCTGTTTTATTAAGTTTAGGTTTAGGGCAAGTTATAATACTCGATATCTAAAAACTTAACTATTTCATATAGTCATATATGAAAGATATTGTCAAGCAGATGCAGCTTGTTGCAATATATTTTATAAAATATCTATTTGACTGGTGCTAGTTTTAAGAGTTTTGGGCATGTATTGTAGAGCAATAAAATAATAAAAATGCTTTTACGAATTTTATTTTTTATTAAAAAATTATTTTTCTCCTATTTTAACTATGCACTATTTAGCTTTCCATGGATTTCTAACCTGACCAGATGTACATTTTTTGTAGTGACAACATAATTGTTTAATTAGTTCTCTATTATTTATGAAAAACTGAAAACAAATCAGAGACTTATACACAACCCTTAAATGAGGTATGCATTTACTTCGAGGACCATTTTGTTGTTGCTAAAAACGTTTTGATTGCATTGGTTTTAATAATTATAACTAAGAATTAAATAATATCTAGGGTGTCCTATTTCAAATAAGTGTGAACATCCACTTCCGGTATCACCGGAAGTGCCGTTATCATGAAAACATTTTTATCAAGTTGCCACCATCGACATTGGTAGATATACTGCCAAATTTTAAAAATTTTCAATTGCGTACTTTTTGAGAAATCGATTGCATCGGTTCGTCGTGGGACACCAGTTATATATAAACCAATAAACAAATTATTAATAATTTTCGGAAATAATCCTTGACGGGGGGTGAGAATTTTATGAAATGAAACCACGTCTACTCCACAATATAATATTATACTCTACTCCATAATACAAGCTTTTCTAAAATAGGTGGTCAACATTTGTAAGCGAATTGAGGACGTCTAATCATGAAAAAAACCTAAACTCTAATTTTTCGAAAAGTCCTTATTTACAAAGATACAGGGTGTTAAAGAGGACTTCCTGAGAACGATTTTTTTGAAATATCTTCGAAACGAGTAAAGATGAACTAATCAAATGCAGCATATTTATTCACCTAGTTAAATGTCGTAAACTGACATGAAATTGAATAAAAAAGGATGACCATAGCCGGGTAAAGAAGGGGACCCTTGCCTTAATTATAACCTAACTTTTTTTCTTGTGACTTTTATTCCATTTGTATAAAAATGTGATAAAAAAAAGTTTTCTACATAAAAAAGCCATACTTGTTTTTTATTATATTTGTAAATAAGGACTTTTCGAAAAATTACAATTTATGTTTTTTTCATGATTAGATTCGCTCACAAATTTTGACCACCTATTTTAGAAACACCTTGTATATTATAATATATTATTGTGCAGTAGACGTGGGTTTATTTCATAAAATTATTAAAAAATATCATTTTTATAATTTTCAGGAGAAAATATTATGTATTTAGCAGTTGTCGAAAAATGCCTGTAATTTTCAAGGTAACAGTTTGTTATGTTTTGTTAGCTACAGATACATTTTACTGCATTCTTCTTTAGAATATGTTTTTTTTGTAAATTAAAAAAGAAAGGAATATGAAATTCCATAAGTGTAAGTAAAGGATGATATAATTTCATTATTAACAGCTAAGATCTTACCTCGTCGTGCTGCTGTATACTACAATTAAAAATTACAGTGCACACTAATTTTTACAAGTCACGAATAGTAATGCACAAGCCAACTTATATATTTTATATCTAAAATCTACACTCTGTCCAAGATAAGAATTGGAATATTGGAACCGGTAGGAGTTACAATGTCGGTTAAAATAGAGAAAAGTTGTACAATTTAAACACCTTTTCAATGGTGTTTTCAAATGTTACCTTGATTATCGAGAATTTTTGAAAAAACGATTTTTTGAGGTTTTAGTTTTTACTTATTTAGTTTTGACCTCGGTTCTGACGTTATTCTAACAGATGATATAAAAAATAAAACAAAACTTCATGATTGTTACTTTTTAAGATAAGATATCGTTTAAAATTTTCACTAAGACCTTTCGTTTTTGAAAAACCATCATCAACATTCATCGCAGAAAGGTGTTTTTTTAATAACTTATAAAAGCACAAAAATTTCAACTAAATTGAAAATACCGCGTACAGAATAAAATGTTGTACTGAGACAGCAATATATGGTTAAATAATAATAAATAGTTGTGAGTAACGACGAAAGAATGTTTTTGCAAACCTACTACCAGTCAGTTAAGTGGCAAACTATGGCGAACTTTCTTGAATAATTTTAAATAACAGCTAAAACCACTGAAAACTTGTTTAAACCGATACATGTTATATACCACTGTTGCAAGCTTTGATATTGTTAAGCTTTTTAGGGTTTTTTGTTAGGGGTTTCTTGAAACAGATGAAAGTTGGGTAAACACTATACAGTGTGTCCCAGGATATATGTAACAAGAGGTGTGAAGGACAAAAAATCTTTGAATTTTGGAATGACATTTGGGGAATGCGTCCTGCTTGTTTTAAAACTAAGGTACCAAAAAAATTAGTTAAATCGCTATTCTACAGGGTGTTTTATCAACAAATTTATAGAAATCATCATCAATGGAGTGTCTTTATTTTAACAAAAGTTGTTTAGAATGCAATTTTCCGAATTTCAAGAATATAATAGCATATTTTTGGAAAAAATACCTACTATTTTTCAATCATTAGTATTATCATAGAATACTTCGTACTATTTTGTTTTGTATCTTACAACAAACGCCACATAAACATTACAACACATAATAAATATGAAAATTGAGACAACAAACGTATAAACAAACTGGGTAATTAGCACTAGGTTTAATATTTTGTAATAAACATTTATTCAACATAATCACCGCCCATATCCGCACATCTTTCGATCCTTCGTCTGAGTTTTCCTTAAAATTGTTCTGAAATTTGTTCTAAAATTAACGAGTTTGCAGCATTTCTAATTCTTTCGAGTAATATTGCTGCTTCATTAAGCAGTGGTTCAGCATAAACCAATTGTTTGAGACGACCGCATAAATAAAAATTCACATGACATCTATCCTGGGACACACTGTATATGTTTAAATAATTTATGAATTAGGTACAACTACAAATTAAAAGGTTATATTATATGTATAAAATAAAATGAAATAAACTTATAATTTATAATGCATCTCCTGCAAAATCTAGTTCTCTACTGAATAAATTACACAAAGATCGCAGAAAAGTATAAAACTAAAGTCAAAATAAGTAAACACTCTGGATGCGGTACGCGGTAGTCAAATGGTTGTCGAAAAGCACACGTGCAGTTACACGAGAGGGGTATCGTTTGTTACGCCACCTATTTTTGAATTAAAAATGGTTTTAAATTTAACAATAAAAAATCCAGGGCCATATTGAAAAAAAATAAGTTGATTGATTTTTTTTTTCAAAAACGAAACGTCGTAATGAAAATTTGTAAACCCTATATTTTTTCCTCAAAAAGTAACAATCAGAAAGTGCTTTTCATTTTTTATATCTGTAAAAATAATGTCATAAATAAAAAATAAAAGAGCAAAAAATTGTTTTTTCAAAACTTGTTGAAAACG
This sequence comes from Apoderus coryli, assembly GCA_911728435.2. Lineage (NCBI taxonomy): Eukaryota > Metazoa > Arthropoda > Insecta > Coleoptera > Attelabidae > Apoderus > Apoderus coryli. The sequence goes on along the minus strand of OU452199.1, from coordinate 8,447,703 downwards.
GCTAAAGTTAGTTTAATTTTTAAAACACCATTTAACAGGTGTTTAAATTGTACAACTTTTCTCTATTTTAACCGACATTGTAACTCCTACCGGTTCCAATATTCCAACGCTATCTCATTCTTATCTTGGACACAGTGTATATATATTTATATATTACAAATGTTTCATCTAAATGAGATGACTTAAATAACAAAAACAGCAAATACTTTAAATCCTTTATCATTTATTTCAATCAAACCGAATATAATAATAATATATAGATAAGTAATTTGAACAAAAGTGTATAATCATCGTACGAACAACAAAGGTGTAGTTACAATGTACAAAGTGGGCATTTTAGGATGGGCGTAGACGTTGTCACAGAAACTCCTGGTGTTAGAGAAAATTCGTTATTATTTGACGGTTAATAATATATCCGACAAATGCTGCACCGACATTGACTGCCAAAAGTGACAGATGCTCTTACATACGACTCGCTTTACACTGTGCCTTAGAAACATGCAAATACCGTTGTTCCAGAGATGCGTTTTCGCTAAATCTGGGTGAATTTTTTTCTGACACAAGTTGACACATTTGGCATTCAAATATGTGTTTTTAACGACAACTTTTAAAGACAATCATGGTTGGTCTTTGTGTTAACGTTAAGTCTTCGTAATCGTAAGGTTGCGAGTTCAAACCTGGGCCATGTTTTTTGCTGTAATTATTATTTAAATTGTATCTGGTCTACACATATAGCTAGATACCTTGCTACGCTACTGCGAACCTTTTGTATTTTGGGTGCGCAGCAGCAAGCAAAAACAAAAATTCACGGGTGGCAAGACTAAAAGAAAATTTAACTCCTGATCCTTCCTAAATCAGAGATGGCATTATCTCTTTATATTATCATCGATCCTTTTACTTATTGGCCTAGCTCAATCAGAGATTGGGAGTGGAACAAAACTGCCTGGACGCCACCCGTTTTAAAACTGCCCCTGTATAAAAGGTTCGATCGATAGTACTATAAATAAAGAAACCGGGAACTCGTTAAGAGGGAAAGTAAATAACACCGTATCCAAAATGATCCCGAATCAGAAATTTATTAATAAAAAAAATTTTAAAGTAATTAAATATAATAAAAGTAATTGTACTTTACAATTAATTTAAACTTAATATCAATAATACACTTTCAAATTTTTAAATGCCTATACTTGGATATGTGTGCGCATGCGTCATAATCTCTAGCGGAGCCTAGGCACTGGCTGCTCTATTGGCCATCAATTAAGAAGCGCCGATAAATATAAAAATGACAGTTAATCGATTGGTGAGATTAAAAGTGAGGTTAAGAAATTATAAAATCACCTTGAATTTGGTAATTTAAAAAAACTAATATTGTACCCAAGAGATGACGGATTTGTACCTGTGCCGCCCTAAACATCCGCACATTACTATTTAAATTTGTTCAAATCGTGACGCAACTAATCTGTATACTTAGCGCGTATTTTAAACACTTAACATTTACTCAACGTGGTACTGCTACCTAGGTATGATCATACAAGGCGCACATCAAAATACACAACATAACATATACACAATTCCTGAAAGGTAAGTAATACTCTTCTACTAAAAGAAATACCAAATATATAATAATAATATTAAAACAATAAATCCAAGCTTATCCACCGTAAAGCGGTTCTAGTGATACGCTTGTGTGTTCACAAAAAAAGAGAAAAGAATATGAAAAGCCACCACGGCCAAGTTTAAAGTTGTTTCACTAAGTGAACTATTTCAGGTCACTGACGAAAAAAACAACTGTGAAGTTACAGGAAAAAGTACTAACGTTACTGGTAATATATATGCATTGATTTAGAAACAATTACAGCAAAGTGACACTGATGAATGCTGTACCAACTTCACTAAAATACCTGGTCTAAGTTTCATGAAGTTCTACTCGAGTTGGGTACTCACACGCCGCTCGGACGAAGATGGTGTCCAGTCTGTCTTGCACGACACTAACCTTGAATGACCTAACAGTGCCAAGACCCTGCTCCGATGAGTTTGACTTCGCTTATACCGATAGTAGCAACTGGTTAATTCTTCGCATAACCCGTGCCCCTGACTCAGGGTCTGACACACGCTTCAGCCGCTCCGCGGTGATGTTGAGGGTGGCTTTTGAGGCCTAATCGAAAACACTATTATAATAGCCTCATTCGAAATGGTAAGTAATTGAAATTGTTGTATAGAAAATATACTTATTTTGTCTGAATATTGCAAGTGACACTCACCTAAGATGGTAGATGGCCTCGTGGTGATTAGGTTAAGAGGGTATATTTGTAAAGCACTTTATTAATACAATATCAACTTTTAATCCAGCGCGCCGCTGAGGCAAACAACTCTCTTGAGTCACACAACTTCAATTTGCTGCCTTATTAGTTGAAAATATTATACTTTACGAAAATTGGTGGATTATTACTTCATACACCTTTCAGGTAGGACCCTCCAAAACCAAAATGAACGAGTACCGTTCCAAATGTCAAAATCTTGCACCGTCAGCCCGCCCCCACGTCAGATTAGGGCTGAGTGATAATGAACGTTTTCTGTGTTCCTTTTTCAATAAACACCATCACAACATCCCCGTGTCTGCGAACCATAATTATTCCTCCAAACCGGTAATTACACCGCTCATCGAACAATCTCAAAATGACTAATTAAATAATTCGGACACGAATCTACGACCAGCCGAAGACCAAAACAACAACAGTAGGCCCCAAAATAAGAAACGGAATAGTCCAAATGTTCCAATACATCCCTCAATTGTCAGCTGTCTTTCAACATATCAGAGTATTTATTGCAAATAACCCCAACTAATAACAACAATTATGATTATTGTAAACAAAGTATAAATTTTAATATTTAATGATATTTTAAAGAAATATGTAATGAAAATATATATGTATTTTAGTGAATGCATTGGATGATCAAATTCATACTCCAGGCCAGCTATTATCCAGGCACTATGTAAAGATGTAAACAGTGGTCAACCGCAAGAAGGTACGCTCAATCAATTTTACAACCATGTTTCCCCCTGAATGAACTATTCGTGTTATTAAACGATTCTTTTTTTTTCCATTTCTTTTAGGTGCCAACTTGTTGGCTCAAGGATCATCCCCAAAGTTGTGACGCTCAGAGCTTGTTTGGTACTATTGTGAGACAGCGTTTGGTATTGCGTGTCATCGCATTTATCTGGATGCTTTTTAAATACAATTAAGTAGTACAATAGTAGCAAAATTATTCATTCATGATTACTGTAAGGTATGTTAGGATTTTATAAATAAATATCCGTCCTATGCATTGAAGATCTCTCATTCCGCCAGTTTAAACCGTTATATTCTGTGGAAAGCCTTTAGACCGTAACAACCTGATATGTTTATTAAATTCTTTTTAGCAGTTATTTAATTAATTATGCACCATCATGACATGAATTTACGGTTATGGTATGTTGCGGAAAATTGGAAACATTTTTATTCAAAATACTCAAACAATTGTGCGTAATGTATAAAAAAATGATAAAATATTGAAATATGACGTGACGAATGTTATTGTAAACAAAACTGCCGAACAAACGGATGCATCTAAATAATAATCATTTTATTTGCAGTTCAATTTACAATTTAAAATAAACTAAATTCTAAAAGTTATAAAACTACATTCTAAAAGTTATAAAACTAAATTCTAAAAAAAATATATTCTAAAAATTATAATACACCGAAAGCTACAAAAAGGGTTAAAAAGGCAGTAGTAGGTACTACTGATTTTAAATTTTAACACTGCTACACAACAAAAATTAAAAAAAAAAAGAAAGAAAATCATTCCATAATATAAGCATGTGTTATTAGCAATATTTATAATATTATTAACTCTTAGTACTATACGAAAAACTAAAAACTATATAGGAGCTGTCTAAAATGGCACCTGAATCTGGATACGTTATAAGTTTTTAATGTGGTGGGAATTTTGTTATATAAATTTTGAAAACGTAGTAAGTAAAAGATCTCTTAAACATAACAGTACGATGTGGTGGAGGAGATAAAATTTTACGATATAAGTACGGGGTATGTGAATTAAAATACCGTGAAATAATGTAGCTGCATGCAACAGTCTTTCTTCAGTCAGTTTTCTTACACCGAAAGCATGTCTCAAACAGGATTTCTGAACACGCTGATTCCGGTCCTGGTCAATTTTTCATAGGCAGGGTCCATAGACAATGTCGCAGTAATTAAACTTGCTAAGGACTAGCGTATCAGTCAATTTTAGTTTTAGCTTGGTGGACAAAATCCTTCGATGTGGATATAATAATTTTAAGGTTGCATATGAATTTTGTATACATTTGGTAATATGGTCTGTGAAACGAAGTTTATCATCCATATATAACCCTAAATTCTTTGCGACCCAGGTGTAAGAAATATTGACATTATTAATTTTAATCACTAAATTTTCCCGAACTTCTTTACAGTGTTTTCCAAATACTAAAATCTGAGTCTTTCTTGGATTCACACTTAAATGATGAATTTTGGACCACTTTACAAGAGAAGAATAATAAATAATAAAAAAGTTAGTACCATCTTTTTCTAATTAGTTAATAAAGATTATTTTTTGTTCGTATTGTTTTGTAAAATTGCATGGAATCCAATGAAAAAACCTTTATCACAGCTAAATGTTCATGTAATTCTTTATGTATGCTGGTGGAATTAATAGCTAAGATTGCCCCAATACCAGTTTGTTACATAACGATACTGCGTGATCCGTTTTTGCACAACGATAATGGGCGACCTTCACGAACTTCGTCAGCGGCAGAATGATGGCCATGATTAAACGTTATACGAGCGTTTCACATTTGCAAAGCATGAGCCTCATTAGCAAACGTGGAAATTAGTAGATCGATATATTGTTGTCGTGATAATCATCGTCCAAAGTCGTAAAACTATCACTGTTTCGTTTGCGAATAAATAATGACATCATTTAGGAATGATCTGTATAAATCTCTACTTGATGAATTGCACCAATATCGTTGATAAAAAAACGCAAAACAGAAAATTAATTGGGAATGTGTTGGTCACACAAATTACCTGCCAAGAGCAAAACTATTCACAGTATTAATTTAATGGTTAATGTTCCATTTCTCCAAATAGCGTAATTATAATCAGAAAAATATATGGGAAAACAAAATTCCCCTAAATTCCAGTTTGCACGACATGAATAAAACGCATTATTGAATATACACAACAACGGGAAATAATATCCTTCCGCAAAAACATTATTGGAGTTTAATGTGGCCGACCTTTTTAGACTCAAATTTGTTTTCGTTGAAACTGGTCGCAAATAGCACATGTGTGCATCGCCGCATCGTCCGTGGTAAAGAAACATGTTTGGAAAATTAGCTGTTGCCCTTTTCACCAATAAATCACCTGAGCCACCAATAAAAACCATATGTGCCATGAAATTCTTCATTTGCACGTCTAGAGCTAGTGTAACAACGTTTTACGGTTTTTGTTTTTTTAGTTGTGGTGCCATAGGCTGGGATTTCTTACAACGAACTTTTACGAAATAAACTTATGTGAAATGTTCTAATATTTTGAAGTTGATAACCTGAAAATATCGTTTTTTAACTTCATTAAATATACGCCTGTTTTCACTAAGGCTACATGCAGAAAGTGCACATCTGCATATATAGGACGGTAATTGCATTAGGACCAAGTATGCCATGTTATAATATAGGGTTACCATACTAGAGTAACTTGTTAGCAAACCAAATGGCCTTGAGATGCGAATAGTTCTCTACACTGTAAAAAGTCGGGGAAAATTTACACTATGATTACAACTATACAGATGTCAAAGTGCAGTAAAAATTCACAATCAATCTGTGAAATTAGAATTATTGGTAAAATTGCATTAAAAATACATCATAATGTATCTTTACAGATATATTACAGATAAAAATGCGTTTTCACATATTAAAATACCTATAAGTCTGTAAATTCACAGCTAATTTGCATTTTGCTGTGATTTTAAAGTAAATTTCAAGCGATATCACATAGAGGGCTACTGCAATCTTTGGAAATCATTGCGTCATATGCCGTTATGCATGCTTCAGGTGTCGGCATGCTGGGTCAGTTTTTGTCTGGGTGTGTTGAAATGCGTCATCTATCACCACTGTTGGCCGATTTATATTTTTCTGGAGATTATAATAAGTGCGGTAAGTACCAAATTACATTAGAATTCAATGCCGTTTAAAAATTACTTTGCTTTTAAATCCTATATACTGAGGAATCATTGCGTTACTAGCACTAGTAAACAAAGATAAGTAATTAATTCAACAGGTATAACGTTAACGTGCTGGTTAAATGATTGCTCTTTCGAGACTAATAATTTTAGTAAAATTAAAATTCATTCCTTTTTTCAAATTTCACATCCTGAAAACGTACCTTTTTTGATTTAAAATTTCTATGGTACCGAATCTGTACTAGCTGTTCTGTTGTTTCAGAAAATTAGCAAAATAAAAATGGCCCTATTCAAAGTTTAGTCAAGGAAATGCGACCAAAAGAAGTTTGTATTTGGAAACGAAACAGAAAATGTTCTTCTGCATTTACTAGTAGCAGGTAGCTACAATTAAATAAACTGGGGGATTTATATAATTCTACAGGGTCTTTCTCAACGGAGTACAAATATTTTAAGGGCTTAAAATTTGTAGGCAAAATTATATTTATTTTCCTATAAACATGTTTTTAATTATGGGTAAATAAGTACCGGTTTTTTACTTTAAATTGATAAATTAGCAACTTATTGGCAAATTGATATTCGCGACTATAAATGATGCTTTTTAAGTTGCTACTTCTTTTTGAACTACAGACGACGTTAAAATAAACAACATTTTGAAATAACTTTTTTCCAAAATTTGAAAAGTAAGCGAGTTACATTCATCTTTAAATTATTACAAAATACACCTAACATAAATATTATTAATAATATTATTTAAGTTGTCAAAACAAAATGTGTCAAATACGGTCCTATTTGGCTCATTTTTTAATAAATAATGAATGTAACTTATTTTTCAGATTTTAAAAGAAAGTTATTTGCAAATGTTATTTATTTTAATATCTTCATCAATTTAGGAATCACCCTGTATAAGCATGCGTACTACTAAATACGGTGGCTTGTGTAAAAGTACACAGAAAAAAATCTTACTGTAATATCAATATTAGCGATATGATTGATTGCCTCTATTTTGGTTTAATGACAGTAATACTTAATTCATTAGATTACAATTAGGCCAACATTAAATATATACTTAATCCGACATAACAGATATTATTGAAATTCAATTTCATCTATGTTAGGCACAAAACAGATATATTTTTTCTTTCAATGATTACAGTATAATTGGTAACTAATATTGCAATTGTATTATTTCAAATATTGTTATGTTACGATAAGCAAGAAAAAGCATTGGAAGAATATTATTTCTCTACTCGGATTATTAGATATATATCATTGAATTAACAAAATCAAATTCTACTCGCTATCATATTCTACTATTTAAATAAACTAAATAATATTAAGTCAATACTTCTTATTGTTGGGACAACCTTAACTTATTATTGGGGCGGGCTAAATTCATCGATATATCGAAACACAAAACGTCGAGTATCCAACATTTTCCACTCATACATGTATCGAATTTAGGTATATAAATTAAATAAAAACTGGATTTTCATACGCCTATGTCATAATAAAACGAATTCAAAACCATTGATATAAAAACGTAGATTTCGGGCTGATGTATCGGGAAATTTCGGAACTCTCTAGTCACTAGCAAAGCTTAAAACAATAGGTTATGTTACATTTATATATTCTATTTGTGTGCCGGTAGCGCGTCTCTATATAGTTAAGTTCTATAATCTACAATAATATATTATGGAAGACTTCTTAAACGCCTCAGAATTGGAAAAACTAATTCCAATATTCTCCGGTAAGTTTTACTCCTAACTAAGTATATCTAATCATAAGTTTTTTACTATAAATTATTTTCTGTAAGCTTTTCGAACAATATTATTAAAGATCGGTCTAGCCAACAAATGATTTAGGAGGTACCTATAATGCATAATAAAAACGTTTTAACAAAACTATTCAAAAGTTATGAATATTAACCTTTTTATTTCACATTAACCAGTATAGCATAGCAGCATGGACTACATTTTTGAAACCTCAGATAACCTCAAAATTCAAAATATCCTGTTTTAACACGATGTAGGTATACAAAGTACAGAGTGGGAGTGAGACACTATGAAGATATGGTAAAAAACACAAATACGATATTTGGTTTAATATTTTGTTAGTCGTACATGTTCAATGTACTAGAATGACATACATAGTTTAATGAATTGTTTATTTTTTGTACTGTGATTATAGAGTAATATATTTTTATTACAATACAATGTATTATAGAATTAATAAAATTGATTTAAAATGACAAAACAATTATTTCAATACCAAAATATATTCTGTCTATAATTTCTGTATTCCCCTTAAAAAGCAAAAAATGTTCTATCAACGATAGTGACACTTAGTCCAATCAATACTTTTTATTTAATTTCAATACATTCTTATAATTGAGGCATTTGATTGGAAGTCAATTAATTCTTATACTTAAAGCAATAAAGTCATATATTTCGCAATTAATCATATAACTATAATTGAAAGAAATCTAGCTTTGATTGTGGAATACGGAATATATGCTGTCATTGATTGAATGTGCATATGATTCATGATATGATAGATTTTTCTCTGTGTACACGAGAATTGCAGGAATATTACAATGACCGTTGGCGAACATTTTCCAGTAAAATGATTACCCGATGTCAATTCACAAAAACTGTAAATGGCGTTTTCCAATAATCGAGCTGTGGTTTTAAAACGAAAATGTAATTACACAACACAATCACATTTTATGGTGTAATGTTAAAGTTTTTTTACAGACATATTAATGGAAAAGCATATATGTTCACACGCATACACACTGTAAATATACAACGAAATAGTCTCGAATTTTATTTTAGATTTTTTGGTACATATTATGTTTTACACACTTTTGTCAATTTACATTAGATATGCGATTTCACATCCATCGTTGTTGGCATCCGGTAACCAATTTAATTTGCTGTAATTTTACACGATTTTATTTTACAACGTATGAACTAATTGATCTTTTTGTTTATTTTTGTGAATAATCATATCAATAGCGAGATGCGGTTCATGTAGGCACTTAAAGAATATGGCAAACTATTGTAAATATTTCCATGTTATTTATTATGGTTGCTTTGTATTTTCCGAATACGTATCTAGGATATCACTAGTACCTTCTGAGCCCCAGCTTTGTACTGTATAATATGAATTCAAAATTGAGTAAAACGCAGCCTCAAAAATTAGAAAAACTTTGTTATTGTAATTATTAATGTTTACTACATTTCAATGCCGGTAAAACTGAAGAATGCCGGAAGGCACTTATTTGTTTATTTATTTATGTTAAAGAAGTAGTCCATGATAAAGTGGAGTTGAATTATGTTAAGTAATGGTGGAGGTAGACTATTATTTCCTGAATGACTTATTTATTTATTTTTCATATTATATTTCTTTGAGGTTTTTGTTTGATTTACTATATTTATTTAGATTTTAGCATTACATTTCGCAAACTGTGGTATCTAAAACGGCAGCATTGTATTTATGTCTGAGATTTTAGTGATTTCAACACATTTTATATATTTTCGAATGAAATATTCGGGCACGGGATTTTTTTTTGCTGTGACCAAACACACTCTTTACAACTTTTTTTAATGTTGGACTGTTTTTAACCCCTTTGCCTATGCATATTTTTCAGATTGAATACCTTTCGACACAAATTGTATACTATAACTTAACGTCACATTTATTGTGGGTGCGGAGCAGATTTCGGTCCATTTTTCATATTAATTGCGGACGTCCTGCATATATTAATTATTGTACATTACAGTCTTGTCTTTTTTAGGCAAAGATCTATTGGCACAAAGAAATTTTAATAATTTTTCTATTCAGTTTAGCCAACATGATTTTTCTTAACTGTGACCTTTGTAACTGTTAATATTATGCAATTTCGCAGTTAAAAAATAACTACAAAAAAATTGCTAAACATTTTTATTCATGTGTCTTCAAAAATGTGCGTAGATAATCCAGCAACTGTCCTGGTTAAAAAATTGTTTTCTGTGAATTTTCAACAACGTGTTATAAACAGACCTTTTGTTGGCCGAAGTATTCGGACAATCGATACCAGAAACGTTGAAATAAAATGTATCACTGATATTTTGTTCAAGAACTTTACCATTTAAAAATATTTTTTGCGTAATAGCAAAACATTATCTCATGAAAAATATAGTGTAATTTGCAAAAATTACATGTTCACGCTCGATCAAATAAAAAAGAAAAATAGATTTTGTTTAGAGCCATATTTTATGTTACGTTAATTAAAAAACATTAAAATTTATAGCTGGTCAGTATTTCCACTAGGCAGTATCATTATTCCCAATGAATTGTTCCTGCACACATATTAAAATGCATTTTTTTACTTTGTTTCAGCGGTTACAAATTTTTCGTGGTTTCGACGTAAATTTGTAATTAAAAATCGTTATTTTGGTGTTGCTTTAATGCTCAGTGCACATAATAAATAGGGCCAACATAAAAAATATTACACGTGCATTTGGAAACTAAAATTTAATAAAATGAGTCGTAAAATATTTAAAAGACAAGAATGCGGGATTTCCCAGTCGTTTTGTGGTAGTCTTATCTATGACAAAAGTCATTAAGGGTTGTAAAAAAAATAAAAAAAAATTCGAAAAAAGAAATATAAAAATAAAAACAAAAATTAAAAAAAGTACTGCCAGAGCTGGGATTCGAAACAGAACAGAAACCTGATAACAAATATTGTATTTTAATAATATATACCTAAAAATACTGTAAAACTTAAAAAAAATATACCAAAAACTTCAAATTAAAATTTTTTTGAAACATTTTTTAACCACCCTATGCAATAATTTCATAAACCAATCTAAAAAATCTGAAATATTTTCTATCTATTACGCTCTACCGCACCTAAATATATTGAAGATAAATAGAAAAATTTTTGAGTTAACCCGTAGATCAAATGTTTAACCACCTTGTGCAATAATTTCATAACCAATCTAAAAAACTAAAAAAATCTGAAATTTTTTCTATTTCTTACGCTCTACCGTACCTAAAAATATTGAAAATAAATAGAAACATTTTTGAGTTACCCGATAGATCACCTCTAGGAACTTATAGTTTAACTTTCAAAGAAATCTTGAATTTAAATCTAAAGAAGTCAAAAAATTAATCAAAATATTACTTTTTCCTCCTTAACAAAATAAAGAAATACATTTTTGACTCGCCCCGTATATAAATTTAAAGTTTATATTAAACATTGTCTACCGTATCTTTCTTATTTGAAATTGGTTGGTTTAACCAGATGTTCAAATAACGTTAACGTTAATAGTGGCGGACGTTATTTTTTAGAACTACCATAATATATCTCTATTTTGAGATTCGTTGGTTGCAGTTATTATTCTACCATATCTCTCTAATTTGAAATTCGTTGGTTGCAGTTATGATTCTACCATATCTCTCTATTTTAAAATTGGTTGGTTTGTCATAATTTGGAAATATGTTTTTCTAACGTTGGTGTCACTTATTTTACTAATAATTTGCTTGACAGTTACCTTTTGTGTCACAGGTTATATGACATTTGGAATAGTGATATTTATAAAAGGAACGTAGTATGTGTGGAGTGAGTCACATTTTTAAAGATTAATACTTTTTCAATAGAATTTACGAAGATATTAAAAAAAAAATAAAAAAAAAAAATAAAAAAAAAATTTAAAAAAAAAATAAAAAAAAAAAATTTAAGAAAGAAAAATTAACAAAAAAAAATACCCCTAACCTTTCGCATGCGAAGCGAACGCCCTACCAATGACGCCACAGAAACCTGAAACCTGATAACAAATATTGTATTTTAATTTTAATAATATAGGTTCCACCTACCTAACTGGTGAAATATGGGACACATACAACCTGTATACAAATTGTATGAGCCCATCCTACCTAACAATACAAAAACATTAAATGAAGTCAGTATATATATATATAAGTTGTTCACACAGTTGCATTTTTACAATAAATTCTCCATATCAACAAACAATAATTATTGTGAACTGATGTGTCGCTTTTGATTGTATTTAATAAATAAAATACACATAATCGACTTCATTAAGAAAATTTTACTGCTGGGCGGAATAAAAATAGGTATGAGCCACAATAGACCCTCGGTTGTCGTAGTGGAGGGTCCGATGCAGACTCACTCATTTTGAACCTACCTATCAGTTAGCCGAGGCCGAGGCATGGCAATTTGCTGTATTATTCTTATTATTGTTCCTAAAATTTGTATGAAAAAATAAACGAATTAAAATATCAGAAAAGAATTACAATGTGGCGTTGGCGTCGGTCGTTTCGTTGGTAAAAAGCAACCTGGTCATTAATCACCTACAGATTTTTAACTTCTCTACTTTAAAACTCTTTTCATTATATTAGAAAATTGGATTTAATTTGCCCTAATCGATCCTAAATAAAACAGGTGATGATTATTAATGACCAATCAATTGGTTTACTGAATTTCGCTTTAAGCTTTTTCTTTTGTTTTTCATTAATTTTAATTAATTTATTTTCTATTATTGAAGGATTTGTATTGTCACAAATAAAATTTGAAAGTATATGTTGAGCCTTTGCTCTGTCACAAAAGTCTTAGGAAATTCAGATAAGCGGGCTCCACTTTGTTAAAGGAAATGTAGAATATAGAAAAGGGGTTGATATTTGATTGATTATACTTTTTTGGTTTTAATAACTTACTCGCTTGCCTTGTAGAGCTAAACGAAAATCGCCCCCGTATATCACGCTCACAAAGGAGAATCTTAATGATTCTCCCTCGTAAACGAAGAGACGCAGAGTGACTTATTAAAATTCTTTTGTGAAGATTTAACTTTTATTTGCTGATAATACGATATAAGACTCCACTCTATTGTATTATCATTTTCTACGTAGCAAACATTTATTTTAAGAAAAATAGTCCAGAGGCAATAAGCAATAAATTGTGTGACTTAGCAGGATATTCTATTGGGAGTTTCATTCCGTCCGGGTCACTGATTATTTAAAAATTCTCTTACAGCAGCAGCTTAGTTTGGAAGCGCTCAATCTTGCTGGAAATGAAGCTGATCAATATTATGATTTGAATCATCTTCGCCTATTACTTTTGTTATCAGAGGATCAATTACATATTCAAGTATGTTTAGGTACACTTCACCACTTAAATTTCCAATAAGAAAAAGTAGTTCTATTATATTATGATTTCCTCCCAAGAACGGTTTGTTCAAAGCTAAATGTACAGTCATAATTAGTCTTCATTTCCTCAGAAAATTGCCGCTTTATATCAGGATTATCTTGATTCAGTTCCTGTCCTATATAATTTTATATATATAGACGAACGGGACTTAGGCTTGAGCTTGATGGATACTTCGAGCATGATCTAATGCAAAATAGCGACTTCCACGGCTTGATCCTGGTGTTTTCCTGCTAGCACTACACATAACAGATCCAGTATGGATATGCACTACTATGTACATGTAGATGATACGTGCTTACATGTGTCTACTCTTGTGTATCCTATTGTGCTTAAATGCAGGCTGATATTCGTAGATGGGCAACGACGATGGTACTCTGACGAGCTCATAACAAGAGCGAAACGAATTCGGCAGTATCTGTCGACCCATACCTCGGTCTGGTTCTATTGAATTAGACTGAGGCCCTGCTAAATTAAACAAAATTCCTTGTGAAGGTAAAACCAATATTTTAGTCCGCTTTGCCATTATTATTATAGCAACATACGCATTTTTCACATTGTTATTGCTCATTATTAAACTAATGAGCAGTAATTCTAGAACAATCAATAATTTCAAAAATAAACACCTACCTTGAATGTCTTTACAAAATCTGGGGAGAACACTAAACTTTTGGGGACAAATTATCTTATTGAATTTGATAATATTCGCCTCTATGGTTTATACAACAACAATAATTGCAGCAATGCAAACCTGTGAGATCGACGTGTCCAAACATTATTGCTTTCAACCGAAAAGCTAGGTTCAACTTTTCGATGGACCACCCTATATATCTATCGTCTATTACTTGTATTTTAATAAAAAACCACTCACAATATTATTACGAAAACTTTAAATTACCAATGGAATTCTAAAATTCACGAAGTGCTTTATTTAGTTGTAGCTAAATCTTCTTAATAATTGGGTTAATGCCATTTCTCGGGGCGAGATCTATCTACTAATCCTGCGAACAATTAACGAAACCATTCACGCCAGATGCTCACACAGAATATTTCGACTTAAATGTTGGTGGGCTCATTCTGATAAACGACCAGTTCACTAAGTACGCAAATTTTTCAATTAAACTTCTTCAATTAATTAGTTGTGATAAATAGTGGACAATTCCAGTTTTCCAAATAAAGTGCTTTAGATTTTTATTTAGACAGAGAATATTTTATGAGAGGCGCAAATTGTCAAAGAAAGAAAAGAATCTATTCTCTGTCTGTGTATCACAGTAAATTTCTGATTTCGTTGATCACAAAATGTAATTTTTTGTATTCGCTGATCATTCTTAGAACTATTACGGTAACTGTTTCATTGAAAGTGCGCATTGGTGATTGAATCACAATATCAGAAATCATTTTAGGTGGTAGGAAATCGTAAATGATATGTGCCAGCAAAAACTGGAGCTTTAAAGATGGTCTAAAATACTGTTCCACGGCTATCGGCAGAAAGAATGAAGCACATACGAATTCAGGCAGGAATGTATGCATCACACATCACAAAAGATTGCTCAAACATTTTTTTTGGATAAATCTTGTTTCCAATTTACTTTAACTAACATTTCGATGATCAACCTGTCAGCTTCTTTAGAGCAACTGCATCTCAGTTTAACCCCAATCGACGAAACGTTTGGTACTATAACTTAACGAAGGATCTTTCCAGAATAATGGTCTATATAAGTATTATCTTATAGACTTTTCTATATTCCCTGCCAACTAAAATCTCTTGTGACACATTTTAATATAGGTGCCCGCATTGCGCAGTTTTATCTGCAGCTCCTTTTATTCTTCTTGTTCTAATTGATCGTCTCTCTGTAACTGTGAATTAAGTATTGTCAGGAATACAGATTCCAAAATTATTAATAAATAAATATAAATTATAAATAAATAACAAACCCTAGATGTTCGATGGAAAAATACAAAAATATTAATTTCCTGTTTATTCTAGTTTATCTAGATGAGTCACCATTTCTCGATAATCAGGAGCCCTGACTCTTACCCTCCGCTTGCAAAGGTAGTCATACTGAAAAATGCAGCATTAGCAATTCTGACCACCACAACTAAATAAACGCGATGTAGGGGTGGTGGTGCAATATTATGATTATGTTAATAACCAATTAGCATAGAGAAATCTGGAAACCATCTTTGATTAAATCCAGCCTCCCTCATTATCATTGGTCAAGACAGGGAGGATTTAGGCGCAAGATTGTTTAAGCGAGGGTTAACCCTTTTGTTATAAATTCTCCTCTCCAGAGAAAGAAGTTTAGTTGTGTCTTAATTTTAAACTAATAGTAAGAAAGCCTGAAGCCAGTAAAATGTGACCCATAGTGCAACTTGACCATATGTGGTCTGATATTTTAATGTAGGTATTATTAATTTGTATTCTATTATTTTAACTCTATAGTCTCTAATTTAAGTTTCATCACTTTGTAAACTCTTCTCAACTTTAGCTGTTAATAAACTTAGTCTATTTAAACTTGGTATTCGGTGTTTCAATCTTTTAGATAACGTCCTTATTTTCAATGCCCTCGTAGTTCACGTTAAACCTAAATGTGACAATATACAGAGGCCAAGAACCTCTAACCACATTGGATGGCCTCAAAAGGGCACGTTTGAATCTTTATTTAGTTTTAATGTGGTGAGTGTGTGTAGCAGTATTAACTTCCCAAGGCATGATCTTGTTCCTCAATTTCCAGATTCCACTTCGCGAAAATTAATTTTTTTTGATTTGAGCTAAAAATTATTTCACTTTACAAAAGTTCCAGACTTTTTACAAAATACAGGCCAAATGAACTATTAGTTCACTTTTAGAAATTGGCTCTAAATTAGGCGCTGATTCTGTGGGCTCATTGTTTATAAATTTTGAACTATAGAGCAAATGTGAAAGTTTTATCCTCAGATTTACAGACTAGCTAGCTAAAACCAAATAAGTAAAAGCTCTTTCTGCGGACGGCTTCCTTAACAAACCAGCGAACTGTTCGTTTCTGAATGGAATAACAAACAAAATAACAAAACAGAAATGAGTTGGGTACGGTTTGATTCAGTACCAATTCGGCTTGCTTATGCGCTTCCATCATAAAATTTTGATTATGTCAATTGTTTTAAAGTATGACATTAAAATCATAAATCTATCGCAACTTTGTTAATCTTTCCAAATAGAAAACTAATTATTTAATTCACAAAAGCAGACCACTAACAAACAACAGCAAAAAACAAAACATACATGTCATTCAAGATAAAAGGAAAATTATAGCTCTGAACTAAAGTTAAACATGTAGCACACGTGCCTTTGTGAGAAAACAACACTTCCCTCTGTTATAGCAGTATATCATTCAGATAATGGCAAATCTACTCTGATAGCATTTCTATATATAAGCCCTTCTATTATTCTTTTCTTGTATAGCTTGAATGTTTGTGGTAATTTGTTTTTTATTTTCTAAATCAGTTGGTAAGAATGTTTTTCAAATATTTGCGTTATTGATATAATGCTGGTTGACATCCTCGGATATCACAGTCTTGTTGCCAGTTTCATAACGTATAACGAATAAATTTAATATGATGTATTCAAATGAATAAATAGCTCTTGGAAACGAGCCCCTTAGAAAAAAGTTCTACATATGACGGCTCATAACCCAATCGACTACAGTTATTCAGTAAATGGCAATAAATAATAAACGCCTTTATTAAAAATGTATAAATACATTTTACATTAAATCATCAAAAAGGCGAAGTTTAGCTAAGAAGCTACTCTTTAACACTTAACCTTCAAGAAGACTTTACAAATAAATGTCTAAATTATATAACAAAACAAGAAATAATAAATTGATGCGATACACTAAGAAATAAAAATAAACATGCACCAGAGAACCAAATCACTCAATTTTAAAATTCAAATGTCTCTCGATTGTAACATATTTTTAACATCTAACGAAGTAATCCATTATAAAGAGGAGCGGTGGATATAGAAATATTAAAACGACGTCTGCTTCACAAGTAAACCATATATATTGTTCAATATCGACAGTCAGTCATACATGTTTCGAGGGTCATATCCTCATCATCAGTGACATTATTCACTCGCGAAAAAATATTTAAAGTTTATACATAAAAAATTGACTAAAAATAAACATTAAATTATGGGCTTCATTGAGCCAGCGACATGCTTTCTATATTATTTCACATATTCTTAAAGGTGGTAGGTTGGGCTTCTGTGTACCTTTTAGTCCATGACCATCCTACACATCAGTAATGCGAGAACCTCGGTTGTTGTAATTTGTTATTTTTCTATATATCGAAAATGGTCTACCAGACCACACCGTATTGGGTAAGTAAATTTATTTTGACTAAAACTTTATAATCAGATATTTATGCAAATAGTTTATTTATTTTATGGCATGGCTGGTATTCCAAGACCTTCTAGAATGAAAACAGATGGCCAATGGCAATATTTCTTCAAATGTTAGATGTCAGCACGATAAATGAATATATTATGCACCCAAACTATAAAGATGCTCGTAAGTTGGAACGAATAGATTTTTGAAATGTTTAGTCTAATAATTGAAAGGCGACTGCAAAGTAAAAAAATACCTAGAAAACTAAAATATTCTTTGGAATGAGTACTAAACAAGTCTACTGCAACAGAAGAAATACCAGCGCAGGAGAAGCGCGTGCACAATGGACGTATATGTCATATTTGTCCATCAAAAATAAAAAGAAGGACTCAGTATTTATGCATTATTTGTAAAAAAACCGGTTTGTTTACAATGTGCCCGAAGAATTTGCTTAGAAAGACACAAAAATATGTAATAAATATTATATTTTTCCGTTTTTTAATATTTCATAATTTCAGAAATAAAATTTAGTTTTTTAAAAGGATTTCATGTCCGTAAATATAATAAATGAAAAATAACTTAATGGCAAAGCGGACTAAAATTCTGGTTTTACATACACAAGGAATTTTGTTTAATTTAGCAGGGCCCCAGTCTAATTCAATAGAACCAGACCGAGGCATGGGTCGACAGATACTGACGAATTGGTTTCGCTCTTGTTATGAGCTCGTCAGAGTACCATAGTCGTTGCCCATCTACAAATATCAGCCTGCATTTAAGCACAATAGGATACATAACAGTAGACACATGTAAACACGTATCATCTACATGTACATAGTAATGCATATCCTATACCATGCAGAGGCCGAACAAACTCAATGTGTAGGTAAAACCAGTCGTATAAATAGAAATAAATATAAATAAAGATAGTATGAACACAAAACGCTAGCAGGAGACCATTTTATCCTTCTGCCAGCATCTCCCAAATATTTGGGTTTCAGCAATGCTCGGACGGTGGTCTCCAAGCGTTCTGCCGTCGATGTTTAATGCCAAATAACTATGGTACTCTGACGAGCTCATAAGAAGAGCGAAACGAAATCGTCAGTATCTGTCGACCCATGCCTCGGTCTGGTTCTATTGAATTAGACTGGGGCGCTGCTAAATTAAACAAAATTCCTTGTGTATGTAAAACCAGAATTTTAGTCCGCTTTGCCATTAAGTTATTTTTCATTTATTTAGTTTTTTGTTTAATTAAACAGTTTTTGGTATTGTGTCCAGGGAAAAAAAATGCGTGTATATAAATCATTATGATGTTTTTTAATGTCATTAAATTATAATTTCAGACACCTGATGAAGTCAAAAATCAGTTGACGAAACGTTGTGTTTTATAAATATGTCATAAAATAAAAACCAAGTTTTTATTTTTGTTCTGCGATACATTTCTATTTGAACCTATACCCTAACAAATAATTAAAAAAAAAACCGAATATTTAGCTTGATTTGTGAAAGGTGCCATTTGTTTTGATGTCTAAATAGGACTCAATGTGAACTCTATGGTTTTTTTTTGAGCATAATACCATGACTGTATTTTGCCTGGATTGATTTTCAAGTTATGGGCCAAAGAATATTCGTGATTGCTTTTGGCTGAACCCAATGGACATTTTTATCATCGTAAAAGATGGGTATCATCAGCGTAGAATTGTAAATGAGAATAAGTCACCGATTCACCGATGATACAGCAGCTGACATGTAAATTAAAAATAGTAATGGGACTAGTCCTGGGGAACACCGGAAATAACTGGTTCACGGGAAGACACGTTATTATTAAGTGATATATGATGAATTCGGTGCGATCGCTGAACCCGTAATACTTCAGTAAGGTTCAGGACGCCGTCCAGAGGATGACCCTAAGTCCTACCGGCCTATTAGTTTAACCTCCTTCCTATTGAAAACTATGGAAAAGATAATAGACGAATACCTAAAAGCGAAACTTTAAATAAGCAACCGATTCACAAAAGGCAATTCGCCTACCAAGCGGGAAAATCTACGATTAATGCCCAGTAGCGCTATTCTGTACACTGTATCGACAATCGTCGGTATCGGTATGTTACCGACATCCAACGGTTGCGCGACCGATTTAATCACAACGACGCTATTCTGTATGCCACGGTTACCGACAGTCGGAAATGCAACCGTCAAGTGTCGGCTTACAAGTGACATCAATCGAATCGGTACGTTCAGCCAATGAACGGTGAGATATTTGTAAACAAATAACAAATATTTTGTGCGTCATTTGTAATTTGTGTGACGTTTTAAGTTTGAATGTAACATGTCTGCAAGAAAATGGTGCAAAATGCATGGGTTTGTAAATTAGAATGTGTTTTAAACAATAAGGCAATAAAGCATTGTCAATTAAAATACCTAACATGTAATGGCGTATTAAGAAGAATCAAAAAAATATTAAAATATATTGACACCGAAACTTCATAGGTATCTAATAATTCTTATCTAACTTAACTACGAAGAATAATTCTTATCTAGACACTACACTGTAAAATCACCCTATAGTACAAATATACTTAAATAATAATCCGTAATTCCAACCAAAACATCAATAATGATCCAATAATCGCTCAACAAATATCGGTAACGTCCACCGTGAGGTGAACGAGGGCACGGTGACATACCGATCTTTGTCGACTCAAATTACCGATATCGGTCGGTATTAGAGCGTACAGAATGCCGCACGAAGCGACTTGCCGATGGCTGTCGGTAAGTGAGAATTACCGATACCGACGGCTCTCGGAAACGTGTACAGAATAGTGCTACTGCACTGCTTAGTAAAAGACATCGAGAAATTATTTAAGGCAAAAGAAGTATCCTTATGTGCCTTTATCGATATAGAGGGTGCTTTTGACAATACCTCACATGAATCCATCAGTAGAGCACTAGAAGAGAGGAGTGTCGACTCCTCACTGGTGAAATGGAGTCAGGCAATTTTGAAAGGCCGTGTCGTTACGGCTGAAATAGGAGAAGTGTCTGTAACAATGACAGGGGCTAGGGGATGCCCACAAGGCGGTGTATTGTCCCCTCTTCTACGGTGACTAGTGCTGGATCATCTCATTTCAAAAATGGCTAGGGCAGGCTTTACTTTGCAAAGCTACGCTGACGACATTGTTCATGGAAATGTCCAGGGAAAACACACATCGGTTATATCCAACCGCATGCAAATTGCATTAAACAATATTAAAAACTGGTGCAACGCTGAGGGATTGAATATAAATCCGAAAAAAAACAGTGTTGGTACCATTCATGAGAATGAGAAAGGTGGACATTATTAACCCCACTCTCAGCGGTGAGCAAATTTGTCTTTCGGATAAAGTCAAATACCTGGGAGTAATCCTGGATAAACGACTCATCTGGAATCAGCATATAGAGGAAAAGCATATCGAAAGCTACAGCGGCCATATGGACGTGTCACAGGCTACTCGGTAGGACTTGGGGGGCTAAAGCCAAAGCTCACATACTGGGTGTACCAAACAGTCATCAATCCCATGGTTACATACCTCATTAGTATGGTGGCCAAAAGTTAATATTGAGCATACACAATGCGGTCTTGCGGACCAACTTGCAAAAGAGGGCGCAAACGCCCCGTTCTGCGGTCCGGAACCCTCGGCCTAACCGAGGACGACACTTGTCGGTTTTGCGAAGACGCAACAGAGACAACAGAACACGTGCTATGTGAATGCATGGCACTTTTCTGCTAAAAGCTAAAACACCTTGGAGGGGTGACTCTAACACCTGACGAGGCAAGGAATTTAGCCCCCCAGAGAAATCATCAACTTCATGAAAAGTGTGGGACAGCTGGACAATTCATAGATTAGAGTCATTGACAAAAGACCATCTGCAGGTCGAAGTGAGTGGAGGACAAACCGGCCAAACGACTCCGATAAAACAATCTACAAGGTTCAATAATGATGAAGTGGTGCCTTGAGCTTTCCGAAATTCCGACTGATGTGTAGAAAGAATATTATTTGAAGATACGTAAATGCATATCTGCTTGTAGACTACGGTTCCTAATATTTTCTATAAATTCTATAAATGATGTATAAAAAGTGGCATAGTCCAACAGTGTTGTTCTTATTCAACCGCAGTACCTCAAGCTAGTACAGAAAATGTTTAACTACAACCTACACAAAATCCTAGTCAGAAAATGTACTTCAAATGTATAGAGAATGCACGTGCAAACTTAATCACCCTATTTCCACAAATGTTTTCAGTCCTAGACAATTGAAAAGCTGTATTATAGATCTCATTAAAACATGCTGCATAATTTTGATGCATTATGTTTTCTTATTACTGTAAATTTTCACCAGCAACATTAGCTTTTTCATTATTTTTATGCAGGTGAACTCAGTGTGTTATAATATACTCTGAAATATTCCCCAAAGTTTTCTGCTAGTGCAGTTGAGTGCGTGCCTCTGTTCAAAAATTCGAAATAGAAAATTTATATTTTCAAACGCGGCAGTAGGTAAACAAATTGTATAAAATGGAAAAACTCATATACAGAAAAATACTGACACCGGCAATGCAGCCATGCACCCTGTTGGGGGGCATATACCGTAAATCATAGAGGCGACAATAGTATATTACCAACTGGTTTGGGATGTATGGATTTTTTCAAGCAAAAATCATAATTTAGAAAATCAGTTTCGTTTTGCAGTTCACGTATTTTTGTGGTGTATAAAATACACCTTTATAATTCGTAATAATGAATTTGAAAACTACGCAATATAGCTGTTCATTATCAAAATATCAGGGAAAAAAAGCACGCGCCATTTCTCTCCACAGGGTGGTAGAGATATTATTGAAAAATAAGGCCTACAAAATAAATGAGTTTTCTCTTCATGCAAAGAAATAATGATTGCCAAGGTTTTTTAACCGGTAAACCAAAAATTTATTAATAATTACTAACACTAGAATGTTAAAAGTAGAATAGACGTGATTTATGTAGAAAATAAGAAAATTAATTTAGAATTTCTAGATGTGAGACCAATCTATCCCCTCTGCATAGTCTATTAGCCACAGATTATAGCGTTGATTATATACCGGGTATTCCATTAAGGGTCGACAGGTAGCATATCTCAGGAAATAATAGTCGTAGGACAATGGTAAAAAAATTCTTTTAGGGAAATTCACCATGGGAAATCGCTGGAAATAGTTTTTTAGTTCCTAACTATACCGCTAGGGGCGTAATAGATACAGTAATGCGAAAAATGCATTTTTATTGAAAATTTCGCAATATAAGTTAAAAAAACAATACTAGCACAGTAATGCTACTGAGATTCGGCATCTTTTTGGTGTGTCACTTTTTATTGTAAGGCTTGAAATAAAGGCAGCAAGGACCTATGATAATCTCTATAACTTTGGTTTGGCTTAACCGAATTTATCAGTCTAATTTTTGTTTAAGAACTCAAGCTTTGCTGATGAAGAAAAAAAATATTTTAAATCATAATTGTTATTTGGGGCTCCGCTAGATGGCGATATTTGCATCGCCTAAGGTTTTTTTGATTTTTCTTTAAAAACTTAAATGGAATGATACAAATATTTTATCAAAAATGAAAAGTAAATTGAATTTGCAACAAAAAAGTTCAAAACCGCACAGGAAAATCTTTATTCGTTTGAGAGTTATAGCCAAAAGAATGTTGTTCACCAAAATTCGTTGAAAAATCATGTATCTTTAATTTTCCGTGATCAAGAATGCCATGGGAAATAAAGAAATATGTTGAAAATTTATTAGACTGATACTTTAACTTTAAAAATAATAAAAGATTCATTAAAATTACCAAAATGCAGAGCTTTCATAAAATTTGTTAAAAGAGGTAGACCCATGAAACAAAATTGGGAAGTTTCCATGCATGGAGACAAATAAATAAACGCGAATATGCTGCTAAATACCCTGACTACGATGCCACACCACAGGTTTACACTCACTCTACTTTGATGGTCAACTTCCGGCATCCAATGAGGATTTGTTTGTGACCAATAATGCGTATTGTGTAAATTAACACTACCACAACTAGAAAAAATGGCTCAGTCCATAAAGTCTGTGAGAGAAATTGCGGGTTTTCCGTGCACATATCTCTCAGCCAATAACAAAAGTCTATAGGCGCTTCTTGTCACTATCGGCATCTGAAACTGCCTGATGTGAAACCATACTGTAAGGATGCAGTTTAAAAGATTTTAAAATCCAATATGCTGAAGTGCGATTTATTCCTAAGTCTGAAGAAATGTCACTGACGCTTACATGAGGATTCGCTTCCACACACGCAAGAACGCTTATAATATTATCTTCACTGCTAACTGGACGTCTTCTGAGCGGGACTGGATCAACTCTTACACTTCCCGTTTCTCGTAAACGGACTGCTAATCGACGGAACACTTTTCTGCTATGGTGTCTTCGGTCAGGGTATTTAGCAGCATATTCGCGTTTATTTATTTGTCTCCATGCATGGAAACTTCCCAATTTTGTTTCATGGGTATCTAGATCTACCTCTTTTAACAAATTTTATGAAAGCTCTGCATTTTGGTAATTTTAATGGATCTTTCATTATTTTTATTTCTAAACTATCAGTTTAATAAAGTTTAAACCTATTTCTTTATTTCCCATGGCATTCTTGATCACGGAAAATTAAAGATACATCATTTTTCAACGAATTTTGGTGAACAACATTCTTTTGGCCATAACTCTCAAACGAATAAAGATTTTCCTGTGCGGTTTTGGACTTTTTTGTTGCAAATGCAATTTACTTTTCATTTTTGATAAAATATTTGTATCATTCCATTTAAGTTTTTAAAGAAAAATCAAAAAAGCCTTAGGCGATGCAAATATGGCCATTTAGCTGAGCCCCAAAAAACAATTATGATTTGAAATCTTTTTTTTCTTCATCAGCAAGGCTTGTGTTCTTAAACAAAAATTAGATTGATAAATTCGGTTAAGCCAAACCAAGGTTATACACATTATCATAGGTAAAATTTCGTCCTTCCCTGCTGCTTTTATTTCAAGCCGCACCATAAAAAGTGATACACCAAAAATATG
The DNA here is from genome assembly GCA_911728435.2 of Apoderus coryli. NCBI lineage: Eukaryota > Metazoa > Arthropoda > Insecta > Coleoptera > Attelabidae > Apoderus > Apoderus coryli. The sequence goes on along the minus strand of OU452199.1, from coordinate 8,422,772 downwards.
CCGAATCTCAGTAGCATTACTGTGGTAGTATTGTTTTTCTAACTTATATTGCGAAATTTTCAATAAAAATACATTTTTCGCATTACAGTATCTATTACGCCCCCTAGCGGTATAGTTAGGAACTAAAAAACAATTTCCAGCGATTTCCCATGGTGAATTTCCCTAAAAGAATTTTTTTCCCATTGTCCTACGACTATTATTTCCTGAGATATGCTACCTGTCCACCCTTAATGGAATACCCGGTATATGCAAAAACACTTTGTAAGTTATGTTGTTGGTTGTAAATAAGGATTATTATTACTATTATTATTATATAATACATGATTTATGTTTATTGAAACAGTATCAAACTCTTCTTAAAATGGATTATTTTTATAAATTTTAAATTTAAATTTTCATTAAACTAGTCCCAATAGCAAAAATTGCAAACTTGGATCTGATTTTTTACGCAAAAACCGAGCATCATTCTTCCAAAAGAATCGGTCGATCTTAAGTCTTTTTAACAAAAAGTAATGGCGTGGCATTTTTCTAAACTTCAGACTCCCTGGTGGAAATTTACACAGATCTTGCTCCTCAAAAGCTGTCCTTTCATCCTTATGAGGCGTACAATGAATTTGACAAAAGTATCTAGAACGACATAAACATTGTAAGGAAAAACAGTTTTTGTTTTCTTAATCTTTTAATTCCCTGAGTCTCCTAAAGCAAACATTTCGGGATCCATCAGGGTATATAAGAGACTAGAGCTTATATTGGACGTTTAATACGTGTTTGTTTATTTAGTGCTGATCACATGTTATATAGAGAATGTACACGTGCAAACTTAGAACCCCCTATCATCGAGCGTCGAAAATTATAAGGCTTTGTACATATTCTAGTTTATAATTACATGATATGTATTATTGTCACTTGCTACTAGTTTAGTAATTAATTTGTCAACATGAAATCCTAATTAAAAACTATGTTGTATAGAAAAACCGATGAAACTCTGTTGGGTAAAGTATATTATGACCAATTTTCATACAACTCAATTAGATATTCTATTTAAAAAAATGTAATTTAAAGATATATGGCACCAAGTCTTAGAAGACAATATTCACTTAACTCATCAATGAAAATAAATTTGTATTACACCACAACACAACTTATTACACCACACCAACTTCTCATTTGTTATCATAGCATCTATAGAGACCGCAAAATATCGCGTAAAAAAGATTTTGGTTTGAAATACTAGTAGAATCGGTACAGTGAGCGTTCGTTTTTGCAGCTGCATAGACTTGAGTTTAATTTTTACTCTTCAATGAGCGCTACCATAATTTATTTTTTCCCATTCTATTTTGCCGGAAAGTACAAAAGCAGAACACAAGATGAGCACACTGAAAACCCGAATGTCCACACGCATTTGACTCGACTTTTGTTTGATATTTTCCGACTATATGTGGAAAACCAGTCGATATGTTGATCCACACTCAGTCGACAAATTTCGTTAGACAGGCAGAGTCGATCGACAATGTGTGCGGCGTAATATTTATCTATTCATTTCAAGGTAATAACGTGTTTCAATCATAATATTAAATGTTGATAATTCTGAAGAAAATTGGGCGTGAGTTTATACAAACGATCATGTGTCTTCTTCTAAGTTTTAAGCTCTCCCAAAAAATATATATTATAGCATCATCTAGCGGGCGTTATATGCAAATTAGGCAGCTGATTGGAGCGTCGATGGATGAAGTTTTAGGAACACAGTGTGATTCGTTTAAAGAGAAAATGCCAAATATTTAAAATTACATTAAATCGGTGGGTTCTCGGATTCACGTATATCCATATCGAAACAGTGCGCTTATTACCGCGCCCGAATTTCATCTGTGGAAGGTTTACTTTGGTTCGTAATATAGTACAGAGGTATTATACTAAGTTTCGAGAAGAAATGGTGAGGTTGTTTAGGCTACAATATACTTACAGAGCACAGATTAACTACCAGCAGATACTACTGTCACTAGAGCATACTAGAGCACATCCTTAGAGTGGCTTACATCCAAAAGTACACTGATCGTTTACCTCATTTGCGTTTTCCGGCTCCAAAAGTAGTTCAATGACAAGGGATTCGACAAATGATCATGATATCAGTTTTTGAGTTAGATATTTATATTTATTATCTTTGGTTGTTAATTTTAGTTGGGTTCAGCAAATTGTAGTAACAATAATTAATTTAAAGGGTTCTCACAAAAACAATCAAAGTCATGTTTTACAAATATAAATAACATTTGGGGACATTCGCAGCAGAAGTTGCATATTTATCAATGCATAGTAATATTTTGCCAAAAACTACCAAATTTAGCCTAATAGAGCCATTTAAAAATACTGCGTTTTAGCAAAAAGTGTCTATATCACATCGATCATTATCTAAAACAACCAATGTCATTTGATCTTGGTGGTTCTTGCAGGAACTTTAACGTGTTAATTTAGTGTGTGTGTTTGTGGATATAGAAAATGCCTTTACATTACACACTGTTAAAACAGAATAGTAAATTTACGTAAAATATAACTGTAATTTTTATTCAACCATTCCCTCACGTAATTTTCCACCTTGACTGTACAACTACAATATTAGTCGAAATATTACAATTTAAAATTACGCCACATTTAGTGTAAAAATACAATATTAAGGTAAAATTACAAATTAAGGTTACACTTAATTTGGTGTACAATTACACAATATCGTAAAATTACAAATGAAAATTACGCTGCATGTCATGTAAAAATACACTTATAAGACTAAAATTACAACATAAAAGTACGCTTAGTTACGTGTACTTTTACACAATCGCTGTCTAAATAATACCAATATTTTAACGTATTTTTGCGGTAAGGCCCGGAAATGTACAATGCTCGTAAAACAATAGTGGAATTTACTAAAAATTTACAGTGTTCTTACATAAAAAATGGGGGGAAAATACCATTTTTGTACAGTAAGAACGTAATTATACGTGATTTTTTTTGTACTTTCATGAATATTTATGTGAATTTACTGAAACTTTACCTCAATATTTTATTATACTTACCGTATTTGTACAACATTTTTAGGTGATCTATGTACCCAGATAGTTTCTGTAGACCTGAAAATACTGGAATGGAGTCAGATGTTTTGTGTGTGAAATGAAAGTCAACACCACGAAATAAATTTAATAATCGCTCTATCCGTCAATAGTAAAACCAGAAATGTTTCAAGGCTCCAAGCCTCATCATCAGTGGTTATTACAACATAAATTATTATATGATTGTTGTGGCGGAAGATAACGTGCATTTATGGGATTTTTCACCCCTTTTTAAACCAAATGTAAACTGGAAAAAGTAAAGAAAAACTAAAAACAACTTTTTAAGTTTTATATAAAAACCTGCAGCCTAAAAAATATTTCTCCTTTTAGGTTACAGTGGTTTTCACAACTTAAAAATTTTTCTTTACTTTCCCAGTTTATATTTGGTTTAAAGAGTGGCGAAAACCTCAATAAATGCATGTTAATTCTTTACCCTATATGTCGAATATAAACACAGAATTACTAGTTTTCCCCATTTTTAATATTTAACGAAAATATAAATGCTATAAACATGCTAAACAAAAACTAAAATTTCTTGACATATTTTCCTAATAATAGGTACCGCATACTTAACAAACAAACACATAAAATCAGTCTTAGAAGTTTCTTACATTAGGCTGGAAAACATATCAAATGCGAATTTCATCAAATGTACTAGAAACGTTATACAAAAAAATGCAATTAAAAATTAAGGAAGAAATGATTTACATAATTTCTTAACTTTCTTCTTTCTTCTTCTTAATTATCGGCAATATTCGCGAATATTTAAGATTTACCTAATATTACATAAAAAAACATGTATGTTTACTACAAACCTTACGTATTTCTCAACCAATTTTTAACAGTGCATAACAAATTTTAATATATATTTTAATATTAAGTGACGGGTGTTCGGAGCAGAACAAACATCATGTGGTTGGTTCTTTTCAGAATGTATTGGTACATGTATAAAAGCTGATTAAAAAAATAACTCAATAGAGCCCAATCCTTATTTCTTCCGAAAGTTCAAGATTTTGCCCTAATTGAAAGGGAGAAAAGAACTAATTGCTCTGCCATACTTAAAGATTGGGATTTATTAATAAGAGGAGCTAGACAAAATCCATCTATATTTGATATTGTTATAACATGACGCAGGATATGTTTTTTCATATTCAAAATAGTAGTTTAAACCTAAGAAACGCCCGTATTATTGCCGATTCTCCATATTATGTTTAAAATCGAGAATCATGTAGTGGTCCGTGGATGAACTGTGTAGTTCGAAATAAATATAAACTAGAAAATTTTAATTATTTGAGGCTCCTATAAGATAGTAAATTTCCCATTATTGCCGATAAAATAAGAAATATCACACCTTTGACCGCAGTTTTAAAAAAGCCAGAATTTATGCGGTTCTACGAAACTTTTTTTGTGATAGAAACCTCCGCCAATGTTGAAATTTACTTCATTTAACTTTTGCAATATTAAGCAAAAACAGCCAACTACTTTTTCGGAAAAACAACCAATGTGTGTGGGTTATTATTTTTTTTTTTTTTCCTGCAAAACCAAATTTTAGAAAAATACAAAATGTATCGAAGAATTAATAATATTACCTACCTTAATTATTAATACTTTTTAAAATTTGTTGTACTCGATTCCTGCAAGTATAACTTTCTTGAAATTGGTTGTTTTTGATAAAAACCCTCCAATTTAGTGGATCAGTAATTTGATATAAAAATGTGAGTTTCGTGTTGACATTTGAAAAACTTAAACACATAAATGCAACTTATAAACTAAGCTGCCAAAACAAAACTTCAACAACTATTATTTCATAATTTATAATGTTCATAAATCTCAATTAATTTGTAATTGTTTCAGGTAAGTCTTCTCCCCTGCCCAACCATAATGCCTCACAGTAGGTAAGTACTTTACAAAAGTTTTCACACAATTTTTTATATTTACCCAATTTGTATTTTTTACTCTCTTTGTTCGACCCTTCTGGAACGTAAATTTACCACTTAAACTCTATGGCGAAAGTTTTTATTGCCTTAATTCCGCATCCAGACGCAACACGAGTGCGTAAGCGTGTCGTGAATAAAAATTAAATTTATATCTACCTTGGAACGCCAAGGAAAATCCTCAGCATATACACGCAATATTGTTAGATTTTATTATATTTTGTTATGAAAAATAAAATATAAATTCCAATTTAAATTCAGCTGTTTCTGTCTTGTTGGTTAGCCAGCGACGAGTATATAATAAAAACTTAGGACAGGTATGACATAAAGTTAACATTGTGAAATGAGTTCTTTATAAACTCGTTAAAAGACAAATTTGGAACTGCATTTTTATAAAACGCATATGGCAAATTTTGGAACTAGTAAACCAATTTTGAAATGGTAAGAAAGAGAATGTAAGTCGCCGATAAATATATTGTTTTGGCATATTTCATATAATTTTTCAAATATGGTTAAGGACACAATAACATAGTGGTTGATCTTGTTTTCAATCTGAGATTTTACGGAGATGGAGAAATGTGTTTCACGCAACGTAAACTATTCGATGATCTTGAAAACAAATGAGGATACAAGAAAAAGTTGATTTGGGTCTAAGGCTTATAATAATTATTATAAGAATGTGTTACGCAGTCCGAGAAAACCATACAGCATTTGAGTTCTGATTACACAGTTTTTAAAGTCTATTTAGTCCAGTGGCGTATAAAATAAATGGATAAAAAGTGTCACTAACCACTATAGCATGCCAATGGTTAATTTGTTCATGTCAAAATATGACTTTTTAACAGAAAATATCAGTCACGAAAGTTTTAAAAATATTTGAAGGCATTTTGGAATTATGGCAAATTTTCGAAATTTAGGTAATGGTACACAGTATCTCAGGCACTTGTAGACTTTAGTTTAGAGGCAAATTCCTGCAAAACCGTTCACTTAAGACCCATAAAAAGTTATTACTTTTTTAGGCAAAAATAAACAAGGAATTTAAAATAATTAAAGAAATATATTTATTCAGGTGGCGAAAAAATTGTATAAACAAAACTGTAGCCGAGAAAGTAGATAAATACATAGATTTAACGTATGAAATAAAATCTCTATACGGACAAAACGAAGTAAAAATCTTACCATCTGTAATATCCCTCAATTGGCACGTCGAGAAATCCTTTGTTTGCTCGCTATTACTTTCGGAGCTCTAGGACAGCGTTGCCGATGATAGCTGCAAAACAGTTGGCTTAGGAATTACCCGAATAATCCGCGGAACTCTGGGTAAACCTTGAATGTCATTATTCCAGCCACACAGCATATCCGAATTAATCGTGGAAAAAAATTGATAAAACTAACCAAAATTTCGAAAAAAAAAAACACTTCTTAAGCTTATGCTTAGGTTTATAAATTAGTGTTTATTGAAATAAACAATATATCGAGGAAGCATACAGAAATTCTGAAAGAGAATACAAAAACAACATACAGGGTTTCCCAACATACTTTAATTTATTTCAAATGGCATGTATTTATAATATGTCATTCAATTCAATTCTTCTTCTAATCTATCAATTTTATTATTTGTACGGTTTTGCATGATAAAGATAAAATAAAATGGTGACCTCGATCCACAAATAATGGATCTCCATACAGAAATTACATAGTATCTATTAACTAGATACACTACAGTATTATCATATTTTGACAGTTGCATTATCCAACTGTCAAAGTAGTTGTAGTTTTACTAAATATTGTATACAAATATCAAAGCCATGAAATCTTAAATTTGTTATATGCTTGTTTATCTCAATTTTTTTTTAGCTGTCTAAGTGCTGATTAATTTTTTGGAAACATTGAGCGTAAGCAGCTGGTTTAAAAAGGGTTAAAAAATTTAAAAAAATCGTGTTTCTATTCAGATAAGCTACTTGTGATAGAATATAACCTAAAAAATGCCACATAGATGAGTTAGTTTAAACAGGCGGTCACAAATAGTGTAAAAAAAAACCATTCCACAAACATATCAGAAAAATTGGCATAGTTTTGTTATAAGATAATCTACAAAATGCAGCGAATAAGTAGGCTGTAAAAATTGTATAGTAAGAAGCTTCTAAGTTATTAATTTGGTGTTAAAAATACACGACAAAAATTTTATGTACCATAGGCGTCCGTGACTGTTGTCTAAAATAAAAAAAAATATTCCATTTGGATATGTAGTTTGTCACCAAAATTTCTACGAGAAAGATAAATGACATACTGGTCACAAGAAAAATATTACTTTTACACTTGAATATTCGTGCCTCGAGGGCAACAGTTTTAATGTACAGTTTAACAGTTTGCACGTGAGTTCGATACTAAATCGTGATCCGTTAAATCAAGTCGTTCGCACTTAATGCCGTATTTTGTTTCAATTTTTCCAGAAAGCGCTTTTTGCTTTCCTTAATTTCCACATATACACTAGCGCATAGGTTGCGCTAGAGCTAGGCTAAAAGATTTACTATACAGCCCATGTCGTTTACTGATTGGACCATAAATTTCATTTGGAACGAATTGTTTGAAATTTATTTCAGAAAGATTGCGCCACTGTTCATTTATTTTCTGGTCATTGTACCTTTTGTATTCGAAATATTAAAGGATTTTCTGCCGACAATAAACAATTTGCGGTAGGTACATATTTTTTTTTGTTTTTTAATTTTTTTTCTTTGCAGCTATTTTATTATTAGTTTTATGTGCAGTAAATCAGATATTATAAAGCAGTTTATGAAAGTAAGTTGATTTGAAGTGATAGGAATGATTAAGCATAGTGCAATTTTAAGCTTTGTTCAATTTTTAAATGATATTATTGTTATTTTTTTTCCGTTTTATTTCTTGCTAGAACGCAAAACACATTAATAGGGTCTAAATCAAGCGCATTTTTTGGGTGACATCATTTTGTATAGTGTTTCTAAAGTTAGTTTAAAATGATATTAAAAACCACAAATCCAACACGGCAACATATAAATCTACGCTGAAAAAGACTGTTTTTGTTTTTAGAAGTTTAGACATACAGATGCACACGACCTAGTCCGTGTTCGAACAGCAAGAAACATACCTTTATAATAATACTATTGTTAATACTTGTTATGCTGCTAAGTAGATACAATTATAGTAATATGCTTCTGATATTGTAAGCTAACAACAAATTTTACTTACTTAGTCAGTGACATTTTCTATAGAATGTAAAAATTTTATAATATATAATATATTATATATTATATTATCATCATCACTTCATTATTTTCAGACCTTAACTGATGATAAATATTTAAGAGAAGACGCTGGCTTTGCTCATATAAATCTTGATGCTTACACTCCCAACGTGTTCCGCTCGTGTAGTATATTGGCCGTGTCTGATACAGTGACTGCAAAAAAGTTTCATCCAGTTGAGGTTTTATTAAAAATTATTATCTAATTTGATAGATCTTCTTTAATTTAATAATTAATCTAAGAATAACTATTGAACAAATCATGGTACAATATTCTGCCACCGTGTTTTACTGTCGGACACAAATTTTCTTGTTTGAATTCCACATTCAGTCTTCGCCATACCTTATGATGTCCATCCGATTATATTTAGATTAATCTGCGAAAATAACACGTTGCCAAAAATTATTTACAAAACAAAGACGTCTACTGCACAAAATGTTTTATATTGATGTTCACTTAGCCAAACATGTTTTGGAACTCACTGTTCCATCATCAGTGGCATTAATAAGCTTTACAAAAATCTTACCTAGTGTCTAAGCCGCATACATGGATTTTCGAAACATGAATACTAGAATATACAAAAGAAAAATCAGAGTCAAGCAGTTATACAATGCTAACAAAACCACTTACCATTTTGTGAAAACTATTCAATAGTATAAAAACAATAAATGAGGTCAATTGATAAAATTTAGAAAACTTAAAAATTAATTACACTAATTGCAAACAGTAAATTTCATAGTGAATGATTTAATTTAATATATTATATATATTGCAAACAGTGATTTAATTTAATATATTAAATCATTCACTATGAAATTTACTTTTGCAATTAGTGTACTTAATTTTTAAGTTTTGAAATTTTCTAAATTTTATCACGCAAACAGTAAATTTCATAGTGAATGATTCAATATATTAAATTAAATCACTGTTTGCAATATATATAATATATTAAATTAAATCATTCACTATGAAATTTACTGTTTGCAATTAGTGTAATTAATTTTTAAGTTTTCTAAATTTTATCAATTGACCTCATTTATTGTTTTTATACTATTGAATAGTTTTCACAAAATGGTAAGTGGTTATCATATCGATTAAACAAAAAGAAAAACCACAAATGTAATACGAAGAAATATATTTCATTCTCATTTTATAATAACTAACAGTATTTTTCCTCGAGGTGACTTCAACACATTACTCTTAACTTCTCTTAGCCTAATCAAAATGATGTAATATTTACAAATGCAAATTCTCTACTGATATTGCCACTGATTCTGAAGTTTGTAGGCACACATTAAGTGTGATGTATTAAACTGATTTCGTGGAGTTTGACGTTTTATTTCCTATTCACAAATTTTTTGTTTCATTCATATATTTATTTGCAAACTCTTTTTTTTTCGATTAATCATTAACCTAATACTTTTTCCAGTCACTGTAGTTATTTTTATTACTGTCGGTATCCTTTGGCAGGCATGATTTATTATACGTCTTATATACGAGGGAGAATGTATCAAAAAACGCTGCATTCGATGCCCTTTTATAATGTAAAGAGGCATGGGAACGGATAGCCCCGGTAGAATCGTTAAATTTGTTTATTTTAAATTAACTTTGGATAAACTATACCGACCCCAACTTTTTGTTTTTCAAATGGAAAGAATCAGTTTTTTAAACTATGGAACAAACAATATTTTTAACCATTTGGTTAACTTAAACAATCAGAGGTAGTTTTGCATTCTTTTTTACAGTTTGACATTTTATTTTGATATTCAAAATTACCGCTGCAGAGTGAGGTGTTTGGCCAATTTAGCAAGACAAAATTATACGGGAAACTAATAGGACTTCTTGCTTCTGCAGTTTTTTCTCATAATTGCCCAATTTTGTTTTAAAAACTTTCATATCTTCTCGATTTTGCAAATGATGAAGGCAAAATCCAATTTTCCGTTTATATCCATATTAGGTAGTTTGCTCTTGCATAACTTTAAGTAACGCGCTTTTAAGTGATTAGAGACACAAGTGATGAACTTACTTGTTTGAAATTGATTCATAAATTTGATGGATAAATTAATTTGATTTGCTAACTAATATCTGCTAATGATTCATTTTTTGATTTTGAACTTCTAGAACTTAAACCATGCTGGTAAACAGTAACATTTGTATGAAAAATAGTCGATTTGTATTTTCAATAAAAGATTCATGATGATGATCGATTTTTTGAAATAGCCGGACTTATTGGCTTAACTTGTACAAAATTCAATTATCGAAGTAAAAACCATGTCAAGATGATATGATAATTCCCAACCACAGTGTATAAATTGATAAATAAAAATACATATAAGCTATAAAAATATAATATCCTATATCCTTCTCCTCATCCAAGCAAAAATATGGTTTTTACTGTCTAAAAGCTTTCTACTATTATAATCTTGTGCATCTAGTTGGCTCCCAAATAGCCCCTTAAAAAGGATACAATACGGACATTGATATTACCGCTGAAAATTCAGAAACCTAAGAAGACTCTAGTATATTATAATAATATAACCATTCGATCAGTCCTTTATATCAGAAGTAAGAGTCTGGCTTCCGGCATAAATACATTGGCGTACTGTCATTTTAATATATATAAATTTTTGTTTACTTTTCAGTTAAAATTCAAAATAATAAGGTTACGAACTATTCCAGAATTGAAAGTTTAAATGATGTTAACTTTTTTAATGAAAGTAGGGCAAACGTTCATGACGAAGAACGATGCCTACTGTAGTGACTGAAAATTTGCCACAAAAAGTTGATCAGGAACTTCGGCAAAAAGGCGTTTTACTATTGATTAGCGTGATCAGAAACTTTCACAAGTTTCAAGGTCAGTATTTTACCAAATTGTTACTGACAAACTTCACTACAAAAATATGTGTGTGAGAGGGGTGCTTAAAATATTGAAAGAACAACAAAAAACATAGAGTGTGGCACATCATCTTTGGAACGTTATGAGACGGTTGTTCACGAGTTCTTGAGTCACATTGTGACTAATCATAAAGCCTGCATTGCATACTTTATTTCAGAGACTAAACATCAATCCAGTGAGTAGCATGAATCAAACTCCCACCACCACTAAAATTCAAACAAGAAATTTCAACACGGAAATGCATGCCAGTTTTTCGGGCCGCAAATGCTTCTGATAGAATCTGCAAAGAGGAACGATAGTAAATGATGAAAGGTATTGTGAAACTTTGTTAAAAACGTCATTCAAAATCGCCAACGGGGACTGCTCACTCACGGCGCCCGAGTTCCAATATATAACTGGGCAAGTTTCATTGGGAATTATTACTGGATTGGTCTATGATCTACAGTACTGACTTAGACCTAGGCTTTATTTTTCCGAAAATTTAGGGAATGTCTTGGGGGAAAGCGAGCGGTAAGAGACGATATGTTGTAAGAAATTGGCTTAAGAGTCAGACAGCAGTTGTGATGAAAGGATCAAAAAACTCTACAAGACGTAAGTAAAAAAAGGTTCATATTTTAGGTTCCGATATAATTTACGATCATAATTAAATGAACATGATTTTGCTCGATAGCAAAACGGTTCTTACTTACAAAACTATCCCGAATTTGCCTATAAGCTTCAAGATATCCTGATGAATTAAAGGAAAGCTATTATGAGTTAAAGAAAAGCTCATGTCTAAGTTCCGAAGCAGACTTAAGACATGCAAAATATTTGGCAATTTATGGAGGTATATTATGCAAACATGTTTGAGCAGAACTAAAACAGAATATTGGAAAAATAATGATAATAAGTGCTTCTTTGGTTTAGAGGAGATTAAAATGGCTGATTCGCTGGCATAAGGTCTAGCATTGGACACTGCTAACTTCACACCTAGTTAATATTTGTGTCGCTAGAAAATATTCGATGAGATTATCCAAATCTGGTATATTCGAAGGACCAAATCAAGAACCTGGCGGTAGTTGTTGAATATGCGCAGATAATTATCAGTGGATTACGCTAGGCATGTGCCTGAAGGATAATGAAAGGGCGGAATAGCGACTGTGTCCTTCTCCAGCTGTGGCTAGATTTAGATTCGCAATATTTGGTAAAGTAGCTCAGCTACTCGCAAGTCTAAAAGAAAGCTTATCCAGCAGAATATTCAAGCTATGTTGGGTGTGAGGTATAGTAGTAGTACTCATATTATTATCATATTGATATTTATAAATACGTATAATAAAAAATACCGCCACCTATGTCCACTAGTAACACATTCGTTCTTATAAAGAGAGACCGATAATGATTTTCTACGAACCATATAATTTCAATTTTTATGGCCGCTAAAATTCATGTCTTATCCCATTTCTCTGGTTTCTGTGTGACTTCGTGAATTTTAGCATTGTTTTAGGAAGCGATTCTATTTTATTTCGACCTTTTTATAGCTGACGGAAAATCTGAAATCTAATCCATTAAAAGTAGAACGATTCATGCTTTTGTTTTCCGGACTGTGTACTTCTTCTTAAGCGCACTGTGTGGAAGATAAAGAGTTGCTTATCCATGGATTTCCTGAAAATTTATTACATTAAAGAAAAATTGGAATCGGTTAACCTACGAAATACACTGTGTTTAAGTGATTAGTGTCCTTTGAATTGATAATAAAATGGAAATGCTTTTAAAACATTCAATGCAATAAAACAGGAACACTTAAATTATTTACCAAGAAGTTTTAGAGACCAGTAGTGTATATTTTTTTATTTAAACGTATAATATTATGTAATTATACAACATATATTTCAATTATTATGCAGAACTTTTGTTGTGATGTAAATCGAAAAAACTAATTCAGTCGATTGCCAACGTTTCGGATTAATTTAAACCATCATTACTGCTCAAACTTTATTTTTGTATAGTTTAACATGATATATAAGTAGATATTTGAATTGGCAACTGAGTGTCCTTTTTAAGAAAACATATTAACGAACTAAATTAGTTTTTATTTCTTATTTGACTTTTTAGTTAGTGTAGTAGTTTTATTTCTTTTTTGACTTTTTAGTTAGTGATCCTGTATTTTAAGGGACATTTCAAGTTTTTTGACAACTTTTACTAATCCTAGTTTTCCCCTAATCCTAGTAAGGCAAAGTGCACTTAAGAATTAATGCAAGTACAATGCCATTTATAAATCGTTTAGGAAGCGATAAATAAAAGAAAAAGGCAAAAATGTTTTTATATATTAAAAATTAATTAGATATATTAAATTATGCATCAAAGGAACTCTCGAATTTAACAAGCCTCTTCCACAAAAAAAAAACTAAGGCAAAGCTCTTCTATAATAATTGTTTGCCACTGATGATGTTAGCGCTGTGCTGACGAAAGGTGTATGGCTATTGAAATAATCTAGTAATATTAAAGATATTTTGTGGAAGACTTAGGTTAGGTATACTTACATCATAATATATTTTTTTTTTAGTTAAGGTGCATCGACTACGAATGGTCGTTAGCACACGTTATTCATAAATGATTCATGAAATCCGAAATTCTCTTAAATCTTCATATAGGATGTTGTTTTAAATAATAAATAATAATAATAAATAAACCGTTTATTGTTGCTTTCAAACCAACATATGGTTTTACACAAGTCAAACAAACAAGAAAAAACATATACTACCCCAACTACTATACGTAAATAAACTACAATACAATAAGTACAGTAGACAACGTAAAGACAAAAATTTGGGACATACAGAACAAACATTACACATTAAAATATATTTGTACAGTTTAAAAATTCATGAACACTATAAAATGCTTCGTTCAGTAGAAACTCCTTAACCCTGTTTGAAAAACTTGATGTTGATAATGTTCTGTGCTTCTTGACAACCGCGTGAAATCAACTAAGATATTACCCATATCTATAGAGTAGGCAGGGTTAGAATGTTTAGCATTTTAAAATGTTCCTTAACATCCTCGAGATAATTTAGGCCAAGCATAAATCGAATTGCACGCCTCTGTATTTTAAAAACGCTACTGGCATGTTTAGAGTGCCCCCAGTTCAGAATTGCATATGACATAGCGCTCTGAAATAAGGCAAAATATATTGTTCTTAGAACGCTAATAGACACCTCGTCCCTCAGGCTGCCCAATAGGTAGACGATCTTACACAGCTTGCCGGAAACGCTCTCAACATGCTGATCCCAACACAATCTCGCATCAGGCGTAGTGCACAAAAACTTAACTCCTGAAGGGTTGTCAATGTCCCGATTATCGCGAAGCGAAAATATAATTGTTTCTATTTTAGTTTGATTCAAACACAGCTTATTAGCCTCAAACCAGTCGGAAGCCCTCGACCGCACCCCCCGCAACTGATTTTGAAGACTTTCGAGGCTACTGAACACTCGGAGCATCGTCGTGTCATCAGTGTAAAATGAGTGTCCCTGACATAACCTGGAAGATCATTAACGTATATAAGAAATACCAAAGGCCCTAGCACAGAGCCTTGTGGGACACCATGTTTAATCAAGGACATATCAGACTTATATGTTGTTGTAAAATGTTCGCTGTTGACGTCGATCCAAATAGCTTGCCAGGAGTTTAACAGATGAATTTTGTACGCCATATTTCGCAAGTTTTCCAAGCAAAATATCATGATTGACACAGTCGAAAGCCTTCGTCAGGTCGCAGAAAATATCCCTAGCAAACTATATAGCTGGTATTTAATTAAATTTATACTCTGTTGCTTTACAAGCAGATTAATGATATCATAATCTGATTTGGTTTTGCGGGTTATCTCCGAGGCTAGAAAAGAAGCGCATATTGCAACACAGAGGAAATTGAAGATGCAATTAATAGAATTTGTATAGGTAGTATATTTGCTGAAGAACGAATTTTCATAGCTTATATGGAGAGAATTATAGTTTTTCACCCGGATTTTTTATTAGAACACATATAGAAGCTTTCACATTAGACGTTTTCTTGATATAAACGCGAATATCAAACTCACTTTATTATTACCGTATCCGTAGTGTGTCGTTTCCCAAATATTGCACCTGTAGAGCGGAATACATATTATCCTGCCGGGGGTTGTGATCATAATCCAATAAAAATTTTGTACAAACTACTACATAATGACTACTGAGCTTTATTATATAGTATTATAGTGATTTATTGACCAGTTTCGATGAGGAATTAAGAAAGAATCGCTCAGTTGGTTCCAAAAAGTATACACTTCAGCTTATTCATCCTAAATCTCCAAGGTCAAATTAGTTGTGTTCTCCAGAGCTGACTTCACCCGAGTATCTTCTGTTCCTAAACATGAAAACATGGCTTGGCTTAGTGTAAGCGTTTCACGTTGAATTGGTAAATCCTAGAGCCATCGGATGAGTTAGTTTGCAGGCACGCTTTATTTATCTTTTAAATATCTTCATGAAAAAACTCCATCGGACTGAAATGCGGAGATCGTGGTGGCCATCCAATATGCCCTCTTCGACCAATCCACCTATTAGGGAGAACAGTATTTAAGTAGTTTTCTAACTCGAACTGCAGAAACTGAGAAAATATTTTAGCACATTATTAGTTCATTGTTCTTGTGAATTTGCCGCAAATACATTTTTGCTTATATTTTGTGAAAAAAATCGACAACCAAGCAATATGTAGAAGTACAAATATGTAATTTATTTTAAAAACATAGTTTAATACCTAATAATTGTAGTATAGCCATACAAGTAAGCCATTTTCGTCAAAAACACTTTATTCACTTCTTTCTAACCGTTTGCATCAGAAGTGTGCAAAAGTAGATTCAAGAGGGAGAAGTTTCCAATTTAAATGCATGTTTCCGACATCTTTCCTGCATTGATTGACGTTATATATTAGCATTTTCCTAAACTTCGCAACAACTCTTTATAATTTAGGCAAAACTCGATTGGTAGCTGCCAACTATTTATTAATATAACATTTTCTAAGCATAGTTCCAAGAAGTTATTCCGATCACGTCAGCGTAATTGAAATTTAGAAATTTTACTCGCGTTGGTTATTTTAATCAAACTTTTCACTGAACTTTGCAAATATTAATAGATAAAGTGTAAAATTAAACTACACGTGATGTAGAAGAAGATGCGTAAGCGTAATGGTTAAATTTGTGGATGAAATATATAGGAGGAGTAAAATTTGGTTTTACAAGTTGTCTAAGTTTGATAAACTTCGCTACACTTTTCCTATGTATATATATATATATATAGAGCTTTCGCGAGAAATTAACTGTAAAGCTTAAAATGAACATTCATGTTTAATATTTAAAGGTGAATATTACTAAACTTAGCTAAGATAAGATGGAAACACTTTATTTACTGTTAGTGAAAAGTGCGTGGGTGCCTTAATTTAGGTAGGTATCAATATTTGGAAATGGTGATCTATTACAAGAGTCACAATTTCATATCGTTAAACGTATTTTTATGTATTATAAGTCTTCATAGTGGCCGTAGATATTCGTTTGTTCAGTGATCCTGACGGAGGTGATCCCACCTTGTCGTGGTCGTCGCGCTGAGTACCTCAGATTATACAAGAAGAGTGGACGAGGAAAACCAAGCGGTCCCCAGGAAGTTCAAAAATCATTCTATGGCATGTTAGACATATCCGCAAGGTAGGTGCAAATATATTATTTAATATTTCGCATGATTGAAGTCACATAATCATCTACATTTTGTAAATAATGTTTTTACTTTAAATACCTACTCGGTAAATCGATACTCTTGGCAACATGGCGCTGTATCATAACCTTTAAACTAATGTCTAACGTAAACTTCAGTTGGGCAGGCGGTCATAGGCGTCGTAAAAAGGGAGTTTAATATGATTTACAAAAAAATTATTTTCAGTCTTAACAAAAATGTTGGAAATTTTTTGAAAGGCGTTTCTGTTAAATCGTATTTTTCTCTTCCTCCAGTTAAAATTTTTGTACTGAGTGATACTGTATATTGGTAGCGTGACTGAATTTCTAACCAAGTTGTCATATCAAGCCACTAACTTGAATGTATTTATCATCGCGGCGCTTGATTTGAACTTGTGCAAATACATTTAAGTTACATGTAAAAATCAAATCCAGACACGGTCGTAAAAACTCGCTTTGCTTATTTTTATAAGTTCGCATATAGCAATCTATTTACATTACAAACCATTACAATCTTGTTAAATCTCATCTGCTCTCTGCAAAGAAAATCTCATTTTATTTATATACAGCGGCGGTTTTCTATTTTAGAGTTCGGTTTGCAGAGTTGGAACCGAATCTAATCGATAATCTCACCGGATATTGCACACACAAAAGAACATTAATCAGATTGGAAATACGCGCGTCCGGGAACAACATTAACATTTATATTTGGCCGATTGTTTATTCGGTTATAATGTATGTTTGCGCGGTTTGATTTGCGGATTATGCCACCCCATGTGGCGAATTTCCTTTTTTTTTAATATGAATAATTTAAGTGACTCTAGGCAATAACACCTAGATACGTAGGACAAAGTGCTTTATTTGTGACGTCACGAAAAAGAGTCACAACACACTAATAACATAATACGTATATTTATAGTTTAACTGCGACTTTTTACTTTAAAAATTACTTGCAAGTTACATTTTCAACAATATTTTCTCTACTTTTTTTATGTACCTACCGTACGTATTTATTGATAAATATTTGGGGTACCTAGATAAGAAACTTACTACGGACGCTATCTTTTTTAGCCCAGGTATATCTAATTGAACTGAAACTATCTCACCGGATTTGGAATCCTGTTCAGAAACCTGCCGCACAAAATTATCTGCAACAAAATGTTGTTTACAAACTACACTCGAAACACTAACCTTTCGTGTGAATTTCTTTACAATTTACAACGCAACAACGATTCGGCATTTTCAAACTTTAAGACACAAGATAAATAATAATTATATATTTACTACGGAAATATAGTATATTAGGTAATCAATAAATGTCCAGAATAAAAAGACAATACAATATCAACAATGGCGGACTGACGGTGACGACGTTGTCAAACTTACTCTCAAAATTTTCATTGATAATTAAATTTAGGTATATATATATATAAAAAATAAATATTTTGGCTCGGTATTGCCAAACTATTTGTTGCAATTAATAATAGTATATTATACATCGTAATTTACAAGGGGGCACTTTCTCGTTTTCTTGTTCTAAGGAGGAGGGTTCCCAGGGATCAATACTTGGACCGTTACTTTTCAGCATATATACATGCACCCAGTGTAATTTCTCATTGCCAACAGCACAGCTTTGCCGACGATGCTCAACGCTATTTGTAGTTTCCCTTAAAGAATGCACCTAATGCTACAACACAAATCAACAACGATTTAGAGTAATTTAGAGTTTTTGCGGAGAGCCATTGTTTGAGACTGAATGCGGAGAAAACTGTGGCAATTGTCTTCGGTCGAATACGCTTAAAATATCTGTTGTGGAATTCCGCAAGAAAGTTAAAAATCTTGGACTTGTGCTTGACGAGGAATTGCGATTTTCGGAACACATTACAAAGTCTCTCCAAGAAGCCTATCTAAACCTCAAAATAATATTTCATAATAGGGAAGTTCTAGCCAGACACCTGAAAATTTCGCTGTGTGACACGCTCGTATTATCACATTTTCACTACTGCGACACTATTTATAATGCCATGATGATGATGATGGTGGTCGATAAAGACCTGATACAATAACTCCAGAATTCATGTTTGAGACTGATATTTAGATTTCGAAGGTTCCAGAGAGTCAGCCACACTTTGTGTAAGACGACAACTGCAAACCTGAGTTAGATATTTTTCTATTTTAAAAAATAAAACACCACCTTATTTGTACAAGAAAATGCAGTTTAGGACAGATATTCACAATATCAATATACACTTAATACACCCATCCATTCCACGGAATTGTACAAACGGTCCTTCTCATATACAGTGGCTCAATGCATAAACTCCTGGTCTAAAGAATTAAGGGAAGCTAAAACTAAACGCTCATTTAGGCGAAGATATCTGAAGCG
Organism: Apoderus coryli; assembly: GCA_911728435.2. Taxonomy (NCBI): domain Eukaryota; kingdom Metazoa; phylum Arthropoda; class Insecta; order Coleoptera; family Attelabidae; genus Apoderus; species Apoderus coryli. The sequence goes on along the minus strand of OU452199.1, from coordinate 8,403,451 downwards.
CAATGGCTGACTTGGGACTGACAATAGTGATAGATGGTTGAGCGATGTGGGGATGAACAGACTTGCCTATTGTTGTTTGTTACTATGTTGGGGTTAATGTGAATTATTGATATTGTTATTCTATATTTAATATTTCCCATGTTTGTTTTATATTTATAAATGTTATTCCTGTATATTATTTTATTGTCTATGTGTTAGCTGAACAGACGGTTATATGTACTGTACATAGAACCGTACTGAATCTCGCCCAATCGCATTAGATATGTTATAATTGTAATTGTTTACCACTGATGCAATAAAAGAACTTTATTATTATTATTAATATATAGGTTACAACACGTACATAGAATATTAAAACAACGCCGTGGACATGAATCGGTGTGTCGAGACTATTAAGGACTATCATACAAACTGATTTGTCGCTGGAAAGTGACGTCACACAAATTTTCGAGAAAAGAAGGGTATCCGATGTAGATACATAGATAGGTGTTATTGATCTAGTATGCTTGAATTATTGTGAAGCAATATTTAGGCAGATTGTATTATGTGAAATATTAACAGTTTATATCGTCTAATTTAGTACAACGAAAAAACTTTCATTGTAAGAGAAAATATCGCCTATATTTTTGAAGCTATCAGGACTACATTAACCGAGATACAATCTCCAACTCCAAATTTATTCGTAATAAATTTATTAGTTCAAAGTCAGTCTGTCACAACCCGAATCTCTCGAGTTGTCTGTTCTACTCCCCAATAAATCAAAATATATCCAAAGAACTATAGGAAAATATAAATCACCTATAGTTAGAAAACGGATAACAGTGGTGAGTCTCAGTGCGCAGTTGCTCATACTATTCCGGCAAAAATCTTAATCTTAGTCTTAAAACGACGCCGCGCCCCCTCCATCGCGGATCAACCAAGGATCTGCAAAGGCAAGTACACAGCACTCCATAATTAGAGAAACGTTACCGTAGTATCTACAGAGAACAACTAAGGTAGAGAATATAAAGTCTGGTGGGCGCGGTTAGTTTGCGCATCTCATTTTTTCACGTTTCCAAAAGATCAAGTAAGGTAAGTCTTGTTTCGATTAACTTATTGTATTGTATTTTTATACGCTAGAAATTAGTGTACCAACAAAAATAAACTTATTATCATAAAAACGTTATAGAAAAATATAGGTTTTTTAGCTTCTGTTCACCCCCTTGATGCACCTACCTAGGTTCCTATTAATGACAAATACAAAAGAGTTCTTACAATAGCAGGTAAAATATCCCGATAATAACAGTAATTATATACACGCCTAACCCCGCAATAGTTTAAAATATTTCTTTAATTGGTAGTAGATTTTTTGCTAAACATTATCATAGTATTATTAGAAGTAGTAAGTTCTTGCAAACCCACTAGTTAGGAGATTTGTTTATTATAATTACCGACATTACCTAAAGTATTCCATGCATTCAATCCACACTGCAAGCATCTGAAACACCTTAAGTACCGACCTGCACGATTATTTCAACAAAATTTAAATACGACCCTGTTTTTCTACTCTTTCAACATGGCGGCCACAGGCTGAATAAATTCAAAGGCGGCAAGACAGAGATTATATTCTCTCCCTTAGTTGTTCTCTGGTATCTATCCAGAAGAATTGTTTGTATAATATCAATTTTATTGCCACATAATAGAGACAAAGATAGAATCTCACTTCAATTTTCAATGACTTTAGGCTAAGAATACTGAGACCCAAAGTAGTATATCCATTTTTATGGAGTTATTGTTTTTCTAAATATAAAAAATTCACTATATTATTACCACAATTCTCTATAAATATTATTCACTCATTTGAAAAAACTCACTTTTTCCAAGTTCATTAAAATTTGCACGGGGCTAATTAATATTTTACGGAGGTTTTTATAATCAAAAGAAATCCCAGATATCTACTGAAACAGGGTATTATATTAAAGGCGTTTCATTTTACCTTAGTTACAAATTTTCTTTACCACTATCCCAATTGAATGTGAAATATGAATGCTATTTTAATTAAAATGATGATTTTATGGGCAAAAAGTTGAGCTTTTTGAACTTGAAACCTATAGAAAAACTTTTCTAATTGGTACAGTGGTTATTATTCGATATAAGTAGGTCTTATAAAGAAAAATAGATAGAAATTTCAATTGTAATTAACATATTATAATATAAGTATACAGGGTGGTCCAACGAAAAGTTCGCACCTAGCTTTTCTCTTTTTTTTGTAGTCGAATGCGAAAATGCTCGGACACGTCGATTTTGCTTTTGAGGGGGACACATTTTAAACATATTTTTCGATCTGCGCCTTTAACCCCCTAGCGGGGGTGAGTAACAACCCTAAAATTTTAAATGGAAAGAGGGGTCTAATGACATATCATTTGAAAGGACACAAAATTGTCTTTCTAATGATACCCTATTTGTCGAATTTTACTAAAACAGTTAATACGAAAACGACTTTAAAGACATTAAGCCGATAATTTTGGTATTAATGAGAAATACAAATAAGTTTTAATTATTGCGAGTGAAAACACCTGCAATCGTTAGTACATTCCAATGTTTGTTAGTTTTAACATTGCTTTGTAAAAAAAGTAAACAAGCTGTTAAATTGATTTATTAAAACGTTACATTAACAAATGTTGAAAATGTGACCCATTTGATTCCATACAATAATACAGATTTTGTTCAAATCTATTTCTAACATTTTGTAGCATATCAGGTGTTATGTTTCTGCACTCTTCTGTAATGCGTTGGCGAAGATCTTCTATGGACTCGGGCTTCGTGGCAAAACATTTATTTTTTAAGTGCCCCCAAAGAAAAAAGTCTAAAGGCGATAAATCCGGTGACCTGGCAGGCCATTCAATTGGGCCCCTCCTTCCAATCCACCGTCCAGGGAACCGGTCATCTAAGAACTGTCTTACAGGAGCCACATAGTGCGGAGGTGCTCCATCTTGCTGGAAATAAAGCCGATCAGCAGTATGATTTTGGTCATCTTCTATTATTTGTGTTATTAAAGGATCAATTGTGTCTTCAAGCATGTTTAGGTACACTTCACCAGTTAAATTTCCAGGAATAAAAAGTGGTCCTATAATATGATTTCCTAATATGCCACACCAGACGTTTATTTTTTGAGGATACTGGGTATGAACCTCACGGAATAAATGTGGGTTACTGTCATCCCAGTAACGGCAATTGTGCCTATTTACAGCTCCATTCAAATAAAATGTGCATTCGTCGGAAAAACAAATGTTAAATAATAATTGCGGATCTTCAATTAAACGCTGGCTCATTGCTTCACAAAATTGCAGCCTTCTATCAGGATCATCCTCATTTAGTTCCTGTACTAATTTGATTTTGTACGGATGAAATTTGTACGCTTTTAAAATTCGTATTATGGACGAACGGGAGACACCTGAGGCTTCAGCTAGTTGACGGGTACTTTGACTATGATCCATTTCAACATGCCCTAAAACAGCGACTTCCACAGCTTCATTTCTGATCGGTTTCTGCGGCTGGTGTTTTACATTACAGACAGATCCGGTATCTACAAACTTTTTAACTAACTTGCCAACGTACACATCATTCACATTTTTATTGGGATGTCTCTCATTAAATAAGCGAGCCGTAAGTCTAGCACTACTATTATTTTGAAAATAAAGTTTAACAATTTCAACTCGTTCTAGAATGGAATAAATCATTTTGTACGGTAAAAGTAAAATAACTTGAGAAGCAACCAAACTGAATCAATGAAAAGACTAAAATAAACGGTGTAAATTCTTTTCCTACACGTATCTGCAGTTTTTATTTCAACAAAAAACGCAAACGATTAGTGAGGAATTTAGTTCTGATAAATAAGATAGTGTTTTTGAAATCCCGTTTTTCTTCAAAGTAAATAATTTAGAAATGATTGTAGTTGTTTTCAGTCGTAATAATTAAAACTTATTTGTATTTCTCATTAATACCAAAATTATCGGCTTAATGTCTTTAAAGTCGTTTTCGTATTAACTGTTTTAGTAAAATTCGACAAATAGGGTATCATTAGAAAGACAATTTTGTGTCCTTTCAAATGATATGTCATTAGACCCCTCTTTCCATTTAAAATTTTAGGGTTGTTACTCACCCCCGCTAGGGGGTTAAAGGCGCAGATCGAAAAATATGTTTAAAATGTGTCCCCCTCAAAAGCAAAATCGACGTGTCCGAGCATTTTCGCATTCGACTACAAAAAAAAGAGAAAAGCTAGGTGCAAACTTTTCGTTGGACCACCCTGTATATACACTCTGTCCAAGCCATTTATTCTTCAGACAGACGCGTCTAATAATGGAGTTAGAGCAGGTTTAACACAACACGTAGACGGCGGAGATCATGTGATCGATTACGCGAGCAGATCACTTTCGTCTTCCGAAAAACCGTACTCAGTCACAGACAAGGAATGCCTAGCCATAGTATGAAGCATGTAGGGACACCGCTTTCCTCTGGCTTAACTCCATTAAGTCGCCCGCTGGATGGAGTATGTTCCTACAACAGTACGATTTCGAAGTAAAGTACCGGAGAGGAGTACTTATCCGAATCGCCGACGCGTTGTCCCGGGAACCACTGTCAACCAACGAGAATACCGAAGAATCGGAACCGCTTTTGACCGTCGATAACGAACCGATCTGCCCCTGATGCGTTCGCAAGAAAGAAGAAATTTTGCGAAATCCTTAACTTTACCCTGATTACTCTATAAAAGACAATCATTTCTTCGGCTAACTGCCCGCAGCAATACAGGGTTGTCCTTTACACTTTAAAATAAAGGACTGGCGCCCGAGAAAGACCGAATAGCACCGAAACCGTCTCTCAGGAAAAAAACGCGCCTTTACAAATTTGGCGGAGGCGCTAGGTCGTGTATGTAAATAAGCCAAAGAGTATTGAAAATTTAAAACAGAGAATAAGGCATGTACTTCAGCAATGATGAAGATGTTACCAAACGTAATGATTTTAGGAGTTTCCAAAAATGTTTTCTTCACAGTTTATCGAATTTGTGCGTGACTTTTAGTCTTTAGTGTATAAGAGCATGGAATTGTCACCAATAACTTAAGGATCAGAGTAAGACTTCAGTCTGCATCTTACTCACTAAGTTATTGACCATCGCAAGCAAGCTGACTGTCGGTATTCTATGCTATATACGGCAGTATCTGAATTTGATAGACAAATAACTTGTGAAAGACAAAATCGATATCAATGGTTTCAGTTTGAGTAGACATTAATTTTCTTTAGCTCGTTGGTCACGATGTTTTATGTTCCAACTGCTCCGAAAATTAGTTTCATCTTACCTCCATACTTTGATAAAGTTGGGTTCGGTTTGAATATATTTACTAATTAGTTTGTATCTCAGGTTCTTGTTGTGGACGCTTTAGTGCATAAAATATATTCAAGTGTGGCTATTATTAATAATTGATGGGTTTCAGTTATAAACTTTCAAAATGTTTGGAAGTTAGGCATTTACAGAATGTGCTGCTTCAGAATGATGATGCGCTTTAAGAGAAAATTTGTTTTTTCGGAATCGTGTGATAGCTAGAGATCCTTAAGGATCTAACCTCTACTATTACTGTTATATTTAGTAAACGAAATAATACACTGCCTTTTGAAGCCCCATGTTTTCTGAACAACTTGTTTTTTGATTCATACCGATATCTGTATTCTGAAAGGAAAAACACGGCTTTCAAAGAAATAATGCAATAATGCTTTATTAAATGAAGCAACAAAAAAATTAAAAATTATTGCAAAGTTCGCTGAGATGACAAAAGAATCAGCAGTTTCCATGGCACATAAGCACGTCAACAAGTTTTTTTCATCAAATTACCTATATATTAATAATTTATTGGTTTCGCTTATAAACTTTCAAAATGTTTAGAAGTTAGGATAAGCATAATATACAGAATATTTATTTATTTACACCTCACGCCAACCTTATGATTGGATAGGGTCGTCATTACACACAATACATTATTATAATTACAATTTAACAAATAAAGGATAAACAAAACCCGAAATACATACAAAGAACACAGAACAACATTTAAATAAAAGTACTGTCAGCTTAAGAATCAAAAAAATCGGACAAACTATAATAACACTTGTCACTCAAAAAATCTCGAGCTTTTTATTTCATCAGGTATTTTATTAAAAACGTAAGAACCTGCACATATAGGCGACTTCCTGAACATTGTAAGGTTATATTTATCTATGTAGATGTTATCTCTATTTCTAGTTGAGTAGTTGTGAGTAGGTCTTTTTAACTCAATTTTCATTCGATACACATGAAGCCCTATATTATATATATACACAGATGATAGAGTTAATATTTTATGTTTTCTAAACGTTTCTCTACAAGATTCCAAACGCCCCAAACCAAAAACGACCCGCAGAATTCTCTTCTGCAGAACAAACACACGCTGTATATCCACACTTTGACCCCACGCGATAACACCATACGACAATCTAGAGTATGCAAGTGCATAATAAACACATAAAAGAGCCCCTGTATGTAAAGAATTCCTAAGGACCGACACAGCAAAGCACACACGGCTAAGCTCCGAACACAGTTGACCTATATGCTGAGACCAACTCAGGTTTTCATCCAACATTATACCCAGGAATTTTGATTTTTCAGTGATTTCTATAGGATGTGAGTTTAGGTGTAAATTTAAGTCGAACGTAATGTCTCTGATTTTCGTTCTAAACATAATGCAAGATGTTTTTTCCCCATTTATAATTCATTTGTTTTTGAAGCACCATTGACTAAAGGTTTTTAATATATTATTAGTTTTGCTTTCTAATTCCTGCATGTTTAATGCCGATATTGCTATTGACGTATCATCCGCAAACATGCAAACCTTTCCAGTATTTATCTCATTCGGTAGTTCATTCACATATAGCAAAAATATCAGGGGTCCGAGGACACTTCCCTGAGGGATACCTATGTCAATGTTATATTTTCTAGAAAAAGAGTTACCAATTTTAACAATTAATTGTCTGTCACTTGGGTAAGAAATAATCCAGTCGTTTATGTTACCCCTTATACAGAGATTTGACAATTTTCGACCAACAAAAGAAATATCTATGGTATCGAATGCACTTGTGAGGTCACATACCGATTTGCATCCAAGTAATCATACACATACTGTATGAAGTCAGCCACCGCTGTTTCTGTGGAGTGACGTGCCCTAAACCCATGCTGTTCCTTTGAATATAAACCATTATTATTTAGGAAACTTGTAATACGGTCAGATACGACTTTCTCGATAATTTTAGAAAGCACACTCAACAATGATATAGGTCTATAGTTTTTTATATAATTTTATATTTAATATAATATGCAGAATCCGAATCATGATGGGCTTTACCAGAGAATTTGTTTTTTCGGAATCGTGTGACAGTTTCAGTCTAGTTGGTAGATCGACAAGGAGCTGCCCACTAATATCACTGTTAAAATTAATAATCGAAATAATCGTCACACAATTACCAAATATTGGGTACATTATGATAATAAGCCAAATAATAAGACTAACCGTTGTGATTTAACATAAAATGATCCAAAAATATTTGTATAGTTTTTTAACGCATGCGTATACATAAGAATTTTGTGTTTCAAGTCCAAAAATATCGAGATTTTTATCTAAACCATTTTTACATGGACAGCAGCCCGCAATGTATTGTTTTTGTTATTAAACCATGGAGAAACACTGTGGAGGATTTAGCCCCTCAGTATAACGAGTTTTAAAAAGTTGATATTCTACCAATTTACAACGAACAGCGTTATTGGCAGGCTTCAGACCTTGCATTTTTAAAAATAAAAGTTGTTGGACAAATAAACTCACTATATCATCGAATCATCATAACCACACGACAATAAGGGTATATTCTATAGGAAATCACGGTCCTCCTATTCCACTATAGAGAATTTTATCAAGGTCATTCAGTAAGCTGTTGTCTCCTGGTATTCATAAAAACATTATGATATACAAACAAATGTTCTCTATTTCGTTTTCTTCAGGCTGCCTTCTATATGATGTTAATTGTAATAATTTTGGGTTACTATTTCTGTATTTATTTTATCTATTTATTCCAGATTTTTCCCTTTTCTGCCTGTTCTTAAAACTACATCGTGCATGTTCAAACCACTATTTGTGATAAACTGTGCAACACTTCATAATTTATATACAGGGTGGTCCAACGAAAAGTTTGCACCTAGCTTTTCTCTTTTTTTTGTAGTCGAATGCGAAAATGCTCGGACACGTCGATTTTGCTTTTGAGGGGGACACATTTTAAACATATTTTTCGATCTGCGCCTTTAACCCCCTAGCGGGGGTGAGTAACAACCCTAAAATTTTAAATGGAAAGAGGGGTCTAATGACATATCATTTGAAAGGACACAAAATTGTCTTTCTAATGATACCCTATTTGTCGAATTTTACTAAAACAGTTAATACGAAAACGACTTTAAAGACATTAAGCCGATAATTTTGGTATTAATGAGAAATACAAATAAGTTTTAATTATTGCGAGTGAAAACACCTGCAATCGTTAGTACATTCCAATGTTTGTTAGTTTTAACATTGCTTTGTAAAAAAAGTAAACAAGCTGTTAAATTGATTTATTAAAACGTTACATTAACAAATGTTGAAAATGTGACCCATTTGATTCCATACAATAATACAGATTTTGTTCAAATCTATTTCTAACATTTTGTAGCATGTCAGGTGTTATGTTTCTGCACTCTTCTGTAATGCGTTGGCGAAGATCTTCTATGGACTCGGGCTTCGTGGCAAAACATTTATTTTTTAAGTGCCCCCAAAGAAAAAAGTCTAAAGGCGATAAATCCGGTGACCTGGCAGGCCATTCAATTGGGCCCCTCCTTCCAATCCACCGTCCAGGGAACCGGTCATCTAAGAACTGTCTTACAGGAGCCACATAGTGCGGAGGTGCTCCATCTTGCTGGAAATAAAGCCGATCAGCAGTATGATTTTGGTCATCTTCTATTATTTGTGTTATTAAAGGATCAATTGTGTCTTCAAGCATGTTTAGGTACACTTCACCAGTTAAATTTCCAGGAATAAAAAGTGGTCCTATAATATGATTTCCTAATATGCCACACCAGACGTTTATTTTTTGAGGATACTGGGTATGAACCTCACGGAATAAATGTGGGTTACTGTCATCCCAGTAACGGCAATTGTGCCTATTTACAGCTCCATTCAAATAAAATGTGCATTCGTCGGAAAAACAAATGTTAAATAATAATTGCGGATCTTCAATTAAACGCTGGCTCATTACTTCACAAAATTGCAGCCTTCTATCAGGATCATCCTCATTTAGTTCCTGTACTAATTTGATTTTGTACGGATGAAATTTGTACGCTTTTAAAATTCGTATTATGGACGAACGGGAGACACCTGAGGCTTCAGCTAGTTGACGGGTACTTTGACTATGATCCATTTCAACATGCCCTAAAACAGCGACTTCCACAGCTTCATTTCTGATCGGTTTCTGCGGCTGGTGTTTTACATTACAGACAGATCCGGTATCTACAAACTTTTTAACTAACTTGCCAACGTACACATCATTCACATTTTTATCGGGATGTCTCTCATTAAATAAGCGAGCCGTAAGTCTAGCACTACTATTATTTTGAAAATAAAGTTTAACAATTTCAACTCGTTCTAGAATGGAATAAATCATTTTGTACGGTAAAAGTAAAATAACTTGAGAAGCAACCAAACTGAATCAATGAAAAGACTAAAATAAACGGTGTAAATTCTTTTCCTACACGTATCTGCAGTTTTTATTTCAACAAAAAACGCAAACGATTAGTGAGGAATTTAGTTCTGATAAATAAGATAGTGTTTTTGAAATCCCGTTTTTCTTCAAAGTAAATAATTTAGAAATGATTGTAGTTGTTTTCAGTCGTAATAATTAAAACTTATTTGTATTTCTCAGTAATACCAAAATTATCGGCTTAATGTCTTTAAAGTCGTTTTCGTATTAACTGTTTTAGTAAAATTCGACAAATAGGGTATCATTAGAAAGACAATTTTGTGTCCTTTCAAATGATATGTCATTAGACCCCTCTTTCCATTTAAAATTTTAGGGTTGTTACTCACCCCCGCTAGGGGGTTAAAGGCGCAGATCGAAAAATATGTTTAAAATGTGTCCCCCTCAAAAGCAAAATCGACGTGTCCGAGCATTTTCGCATTCGACTACAAAAAAAAAGAGAAAAGCTAGGTGCAAACTTTTCGTTGGACCACCCTGTATATTACCTGTACTTACATAGTAAAACTGGAATAAAATTAATATTCTTATAGTTATTTTATGCCGGATAGCCTTTAAGAAAGGTATAATTTGCATATTATATTATTAGATATTACTTCTACACCGTAAAAAGCTCGGAATTTGTTATCATTCTGACTTTTTTTTACAGAATTCCGTAAAAAGCACGGAAATTTTTAACATTCTGATTTTTTTTTTGCAGAATTCTATAAAAAACTCGCAACTGTTTATCATTCTGACTATTTTTGTAGAATTCTATATAAAAAACTCGGAATTTTTTTATCATCCCGACTTTTTTTACAGAATTCTGAAAAAGGCTCGGAATTTTTTAACATTCTGATTGTTTTTCAGAATTCTGTAACAAACTCGCAATTTTTATCATTCTGACTTTTTTTATAAAATTCTATATAAAAAACTCAGAATTTTTTAACATTCTGATTTTTTTTTGCAGAATTCTGTAAAAAATTCGCAATTTTTATCATTTCGACTTTTTTTTGTAGAATTCTATATAAAAAACTCGGAATTTTTTAGCATTCTGACTTTTTTTACAGAATTCTCAAAAAGCTCGAAATTTTTTATCATTCCGACTTTTTTTTACAGAATTCTGTGAAAAGTTTGATAGTAATGTGCCCTGCGGCACGCCACATTTCATTGAAAATTCAGCAGATGAGACACACCACTAGACTGAGTTCTGTAAAAAGTTCGGAATTTTGTAACATTTGGATTTTTTTGCAGAATTTATCTAAAAAAAACCCTAATTTTTTATCATTCTGACAATTTTTACAGAATTCTATAAAAAAACCCGCAATTTTTTTATCATTCTGACTTTTTTGCAGAATTCTGTAAAAAAATATCGGAATTTATTATCATTCTCTCCTTTTTTACAGAATTGTGTAAAAAGCTCGAAATTTTTTATCATTTTGACTTTTTTTACAGAATTGTGTAAAAAGCTCGGAATTTTTTATCATTCTGACTTTTTTTTTACAGAATTCTGTGAAAAGCCTGATAGTAGTGTGCCCTGCGGCACACCACCGTCTATTGAAAACTCAGCAGTTACACCACTAAACTTAAGTCGTCAAAGGTGTCATATTGTTTCTACCAAATAATAACATTTATCATCACGAAAACTAAACTAATTTAACTAAAAGGAACCCTATATGAGAATTTTTTATTTCAACAAAATCCTTCTAATTTTCCATCATGTTACTTCAGTATCTGAAAATACAGATTACCTGATTCTTTGTGAGCCAATCTATATTTCATGGCTATATCTGGGATTACATCTGAAATATTTTTAGCGATATGACTAGTTTACAAAAATGTTTGATGATTTTTGCATATCACATTTCACATACATTTCAAAACGAATTTCCTTTTTTATTTTATTTTTCTGTCAGTGGTATAGTAACGTAAACATCGTTTACGAATTTGATTACTTCGTGCTTTTAGATAGCGTGGCGGAAACAGAATTTTATTGCTTTTGGAAGAGGTCCTTTTGACAAATCGGATGCCGATGCTTATCCAGTTGAACGTATTTAATTTATATTTGCATTTGCAGAGATTTTGATAGATTGGATATATGGTGGAATAGAGACAGTATAGTAAAGATTGCAATTTGAATTTTCAACACAAAATATTATTTATTTAATTAAAGAGCAGAAACGGAAATAATGCAAAATATATGAATTTATCCTTAAAACTTATATAAACAAGGATATGCCTGCAAGTTTGAAGTCCTAGATTTGTGCATTATACAGGGTGCTCAGAATTCGAGGGTAACCATGGGGATCTCCGAAGCAGCAAGAGGGAGGGTCTAGTGTGTAGTGAGAAACTTGCGTATTTATATGTCTAACAATTTGCTGTTAAGAAACTTTTTTTTTTCAAAATCCGCTTTTCATATTTTTGAAAAAAACTAAATTTTTCGTTTTTATCTTTTAATTATTTCCATAATGAAGCTATAAAAAACTGAAAGAACTGATTTATCGGAACACAACAATACTCATCAATTCAAGAAAGAAGCAAGTTTGATTAAAGACTAAAATTTAACTTAAAAAACCTTTTCTTCCTCAAATTGGTGAGTATTGTTGTATTATAATATGTGTATAAATAACGAATAAAGTATTTATTTATTTAATTATTTATTTATATACATATTATTAAAGTGACGAACGACATATAATGTAAAAATCACATCAAAGGTGGTGATTGAACAATAATTGCAAAATATTCTTCCAAGGATAAGGGTTTGTCGATTAGCAGACATTTTAGCACTTCTCGTAAACGCAATTCTAACACGTTCAATATTTTCCGGTGTACGAACTGTTTTTCGTCGTGTTTATTGAAACAGTCGAACTGTATAATATTAATAATTCAGCTGGAAAGCTAACAGTATGTAATGAAAAAATAAATTAATCTTGTGCAATCCTTATAACGTCGAACCAACTACAATAACAAAATATATAAAAAAGATTTTCCATTCCACATATACCTACATACTATGTAAATTAAATCCGCTTTCAATGTACCAACAGAGTTGCAATCCAAATCGAATTCGTATTACAAGAAATTAGGGACAAAATTGTTGCCAGAGTATATGATTTCGTCTGATATAGCAACCCTATTTGCAAAGCAAACCCATTTTAAATCCGTTTCACAGTTGTTTTTTTACTTTATTTGCTTAGCTAAATGTACTGAAATACACAGATAGTTTAGAATTGTGAACAACTTAATGCAAATTTACCGCTCTTCTTACTGGATATTTCTTTTTCCCAAATTTTCAATGTCATTTAGGTTTAGAAATATTGAGAACATAAAAATTTAGTCATCCGGATATAAATTTTTCTGGTCCTCCACTTGTCCATCTCGGTACGCTCTAATGTTAGCCCCCGAGTGAACTAACAGACCAACTGGTCCATCTGGTGAATCCCAAACCGGTAGCCCACCCGCGCTTCACAAAGTGCACTTCGATGGGCGTTTTCCTGAGTCTGAATCCTATAGACTCGACTTCCTAGATGACGCAGTATATATGAGGAACTTTCCGGCCTGATAGAGCAAATCTGATTGATTTTTTGCTGATACTAGGCATCATATGGATTCAATATTGGAAGGCTTTTGTGAAAGATCGCAAATCAAGTAAGAAAGTTAACCTCACAATGGTTTTGAACGTAAAACTTTTGACATTGTAGAACATGTCATTTGAGACCACCTGGCACTCGTTTGATATTTACGGCAAAATTATTTCGTTTGAGACAGAGCATACACAACGGACAAGATTATCCAAAGAATATTACAGATAGAGAAGCAAACAATGGAAGTGGTGATGATAAGAACATTTCTAAACAAACTAGAGCTACAATAATTGCCCTTTCTTGCCCGCTGGCAATGATATTTGGCGTACTATGGAACCTGGTAATGGCCGGCTAGTAAAACTTCTAGAAGAAAATATTCAGATATCTGGATGACTTAGTAATCATCGCAAGAGGTAAATTTAAAACCAGACAGGGAGCAAATGCTATAGGATAATCTAAACTGTAAAGAACCGACATTCAATTAAAGTGAAAGATAAGACACGAAACCATCCCCTGTAAAGTCATAAACGAAGCGATGACCTCGCCGATGGCGATGGCGGTTAAATTATTGTATCATAAAAAAAAGTGGTTAAGGTCGAACATGGTGCATTGGTTATTGATTATACACCATGGTATAGTGTATCCAAAGTCAATGTAAAATATATAACTTTAACGATTCTACCGGCCATCGAATGCAGCATTTTTTGATACATATCTCCCTCGTATATAAGACGTATAATAAATCATGCCTTCCAAAGGATACCGACAGTAATAAAAATAACTACAGTGACTGGAGGAAGTATTGGGTTAATGATTAATCGAAAAAAAAAGGATTAGAGTTTGCAAATAAATATATGAATGAAACAAATAAGTTTTGGCAACGTGTTATTTTCTCTGATTAATCTAAATATACAATTAAATGGACATACCATATGGCGAAGACTTAATGTGGATTTTAAGCAATAAAATTTGTGTCCGACAGTTAAACACGATGGCAGAATATTGTAACCATGATCTGTTCAATAGTTTTTCTTAGATTAATAAAGTGAAAGAAGATCTATCAAATTAGATAATAATTTTTAATAAAACTTTAAGTGGAAGAGACTTTTTGCAGTCACTGTACACGGCCAGTATACGACACGAGCAGAACACGTTGGGAGTTTAAGCATCAAGATTTACATGTACAAAGCCAGCGTATTCTTTTAAATAATTATCATCAGTTAAGGTCTGAAAATAATGAAGTGAGGAATACACATATTATAAAGTTTTTACGTTGTATAGAAAATCTCACTAAGTGAGTCAAACTTGTTGTTAGTTTATGATATCAGAAGATTATTATAAATGTGTCTACTTATACGCATAACAAATATAAACAATAGTATTAATTATTGTAAAGGTATGTTCCTTGCTGTTAGCACACGGACTAGGTACGTGTGCATCTATGTCTAAAATTCTAAAAACAAAAACAGTATTTTTCAGCATAGGTTTATAAATATATTGCCGTGTTGGAGCGGCAAGGAAAAATAGGGTATACTTTTATACAAATGAACCTAAAATTGTTAGTACATAAAGAATTTTGCATGTATTGTTATGAAAAGTTAAAACGTGGCGCCTATGGACGTCTGCGGTCGGTATTAACATTACAAAGAGATATGGAGTTGTGGTTTTTTATATCATTTTAAACTAACTTTTGAAACACTACACTTCAATCAATATGGAGCCATTGTATGTGGGATCAAGACACTACAAACAATCGTATCAATGAAACTAAGCAAGGTGCAAAAACTTGCTCAGTAATAGGCTTGCAATTTCTGGACTTTTTGGTGCGAGAAGAAGCAAAATTACGACTCTGGAGAGATGAAAAATCGTGAATTTAGGCATACAAATTTCAATAAACATAATAATTCAGCAGGCTTTTGTGATATCAGAGGTCACTAGATCAGACAGGGCCAAGCTATAAAAAATGTTTTTTGCTAGAATTTTGCGCGAGTAATTCTGGTTTGTGGTTGAATTGGAGAATGTGAATTCACTTTTTAGTTCTGGTTATAATTACACTTTTTTAGCACCGGCGTTAATGATTAATTAGTTTTTTTGGGACACTAATTGTGTATGAATTATTGTAGGTAGTTGTTCACTTTATTATCGGGTCACTCTTAAGTAAAAAGAAGGAAATTTTGCAAGTTACGGATTATAAAGAATTTTAAGAAAAAAAGTTTCTATAAACATAGGTCCGCAAACGCATTGTAACCGCGTTGAAAATTAACACGTGATGATGTTTTTTGTGAATATTAACGAAACGTATTTAGATACATCAATGAAGGGTGCGCCTATGGACGGCTACCGTCGGTATTGACATTACAAAGGGATATTGTTGGTATTAAAATGTTAATGCTGCTTTCGCCATTTATTCTACCTTATCTTACATTTGTTATAAATAAATGTTTGATTACTTCTACTTTTCCAGATAAATGGAAACTTGCAAATATTTTACCAGTTCCTTACATAGCAAATCCGACAAAACTGGCTGATTTTCGACCTATCAGTATTTTACCGACAATGTCTAAAATTTTAGAAAGAGTTGCATCTGGTCAGTTAGCGGCGTATTTGGAGGATCAGCACATATTGCCTAGTACACAGTCCAGATTTCGAAAATTACACAGTACTACAACAGCTTTATTAAAGGTGACAGATGATATAACTGGCGCATGTGACAAAGGCTTAAATACATCACTGGTCTTGCTTGACTATAGTAAAGCTTTCGATACTATTCAGCATACAACACTATTGCACAAATTACATTATTTTGGCTTATCACAAAATTGTGTTTCTTTCTTTAAAAATTAATTGAGTGGTAGGAGACAGAGGGTTGTGGTTCACTCGGATTTCTCGGCGCTTGGGGCTGTTGTCAAAGGAGTACCTCAGGGTAGTGTCCTGGGACCTTTATTGTTTTCTGTATACACGGCGGATTTCAGTCGCTTTTTGCAATTCTGCAGTATACACCAGTATGCTGATGATTTTCAGCTTTATTGTTCTTATAAAATTGAGGATGCTTATTATGCTGCCAGAGCTATTAACCATTTCTCAACTCTCTGAGTGTCACGGTCTGGTTTTAAATCCTAATAAAACGCAACTTGTTCATTTTGGTAAAAATGCTGATGAGATAATGAATTCGAATTTGTTTAATGTAGAACTAAATAATACCGTCCTGCGAGGTGAAAGCAGTTGCAAGAATTTAGGAATCGCCCTTGACTCGAAACTTAGATTTGATACTTTAGTAGCAAATTTGTTAAAAAAAAAGTTATTTTAAGTTAAAGATGCTATATTTGTCGAAACATCTGCTGACGACAGAGATCCAATTGAAATCATGCGATGCCTTGATCCTATATGGGTTGTCTTATTGTGATGCTCTATACTAGTCGTACCTAACTGAGTTAAATAAGAATAGTCTCCAGAAGTTCCAAAATAGTTGTTTAAGATTCTCTTATAATTTAAGGAAATTTGATCATGGTCGGAGTATTACAATGCTTCTAAGTGGCTTCGCCTGGATGAAAGATATTTCTTACATCTTTCGACATTGGTTTTTAAAATCAATAATTTTAACAGACCTGAGTATTTACATGAAAAATTGCAGAGAAGCCATGATATTCATGGTCGTGAAACTAGAAATAGAAATCTTTTCAATATACCACAGCACTCCACTGCCTTATTTCAGCGATCATTTTCATACAACCCCGTTAAAATTTTTAACTCCTTGCCACTGCGGTAACTTTTAGGAATAAAGTTATACAATTTTTGTACAATAGAAGGAACTAGATGTTTGATATACTCGTATATTATGTTTTTGTTAATATCAGATGATGAGAGATGATTAGGGGACAGTGTATATTATATATATTATATATATGTATTGTATTTTTGTGTTCTACATATATTATTTTTGCACTCTCCTTAGGTAAGTTTATGATGGTTAGATAGAATAGCTACAGCTAGATCTCGCCACCGTTATAAGTATTAATTTGTGGGTAAGATAATTTTTTTCCTGAACAATAAAGACGCTTGTTATTATTATCGAGTTGTGGTTTTTATATCATTTTAAACTAAAATTAGAAATACTATACTATCGAATAACAAGCAAGTAAGTAAGTATTATAATAAAAATTCAATTTAAATGCCGTTTTAGCATTGGGTATTAAATGTATACGGCAATAATTTCTTTAATCTTACGTAACATACTTCATTATTTATTCTCATTCATCATGGAATTATGGGCGAGAGCAATTCTATAATGTATAACGTTTAATAAATTTCGCGGTTGCAATCCAGATAAGGTACATTTTAGATGCAAATAGAAGGAAATGTAATTAAAAAGTAAATTAGTTTTTGGTGGTAAACGTGAATAAACTATACTTATGATAAAATTAAAAAGTTCTTGACAGCGGGCCGGTAATAATTTTTGGAAAACTATATGAGCTCTAAGTTTAGATAAAGCATAAAGCGATGTATATGGTAGATAATATCCAGGCAGCCAGCGGCGTGCTATGAAATTAATGAGGCACGAGAACTAGGTCAAAGAAATCGAAATATATAATTGAAGCGACGGTTTCATTACCTACATTGGAGAAAGTTTTTCATGACGTTTGATATATACGATAAAGTCGACAGAGAATTTGGTGCTCAGCAAGGAAGGTTTCTAGTCTTTTAGGAAGAATGCATTTAGAATAGTTATATAAAATTCATTTTCCGCATAATATATTATCCAAAATAACTTTCATCATCATTTTAGTGAAATTTTATCTCCTTTGGAAGAGAAACTTTTTCTATTAGGCAACTAACTAGTGCTAGAGAATTTATCTTGTTTCCAGTTTTTTTTTAGAATGAATGAAACTTTTACCGGCAACTTCTTTTAATTCGCTATTTTTCAAAACCATAAACGCTGTATGTTCAGCTGTAATTTTGTCAGTTTGTTCATCCGGCATCTCGCACAGGTCCTTTTTGACTTGTCACCAAAACAATTGATCAGAATCTTTAGCAGTTTACTACTTTTTTTCTTCCACTACCGCGTTTCCTATTTTGTAATGAGTATCATAATAATCAATTAAATAATCTCAAACTCTAAATAAGGCACCTACAAACCTACATTATATTGGAGATAATGACATTGAGTGTCTCGCTAAAAATATAAAATGATTGTTGGTTATACAAAACACATAAAGCTTCTAAATAAGTTCATAATATTGCCTCGTACGAAATGCATTTAACAGCTCATACAGTAGGCTCGGGCTTGAACTAAATATAAAGATATATCGAAATAATGATATAGTTATAAAAGGAAAACAAACTATGTAATTGTAATTTAAATAAATCAAAAAATAATTTTCCATAAAATGGTAAGTTTAAAAACAGGATTGTGTTTTCCAGACTTCAATGGAATTTCAACCAGAATATTGTATTATCTTAGCGATAAGTTTGATCGATTGTTGAGTTGCCACTGATGATGGGACTGGTCTAGTCCCGAAACATGTATGGCGGATAAATTCTAAATTCTATTAAATTTATTTTGTGGAGATTTGACTTTCATTCAAAAACACTAAAATTGCAACTCCACTTAAGAATGGACTACTTTTTCAATTGCTTTATTTATATGATCTTGTAATCCATTTCAAACAATTTTGAAATATTAGGGATATAACGAAATTTGGAAGCACGTTCTAGGACGCATTTTTTCACCAATCGAAACAAAATTTGGTTAAAGAATCAGCTAGGTCAATGTCTCGCTTGAGTTCGTTGGCGGTTGGAATGGAATGGAAACAAAAAATGAAAAAAATATCATCACCAGCTACATTTTTAATTATTTTTGATAAATGAACACCTGGTGAAATTACAATAAGGCCGCACTTGTGTATGTAGAGTATGATGGGGATTCCAGTTAAAATAACTGTCAAGATGACCTTGGTTATATTTGGTCTTTGTCGTCGAAAATCTGCAAAAAAAGGACCGCTATCTATGTGAGTTCCGAAGGTGCAGCCGCAGGGGTGTCTACATAGAAAATTTGTTTTTTGCTGCATCCCAACGCGTACTTTTCAAGGGGATTTAATGCAGCCACACTATTTTATTAATTAATTTATTTACACCTACAAAAGTTCATTTTCTGTGCGACGCAGAGGAAGATATCAACTGTTTGTCCAAATTTCATATAAACTGTGACAGCTACCCCACACAAAAAAATTTTGATATCAATAAATAATTGTTTGTATTAGACGCACCTAGCTAACAAACCTTATATGAAAATTTCCAGTCAAAACTGATGCTTAATTATCTAAAAAATAATGCAAATATACTGAACTCCACCTCCAAAGAAGTAGAGATTTTCCGTAGTGTCAAATTATAACATAAATCCATCTGTCATAATAATTAATCAAACAAACCAACGAATTTCAAATTAGTGAGATATGGTAGAATAATAACTGCAACCAACGAATTTCAAAATAGATAGATATGGTAGTCAACGAATTTCAAATTAGAGAGATATGTTAGAATAATAACTGCAGCCAGCGAATTTCAAAATAGAGAGATAAGGTAGTCCTGAAAATGGAAACCTGACTAACCAACGAATTACAAATTAGAGAGATATGGTATATTATAGGAAGCCATTTTGACGCTTTCAGGTGTATGTGTCCCATTTAAAATTTCACCACTTAGGTAGTTGGAACCTATATTATTAAAATTAAAATACAATATTTGTTCTCAGGTTTCTGTGGCGTAATTAGTAGGGCGTTCTTTTTTTCTATATTTATTTATTTTTTTTTTTGAAAGTTTTAGTTTGAATTTTTTCTTTGAATGTTTTTTTTGAATTTTTTTTTAGTTGTTTTTTAATTTTTTTTTAACCCTCAACGACTTTTGTCATAGATAAGACTACCATAAAACGACTGGGAAATCCCAAAAGTTTACAAATAGTTTGTGTCAGTGTAGACTTAATAATCAGTAAGTATAATTAAAAATATATAAATCTACTTTTCCGGCTGGCTGGTATCGGTGTTTTCTTTATTTGAATAAATTGAACAGTTTTAAAGAAAAGTTTAATATATTAAAGAATTTTGGTTGCTTAGGTTTACAGATTATGTGTTGAGATCAGCAAATAGCACATATGGATTTGGTTGCAATTCAGATTTGGTTTTTTCAATAAAGTTTACTTTCCCTTAAAATGAAAACCTAAAAAATCACTTAGTTCCTATTTGTTCTATTATTAAAAATTTAATTTATAGAAATACCTAATCTATAATAAAGAGCGCATAAGAGGCGAGTGAAAAAAAATCACACACGTGTGCTTGTATTATAATATAAAAGAACTTGAGGTTAAAATGACATACGTAAAATACAACATCAAACGCGGGACGTTCCATTTATTGACGAATCGTGAGAACACCTCTAAAAATCAAATATGACCTCAACATTAAAAATATTTATACATACTTATTAAGTCAGAATACCATCGTGATACCACCAAACAAAAGCAACAAATCATCATAGTAATCAATAAACAAATTTAGATAGTATTCGTTGGTATAATTTATACGCCCGCCATGATTATTACTAATAATTAATGTCTACAATTTGTCATAGTTGTTGATTATTTTTGTCAAGTGTCATATTTATTTGCTATCTAAAGCCATCATGGTTAACTAAAATCAATTAAATTTCAAATTCGTATCACTATTATAATAGAAAAATGTAAAATTGCCAATATTTTGAAAACTATCAGTTTTTGGGATAGACATCCTTTCATAAACTTGCCCTTATTTTTGATGCTGCCATTTAAAAATTTTGATTTATGAAACTTTTTTCAATTTGATTTTTTACCCTTTTTTTCTAATACCCTGTATTAATATTTACTAAAAAAATTTATGTATAGGCGGCTAAAGTAGGTCTATATCTTCTAGGATATTCTAACAAATTAAATTATTAAAGCTTCCATATAATAAAAAATTTTAATTATTCTCTATTCTGAAAACGTCATTTTTGACATCAAATTTCAAATATTTCGAAAAGGGCTGGCGATAGGTATAACATATTATGCATAAAATATGTTTAGAATTACAAAGAGAATCCAAAAAAAAAATATAATTTACATAGGGTCGCATTTGAAATAAGGGAGTTGACACCCATTTCCGGTATAACCGGAAGTGCTAGATTCTTGAAAACATTTTAACCGAATTTGTCCCGTCGACCTAAGTACCACACCAGATTTTTCGATTGTTCCTCAGTGTAGTTTCTCCATAATTGATCGAATCCCTTCCCGGTGGGACACCCGGTATAAATTCTTCACATCTACCACGCGGTTGGTTTTTAAAGGTTACGATGGTTTGTGATACAAATCTGTCATTTTGCTCGGCGCTCTGTGCAAAGGGAGCAAGGGTTATGTAGCGGCCAAACGTTTTCACACATGTGGATTGACATCTCAACATGCGTTACAGTATATTTTACCTTTAATTAGTGTCATGTGCAAATATTGATTGCGTTAATGATGACTAAAGGGGGAAATGTGTGAAAGAACCCGAGCAATAATAGTGTTCTAAATGAACCACAAGGCGTATACCTACATATTTTATAATGTAATTCATTTTTAATGATATACACATACGTTAAATAATAAATTCAGTACACCATTAGCGCTTCCAGAATGTGATAATATATACAGACATACACTATCGGACAAAAGTAAGGCAACTCATGATAAAATGCCATATCTGTGTAATTACAAAAAAAATGGCATCAGCGAAGATTAAAAACTTTTCATGTAAAAAATACGCATTAATTATTAACGCGACCGAGCAAGGCAACTTTTATTTTTTGGGGAATATTTCAAAAGGTAAACTAATTTGTCAGGAGTTAAAGCATTTGATGGTACACCCTTTTTTTGGAAGGAAGGCGTTTTGTTGACATTCCCAGGTGGTTTCTTTTGCCAAAATGCAGTGTGTCTAAAATAACTACACGTTACAATAATCAGGGGCATGTGGAAAATCTCAAAAACTGGAAGGCTTAAAAAGCCAAACTTTGGATGGATGGATAATAAAAAGAATTTGCCAAAGAGATCCTCAGGACCAAAAATAATTCCTGAACTAGAAGTCCAAAGACGATTAGTTGAAGCAAAGCTTTGAAGCAGACGTCTAGCCAAGAAACCACTAATTTCCGAAAGAAATCGCCATGCCAAGCTGTAAATTGGGCAGTTCAAGATTGGAAAAATATTATTCAGCGACAAAACTCGTTTTTTTTCAATTCAGTTAGAATGAGGCGTTTTAGGCGTTGGTTTAATAACAAGTTTCAATCAAAGTACGTTATACCATCGAATATCAACTATAGACAAGAAGGTTCACTAGACACATTTCTGGCCCGCTACTGTATATACTATATCCATATATACGCGGCTAATTTCTTTGTAGACATGAACATCAAACGTGCCAACACGAGGTGAAGTAACTCTCTATTATTTTAACTGTGGTTAACAATAAAGCACGGAAGCGGTACTGTATTCTTATGGAGTTGCTTTTCGTTGAGTGTCAATGCCAGTAGTAGTAGTCGACACAAAAACTGGACCTCAATCTTTTTGAGAACTTGTGGAAACAGGCTGAGCGCCAAATTCGTCCCAACGACAATTCCAAGCAGAATAATTGATAAAATCAACAGGATTAAGATGTGTTGATTATTACTATTTCAGAATTTAATTTCTTTAATGCCATGTCACTGCCAAAAAGTTTAATAATGTTTTATTTTTCTCGCGGTGATAAAGTGTATTGTTTAAATAAACTATTGCACCCAAGTTTATTTGACAACTGTCACTGCAGCATACTATGACCTTTTAAACTGAAAGGTTTGTAATCTTCTCTAATTTTTTTTAACCTCATAAATATCTGATTTAGTCATAAGAGTTGCTTTAATTTTGTCCGATCGTGTATATGTATTGTCTTAGTAAAATTACATGAATTGAACAAGATTTACTGTTATTGTAATCGTAATTATATTAAACCGCGCATAATTCAGTTCTATGTGCGTTGTGTGCCTAATTCCAATAGACACCATATTATAGAGCAATGTTGCCAAAACGATATTCTCGAGAAAGTTGCATATCCACACTGTATGAGAACGTTCGTATTATTCCATACACCTGGATTACTAGAAAGGCCACATTAATAAAGTCATTCCAGGGTTTCAGATATAAAGGCTTCCCACATTAAAAAGTTTGAGAAAGCTTCAAATAGGATTCTTTAAAAGAGTCACACAACGATGTAGCAAGAGTGCACTTGGAGGGCTTGTTATAGACCGAAAGTTCCTCTACATCAAACTTTTAAATTATTTATTTAAAATCTAAATATATATATATACAGGGTGAGTCAGGTATTTGTAGAAGGACTTTTACAACTTATAGAATATAATTTGTTAAGATGAAAATCTTATACAAACATAATATCTGCGATACGGGGTGTGAAAGTTTCAGGATTTGTTTTTGTAAGTTTTCTCCAACAATTTTAGGAATAATGGATTACAATTTAGTACATTTGTTACACAGAATATTTCAAAACGTACAGGGTGGTATATTATTGGTATTGGTTCGTACTGAATTTGAGCTTCACGAACTTTTTTGTGCGCCGCCTCTGCTTTATATTTCATTTACTGAAACACCCTTACAAACACCAGAAGTGGTAATTATATGTAAAGTATATTAAGTAATAATTTGGAATATCTGTTTAATTTAGAAAGTTTTTGTATGTTTTTCTAAGACTGTACTGCCGAAAATTAAAAAAACGTATTTTTTTTACATTGGTTCGCGGCCCGTTTAATTTGATTTTAATCAAACAATGTTTTGCCTAATTTTGGCATATATTTATACGTTTTAATCTTTCTACAATCTATAGTTCACTACATGGACCTATAACAAGAAAATAATAAAATACTTACTATTTCCTTGATTCACGCGAACAATCACATTTACATATTCTACACATGTGACTTGGTGATTTTCAGTACAAGAAGTGATGATATTTAGCGCTCTTTTCATTTACAATTCCACCTTAAACCTCCCCCCCCTTTGGATAGGGGAAAGATACAGAAAACTATTTCGACCATTCAAAATAGTCCAATAACAATTTATATGTATATGTGTATGTGTATTTTCCTAACATTTGAATTTAATTCAAAATAAACTGTTGCCCTCGAGGAACGAATAGCTCTCCATATTTAAGTGTAAAAGTAATAATTTTATGACCTTTTTGTTATTTATCTAAATTTAATAAATTTTTGTTTTGTTTTAGACATCAGCTATTTTTTTTAAGTATCGCATTTTTTTTCATTTTTCTTCTCTTTGGAGGCACTATTTATACGGACATATTTTATATTTCAGATCTTCTAGGCCAAGTTCTTGTACGCAAAATAATTGATTTTTTAGTTTTATTATAAAATTTATTTTGCCCCCTTTTCTACTATTTACGAATCCCTATGTAAACAAAATTGTTATGCTGCATGTTGTAGGTTATCTTATGTTAAAGATATATATATAAGTATCCAATTTTTTTTCGTTTTTGACCCTTTTTCGAACGCCTGTGTGAACCGGTTCTTTTATGTAACATTTTTTAGGTTATATACGTACATTGTTGTTCGGGCGCTCATTTACTTACAACATTTATTGCACGTATAACGGAATTCCGCATAATTATAAGACTTATAAGCATTCGACGTTTCGATTGGTACTACGAAAAAGTCTATTGAATTTGGTATACCTAGATATTGTTTGATAATTTTGTTTTTGGTGTTTATTATCTATTTTATAATTGTGTTGTCCAGATGGTATTTATATATATATATATATAATCTGTATTTTTGGGTCATAAATAATTATATTTCATTTTCTGGGTTAGGATACACATATCAGTTTTACTGCCTTCTAACCCTTTTTGCAGATATTTTTTTTTCTTGTGTATGTTGTAATTTTTTGTATATTATGTTGTATATTATGTCTGCAAATAAACTGTTTATTATATTATTATTATTATATTCTATCAAAACTACGAAAAATTATTCCGTATTCCGAATAAGGAAGGAAATATATATGTTTTTATTTTGGCCCCTTTCACACTATTTACGAACGCCTATGAAAACAAGTTATTTATAACACATTTTTTAGGTTATATTCTATCAAAGCTATAAATAACTAGTCCATATTTCGGCTATGTTTAAGAAATTCGTTTTTTCTAACTAATGTGGTCTAATATTTTATGTTCAATATTTTAGGTTATATTCAATTAAATGCGTAAAAAATTATGCAGTATTTCGGATAAGTTTAAGAACTATGAATTTTTTTAATTTTCAACCCTCTTTTAAACTCCTTGCCTATGCTTAATGTTTCCCAAAATCTAATCTGGTCGGATAACCAGCAGTATACTGACCCTAGCACTTGTTTATTTTCGGTGGAAATACTGCAAAGTTGTTTTTTTTTTTTGCTTTTGAACTAATTGTTAAAATCTATAAAATTTTAATAGATAATCGCTAATTACGAAACGATAATCAATACCTTTCAAGCTTTTTTTGTTGTTGCCGCGTGAATTACATTATTTATTTTGTTTTTGTTCTAGTTAGATTATGTACAGAGTACAGGTTACTAATTACTCTATTCGATTCGTAGATAATCGTTGGTATAAAGTAATTTAATAAAATAAATTTGTAGCTTTTATTTTAACATTCTTTTGTGCAATATAAAATAATAAATAACGCCTTATATTTCAAGAGTTTGTGTAAGTGATTTTCAAACGGGAGGAAGATAGGTAACGGCTTTAACAAATTAAATTATGCCGCCTCTAAAATCATTAGTGCAGACTGGGGTAAGGCAAGATAGGGTGTTTAATAAAACTCATTATGAGAAAAATCCATGGTTAACGGGAAGCCATGTAATAAATAAATTGTTTTGTTGGTACTTTTTATTATTTTCCACTGATACTCCTTTTATTTGGGGTAAAGTGTGTTACAACAACGATGTTGAAAATCTAATAAGAGAGAGAGAGTGCAGAGTGCGGTTAACCCTGCGCTTTAACAAGAAATTTAGAACTATGAGCAAAAAGTTAAATATAATCGGGATAGTGCCTCCTGAGTGGTGGGGTAATTTGTCTGGGTAAGTTGAGCCTCCCTAGTTAAATGAGGTGCGATCTATAATGTTAGTGTTTGAATAAAAGTCAAATTTCCACAAAATAATATTATATGTAAATTGGAGAACCTTCTCTTGAATAGCGTCCCATTCTATCAGATGAAGGTTATTTGTAAGTTCGGTCACTAAATTATTTTGACTCGATCATACTTAATTTCTTGTAGAGATGTTTAATTTCTTCTTTCAACCATACAATTCATGCCTGTCTGATACAGTGGCGGCTTGTGGCAGTCTAATTTGGTGAAGCATAACATAAAATAAAGTCATATACTTACTTAATAGGTAGCTAAAATTAATAAGGATATCCCTACTTCATCAACAGCATAAAATATAGGTTATGTTTATAAGTAGGTACCTCACCTAAGTATTGTGTTCTTAAAAGCCTTAATTAAAGTGTAATTAATATCTAGAATATATTTACCTACTTCATAATAATACTAAATAAAACACATTTTATGAAACTCTCAATCAAATTACTTTTATGCTACCTATTAGAAATCAGAATACGTCTCACATGAGGTATTATTAAAAGATCTGCTTTTTTGCATTTGCCTTTATTTATATTTATCAAACATTTATTTAAATCTGGAACAGGTGTGTCTGTATAGATTTTTCTGTTATTAAAAGGATTGTTGATTGAACAAATTTAACTATAGTTAAAATCATCATCATCATCATTTTTCATAATAACTGCGCTTACCTGATGTCAGCATAAATATAATTTACGCTGCTGATGTGTACTATTTCCACTTGCTTCTTCCATATTACAGTATGAGATATTAAAATAATAATAATAATAATATTTATTTCAGTAAGTACAAGGATTACAATGTCGGTACAATATATCTTATAATTAATGTGAAATAAATATTAATCAAACTCCTGTGAAATATTCTGTAAGTCATCCTGTGTTGCAAAGTTTAAAACTTGTCTGCAACTGAAGATGAAGGTAGAACAGATAAAAGTGCACATGAAGCCATTTTAGTTAAGTGTAACTATATCATTTTATAACCCAAAATTAGAAATATCTCGAAAACAAAACAAAAAGAAACAAATAAAAAAAGCAATAAATGAGTTAAAGTGAATTCTAATCGTTCCCGATTTTATTAAACACAGAAATATATTATATTATTAAAAAAACAATATTTTACGGTAGGTAGGTAGCCAATAATTAAAAACCGTGGGTATATATTTTTTTAATTTGTTCACTACTTTTTTAGATTTTAAAAGTTAAATTAAATATGTAGGTAACTCAATAGAAAAACTAATTTGTATCCAAAATATCAAAAATCAACACTTTAAGCTTGCCGAAAAGTAAATAAAAATAATATTAGTATTTAGCATAGGACTAGAAATTTGCGACTGTGTGATAGATATAGATATAATCAAAATAATAATCGACATATATGTACAATATACTCGCCAAGTGTTGTCATATAACCGTATTTTACATTAAATCTCTGCTGCATCTATATGAAGCGTGCTTCTTATAGTGTTTTTTTAATGGCAAGATTCGTATGAGATGCTTAGTACAATTAAGCGTTGGCAACTATGTTTATACGAAGAGCGATAGCTGGTTGTATAGTGGGTATATGCCAGATGGCAGTGTTGCCCATTGTTGCTGAATGATAGATGAAAATGCTTTGAGGCACGCTTAATCTGCATAAGAACGTGTATGATCAATAAATAGGCTATTGGTGTGTCAGACGACACAAGCACTGGCAAGGGTGTCAACTTCCGTATACAGGGAAGAGAGAGACCGAAATAAATAATGTTTTACTATTATTACACGAATAAAAAAAGAGAGAAATACCTTTAGGTATGTAAATTAAGTATGTTAAATAGGTGTATAGGATAAGGCCTGCTTCAGATGAAGACGAAATTAAAAATTTTATGGTAAAGCAGGTTGAAAATTAAGTATACATTAAATTATAGGTTAAATTTTATATGGAGAAAAATAATTACACAATAAAATAAAATACTTAAATATTATTAAGATTATTTAGGTGAAGCGTTGCTTCACTTGCTGCATAGGACAAGCCGCCACTGGTCTGCTGGCTTTTTTGGCTGATGAAGAGTTGCGTTTAGTGAAGATTCCAATATATTTCGGGGTGAGTTGTTGTTTTTTACATATGGAATTCAAATATATGTCAAGTTTAACGTATTTCCGCCTCAGTGTCAGTCTCTCGAATTCTCGGACTAAATTAGCTTGACTAACATTTGATAATTTGAAAAATTAAATAAAATTTTGTGGAGATTTGAGTTTTATTGGAACACTAAAATTACAACTCCGCTTAAGAATGGACTACTATTTCAAATTTATCCAAATTGAATTTTCTACAAAATGTAGTTCAGTTGCATCCAATACATTTGTTATTCCTAAAATTGCTTGTGACAAATAAATGACTGTATGTACTGCAGAATTGTAGATTATAATAAAAATAACTTCGGTACGTTTACAAATCTACATCATATATATTTCTTTATAAAGTTTATGGTGTGTGATACATCGAGCATTATTCGGTAAGTTATATAATACTCCCTTCATAGACAGGAAAAGCACGAATATACATAGTTAGATAATACGTTTGTATATTATATTATAGGGTGAACTCTTCAATCATGTAATGCCTAATCGGGTTGTATTTTTAAACCGTTCTTATATAATTTGTATGAGTAAAAACGACGATTTTACCCTACCTATTTTGGTTCTAGAATATCTATAAACGAACGTGCGATAACTCTTGTAACTCGAAGTTTCTATGAAAACTGATGAGTCTACCATTGAGAGCATGGTTTATTATAGTGCCGTTTCACTAATAAAAATGATTTTCTAAGGAATTGAACAATAAACGGGCTTGAATAAAAACATGATATTTTGCAAATAACATCCAATTGAAATCTTAATTTACTGTTGAAGTGTCTTATTAGTTGTTTCTACATAATATGGTATAAGACTAGATTATCGCATACAATAATGCATTTAGTAGAATATAAAACTACAGATTACACAAAAATTTCAAATTGAATTTATGATTTATTGAGCTTTCGTCAATTGTTAGGAGTTCTGCGAGAACTATTCCAATGCAGAATGGAGTCGTGATTGCGTCTACTATAGACTACGGCATTACTAATTCCCTACATTTGGATAAGACTATAAATGTTAATCTGTGTTTTTCCTGATTACTTACCACAATAGTCTTATATACGATTGCAGTCCTCAATACCTGATAACGATAAGACAGACTATATTACCATTCCATACAATTTGACAATGCGTGCTGTCAGGAATTTCCGTTTCATTTCAATAATTCAGTACCAGTGATATCAGCTACTGTGAAAAAGTCGTTTACGTCATTTTGGACCCATCTGAGGTGGTGTTTCGAGGTAGGGTGAGGAGATTTAGGGTTCAATGTTCTAAAGAGTTGGGCTTCCTCGTTCGTAATACGATTTCACACGATAATATCAATGAACTCAACTTCCTAATCCTAATAAGTCAACATTTTTATGGTTGGAATATAGAAGGATTTCGGCCTGCCAGCGGAGAGGCCTCTCCTTGGAACACAGTGAACTTGAGAGTAGACATACTATTGTGAAGCCAATGTGTCTATAAAAATGAAAACTCATTTTTCTTGTGGTCTGTCGATAGATTGTACCTTTGGCTCCTTCTTTCTATTCCCCTGTTTACAGGAGTCAGACATAAAGTCAATAATTATAAATCTCAAAAATAAAACTTCCAGATTTCAAGAAGAGTGACGGGTGGAATATGAATTATAAACCTATATCTTTGTTGAGCGTAAGTTCTTAGGCCTTTTGAGGAAATGTTGAAGGCGAATCTTAACCAATTGGAAAAAAAAGAAGAATGCCTTTCCAGAAATCTGATTTTCCTGTATTATTCAATAGAACTTTAAATGACATCGAAGCAACGTCGGAGCAAAATATTATTTCGGGGTTCAAGGCAACCGGAATATGCCCGTTTAATGCAACTCAAGTTTTAAGGAGAATGATCAGTGAGCAAGATGAAAACCATGAAATGAATGCTTCATTGCTCTCGCAGAATCAGACCAAGATCAGAAGGAAGCGAATAGACTTTAAAGCGGGAAAAGCTATGGATATAAAAGATTTCAGTGAACCGGAACCGAGATTGGAACTAGATGATTCCGATTACGAACCGTGTGCCTGATCAGAGTTTTATTAATTATGATGATATTTCTGAGATCCTAAAACTAGTTACTTTAAGGAGAGGTGGATATAAATTCTCTAATTTGCCAAAGATTATCCTACAATAATACGTTGTCTTCTGTAAAATCTGACTTATTTTGTTTATGTCTTAAGAATGTTTTTATTTTGGTTTGTAAGTAGTAGTTTTATATATTTTTATTGAAATTTATTTGATAAATGAGAATTTGACTGATATTTGTATAAATCAGTGTTGTATTTATAGAAAAACATGTAAAATCATGTTTGAGAATGTGTATTTTTTGAGCTTTTATGTAAAAAAAGAACTTAATAGTATTTTAGAACTAATATTTGAGTCCGAAGTACTGTTATTACTTCAATTTTATGCATTTTAAAAGGAATGTCCGTAATTACCCAAACTAAATGGGTAATTCGGACAGTTTTCAAATAAAATATGCTCGAGAAAAAACGCATTATTTATAAGGAGGAAGGATGGAGTAATTTCCACAAAAAATATGATGATAATATGAAGTAGGAAAAAACTAACAGAAAACCCGTTGAGAAAAGTTAGCTAAGAATCACTCAGTATACAGCGCCATAATATAGTCACCGAATTATTTACCATTCATTGGCGACGATAGCGTTATTTCGAAATTATTGTGTTTTGTTCATTAGCGTATTTCCTTGCTAACAGAGTTATTTCGTATAAATTTATTTATGCAAACAGTGCATTATATACGTATGTGGCGTACACAATGCTTGCCCTTTATAACATTTCCTAATGAAATGATGATGAAATAATTGTTATCTCTGCGTCATCGCATCGCTCAGTTGAGCTGATTAAGTTAAAACAATTGAGAATTGAGATAAAAGGAACTCAACTATCACATCCACGAAATTTATAATACAGATTAATTAATTCCAATCCATTTTCAATAAATATCAAGATTTAGTCAAAACTTAGCTTTGTTGTATTAATTAAAATATTGTTTGTATTTTGCCAATGTTAAAGATATTTTCATGTTCAATCTCAAAGTTAGTGCTGGTACCCCAGCCACTGAATATAGATAGGGTATAATGCGGTTAGGGAATTGAACCAATGAGGTCCTCTGTGGTTCATATCTCTTTCATCGGAGGCAATTTGAAGTTACAATAATCATATTTTGTAACATAGAATTCTAAATTTTAATTTGTTTTAATATTACTGTTATTATAAACAATAATTTACCTTAAATTTCTAAATATTTATTAATTTTACTTAAATTGAAATTAAATAAAATGGTATTATAATAATAATTCTTAAATATTCATACTGGTACAAAAGACTCTTCCACCGCTTAGTTATGCGACAAACCCTATGCCGTCCGGTGCAAGCTTAATAAACAAATCACTTTATTTTATTAACAAACAGTTTATGCGGTGTTGTCACTTACACAAAATTTAGACAATAGAGCTTCCGCCTGTATAACTATTCCTTCCAGCATACTATTTAATGTTATATTTCCACACGAGAAATATAATGATCATTAGAAAACTTTCCTTCCAATATTGAACTTTCCCATAGGTATATGTTGTTTACTTCCTATCTCATGTTAGTATAATTGGCCATTCTGGCTATATATTGTTATATCGATAGGATTGAAGTGAGGCGTTTTGGGAGGAATTCTTGTAAAATGGGTGTTTTGGAGGGCTTTAAAAACAATGTATAAAGAATTGTTATTGCAGTATCATTAGTGAATATAATTTTATATTTTCAAAGAAATAGCCGATCTTCAAACAGGAGTAGGTAGATATAATATCAATAACGAAATAATAGAAAGTCGAACTTCACAAATTAATCCTTGTGGTTGTGAGGCGGCTAAGATGTATATAAGTTAGTATATGATCTTTGCTCGGATCTTTGTTTAACCTTACACAAGAAAATGTTATAAAATAAAATATTTACAAAATAACTTAAGTTAAAACCGAATAGGTTTCACACAATAAAGTTCTCCAGATTAACAATAGACGATTTGATTATTTTGGCACATGTGCCTATAGCACAGTTTATATACAGTTACTTCACCTCGTGTCGGCACCTTTGTTACCTCTGTCTTAAAAGCAATTCGCCGCTGCATATAGTTATAGTATAATATCTTATGGTATATATAGATATAGTATATATAGTAGCGGGCCAGAAATGTGGCTGGGATTGCGACGAGTCGATGCCGTTTTTAGCGTCTACTGACCCTTCTTATCTATAGTAATTATTCTATGCCTATAGGATATAAAAAGGCACGATAAGCGTGTAACGCGCCGCGGCGGATTCATTGTCGGCGCGACGTTTGGGATTTTGTTTCTATTTCTTTCGAGATTATGCAGGTGCAATTCTAATCTGGCAAACTAGTGCCTTGGGTTTAAGCTCCAAATATGAAGCTTGGGCTTTTTTTAGAAATAGCTACATGAAAATGTAGATAGAGCATCCCCTCTAATAGAGCAATTAACCTTTTTCACACACTAATAATCCTCGTTATTATTACAACATTAGTTGGACAAATAATAACAAGAATATTCTTCAATAAATTTTCTCATCGTCTTTTACCTGAAGGACAAACTATTGAAGTAATCTGAACAATTCTACCAGCAATTACTCCATAATAATCCAAGTATTACTATCAAAACCATTGGACACCAATGATACTGATCCTACGAATACTCAGATTTAAAAAAAATTTAATTTGATTCGTATATAACCCCTACAGACTCTCTAACAAACCTATAGATTTCGCCTACTAGATGTAGATAATCGTATAGTAGTACCTTACGAATCAGAAATTCGAATGATTGTAACTGCAGCTGACGTTATCCACTCTTGAACAATTCCCTCATTAGGAGTAAAAATTGATGCAACTCCTGGACGATTAAATCAAACTAGATTCTCTATCTCACGAAGAGGATTATTTTATAGACAATGTTCAGAAATCTGTGGAGCAAATCATAGACTTATACCAATTGTAATTGAAAGAATTTCACCTAAATTTTTTATTAACTGGGTTAGAACGTTTAACTAAACCATTGGATGACTGAAGAGTAAGTATTGGTCTCTTAAACCATTCTATAGTATATTAACAAATACTTCCAATGGAAAATATAGTTAAAACTATAACATTAACTTGTCAAGTTAAAATTACCTATTGGGAGGTTTTTAATACGTCAAATAGCTCCATTAAATTGAATCTCCTTATTTATTTACTTTATTGTCATTTTCTTCTTTTTTAATGTAATAACATATTTTTTAATTACAAATAAATCAATTAATAATAAAATTATTTTTAAAAACATAATTACTAATTGAAAACGATAGCAAATCTTTTCTAGTCTTTTGATCCTTCTACAAATTTTGGATTAAATTTGAATTGCTTAAGATCACTGATTGGATTAATAATTGTCCCATCATTATTTTGGTTAATTCCTTTCCGAAACAGTATGCTATGAAAAATTTTAACACTAATTGGGCTATTTCCCTACATTTTCACTAGAAGAAGACATCTTATTCTAACCTTAACACTAAGATTACCCCTATGAATTACCTTCATGATATATGGGTGAATAATAAACACATCACATATATTTTTACATTTAGTTCCTCAAGGAAGTCCTAATATTTTAATACCCTTTATAGTTATTATTGAAACCATTAGTATCTTAATTCGACCGAGAACTTTAGCTATCAGCAAATATAATTGCAGGGCATCTTTTAATTACACTTCTAGGGAATACAGGACCTAGCAACAACCTTAATTCCTATACTCATCATTATTCAAATTCTTCTACTAATTCTAGAAACAGCTGTTTCTGTAATTCAATCATATGTATTCTCAGTTCTTAGAACCCTTTATTCAAGAGAAGTAAACTAATTTCAAGAAACAAAAATCATTCATATCACTTAGTAGACCTTGACCATTATTAGGAGCTTTCAGAGCTTTATTAATTAGAAACTTTAACACACGCACAAAGAAATAAAACAACGCAAATCTCAAAATAAGTCTGAAAAAGCACAAGCACAAAACAAAAAATAATAATATGGTACAAAAGTTATAAAAAAGAAAAAATATTTTCAACATAAAGTAATTTCATAATTATTATAATTGTTAATATTTTAAATGACACGATTCATATGTTCCTCAATTTCATTACCGGCGTCCTTAAAATATAATATTGTGTGCTTTTTCATAGTCAGCAATAATTAACTACAATTTAGATTTAAAATGACACAATTAGGTAGTTGCAGCAAAATTATCAAGTTAAAAAAACGTTGCATAATGTTTGGATTTTCATTGACGCCTTATTGGAAGTTACATGTAAATTAAAAATTCTGGGTACCTCTATTCCCAAACAATTGAGTAGCTTTATTTGCTCAACATACATTTCAAAATTTCAATTACTGAACACCTTGACGTAGCTAATGTTTGTTTTTAATATAAATGATTTACCGTTTCAATATGACATTTTCCATTTCCTACATCGCAACTTTGATGAATATAGTTGTCTGGGGCCGTCTCTACCAGCCATACTGAATATTAATTCGCTGATGACTGATTTTATTACGAAATT
Source organism: Apoderus coryli (assembly GCA_911728435.2). Lineage (NCBI taxonomy): Eukaryota > Metazoa > Arthropoda > Insecta > Coleoptera > Attelabidae > Apoderus > Apoderus coryli. The sequence goes on along the minus strand of OU452199.1, from coordinate 8,368,096 downwards.
GAGTAGCACATAAATCCTCTAAAAGAGCGCTAGAAAATTACGAACGAGCGTTTATACAGCATGGGGATTAAGGACAATGCATCTAGTTTCCTAGAGTTTAAATTCTATAACGATTTAATATTTTAAAATGAAAAATTATCAGTAAATTCAATCAACCTTGATTACAAGTTGAACGGCATATCTATGGAAAGACTAATACAAATTAGGAATCGTTGTTGGTGATTGCGAGAACTGCCTGGTTATATAAAGCCAATAGGTATAGTCTATCCAAAGTCAATGTAAAATATATAAATTTAACGATTCTACCGGGGCTATCCGTTCCCATGCCTCTTTACATTATAAAAGGGCAGCGAATGCAACGTTTTTGATACATTCATTTCTCCCTCGTATATAAGACGTATAATAAATCATGCCTGCCAAAGTATACCGACAGTAATAAAAATAACAGTGACTGGAAAAAGCTTTGGGTTAATGATTTATCGAAAAAAAAGCATTAGAATTTGCAAATAAACATATAAATGAAACAAATAATTTTTGGCAACGTGATATTTTCTCAGATTAATCTAAATATAATCAGATGGATATCATATTGTATGGCGAAGACTTAATGTTGAATTTAAACAAGAAAATTTCCGGTTGTATTGCGGGTTCTTATATATTTAATTTAAGTTTTGCGTAAGTTAACTCTATTGGGTTTAAGTCGCACATATACGAAGGCGTTCTAAGAGATGTTTTTTAAATCGAACTACCCTGATTTTTTTTATAATATTTGATAATATTGCAACTCATACACAACAAAAGTATAAATAATAACACCGCTCTGCCACTGGCTGATTCAATATTACTACGAGGGGCGGCAACAATTGCGGGGAAGAACACAGTTTCCACCAATTGCGACTTGAACACCCGCATGGCGACAAAACGTGCGAGGTTCTACACACCAATTAGGATCATTCAGGCGGCATCTAACCACCTATTTCGCGTGGTATTGCCGATTTTACAGAAGATCGTAATTTATTTTCCCTATTTTAATATTCAGTGGTAAAAATTTTAGTTATTAAATAAAAATAAAACAAACAACCACTTCAAAAAACCTGAGCTTTTTTCAGTATTATTATTTTTAATTGTAAAAAATCGATTTTCAAGTTAATACTACTTCTTTTCTAGAACTAGTGATTTTTTGTAGTTAAATTTGGCAATATAGGATTTTTTTGTCCGCATTCCTTTCGTTGTCACAGATTCGTTTGCCAAGCAATAGTGATAATAAAGAAAATAAAATACATGTAAACTAAATTAATCTGAACAGTCTTAATCTCGAAAATATGACTACGATAGATAATTAAGATTACCTATTATGTATATGAAAGTAATACTTAGATTTAAGATTATATATAAACAAAAATGACTGAATTGTAATTAGCCATATCGTGGACATGAACAACACAGTATTATAGAATAGCGAAGAGTGTTTAAAAAAAAAAACCATTTAGAAAAATTAATTTTTTTCTATTTTATGGTTGCTAGTGACAAAATGCTGGCCAGTTGGCGTAAGCGTAAATGCATATATTTTTAAAATTATTGTAATACTTGTACTAATTTTTTAGTAGTTACTGTATATTAGTGTACATTTTGCAAAGCTCGTAAGTACTACGAAGCGCATACATCACAAAAAACTTCCGTATAGACGTAACAAAGTGCCAACCATTGTTCCGATTTACCCTCGGTGTTCCAATAAAAGCAAACACATCTCTTACTGACACACAAATGCTGTTATACAGTAAATTGTCAGTAAATTTTACTGGACTCTTGCCTTAATGTAATAAGTAGAGAACGTAATGTATTTTCTGTAGAATGACAACAACTTTAACAATTGCTAAAATCCGTATTTCTCATCAAACAAACTCAAATGCAATTTTCTCGTTTGCTATTGTTGCTCTCTCACATATACATTTGTGTATATATACTCATAGTATGAATTGGAATGTCACTCTAGTTTCGCTGTGGATAATGGCAGGACATCAGCCGCATGTGCTGCACCGTCTCGCCCCAGCTTACACAAAGTCCAAAAAGGAAAATCAGTTTTCCCATTACAATACACCTGGATATTCTAGGGTGGTGACTGTATTTCCAACACAGACATTGTAATATGGATATGAATATCTGTTTAAAATGTCAACCCACTGGAAGATAATGATAATGTCTGGATGCAGCGTCATTTTCAAACAAGCGAGATTTCCTCAGATATGATACTTAATGATGTCTCGTCCGACAACGTAATGCGAATATATAAAAAATGCATTAAACGGCTTAATGCCTTCAAAATGTTAAAATGAAGATAATACGAGCTGAATATGTTTCAAATTAATTTAAAAGGTCATAAAATACCAAAAATTAAATTAATGATATGGTTGGTTATTATATATAGGTGTCAACAACACGTAGCGTATTTTTTTTTATAAATCAACATCATTTTCTGAAGAATATATATTTGATTCAAAAGTGTGAGAATCCATTGGTTTGAATGTTTTGTTAATTTTTCTTCTCTTTGGTGGCGCTATTTATACGTACATATTTTATATTCCCGGTCTTCTAGGCCAAGTTCTTGTACGCAAAATAATTGATTTTTTTTAGTTTTATTATAAAATTTATATTGGCCCTTTTTTACTGTTTACGAACCCTCATGTAAACAAAATTGTTATGCTGCATGTTGTAGGTTATCTATAGGTTAGCTATATATAAGTAGCCAATTTTTCTGTTCTATTTGGAAAAACATTTTTTTTTTCGTTTTTGACCTTTTTTCGAACGCCTGTGTGAACCAGTTCATTTATGTAACATTTTTTAGGTTATATTCTATCACAACTACGAAAAATTATGCCGTATTCCGAATAAGTTTAGGTAGTATATATGTTTTTATTTTGACCCCTTTTACACTATTTACGAACGCCTATGAAAACAAGTTATTTAGAATACATTTTTTAGGTTATATTCTATCAAAGCTATAAATAACTAGTCAATATTTATGTTTAAGAAATTCGTTTTTTCTAACCTTTTTACCCCATTTTACACTTTTTTCGAATGTCAATGTGGTATAATTGTTTAAGTTAAATATTTTTGGTTATGTTTAATTAAACGCACAAAAAATTATTCAATATTTCGGATAAGTTTAAGAACTATGATATTTTAAATTTTTGAACCCTTGCCTACGCTCAATGTTAATCACCACCTATAAATATCCTGTAGTATTCTCGTACCAAATGTGGTTAAAATCCGTTAAGTGGTTTTTGAGTTATTACGGATACAAATTTTTTCTGACCCTTTTATAGAATTTTCACGGACGCCTATGGTACATTAATTTTTGTCGTGTATTTTTAACACCAATTCAGCTAGTTAAATATAAAAAATTTCACATTTAATTTTTTTTTATTTTACTCCTTTTCAACTATTTACGAACGCCTATGTAAATAAAAATTGTATGCTGCATTTTTTAGGTTATCTTATATCAAAGCTATATATAATTAGCCAATTGTTCTGGTATATTTGCGAAACATTTCTTCTTCGTTTTTGACCCTTTTTAGTAGATTTTTAAAAAAAATCTAACTATTCAGGAGATCGACACACCGAAATTTTGAAAAATTTTTATGCAGTCCTTCAGTTTATGACCCCTGGATCCTAAAAATGACCTCAGTTCAAAAGTTTATATATCTATATATATATAAATATATATATATGGGATATAGAAAACTTTGCGTCACGGTCTAGGCCGCATTTTTTGACCAATCGAAACAAAATTTGGTTAAAAAATCGGCTAGGTCATGGAATCGCGTGAGTTCGTGGGCGATTGAAATCGGCGAGCTAATTTCGAAATGGCGGCCTGTCAAAGTTTTAAAAAAATCATATTTCTTTCATTGTTAATAGAAAATACCAATGTTACATATCAAATGATAGAGCACTTAAATCTCTACAATGTTTATTTGGAGAGTTTTTTCATCGCTGGCATATTTAAGTAAATGTAAGTCAATATAAAGTAACAAAAAATAAAAAAAATATCATCACCCGCTACACCTGTAATTATTTTGACAAATAAACACCTGTGACATAACAATAAGACCGTACTTACGTATGTGTTATAGTATAATGGGTATTTCAGTTAAAATAACTGTCAATATGACACTTTGGTTATATTTGGCGACTGTCAGAATATTCCATTATTTGTTTATTGATAGTGGGTGTCAGTGGTAGACTAAGTATAAATAAAAAATACATAAATCAAAAATCTACTTTTCCGACTGGCTGCCATCGGGATTTTTTTAGACTATTTTCGAACGCCTGTGTGAACCAATTCTTTTATGTAAAATTTTTTATTATTATTCCATATTTCGAATAAGTTTAGGAAATATATATTTTTTATGTTTTGACCCCTTTTCCACTATTTACGAACGCCCATGAGAGTAAGTTATTTATGGCACATTTTATAGGTTATATTCTATTAAAGCTATAAATAATTAGTTAATATTTCTGCGATGTTTAAGAAGTACGTTTCTTTTAAATATTTTTTACCCCATTTTACACTATTTTCGAACGCCAATGTGGTCTAATATTTTATGTTTATTATTTTAGGTTATATTCAATTAAATGCGTAAAAAATTATGCAGTATTTCGGATAAGTTTAAGAACTATGATTTTTTAAAATTTTTGACCCTCTTTTAAACCCTTTGCCTACGCTCAATGTTTCCCAAAATCTAATCAGCTCTTTGCCATGTCCTATAGTATTTTTGTACCAAATTTGGTTAAAATCTGTTAAGTGGTTTTTGCGTTTTCGTGCATAAAGACAGACAAACAGACATTTTTTTAAAACTACTTATTTATGTATAAAATGACCAAAAACAAGTATTTCCGGTGAAATTAAAAAAAAAAAATCATGAAACTAATAGTCGCCATATATACATATATGATATGGAGAGCTAAAAAACCAATGAACCTATGGCGATACAAATTATTTAATGGCATCGAGTAATCAACGACAGACAACAGATGGACCAGACCGGTGTAGCATGTGTATAAACGAAAATCAAACCCTGGTTTGCGTTCATGAGCTTACTCCCATTAACTGGATAATTAATAACAATTTATTATATAACTAACGAGAGCATTACAACCACATAATAATAATTATTGCTCGTAAATAATTTCCCCAGAATACCTACATCATCAGCCAAGACAAATATGAACTTTAATTACCAGTTCTTACACAGACCCCTACACATGCCTCGCATTTTTTCCCCGCCACCACTATTATTCAGTTAACGTTACCCATATGATTTATTGTACAGTACACGAGACAATAAATTGCGGATATATGTAAACAGGGATTAACTCATATACAAAACGAAAATTAACTTGTAGTTTTCAGGGGATGGAAGCTAGTAATGAGTAAAGTTGGTATGGAAGGTTTTTGATGTTGAAAAGAGGGAACTCGTACGTTGGTTGTAATGAATACGTCTGCAATATACAGAGAGGGTAGTTGCTTGATATGAAATCTGTCAGGTTAATCGCCAGAACATTTAAAAACTTTGAAAATGAGGGTTTAAAAGTGATTAGATAACTTGTTAGAATTATTAGATGACCATAACTTGTACACGGTAACTTGAAGTCGGTAATACTTTCTTGCGTAAAAACCAGACAGGAGTTTATGTTAGGATTACAACGGTCTAGACACACTATGCATAATAGGCTGATCCACTCGTTATGCAAATAAAAACGCTTTTAGAGGAAGCCGAGAAAATATCATTTAATTAATGAGAGTTCTAGAATAACTTATGATCAAGAATTCCACCCCAAAAAACTGATCATGGTTCAGTGTTTGCAAAAAATGTTCAAATTCTTGATTCAATGTTGTAAGTCTTTTTTTTCAAAATTAGACTCATTTCAAAATCCAACATTTTTGTAGCAAAATGGTGAAACGATTGGAAAGTAAAATGACCAAAGGATATATGGTTGTGAGCAGTGGCGGCCCGTGAGTCCTGAGGGTTGTGAGGCAGTACAAAGATTTTTATAAAAAAAAATTTGATTACCAATTACCAATCTATAATATTGTGTATATTCTTTGCTGATTATTTGGGAACTATCAATAGCGGAAGCTATATATTTGTTTTTGTTTTTTCATGATAAGTAATTTAGATTAAAGAAGTAATCCATTAGATGCAGTGGAGTGTAATATAATTACAATAAAACACGTCTCCACTATTTAAATTTAAATAGTGAAGACGATGATTTTTTTTTTTTTATTGTAATAAGTAATTTACATTTACATCCAATATGTGCAGCACTTTTGTCATGAATAGCCAGAATACGAGCTAAATTTTTCAGAAGACCCATTTTTAGACTATGTATTATTAGATACAGAAAACATGACACAAGGTCAACAAAATATTTTTTTTTAACACCGCGTTCCCAGCTAACCAATCAAACTTTTTGTAGCAATCATTATTAAAACCCCTAGTTTTTCCCACGGAGCCAATATTTATTAAATATTTATATAAATCTGGAATAGGCCTCGCTAATTCTTGAACGACGTATAGTTTATCGTCGTATCGCTTTGAAAATGACCGCCGATATATTAAATAATTGATTATATCCCCAGAATTTCGAATTTCTAAATCTACGTTTACTTGTACTACTGTCGGCGTTGGTGCACTACAGCCTGGACCTAGAACATCCATATTTTCCATACTATTAACCATTCACTATCAATACACTAGAACAAAAAAAATGCTTCACTTTAAGAATCTCTACACGAAAAATTACTAAATACCTATTTATTTATTGTATTTATTGTCTGTCCCTAGTGTCCCTTAATTTATTACGATTATTATAAAGAAAAACCAGAAAGAAATAATGATAATTTACAAAATAGGTAGGTACTACCTATAATAATATTATAATCAAAACATAAGAAAGCAAAAGAAAACAGAAAGATGCATTGAACAAAGATCAAAGATAATGTCAAAGCGAGAGAACGCTAAGTAATAAATGAATACAGACGTGGATGTTTTGTTTCAGTCACTCAATTTGCTGTATATCTAAAAACGCTTGAAGAGGCATAGCCTCACTTTCTATCTTTGTTTCACACATTAATGTATTGCTGCAGTAATACCTACTATGCTAGACAGAATTGTGCAACTCCAACTGATATTAATGTGTTTCAAGTTTAACGTTGATAGAGCTAAATGGAATGTGTACTCTTATAATAAATACTTTGAAAATAAAATACGTACATGAGTGTGTGTGGTGCCTGTGATAAATGAATAGGTATGTAATTTATAGCAATACAATAGATTATCAACTCAACTCACATAAATTAGTAAACATAAATTATTAAATTAAAAAAAAAACTTAGTATACAACACATAAATATGTTAGCTGATCAGTTTCTATTTAATAAGAAAATCGGAGACTAATATTAATCAATGTGGTAGTAGATAGCAATAATTAAAAGTGGCAACTCGCCGTGCATAGGGATTAGAGGCACTGCCTCTGACTTAAAATTATTAAATTACGGCCAGTATGGATGTTTTTATTGACGTTGGCCTACTCTCGTTCTGCGTTCGCCGACGGGCAGGGCATTGTTGCCTCATTGGATAGCGAGCATTAAATGGACGATTTATATACGAGTACATGACAGTTCTTTTCATAATTTAAAACAAATCATCATGTGCGATGTGCGTAGGTATAATAGGTATACAATCTATCAATCTGCGCGCCATTTTTGAACAGTAAAAAAATGTTAATTGGTTAAAAAGTTAGGCAGGCCCTCACTTGCCTCATAGGACTAGCCGCCCCTGGTGGTAAGCCATTATGAACATCTAGGAGTTTTACGGCGAATCGGGATCAAATTATTGACAAAAAATGTTCGCCTTGCATTGATTTAATTTCCATTTTGTCTTGAGGTAACGCAACTAAAACTACAAATTTTTTAACTGTTGTATTACTTTCCCCCACAGGGAATAGTAATATTGTGCAATGAACATGAAATTACATATATTTCCTACGAGTAAGAAATGGTCATTTCATGTGAGTTTCACACTATACTTTTTCTACGACTGTTTTAATGCTTTTCAATAAATTAAACATCATAATTTTTAGGAAAATATTTGTTTTTCGAAACTTACCTATACTCGCCCTGTTGGCGTAAGCCTAAATACGATGAGTTAAAAGTATTAAATTTGTTAGGTGGTGTGAAACTATATTCACTATCACTGTTTTTCATTACTTATATAATAATAATAAACTGTCAATTTGGTTTAATTGTAATGTCGGCATTGCTATGGTGATTTTTCAAAACCGATGCTACTTTTGTCATTACCAGGAAATTTACCCGTGCATTTTTAAATATTTTAAATGAAAAACAGCATTACAATGTGCTACATTTTCAACTTATGATTGAACATATAATAAAGGCATTTAAAGAAGTCATAGAAAAAAATATTATTGTGAACGCGCAAAAAACATGGCGATAAAGATGGATATAACCATTTGGAAGAACGAAGATGATTAAGACCATTTCCAGATGGAAGTCTGTCTGTCTGTATGTGTGTGTTTAAAATTTCACCAGTTAGGTAGTTGGAACATAATATCTTATAACAATTAAAATACATTTTTCAAAGAGGGTCGGGTGGCGTCTTGTTAGAGCGTTCGCTTCGCATGCTCGGGCAAAAATTTTTTCTAATTTTTGAGTAAAGTAGTTAGTTTGTTACGTTAGTTTATTGGAAATAATGAATAATATAATTATAATAATTATTAAAATTGTGTTTCGTTACGCATATATTTTTGATTATATTTACGAGTATTATATCGCGTCGGGAAGGTTTTGGGGCGACACAACCGATTTTTTTTAATATGTTGCTTCGTTTACGAGATAAAAACTTAAAACGTTTTTCAACTACATTTTGCCATTGTCCTGTCCTATCCTAATTTAAGTCTCATCGTGTCTGCGGGCTCGAAAATCAAATTTTCCTTAACTATGAAAAAAATTGTCATTTTATGAGAACTTAAAACAGTTTTGGTATATATTAATAAAGACTGTCAAAAGTCAATATTTTTAAATCGAAACACCAATATTTTATAGTTTTATCTTATTAAGCAATAAAAACAAATCTTCATTCTGGAGTCGAGTAAATTCTATTTAATAGGAATGAAAGTCAATCTTCCACGAAATAAAACAAATATATTAACTACCAAACATGTTTCGGAGCTTCAGGCTACGATAAGAACACTTGCATGAAGAGGACAAGTTGACTTTTTGTCTTATACTGTCGGTATCTTTCGTATAACTCTCGCAGAGTAGCCATCGAATACGATTAATTCCACCCTGATAGTTGGGTTTCATGTAAACGTCGCAGGTTTCTAATCTTGGCTACATCACTCAATGAAGCAAATCTTCAGAGGATCATTTCCCAAGATGACGCAGTGTTTCCCAAGTCGTATTTTTGGAAGCTTTTGGAAAATACCATCTTCACGCATTTTTAGCTTGTTAAATTGCTTCTACGAGGTTCAGCGAAATTAATTTGATTTTGGTTTGAGTTAATTGACAAAGCTGTTGAATATTGTAAGCAGAAATTGTTCAACCAGATCTTCATAACCATGCAAATCCATACATTTTTTAAGAAAGTAAAAACTTGTTATGGCGTATCAGCTTCTACTGGTGACGATAGCTACAATTCAGATCTTAACCAAGTGGATACTGCGGGATAAGAAATTTTTAATTTGAACGGAAAGACCAACTAAACAATTTGGCGAAACTAACTAATATCCGATATATTAAATCAAAGACAGGCATGAATTATGTTCCTATAGTAAACATAATCTTTATTCATTCTTATTTAATGAGACAACATATTATCTGTAGCGTGTAGCCATATTACGTTTCTATGCTTGGAATTTCAGAATTAATTTAGTCTTATACTACTATGATACCATACAAGGCATGTGGCGCGCAGAAAGGTTTTTGTTGTCTAGAAATTCCAAATAACTAATGAGCTCCGTTATATGTATGTTGGATAAATTTATATTAATAAATTTATCCAGCATTCCAAAGTTATTACAATATGTGTTGTTATTACTCATAAAATATGTAAAATTGTTTCAATTTATCAATAGATGTTTTAGCTTAAAAGCTCGCTATGTATTTTGGTATATATACAGTTAAACTATTTATTAATGTAGTGTATAAAATTTTAATTATTCTGCCTGGTTAATTAGTGGAAAACCAAATTGAAAAGCTGATAGGGAAATTCTAACAAATTCTATCGAATAAAAGATTTTAGTATACATAATCATGAATAGATCAGTTATATATTGGTATAATATACAGGAACATCTTGTTCATATGCTATAATATATAATATTTATCGCTTATAAAATAGACTTTAATTAATAAAGAGTAATAAGGGTATTATGCCATGTCTCATTTATAGGTACTATATATTAAGTTATTTTAATTAAACATACGCTGATTATTAATAATACAAGCGGTCAATAGACTCAGTTGCATACCTCGAGACAATAGTTCAACCTTAAAAAGAAATTGAGATCGAATGGAATATATCAATACATTTCTTGCATCTCTAATACACTAAAAAATCTAAAAATGAACCCTAATAAACAATTATTTGGCTTTTATTTGTTTAACTGAAACAAAATTTAATTGACTCAAATAAACAGTGTTTGTCCGGAATAAATAGAGTTATTTGATTTTTGTAAAATATTTATTTGGCCTGGAGTGCTTTGGCAGAAATAAATATTTATTTAATTTAAATAACAGATTAAAGCGAGTTCCTGGTTATTTGAAACAAGTCGACCGTTAATTGAATCAAATAAATAATAATAAAATAAGCCGACGCGCATGGCTGTGGGGATTCAACTCCATAGCGCACGCGTTTTAGTTTAGTATTAGTCCAATATAGAAGGTGGTTTTAATTGTGTTAGTTATGACTTATATATTATATAATAAATAAAAAAATAATGTCCGTTGAATCGTTATTATAGTGGTGTGGAACCTAGGGTACCTATTTATATGATCCCTTTTCGAATGTAAGTGCCTAAATGTTATAAGTTAATTATAATTAAAACAAAAAAATCTTAAAATGCTTGAGTACTAATGAATGATTTTTTATTTCATGTAAGTATGTGTATACATACCTAAACCTAATATTATAATGAGATCCTTTTTTTATATTATCGTAGTGAATTGATAAAATAAGGGTAGTAGATACACGTGGATAATGTGTAAATAATCTTGAAATTGAGATTTTATTTAATAGTATTTAATACAAAGATGGCGGCTTGTTACTATTTAGGGACCAACAAGGAACTCACCCAATGAAATATTTATTCAGTTCAAACAAATATTTGTTTGACACATATTCACGGTCGTTTAAGTCAAACGCGAAATCAACTAGGCGTATTAGGTGTACCGATATAAATAAACATTTTTTTGTTTTAAATATATTATTTGTTCTACCCAAATAAATAATATAATCCGGCAAAATCTGGTAATAGGCGTAATAGGTTCATTCTTCAATCTTAAATCAGATCTAGAGGGTGTTTCAAATGAAACAATTACGTGTGTAAGTATTTTTTGAACAATTCTTCCAAACAGTTCCTAGTTTTATTAACAAAAATATTTGTGAATTAATTTCTAGAAAACAACATGTTTGGAGAAATAAATAGTTATTTGTAACAAGCAAAATATCAGATTTTCCGGAACAAATTATTTGTTTGGATAGAACAAATCATATATTTAATATAAAAAAATGTTTATTCAGAATAAACAAATATTTATTTATTCTAAGTAGCAGCACCTTTGGGCCAAGTACATGGTGTCTTTCTTCTAAATAACTCTAGTTAGTTCAAGCAAACAAATATATCCTTACATTTTTGGGCCTTGTTAACAAGTAAGTATAAGTACTAAGTCAAATAAATATTTATTTAAATTAAACAAATACTATTTGGGTATTTAAAATAAACCATGTATTTGTCTCAAGTACAAGGGTTGTTTGTCGTATACCGAAGAAATATTTGTTTGGTTCAACTCCATTTTTTTTTGATCCAAACAAATCTTTTTTTCAGTGTAAAGAAAGAAAGAATATATCGATACATTTCTTGCATGTCTATGACTTAGTTTATTGATTTTTTTTATTATTATTGATGAAATTGTAGCCAGTCTACACATATTGGGGTCATTGAACTTTTTTTATTATTATTGAAATTGTAACCCGTCTGGTGAGGACGGTAAAAAATCAATATTCGAATGCCAAATGTGTCAACATGTGTCATTTAAAAACAATTCTGCCAGATTTAGTTCACGTGAATAGTAGTAAAATAAATGAGTATAAATTATTGGTTTTTTTAGATAAAATTATGTTTTAATATTTCTTATATTGTTGTGGGAGTTGAGTAAATTAAATTTGTTGTAAAATCAAGTATCTAATAATGTTCCATGTGAAAATCTGTTGTGTAATGTGTGGATTTATTGAGAAAAATGTTCTGGAATATGTTTATGGTGAAAATCCTCAAATAAAGTGTGGAATCACCGAATTTCTCATATTTTCTTGATTGTTGCCAGATGAATGATTTGAATTGAATAAAATAAAAATAATATGGAATTTTTTCAAAATAAAATCAAATAATCACAATAAAATAAAATAATCTTGGGGAAATTAATTGTGTGGTTAAATAAGTATTGTCGGATTAATTAAGGTATTGCGCGAATAATGAGTACGAGCTGTAGAATAGCGATAATTTGAAAAACAGACTTGCAGCCTTGCATTGTAAGTTGGTATGTTGTTTAAGCGAGTAGATTCCATAAGAATAAAACACAAATCTGTTTTCTTTTCTAATGACATTACTTTAATGAAAAAAGTGGCGATTTGAGAACTATTTTAAAAATGTTTCCCTTCAATGAAGCCTCAACAAAAGTAAACGTTGCATTGCGCTGACTATTTAAACGTATGTTAAAACACATGGTATATTTTAAACTTGTTTTGATTGTCAGAAATCCATGCCCTGTTTTCGTTGAATAAGATAGCTAGCGTTTTATGATAGTTAATTATGTTCAAATATTTAAATTGTTTTAGCAGAGCCGTAGCTATATAAATTAGATAAATTAATTCATTAATAAAAATAAATTAATATAATTATATACACATTGTAAACTAATATCTAATACGATTAGAAACATGAAATCGTAATGCGAGAGTTCGATAAAAGGGAAGTGCGTCACAAATTTAGCACCCTAGCAGGGACTCCGCTAAAAAGAGGTTCTTAAACATGAACCGCGTCACAAATTTGGTGTTAAAAGAGGGACTCCACTCGATGAAATATACAGGGTGGTCCAACGAAAAGTTTGCACCTAGCTTTTCTCTTTTTTTTGTAGTCGAATGCGAAAATGCTCGGACACGTCGATTTTGCTTTTGAGGGGGACACATTTTAAACATATTTTTCGATCTGCGCCTTTAACCCCCTAGCGGGGGTGAGTAACAACCCTAAAATTTTAAATGGAAAGAGGGGTCTAATGACATATCATTTGAAAGGACACAAAATTGTCTTTCTAATGATACCCTATTTGTCGAATTTTACTAAAACAGTTAATACGAAAACGACTTTAAAGACATTAAGCCGATAATTTTGGTATTAATGAGAAATACAAATAAGTTTTAATTATTGCGAGTGAAAACACCTGCAATCGTTAGTACATTCCATTGTTTGTTAGTTTTAACATTGCTTTGTAAAAAAAGTAAACAAGCTGTTAAATTGATTTATTAAAACGTTACATTAACAAATGTTGAAAATGTGACCCATTTGATTCCATACAATAATACAGATTTTGTTCAAATCTATTTCTAACATTTTGTAGCATATCAGGTGTTATGTTTCTGCACTCTTCTGTAATGCGTTGGCGAAGATCTTCTATGGACTCGGGCTTCGTGGCAAAACATTTATTTTTTAAGTGCCCCCAAAGAAAAAAGTCTAAAGGCGATAAATCCGGTGACCTGGCAGGCCATTCAATTGGGCCCCTCCTTCCAATCCACCGTCCAGGGAACCGGTCATCTAAGAACTGTCTTACAGGAGCCACATAGTGCGGAGGTGCTCCATCTTGCTGGAAATAAAGCCGATCAGCAGTATGATTTTGGTCATCTTCTATTATTTGTGTTATTAAAGGATCAATTGTGTCTTCAAGCATGTTTAGGTACACTTCACCAGTTAAATTTCCAGGAATAAAAAGTGGTCCTATAATATGATTTCCTAATATGCCACACCAGACGTTTATTTTTTGAGGATACTGGGTATGAACCTCACGGAATAAATGTGGGTTACTGTCATCCCAGTAACGGCAATTGTGCCTATTTACAGCTCCATTCAAATAAAATGTGCATTCGTCGGAAAAACAAATGTTAAATAATAATTGCGGATCTTCAATTAAACGCTGGCTCATTGCTTCACAAAATTGCAGCCTTCTATCAGGATCATCCTCATTTAGTTCCTGTACTAATTTGATTTTGTACGGATGAAATTTGTACGCTTTTAAAATTCGTATTATGGACGAACGGGAGACACCTGAGGCTACAGCTAGTTGACGGGTACTTTGACTATGATCCATTTCAACATGCCCTAAAACAGCGACTTCCATAGCTTCATTTCTGATCGGTTTCTGCGGCTGGTGTTTTACATTACAGACAGATCCGGTATCTACAAACTTTTTAACTAACTTGCCAACGTACACATCATTCACATTTTTATCGGGATGTCTCTCATTAAATAAGCGAGCCGTAAGTCTAGCACTACTATTATTTTGAAAATAAAGTTTAACAATTTCAACTCGTTCTAGAATGGAATAAATCATTTTGTACGGTAAAAGTAAAATAACTTGAGAAGCAACCAAACTGAATCAATGAAAAGACTAAAATAAACGGTGTAAATTCTTTTCCTACACGTATCTGCAGTTTTTATTTCAACAAAAAACGCAAACGATTAGTGAGGAATTTAGTTCTGATAAATAAGATAGTGTTTTTGAAATCCCGTTTTTCTTCAAAGTAAATAATTTAGAAATGATTGTAGTTGTTTTCAGTCGTAATAATTAAAACTTATTTGTATTTCTCATTAATACCAAAATTATCGGCTTAATGTCTTTAAAGTCGTTTTCGTATTAACTGTTTTAGTAAAATTCGACAAATAGGGTATCATTAGAAAGACAATTTTGTGTCCTTTCAAATGATATGTCATTAGACCCCTCTTTCCATTTAAAATTTTAGGGTTGTTACTCACCCCCGCTAGGGGGTTAAAGGCGCAGATCGAAAAATATGTTTAAAATGTGTCCCCCTCAAAAGCAAAATCGACGTGTCCGAGCATTTTCGCATTCGACTACAAAAAAAAGAGAAAAGCTAGGTGCAAACTTTTCGTTGGACCACCCTGTATATATTTTGTTATCAAAATATTACATATGAAACAAATCTTCTATCATCTTATTTCTTGTATATTCCACCGTTATGCTCAAAATTGTATTTCTTTTTTGATAGTTCAATATTTTCTTTTCAGGTAAGAACAAAACTGGACACGAAAGTCCAAATAAAATGCAGACAAGTTTTCTAGCGCTGGTAAGTGTTAAAAACTTTTTAAATGTTTATGGATTTTTGGAACATACCTAACCAAACTCAATCGAACGCTGTCAGCATAGCAATCTGTAATCAAATCAATCATACAATCAGAAGCCAATGTATATATTATATTGGCTGCTCCTGTCACGTTCAGGAGAAGTGCACATTGAAACCGTCCCTTTTGGTATGAAAATTCAAAGAAACGCATTGCAGGAATTCGGAAGATGTCTTCAAATCTACCAAGAATAATAAATTGAAGGCGCGAAATTGAGTTACAATCACCAATTTCAGGATACATACCTAATAGTCCGACAAACCCGGTTTCACAACAGCTATGGTTGTACTACCTTCGTTACAATATATCCATGGCCACCGTCACCTCGTTTTTGTATAGCAGGATATCCGCGTTGGTGGTCCAGTGGAAAAGCTATACTTCTCGCATTGTTCAATATAAAATAATTTAAATATTTTCCAAAAGTATCACAAATCAGGACTTCCGTTGCTTTTCTTCTTTTAACAACATTACATGAAAGGAGATAATATAGGTTGTTACAGCAGTTTGTCGGATATAGATATTCACAAACCCCATGCAATTTAATAAATAGAAAAAAAAATACACGCGGTTGTTATTTCTCCAGTTTGCCGACAGCCTTACCAAAGTTACAACTCTAGAGTTAAATATGGAGATAGATTTGTGCCTCGAGGGCAACAGTTTATTTGGATTGCCAATGATATGTAAAATAGGGGAAGAATTTAATTTTCCATTAAAGCGGACCGATGTAAAACAAAATCAATAGCAAATTTATATGAAAGTACTATTTGAGATTTAATTGAAATTCTTTCATATTATTTCGAAAATATGACAATAGATAAAAAAAAATGATATGGATTTCATTATTGTTGTTAGCGTCCCAATGAATATTAATTAAACTCTAGGCAGAGGTATTATCCTTGTATGTTTTTACAGGTTTATTGTTTGTATTAAAAAAAATTATTTTTAACTTTTTAAAAAATACGGTCGGACAATTAATCGGATATTTAATCCAACGAACATGAAATGACATATATTTCCTACGAGTATGATTGTTTGCTTCAAATCATACGAGTAGAAAATGGTCATTTCATGTGAGCTTCACACTATACTTTTTCTACGACTGTTTAATTGCTTTTGAATAAATTAAACATCATAACCGATGCTACTTTTGTCATTACCAGGAAATCTACCCGTGCATTTTTAAATATTTCACTAGTTGCCCAGCAAAAATGAAACAGCATTACAATGTACTACATTTTCATATTATGATTGAACATAATAGAAAAAGAATTTTGTTGAGCAGACGTTGTTTGATTTATCAATAATTAATCTGATTTTATATGTATGTGACACATCAAAATGTTTAAAATATCTGGAAAAATTGCCATTCCCTTGCGATAGTGACGTCTGTTAAATATAAACTTGTTTTATGTTTATTTCTATGTCCAGAACCAGGTAAACCAAGGTCTTCTAACTGTTTCAATTTTGTAGCAAGATAAACCAACAAATTTAGTCCATATACGATATACACCACAGTCGAATAAAAGACATAGTTGTATTCCAAAACGGTGACGTTCTGCATAAATCAGAAATATCCTTCGAAAAAGACTTAGCTATCGCCTGTAGCGAGATTTTGGAATCGTGAAAAATATAACTAATACAATGCAGCCATTTTAGTCAAAACTGCTCTAAGTTTATTGAAAAGGGTCGCCTTATTTCTGATCTGTATTATCTGCGGATTGAAGTGACATTGAAACAGTTTCTGGACATGAGTTGAGAAAGCATGGCAATGCGAAGAAGTGCATATGTTGACCAACTATTTCTTAACATATGATGCCTTTAGTAAGATGATGCCCAAAAATACATATTTTAGAAGCTGATACTTCTAAATTTACAAATAAGAGAATATAACTTGAGGCATCGGATTTCTCTTTTACAGATTCAAATTTTGCACCTGAATTGGTATTATTAAATGTATAAATAATATTTTATTAGATTAATTTCTAGACAAGACATCCAAAAGATTTTTAAATTGGGAAAAAGTGGATGTGTATGATTGTTTCAATTTGTTTTGTGCCATAGAAACGCTGAACTGGTTCAAGGTATGTTTGGTTAAAATAAGTAAAACTTTTTTAAGGATTTTGAAGGTCAATAAACCTGGTGGCTGTCTTTTTGGATACCCCTGAAAATACATCCGTAGTGCTAGTTCAGTGGTCTTATGACACAAAATTAACTAATCATACATCCCAATTTTTCCCAATTTAATTCTATTGTTAAAGTGACGATTTTTTTCACCCCGCAAACATATGCTTTAACACATGGAACACGGCATCTAAACATAAACCCAGTAAGACTGTGTACGTTCGAATTTAGTTCGGAATTTACTACTTGTCGTTCACTTGTTGAACTGGTAAAGATTAGGTATTTTTTACTCGTGTGCACCCTCATCTTTTTTTAGTGATTTTGTGTAAACCAAACCAAGTAAGTAAAACCTTATTATTGTTTTAGCAAGCTTTTACACCAACTTCGTTTTGTAAACTATTAGTTTTGTTTAGTTTTTGTTCTATGCAAGATATTAGAAGATCTATTGCAGTAGAACAACGAATTTTACATGGTAGACCAATTAGTTTTCCTTCAACATATAGACCAACAGTGTCTGACGGTGTTAGGTATGATGAACGAGGTGATTTTCTCGAAAAACGCGAAAAGAAACGTCGATGCCAATATCCAAATTACTAACATTTTGCAGCAAGTGCAATGTTACTTTATGTACTACATGCGTTCCAAAATATCACCAACAACCATAAAAAATGCTTCACTTTTACATTATCTTATGTTTTGTTGCAGCCCTTTTTGAAAAAACTAAAGGGTGTTTTTTAATTTGGTCGATAAAAGTGAATTTTAGAGGTTTATAAGACTTATATATCTAATTTTTATAAAAATATTAAAAAAAAAAATAACTTGGGCGTTAATGGGTTAACATGGTAACTCAAAAAATTACTATTAACCCATAAAATCAAAAATAATAAAAGTTGATCGGTACATAGTTATGACAACGAACACAATGACATTTTTTGACATCCCACTAATTAAAACTGTTTTTTTTTGTTAATTTGCATGATCCAAGAGAGGCCTGTTGTACACCAAATTTACCGAGAAAACTTTAATATAAAACTTGATTCCGATTTAGTGTTTATTATTGATTTGAAACAATAACATT
Organism: Apoderus coryli; assembly: GCA_911728435.2. Classification (NCBI taxonomy): domain Eukaryota; kingdom Metazoa; phylum Arthropoda; class Insecta; order Coleoptera; family Attelabidae; genus Apoderus; species Apoderus coryli. Next base: position 8,349,192 of record OU452199.1, on the reverse strand, counting down.
TTCAGGGGGTGCAATTTTGAGTTAACAATATCAACTTCTTTATTTTCTATTGACCATACCATTATTTTTGTACAAATTATAATTAATTACCCTAAAGACGCTTATTATCGTAGCATAATTATATTTTTTCAGTTATCAGTTATCCTAGTAAAAATGTGTAGTTAAAATTCAAATTATTGTGGACCATTATGAGAATTTTGAGAAAACAAGACTCATTTGTATATGCACCGTTACTTACTTCTAGATTATTAGACGACCCAACAGATAATAAATACTAAAACGAATTACATTTTCGGATGGAGGCAAAACACTTTCGCACAATCCTGTTCCTGGTAAAAGGGTGTGTCATTTGAAATAATAAAGTTTTTCCCTTTATATTTATATAAAATGAATATAATCGATTGTAGTTTAGCAATATCAGACATCTAAAATATTCTTTCTACATCAAGGACCATCAAAACCATGCGTTTATTTTAAGGAAAATTAATTGAAATAATCAACGAGTGTTTTCTCCAATTTTTTTTTATAGAAAGAGGCTAAGATTTAATAGTATATTTTGTACGATCGAAATAGCTGAAATTGCAATTATTATTTTAAATAATTATTATTTTCAATTAAATACATATTCAGGTTAGCTGAATACCCTCTGCAAAGTTGCAGTTGAACGTTGCCATGGAACTAATTGTTATTATTATGACTGATATCGTATTTGCTATTTTTTAAGTCACGTATTTGTCAGATCTTATTTAAATAAGTATTATTATTGAAATTGCGTGAATCTCTTGATGAAGCATGGAATGTTGGAATAGTCGCTGTAATTCCAGATAAATCCAGAGAACGGTATGAAAATACTTATAAAAATAGCAAATACGATAATTCAAAATAATGACGTCAGTATAAATTGGCAATGACATACCGTCGTGAATTTACTTACTGTTCTCTGAACAGTAAATGAGTTACTTACCGTCGTGTTTGGTTTGTCAGCCAGTAAATGTCACTTGCTGCCATAAAGACAGACATGGTAACCAATCAAAAAAGGTCGGTCGTACTTTAGGACAATTATAATGTACCTAGAATCTAAATACGAATCAACGAGAGATCAGGGGATAGTTCACGTTGCGTGAGACCCCCTAAGTACATGGTTGAAAAGCTGTTTTTTATGTTCATTTTAATGCCGTATATATCCAATATGGCGGCCATAAGAAACAACAAAGTTGGCTATGGTTGCAAAAATCTTGAAGGCCTAGATAAATGTCAACGCCCTTCCACAGAATTTGTTTACAAGAAGCCGACGATATTTAAATTTTTCGAAAAACCAATTCTTAGATTTTTCCCAACAATTTCAAAACCCCTGTAGATATTGTTACTTTTATCATTTTTGTATCTCACCAATGCGTTGTAATTAAAAATCAAATTATCGTGGACCACTATGAGAATTTTGAGAAAACAAGACTCATTTGTATATGCACCACCGTTACTTACTTCTAGATTATTAGACGACCCAACAGATAATAAATACTAAAACGAATTACATTTTCGGATGGAGGCAAAACAATTTCGCACAATCCTGCTACCATGCAGTAACAACACCAACAAACAACAGAGAGCAAACAGCAGCAACTGCTATAGGTATTATCTGTGTCGTGATTACAAAATGAACAACGGCACAAAACCCGAGTTTTAATGACACTTACAACACCCTGCACCCACAATAAAGTATGTACTAATTCCTCTGCGAATGGTAAAGATGCGGATATGCAGTAAGTTTTGTAATAGTGGTACGTGTGAAATAGATGATTAAGTCGAGATTTTGTGGGATCGTAAACAAATAGCACATTTAATTGAAGTAAATATAACGTTAAGGGTGGTTTAAAAAATCTAAAATACAAGGGCCTGTCTCGGAATAGGAGATCAGGTTATAAAATAAAAATGCAAATTAAGTTTCTTTTTTCATACATTTACCTGCTGTTTATAAATGCCATACAAAAATGTTGAATCTTTCTCCGATAAACATGAACTCACCTCCCCCACTAACTTCCATCCCGATCATTCCGCGAAATTATAAACGCCCCCTTTTAGATTTGGTATTTAGTCGCAATTTGGATATACAATAATTATGTAAAACGCATATGATTGTATATTGTCACACCCGGTATATATATAATAACAATATTGCATCCGGGCGAACCAAGTATTTCTTGCTGATTAATAATTTATAAAAGTTCTCGAAAAGTTCATGACTCTAACATCGGTATTGTATCTACGAAATAGTCAAAATTTGCTGATTCACATTTTTCTACACAAGCAGTACGACGCCAGGAATAGATAATTGCATTGGTCGATATTCTAATGAATGGAAAAAAGTAAAGTTATAAATATTGGTGTAACAGGAAGTTACAGGGGATTTCTATTTAATTTAAAATATATAAATTTAACGATTCTACCGAGGCTATCCGTTCCCATGGCTCTTTACATTAGAAATGGGCATCGAATGCAGCATTTTTTTGATACATTTCCCTCGTATATAAGACCTATAATAAATCATGCCTGCCAAAGGATACCGACAGTAATAAAAATAACTACAGTGACTGGAAAAAGTTGGGTGAATGATTAGAGTTTGCAAATAAATATAATATGAATGAAACAAATAATTTTTGCCAACGTGTTATTTTCTCAGATTAATCTAAATATAATCGGATGGACATCATATGGTATGGTGAAGACTTAATGTGGAATTTAAACAAGAAAATTTGTGTCATCAGGCCAATGCCGAAAGTTGTCTTCGTCACTAACAAATCATTTTACCTCTGTTCCGAGCGTGTAAGCATGCAGATTGAGGTTTTGCCTCTGCAAAACTATGTCAGATCAATGGAAATCTATTCTAGGAGTAGCCTTTTTTATTAAAGAAAAGAAAACATAAAAAAACTTTCAAAATCATCTCCGCACAATATTTAATCAAATTATGAAAACGGAAACTAGTTTCAGCTTAATAAGCTATCGTCAGTCCTACAATAAAGATAAAAACCAACGCATAAGAGAAAACGACTTAGGCTGGTCGAGAACTGATGATTTTGGATCGGTCGCACCACATGAATGGGTCCAAATAGAGTCTGAATGCAGGATTACTTGAAGTCTTTACTATTTCCAGATCCAGAGACGTTTGCGGGCGTACTATACACATTAACTTTATGTCGCAGAATCCTAAGGCAATTTTTTATTAGCAAGAGGTAAATTACTTATTTAATTTTTACTATTTACTTTAGAAAAACAATAGTTTTTCCTCTTCCCATACCCCTAAATATCATTTCTAATGGGGGCTAAAAAAATATGTAAAAATTTTAATAGGTTGTAACTGGAGCCAAAGCCTATTTAACAATTATTGTGATTCATCTAGCTATAAACCTTAGTCAGGCCACACATCAAAGAAACTGGAAACGTGAAATATGAACTTTGGAAATGAAATATGAAATACGAAACAGAAAGTTTGGGCTTCATCGATGCACAAACCAGAATCAAATAATTTGTTTCAGTTAGCAATGGACACCGATGACGACGCAGTAGTTTGGATTGTTACCACATTATTACGTTACTGGGTACATCCGTATAATCCATTGGTATAATCACATAAATCTTAAACATGGTTCTTATATAATGGCAGCCACCTGTTTCCACGCTTTTTCCTTGAAGTTTCTATTAGAATACTTCTCCAACTTGTAATTATATTATTATATATATTTTCAATAACTGACACAAACACTACATTAAATTCTTCGTCGCCTTTCTTTTTGAAACTGATCAAATATTGCCTGCAATGCAATAACGGGAAACAAGAACCAAAAATATAGAAGAGAACCTATTTCATGTAAACATGTTTCTACAGGATTTGCTTCGCTATGACGTCACATGAAACACATTTCGCTGATGTGCGTATTCTCATTTACGGCAATGTGTACTTATTTTATGAAACGTGTTTCATGTTTCTCGTTTTACATTTCCTGTTTCATGTTTCCTTGATGTGTGGTCTGCCTTAAATTTATTAAGCACTATTTGTACTTATACATACATATTACAAACACAATTTAAAAAAGCCCAAATACATTTTCGTAAAACGTTGATAAAAAAAAAGATATTGAAACTGTATTGAGTCATTGAGCAAATCTCATTTACCTAATCTCCGAACGTCTCTATATTATCCTAATGAAAAACAAACGGAAAAACAGAACAAGCTTTCTACTAGAATTGCCTAATTACGAAATCAATTGTTTTAGCTCTAGTATTTTAATTACGTAACTTCAACTCACTTCTAAATAAATACATTAATTGGTTGAATTATTTCCAATATTCAGTAACAATAATCGCTATTGTTTTCAAACAACACATAACAACGAAAACAAAGATAATTACTCTTGAGAAGTATATAACTCAACTACAGATCTCTGGAGCAAAAATTAAGTACTATAAGAATATTATACTAATTATAAACTAGGACTGGGAGAACAAGGTAAAACAAGTACTCCACTGGGTCTTACAACATTGAATTACCAAATACCAAAATTTACTCGAAGTCTTGCCATACATAATATTTTATTTTTACAATGATATAATCGGTTTGAGCCTTTCACTAATCCTCAGACTTAATATGCTATTAATAAACATATTGTGAGAAAATTGTATTGCATGTATTATAAAAAGAGGCTCAATTCATACCATAGCCATACCCAAATAACGATCTGAATTATGGATTAATTAGGCGCTCACGAAAGGGGATTTCAAGTCATTATAACAACACATATTATTCCAATCTAGGAGTAAACGCCGCGGAGGTAACTGATCTTTTTTTTTGCTAAGATTATTATTATATACCGTAACGTAAACACCATTTTTAAGCCTATTGTATTTGATCCTAGCCTTGAAAAAGATAATAAAAATTATCGAAAGCTCGGCACAGTAAAGAAGAGTGTTTTTTGTCAAGCCGAGACCCCAAGAATTCCCTCTAGTTGCAATACACCATAATGCTAAGAAACTTAAGACTTTATATTATATTTATAATATTAATTATTCCCATAGAGCTTTGAAGGGATGCACAGATACTGATCTAAATATATGTACCTATATAATCTAAAACAAAATTTGTCGGTAGGAGACTTGCTTGATCATCCTGTATAGCGAATTCAAGAACTGAGATTAGGTCTGTTCTCCTCTTATAGTTTCCCACAAAAAGGAGATTTAAAATATTAACATGATAAATCATAGTTGAAAAACGTAGACTTGTCCTGATTTTGTTCTGTTCTTTTTCTCTTACTAAACTCGATTTATGGGCGTTTTCTCTAGAAAGGGCTAAAGGTTCAATGGCGTACAATAATTCACAAGAATTTACCAGTTCCCTGGATATTTCACTAAAATTTTTAAGAGTAAAAGATAAATGGTCTGCGTACCAATTTTTTGCGTACGGAAAACTATGATGAAAAGTAAGTAAATAATTTATCATTCCACATCAAACTGCTTTTTATATAAGTTTGTTACTATAAGAAAAACTTAAGAAATTGCTGCAAAAGGTTTGTGTTGAAATAAAATGAAAACTGAAAAAGGCAGATCGTAATTTAATATTTCTTACGCAAGTACCTAATTATTCAAATTGTTATGTAATCGATAAAATTAAAGTAAAATAGAAATAATTTAACCATACATTAACTAAAATTAAAATTAGCCTAGTGAAACGGCGAAAAACGTAGAAAATACGCTGTAACCTGTAACTAGTTAATTCCAGGTCTGATCATTTATCCCAGAATTGACTTTTTAGATAGTTCATTAGATTGACACGCTCTACTCAGACATATCACACATAAGCTCATCAAACAAAGTACCAGAGAATTCTTAGCATCTTCCTGAATACGCCAGGCTAAAAGTATCTATAAAATCAAAATACAAAGTGTAGTATCTGAAATATACCATTTTAATATCTGAAGGTTCCTTGTGAACTAAGAGATCCTTGTCTATGGCATTTTGAATTTAATTATTTATCAATAAAACCAAAATACAAAGTGTAGTATCTGAAATATATCATTTTAATATCTGAAGGCCCTCGTGAACTAAGCAATCCTTGTCTATGGCATTGTGATTTTATCATTTAACTATAAAATCAAAATACAAAGTGTTGTATCTGAAAAATATCATTCTAATATCTGAAGAGCCCAAAAAACAAATTGTAGTATCTGAAATATATCATTTTAATATCTGAAGAGCCTGAAAAACAAAGTGTAGTATCTGAAATATACCACTTTAATATCTGTAGGTTCCTTGTGAACTAAGGGATCCTTGTCTATGGCATTTTGAATTTTATTATTTAACCATAAAACCAAAATACAAACTGTAGTATCTGAAATATATCATTTTAATATCTGAAGGTCCCTCGTGAACTAAGGGATCCTTGTCTATGGCAATTTGAATTTTATTATTTATCAATAAAACCAAAATACAAAGTGTAGTATCTGAAATATATCATTTTAATATCTGAAGGCCCTCGTGAACTAAGCGATCCTTGTCTATGGCATTGTGATTTTTATCATTTAACTATAAAATCAAAATACAAAATGTAGTATCTGAAAAATATCATTCTAATATCTGAAGAGCCCAAAAAACAAATTGTAGTATCTGAAATATATCATTTTAATATCTGAAGGTCCCTCGTTAACTAAGGGATCCTTGTCTATGGCATCTTGAATTTTACTAATTAACTATAAAACCAAAAAACATAGTGTAGTATCTGAAATATATCATTTTAATATCTGAAGGTCTCGTCAAGTAAGGAATACTTGTCTATGGCATTTTGAATTTTATTATTTATCAATAAAACCAAAATGCAAAGTGTAGTATCTGAAAAATATTATTTTAATATCTGAAGGTCCCTCGTGAACTATGGTATCCTTGTCTATGGCATTTTGATTTTATCATTTAACTATAAAATCAAAATATAAAGTGTAGTATCTGAAAAATATCATTTTAATATTTGAAGGGCCCTGGTATAGTAAGGGATCCTTGTCTATGGCATTTTGAATTTTATTATTTAACTATAAAACCAAAAAACAAAGTGTAGTATCTGAAAAATATAATTTTAATATCTGAATGTCCCTCGTAAACTAAGGGATCCTTGTCTATGGCATTTTTCATTTTATTATTTATCAATAAAACCAAAATACAAAGTGTAGTATCTGAAATATACCATTTTAATATCTGAAGGTTCCTTGTGAACTAAGAGATCCTTGTCTATGGCATTTTGAATTTTATTATTTAACCATAAAACCAAAATACAAAGTGTAGTATCTGAAATATATCATTTTAATATCTGAAGGTCCCTCGTGAACTAAGGGATCCTTGTCTATGGCATTTTGAATTTTATTATTTATCAATAAAACCAAAATACAAAGTGTAGTATCTGAAATATATCATTTTAATATCTGAAGGCCCTCGTGAACTAAGCGATCCTTGTCTATGGCATTGTGATTTTTATCATTTAACTATAAAATTAAAATACAAAGTGTAGTATCTGAAAAATATCATTCTAATATCTGAAGAGCCCAAAAAACAAATTGTAGTATCTGAAATATATCATTTTAATATCTGAAGGTCCCTCGTTAACTAAGGGATCCTTGTCTATGGCATCTTGAATTTTACTAATTAACTATAAAACCAAAAAACATAGTGTAGTATCTGAAATATATCATTTTAATATCTGAAGGTCTCGTGAAGTAAGGGATACTTGTCTATGGCATTTTGAATTTTATTATTTATCAATAAAACCAAAATGCAAAGTGTAGTATCTGAAAAATATTATTTTAATATCTGAAGGTCCCTCGTGAACTAAGGTATCCTTGTCTATGGCATTTTGATTTTATCATTTAACTATAAAATCAAAATATAAAGTGTAGTATCTGAAAAATATCATTTTAATATTTGAAGGGCCCTGGTATAGTAAGGGATCCTTGTCTATGGCATTTTGAATTTTATTATTTAACTATAAAACCAAAAAACAAAGTGTAGTATCTGAAAAATAGAATTTTAATATCTGATTGTCCCTCGTGAACTAAGGGATCCTTGTCTATGGCATTTTTCATTTTATTATTTATCAATAAAACCAAAATACAAAGTGTAGTATCTGAAATATACCATTTTAATATCTGAAGGTTCCTTGTGAACTAAGGGATCCTTGTCTATGGCATTTTGAATTTTATTATTTAACCATAAAACCAAAATACAAAGTGTAGTATCTGAAATATATCATTTTAATATCTGAATGTCCCTCGTGAACTAAGGGATCCTTGTCTATGGCATTTTGAATTTTATTATTTATCAATAAAACCAAAATACAAAGTGTAGTATCTGAAATATATCATTTTAATATCAGAAGGTACCTCGTGAACTAAGCAATCCTTGTCTATGGCATTTTGATTTTATCATTTAACTATAAAATCAAAATACAAAGTGTAGTATCTGAAAAATATCATTCTAATATCTGAAGAGCCCAAAAAACAAATTGTAGTATCTGAAATATATCATTTTAATATCTGAAGAGCCTGAAAAACAACGTGTAGTATCTGAAATATAACATTTTAATATCTACTACTAAGGGATCCTTGTCTATGGCATTTTGATTTTATTATTAACTATTAAATCAAAATACGAAGTGTAGTATCTGAAAAATATTATTTTAATATCTGAAGAGCCCAAAAAACAAAGTGTAGTATCAGAAATATATCATTTTAATATCTGAAGGTTCCTCGTGAACTAAGGGATCCTTGTCTATGGTATTTTGATTTTATTATTTAACTATAAAATCAAAATACAAAGTGTAGTATCTGAAAAATATCATTTTAATATCTGAAGAGCCCGAAAAACAAAGTGTGGTTTCTGAAATATATCATTTTAATATCTGAAGGTCCCTCGTGAATTAACGGATCCTTGTCTACGGCATTTTGAATTTTATTATTTATCAATAAAACCAAAATACAAAGTATAGTATCTGATAAATATCATTTTAATATCTGAGGAGCCCAAAAAACAAAGTGTAGTATCTGAAATATATCATTTTAATATCTGAAGGTCCCTCCTGAACTAACGGATGCTTGTCTATGGCATTTTGAATTTTATTATTTATCAATAAAACCAAAATACAAAGTGTAGTATCTGAAAAATATTATTTTAATATCTGAAGGTCCCTCGTGAACTAAGGGATCCTTGTCTATGGCATTTTGATTTTATCATTTAACTATAAACTTAAAATACAAAGTGTAGTATCTGAAATATATCATTTTAATATCTGAAGGTCCCTCCTGAACTAACGGATGCTTGTCTATGGCATTTTGAATTTTATTATTTATCAATAAAACCAAAATGCAAAGTGTAGTATCTGAAAAATATTATTTTAATATCTGAAGGTCCCTCGTGAACTAAGGGATCCTTGTCTATGGCATTTTGATTTTATCATTTAACTATAAACTTAAAATACAAAGTGTAGTATCTGAAATATATCATTTTAATATCTGAAGGTCCCTCCTGAACTAACGGATGCTTGTCTATGGCATTTTGAATTTTATTATTTATCAATAAAACCAAAATACAAAGTGTAGTATCTGAAAAATATCATTTTAATATATGAGGAGCCCAAAAAACAAAGTGAAGTATCTGAAATATATCATTTTAATATCTGAAGGTCCCTCGTAAACTAAGGGACCCTTGTCTATGGCATCTTGAATTTTACTAATTAACTATAAAACCAACAAACATAGTGTAGTATATGAAATATATCATTTTAATATCTGAAGGTCTCGTGAAGTAAGGGATACTTGTCATTTTGAATTTTATTATTTATCAATAAATCCAAAATGCAAAGTGTAGTATCTGAAAAATATTATTTTAATATCTGAGGGTCCCTCGTGAACTAAGGGATCCTTGTCTATGGCATTTTGATTTTATCATTTAACTATAAACTTAAAATACAAAGTGTAGTATCTGAAATATATCATTTTAATATCTGAAGGTCCCTCCTGAACTAACGGATGCTTGTCTATGGCATTTTGAATTTTATTATTTATCAATAAAACCAAAATACAAAGTGTAGTATCTGAAAAATATCATTTTAATATATGAGGAGCCCAAAAAACAAAGTGAAGTATCTGAAATATATCATTTTAATATCTGAAGGTCCCTCGTAAACTAAGGGACCCTTGTCTATGGCATCTTGAATTTTACTAATTAACTATAAAACCAACAAACATAGTGTAGTATATGAAATATATCATTTTAATATCTGAAGGTCTCGTGAAGTAAGGGATACTTGTCATTTTGAATTTTATTATTTATCAATAAATCCAAAATGCAAAGTGTAGTATCTGAAAAATATTATTTTAATATCTGAGGGTCCCTCGTGAACTAAGGGATCCTTGTCTATGGCATTTTGATTTTATCATTTAACTATAAACTTAAAATACAAAGTGTAGTATCTGAAATATATCATTTTAATATCTGAAGGTCCCTCGTAAACTAAGGGACCCTTGTCTATGGCATCTTGAATTTTACTAATTAACTATAAAACCAACAAACATAGTGTAGTATATGAAATATATCATTTTAATATCTGAAGGTCTCGTGAAGTAAGGGATACTTGTCATTTTGAATTTTATTATTTATCAATAAATCCAAAATGCAAAGTGTAGTATCTGAAAAATATTATTTTAATATCTGAGGGTCCCTCGTGAACTAAGGGATCCTTGTCTATGGCATTTTGATTTTATCATTTAACTATAAACTTAAAATACAAAGTGTAGTATCTGAAATATATCATTTTAATATCTGAAGGTCCCTCCTGAACTAACGGATGCTTGTCTATGGCATTTTGAATTTTATTATTTATCAATAAAACCAAAATACAAAGTGTAGTATCTGAAAAATATCATTTTAATATATGAGGAGCCCAAAAAACAAAGTGAAGTATCTGAAATATATCATTTTAATATCTGAAGGTCCCTCGTAAACTAAGGGACCCTTGTCTATGGCATCTTGAATTTTACTAATTAACTATAAAACCAACAAACATAGTGTAGTATATGAAATATATCATTTTAATATCTGAAGGTCTCGTGAAGTAAGGGATACTTGTCATTTTGAATTTTATTATTTATCAATAAATCCAAAATGCAAAGTGTAGTATCTGAAAAATATTATTTTAATATCTGAGGGTCCCTCGTGAACTAAGGGATCCTTGTCTATGGCATTTTGATTTTATCATTTAACTATAAAATCAAAATACAAAGTGTAGTATCTGAAAAATATCATTTTAATATCTGAAGAGCCCAAAAAACAAATTGTAATATCTGAAATATATCATTTTAATATTTGAAGGGCCCTGGTATAGTAAGGGATCCTTGTCTATGGCATTTTGAATTTTATTATTTAACTATAAAACCAAAAAACAAAGTGTAGTATCTGATATATAACATTTTAATATCTGAAGGTCCCTCGTGAACTAAGGGATCCTTGTCTATGGCATTTTGAATAGTATTATTTAACTATACAACCAAAAAACTAAGTGTAGTATCTGAAATATATAATTTTAATGTGTGAAGGTCCTTCATGAACTAAGGGATCCTTGTCTATGGCATTTTTCATTTTATTATTTATCAATAAAACCAAAATACCAAGTGTAGTATCTGAAAAATATCAGTTTACTATCTGAAGAGCTCAAAAATCAAAGTGTAGTATCTGAAATATATCATTTTAATATGTGAAGGTCCCTAATGAACTAAGGGATCCTTGTCTATGGCATTTTTCATTTTATTATTTATCAATAAAACCAAAATACAAAGTGCAGTATCTGAAAAATATCATTTTAATATCTGAAGAGCTCAAAAATCAAAGTGTAGTATCTGAAAAATATCATTTTAATATCTGAAGAGACCGAAAAACAAAGTGTAGTATCTGAAAAATATCATTTTAATATCTGAAGAGCCCAAAAAAAAAGTGTAGTATCTGAAATATATCATTTTAATATGTAAAGGTCCCTCATGAACTCAGGGATCCGTGTCTATGGCATTTTTCATTTTATTATTTATCAATAAAACCAAAATACCAAGTGTAGTATCTGAAAAATATCATTTTACTATCTGAAGAGCTCAAAAATCAAAGTGTAGTATCTGAAATATATCATTTTAATATGTGAAGGTCCCTAATGAACTAAGGGATCCTTGTCTATGGCATTTTTCATTTTATTATTTATCAATAAAACCAAAATACAAAGTGTAGTATCTGAAAAATATCATTTTAATATCTAAAGGGCCCTCGAGAATTAAGGGATCCTTGTCTATGGCATTTTGAATTTTATTATTTAACTATAAAAACAAAAAACATAAGTAGTGTAGTATCTGAAATATACTATTTTAATATCTGAAGGTCCCTCACGAACTAAGGGATTCTTGTCTATGGCATTTTGATTTTATTATTTAACTATAAAATCAAAATACAAAGTGTAGTATCTGAAAAATATCATTTTAAGCTCTGAAGAGCCCGAAAAACAAAGTGTAGTATCTGAAATATATCATTTTAATATCTGAAGGTCCCTCGTGAACTAAGGGATCCTTGTCTATGGGATTTTGAATTTTATTAATTATCAATAAAAGCAAAATACAAAGTGTAGTATCTGAAAAATATCATTTTAATATCTGAGGAGCCCAAAAAACAAAGTGTAGTATCTGAAATATATCATTTTAATATCTGAAGGTCCCTCGTAAACTAAGGGATCCTTGTCTATGGCATTTTGAATTTTATTAATTAACTATAAAACCAAAAAACATAGTGTAGTATCTGAAATATACCATTTTAATATCTGAAGGTCCCTCGTGAACTAAGGGATCCTTGTCTATGGCATTTTGAATTTTATTATTTAACCATAAAACCAAAATACGAAGTGTAGTATCTGAAATATATCATTTTAATATCTGAAGGTCCCTCGTAAACTAAGGGATCCTTATCTATGGCATTTTGAATTTTATTATTTCACTATAAAACCAAAAACAAAGTGTAGTATCTAAAAAATATCATTTTAATAACTGAAGAGCTTAAAGAACAAAGTTTAGTATCTGAAATATATCATTGTTATATTTGAAAGGCCCTGGTAAAGCAAGGGATCCTTGTCTATGGCATTTTTAATTTTATTATTTAACTATAAAACCAAAAACAAAGTGTAGTATCTCAATTATATCATTTTAATATCTGAGGGTCCCTGATGAACTAAGGGATCCTTGTATATAGCATTTTGAATTTTATTATTTAACTATAAAATCAAAAAACATAGTGTAGTATCTGAAAAATACCATTTTAATATCTGAAGAGCCCAAAAATCAAAGTGAAGTATCTGAAATATATCATTGTAATATTTGAGAGGCCCTGGTAAAGTAAGGGATCCTTGTCTATGGCATTTTGAATTTTATTATTTAACTATAAAACCAAAAAACATAGTGTATTATCTGAAATATATCATTCTGATATCTGAAGGGCCCTGGTAAAGTAAGGGATCCTTGTCTATGGCATTTTGAATCTAACTATTTAATTATAAAACCAAAAAACAAAGTGTATTATCTGAAATATATCCTTCTGATATCTGAAGGGCCCTGGTAAAGTAAGGGATCCTTGTCTATGGCATTTTGAATCTAACTATTTAATTATAAAACCAAAAAACAAAGTGTAGTATCTGAAATATATCATTGTAATATTTGAAAGGCCCTGGTAAAGTAAGGGATCCTTGTCTAATGGCATTTTGAATTTTATTATTTAACTATAAAATCAAAAAACATAGTGTAGTATCTGAAAAATACCATTTTAATATCTGAAGAGCCCAAAAATCAAAGTGAAGTATCTGAAATATATCATTGTAATATTTGAGAGGCCCTGGTAAAGTAAGGGATCCTTGTCTATGGTATTTTGAATTTTATTATTTAACTATAAAACCAAAAAACATAGTGTATTATCTGAAATATATCATTCTGATATCTGAAGGGCCCTGGTAAAGTATGGGATCCTTGTCTATGGCATTTTGAATCAAACTATTTAATTATAAAACCAAAAAACAAAGTGTAGTATCTGAAATATATCATTGTAATATTTGAGAGGCCCTGGTAAAGTAAGGGATCCTTGTCTATGGTATTTTGAATTTTATTATTTAACTATAAAACCAAAAAACATAGTGTATTATCTGAAATATATCATTCTGATATCTGAAGGGCCCTGGTAAAGTATGGGATCCTTGTCTATGGCATTTTGAATCTAACTATTTAATTATAAAACCAAAAAACAAAGTGTATTATCTGAAATATATCCTTCTGATATCTGAAGGGCCCTGGTAAAGTAAGGGATCCTTGTCTATGGCATTTTGAATCTAACTATTTAATTATAAAACCAAAAAACAAAGTGTAGTATCTGAAATATATCATTGTAATATTTGAAAGGCCCTGGTAAAGTAAGGGATCCTTGTCTAATGGCATTTTGAATTTTATTATTTAACTATAAAATCAAAAAACATAGTGTAGTATCTGAAAAATACCATTTTAATATCTGAAGAGCCCAAAAATCAAAGTGAAGTATCTGAAATATATCATTGTAATATTTGAGAGGCCCTGGTAAAGTAAGGGATCCTTGTCTATGGTATTTTGAATTTTATTATTTAACTATAAAACCAAAAAACATAGTGTATTATCTGAAATATAGCATTCTGATATCTGAAGGGCCCTGGTAAAGTAAGGGATCCTTGTCTATGGCATTTTGAATCTAACTATTTAATTATAAAACCAAAAAACAAAGTGTAGTATCTGAAATATATCATTTTAATATTTGAAGGGCCCTGGTATAGTAAGGGATCCTTGTCTATGGCATTTTGAATTTTATTATTTAATTATAAAACCAAAAAACAAAGTGTATTATCTGAAATATATCATTCTGATATCTGAAGGGCCCTTGTAAAGTAAGGGATCCTTGTCTATGGCTTTTTGAATCTAACTATTTAATTATAAAACCAAAAAACAAAGTGTATTATTTGAAATATATCCTTCTAATATCTGAAGGGCCCTGGTAAAGTAAGGGATCCTTGTCTATGGCATTTTGAATCTAACTATTTAATTATAAAACCAAAAAACAAAGTGTAGTATCTGAAAAATACCATTTTAATATCTGAAGAGCCCAAAAAACAAAGTGTAGTATCTGAAATATATCATTGTAATATTTGAAAGGCCCTGGTAAAGTAAGGGATCCTTGTCTATGGCATTTTGAATTTTATTTTTTAACTATAAAACCAAAAAACAAAGTGTAGTATCTCAATTATATCATTTTAATATCTGAAGGTCCCTGATGAAGTAAGGGATCCTTGTATACAGCATTTTGAATTTTATTATTTAACTATAAAACCAAAAAACATAGTGTAGTATCTGAAAAATATCATTTTAATATCTGAAGAGCTCAAAAAACAAATTGTAGTATCTGAAATATATCATTCTGATATCCGAAGGGCCCTGGTAAAGTAAGGGATCCTTGTGTGTGGCATTTTGAATCTAACTATTTCATTATAAAACCAAAAAACAAAGTGTAGTATCTGAAATATATCATTTTAATATCTAGGGGGCCCTGATAAAGTAAGGGATCCTTGTCTATGGCATTTTGAATCTAATTAATTATTTATTAAACCAAAAAACAAAGTGTAGTGTCTGAAATATATCATTTTAATATTTGAAGATCCGTGGTGAAGTAAGGGATCCTTGTTTATGAGATTTCTAATCTTATTAGTTAACTATAAAACCAAAAAACAAACTGTACTATCTATAAGACTTACCCCAATTTTGTAGTAGATAAACATTAGGTATTCCTATTACCATCACAAATTAATTAAACATATTCACCACAGAAAAATAAATGTTAATTGGAACTTTTCACTTAAAACTCACTTTTATTTTAAAACTTTAAGCAAGTATAATCGGTTTTTTGAATCCGTTCAATATGCCTTAAGTACCTGATAATACTTTCGGCAAATATCGATCACGCCACGTAAGATACCGGAAACTTTTGCACCAGCACCCACCTCATTACCCTCTAACAACACATTTTTAACTGAAACAAAATAAAATAAGTAGGTATAATTTAAGTACGCAGTATTCACACTGAACAAAAATGTAAACACAAAAAAAACAGCGGTCGATATAACTTTTTATATAGAAAATAAAACTGTAAATAGGTGCAAAACACTATATCTATAAAAATAATAATGTTTACGTTCCTTTAGGCTTAGATAGGTAGGTACCTGATGTGTCTAAAATGAATCGCATACGATTAAAGTTTGTCTGTAAATTTTAATAATATAAACAATTATAAATTACTTTTATAATAAATACTAGCAGCCAATAGATTCAGTTACAATCAGTTCAACCTTAAAAAGAAATTACGAACAAAAATAGACGAGAACCTTAAACCTTAAATTGTGTTATTAGAAAAAGATTTACATTATCACGAAAAACAACTCTCCATTCTTTGTTTCTCCAGACCAACAACAAACGCGAGCCTACTAGTCGTTCTGAAATCATATTTAGTCTTCTATTTACAGCAGCTGTGTTCCTCTAAGCCTATAAGGGTTTACTACTATCAAAGTTCCACATCTCGATTATCTTAAAGTCGATTATCTTAAAGGCTTATCAGTAGCAGTAAATGACTGCAAAAACAAAGATTCTATTAGAACCTGATTTGTGTAGCACGTAACCCGAGTTCAATTTAGGTTTAATTATTTCCTGCAGGTGCTAACAGTGTTAGCAAAACGCGCGGCGAGATTTAATTTTAATATTTTAGTGGAGAGCTAAAACGTGTTTTCTAATTAATAACTTTATTTTCCTGGTCACAGTATTTTAAATAGTTTATAAATAAATTGAATAAAATTACAAAGTTACTGTCATAATATGCAAAATCAATTCTGCGAAATTTGAATGATTTGATTATTTTATAAATTTTGATTTATTTATAGCACAACTGTTAATTTTCAATATACCGGGTGGTCCCTAATATCTTAAAAACGGCACATTTTTCGGAAAAAAGTTCAAATAAAAGTTGTTTGCTATTGTGGGGGAAAAACAATGGAGGCACGGATTGCGTAGTTTGGCAACAGTTTCAAGGTTATCTCAAGGTCAACTCGTTTTTTCTTAATGGAAACATATATTTTTCATTACCGAATCGGATTCTACATAAAAAAACAACTAACTTATATATATAATAATTTTTTTTTGATTCCGATAATAATTTGGCTTAATTTCTCTGTTTGTTGTGCTTGGAAATGAGGTTCAACAATTTAAAAATCATCGACTGATTATTTGATTTTAGATAATTATTAAAATGCTATTATTTATTTTTTCTTTGTTTTAACGTTTCGACAAGACCACCTGCCTTCATCAGGAATTTAGTAAAATACGTTAAAATAAAATGCAAGGGATATAGCATTTTAATCTGCAAAACCACAGGTAATATCAACAAAACTTTTTCTGAGATAGAAAGATATTCCATATTTTGTTAAAAATAGCAAAATTGATAACAGACTAACGAACGTACCTACTGATAGTCATTCGGAAGTAAAAGTTAATAATTCCTCATACCAAATATTTAATTTTTATTTTTTTCTACTTAAAGAAAAAAGTATTAAATTTTTCATCTGGTAAACATTTTTGCACATTTATAGCAAAGAAATCATTCATAATAGCTTTACACTTGTGAGTGACAATAAACAATAAGTTAGTTTTCAGAAAATATGGAACATCTTTCTGTAACACAAAAGGTTTAGATGATATTGCTCCATGTAGAATGTCACAGAAATGTCGATAATGCCGTAGCATTGTATATGCAACGTTTTCCAGAAAGAAATTCTATATTCCGCGCTACATTTTACCGTGTTGTGAAGGATTTTAGAGAAACCGGAAATGTACAGCCGAAAAAAAGAGCTAGACCAGCTACTGTCAGTGGTGAAAATAATGAAATCGTAGTATTGGCGGCTATTGCTGTGAATCCGCATGTTTCTTGTCGAAGAATTTCTCGAGACTCTGGAATTTCTAAATCAAGCATTCTTAGGATATGAAAACGGCATAAATTTCACCCGTATCACAACGCTTTCCATCAAGAACTTCATGGTGATGATTTTGAAAATCGAGTCAGATTTTGTCAGTGGGCACGAGAACAAATTCGATTAAACAGAAACTTTTCCTTTAGTGTGTTGTTTTCGGACGAATCTGATTTTACAAACCATGGACAGGCGAATCGCCACAACCTGCATTATTGGAGTCACGAAAATCCGCGATGGTTAAGAGAAGTGGAACAACATGTATGGTGTGGAATTCTTGGAGATAGGTTGATTTGTCCATATTTTATTGAAGGAACATTGAATGGACAAAAATATCAGCAGTTTCTACAGGCAAATATGTGGTTTCAACATGATGGCTGTCCTGCACATTATGCCAGAATATTCCGTGAAGTCTTAGATCATGAATACCCTGATCCATGGATTGGAGGAATTTGAGCAGAGGGAATATTATTCAGAGTCTGGAATCCCTCATAAAGCGAGTTGATAAGTGCATTGAAGTTGGAAGTCATAATTTTGAGCATTTATTATAATAAATTTCAAGGTTTTGTCGAGAGGTTTTTCTTTCGTGTAATAGCAAATAAATGTTGTAAAAAATGTGATTATTTCAATCGGAATAAAAAAATGGTTTTAACAAAAGTTATTTGTTTTTTTTCTGTAGAATACGATTCTGTAATAAAAAAGCTATGTTTCTATTTTAAAAACAGAAGTTGACCGTGAGATAACCTTGAAACGGTTATCAAATTCGCCAATGGATACCACCGCTGCATTTGCCCTACAATAGCAAACCATTTTTTACTGAAACTTTTTTTTCGAAAAATGTGCCGTTTTTAAGATATAAGGCTGTCTCTAGATAAGTGGACCACCCGGTATTTTACATATTTTGTGAGGTAAATAAATACCCTGAGCAATAACATTATAAAGTTGGCACTTGTATGCATGAAAGTTAATATCCGTCTATAAGCAAAAAGTAATAATAATCATATGATACATATTGTTTAGTAACTAGTTTTATGTTTGTTTATTATCCTAATTATTATATTATTGTTTATTAATAACTCATTTAATTTATTATACATATTGTATTCTCGAGTATGACGTCACATAGTTATTAGCCTATTAGTCCTGCATTTTCAATGGCAGCGGCTCTGTGTCGGTATTCTGATTGTTGGTTATACTGTGAAAATAGTATACTTTGGTTTGGTTCCTAAGCAACCACAAAAAATGTACAACAACATAACTTTTTGAATTTAATTTTGATTGTAATGTAATTAATGTATTAAATCTGTTAAAAATCCTTTTCTAAATTAATATTCATTCATTACCTTTGTTTCAATTGTGCAGTTATCAATTTTTATTAAAGTTTAATCCATCGGTTCCCAAGGTGGGCGATAACGCCCCTTTGTGGGCGCTGCAGGCCTCAAGGGGGGCGGTAAGAGACCCAGAAAAAAATGGAGGCGTTGTGTAGAGGCTTGGGGGCTAGGACGACTCTTAGACACCGAGTGAGCTCTCGACTAGAACTTGTGAACATCAACTAATATTAATTAAGAGATTGCTCAAACTCGGTTCGATATTTCTCTCCGCGTAGTTCATATATCTCTCCTGATTTATTCAATAAATAAAACAAAAATCATGTCAATCGGTCGCTCCGTGTCGAAATCAAAGTAGAAACAAACAAACAATTAAAAATACAACAGACACACTTTCGCATTTTAATAGTCATTAGTATTCCTAGATACGTAATTTTCCTTTGCCAACTAATGAGGATGATGAAGATGAGAAAATATGTGAAGAACTAGCGTAGTTCATATATCTCTCCTGATTTATTCAATAAATAAACGTTAAAAATCATGTCAATCGGTCGCTCCGTGTCGAAATCAAAGTAGAAACAAACAAACAAATAAAAATACAACAGACACACTTTCGCATTTTAATAGTCATTAGTATTCCTAGATACGTAATTTTCCTTTGCCAACTAATGATGATGATGAAGATGAGAAAATATGTGAAGAACCCAAGTTCAAAATGTCCTGGTATCGTTCGGTGAAGTCAATGTGGAGGTTTTCCAAATGTTTGCAGTAGGCAAGCAAGTCGTCGTTACTACAGGATACTGATAAATTCCGAAAATTGTGAAACTCACGTTTGCCGATATTCTTTTTGTGCAGAAGCAGTTTGGCTGCAATAGCAGCAACGACATTTTTTGTTTTAATTAAATTTAGTTCATCGCCTTGCAGTTGGAGATTCATGTCGTTGAACAATTTATACAGGTTTGTCATGTAAGCTATATCATTGTTTGATGTAATGAGCTTGTTGGGCAATGAAGCATTTATGGCACCCTGTCACAGCCGGAGCGCCATCCGTAGCAACTGATATAATATTTTTCAAGGGAATCTCTTTCTCATCAAAAAACTTTTCCAATGTAGGTATTGAATATGGTTTCGCCTTTTGTATGGGTCTCTAAATTTCTAGTAAACAATAAAAGTATCGATTATGTTTGTTTTATTTTGAATAAAAGACACTCTGTCTGAATACTATAAAGTTGCGTTTCAATAATCATTCTCATTGGCAGGTGTAGCCCGTAAGAGTTAACTTGAGACCTGAGCGCCGTTATGTGTACTTCCTACTGCGCGCAGGTGTCAAATTAACTCTTGTGGGTTATAGTAAATAAGTCTCGTTTAGAATGAATGTTTAATCTCCGCCAAAATAGCTCACAATAATGAATTAATTTAATTTGAAGTTATAGTGGTTTTTAAGTAGGTGAAAAATAATTTATTCTCAAAGTGGGCAGTAGACAAAATAAGTTTGGGAACCCCTGGTTTAATCCAATATAACAAATTAACGCTCTGTTCTTAATTAAAAGCAAGAAAAAGAAAATATTTCGAGTTAAACAGGGCAAAACCTATCGAAAAAGTAAGTAACTTATCAAGAGAAAAGCTACAGCACAGCAGATTTCGAATACAATACCACTGGAAAATGGATGAAATATTATTTGAATGCATATTTTGTATAAATTTGCGACTAGGTCTGTATGTAACGCCAATGCCGGATCGTAAAGCTAAACTTCCATGGATACATGGGAAATCTAGCAACAACATTGGTGTGTATTTCCCATGTATATAGGTAGTAGCAAAATCAACCTCACCGTGTCAATATTCACTATATTATTAGATCCGTTTCCAAAAACAAAACTATAGTTTGTTACAGTGTGGGACTGCTCATAACATTAGAAAATACGTACTGCATGCAAATAGGATAGAGTGAGAGTGAGAGGGATTATAGCTAAACAAAATATGCATGAGTAGGGAGCAGTTTCACGCCAAATATGTGGTATACCGAAGCTGAAATAGAATGAGGGTACGAATTAAAAAATTACATCATAGAAAGTGAACGTTGGACGTCCAATACTGCGACAAGCTTCGATATTTCTGAGTCTATATTCATCACATTGAAATGTACGGCAGCATAAGTTATTTGCCCTTTGCACCTAAAACGGAATCCTATAACAATTTGTGAGGACTTGTTAGAGCAGCAAAACAAGTCGCAAATTTGCGTGTGGTTTCACGAGCTGCAACCAGTGACTTTAGGGTCAGCAAAGTGACGGACTACGTCATTATATTTTTTCCGGTATCCGAAGGCAATATAAGAAGTTGTGGAGACTTTAGTAGTAGTATGACATTTTTATACAAACAATACTGCTTTGGAGAAGCTCACACTCTTTTATTCTTTTGCTGCTGTAATTTATTATAGAAAATATTGTAGTAATTATATGGTTCAAAATGCTGATACAATTTCATTGAGAACTTAATACAAACATCTTTCATGGAAAATAATGTTTTTCTAATTACGCTATATATGTATATTCACATCATATCCATAATGTAGGTGAAAACAGCTTTTAACAACGATTTTAAAGATTTTCAATAATATAAGGAAGGAAAAGCTGTTCACAATCAATCATCTCCCTGTTCCATAAAAGCATAATCCGAAAATAAAGCATATAATGGATGGCTTAAGAAAGTTTTCTTTATTGTTTAAGAAATGCTAAAGCCACATATTGTGCGTAGTTTTACTTCTTAATATGAAATTGGTTTCAAAATACTGACGAAAACATTTTTTTTTCTTATAAAAGAATCGACATAAACGATAGGTAACCACATTAATGCTCTGGTCCATTATATTGAATGAGTGATTCAGACTAAAGCTATAGTTACAATTTTTGTGTACTCTAATAGCAAAGATTAATATTAATCTTTGCTAATAGGTACAATATAAGCATTCATTTTGGAAAAAGTTACAATTAAGAAAGACCTACAGTCAAATGATGATGAACACATATTTTCAACCATAGTAATGATCCATCTAGAAATTTAAGTCCAATTTACAGCTCTCCTAATATAATCTTATAATCTATTAAGAGGCAAATTGACATACAGCTAGAACCTCAACTAAAACACCTTTCTTCCTGTCAGGTTCCCCCGAAATCTCTAGCAAATAATATTATATCCAACTTTCGAAAGTTTTAGGTAGTTAAAGTGTATTGTACCATCTAAAATCAATCAGAAATATTATTTACTTCAAGAGATTTCGTCAATAATATCAGAATGACGCCAGGTTTTTTAGCTACACCTGTTTCTTTCATATTTCGCTTATATACAGGCTCCTAAACATTTTGTACTAGAGTTGATACCACAAATACTAATACATTTTCCAAAGTTGCTCGATTCCCTATGGTCGTCTCAAGTTTTGAAATTTTATCTTATTTATCTCAGCTCAGCTAAACTATCATAATATAATCATCTTCCACTTAATTGCGTTTTCGATGTACCAGGAACGTCAACTATCTAAATTTCATTTGCAACACCATATCCAATATTTTAGATTCACATGAACATAGGAACAGACGAAATACAATTGCGACCACAGCTACATCTGAAAAGGGGCCAACTAAATTTCTAACTTCAAACCAAACTGTCTTAGTTGTCAAGTAATTTTATAAATTCAACATCAAATAAAATGAGTTTATAAGTAAAAATTAGCTTTGTCATTTCTTATTGACAGTGGGGAGTTTTGTAAAATATCAAAGGAACATATTGTGTGAGTTTCCCAGTCTTTTGCACTTGCACGACCATTATTGTAAAGGTCAGCGGGTAGTATTCTTCTCTCAGTAATATCTGACAAACACAAAGTAGAGGCATGTTTAGCAGCTGAACAGATTCATCTGCGACATTTTCAGGTGGTTCTACCGAATAAGTTTCTTATAACGTTGAAGTAGTGGCTCTACATTTTGAAATACACAACAGTATTGTTTCAAAACAACAATTGTTTGCCTTATTCCAATTCATGAAGCAAACTCAAATGGCAAGACACGAGCTACCCATTCTACCCTAGAGTCAAAAATCAATAAGTACATTGCAGACACTGAGCATACATATCTTGAGATTATAGTAATTACTCAAATTTATAACAACAGTCACAATTGAAAACCCTATACATCTCAGCTGTATAAATTTAATGAAACCCCTTGTAGCTTATTCCTGGAAACTGATAACCATCTTGAGTTCAATCCAAGACAAATGAATTAATTTGAATACCACATCCAAACACAAAGGTGGAAAGTCAAAGCCAACTGGGATCTAAACTCCCACTATGACTCTCTCTAACTCTCTCTGTATGAATTTCAAAGGTGTCATTGTGACTAGTAGAATCTAATTTTAATTCGCGGTTTCCCCATATATAGCATATCAGTGCTTGTGTGCCTTTGTTCTCTCCTAGTATACACGAGATAACAGTTATTATTGCCTGTTATTGTTGATGATTTGCTACCGCTTAACTCCATCAACCAAATTAGGCCCGCCGAAGGCTATACAAACATTATTTTATGTTCTATTATAGATGGCTGATAACATGGAATTTATTAAATTAATCAAAATATTTGCCTTATCGAAGATATATCATTTTTATACAGGATGTACAGCACTGTGTACTATTTCAGGTGTTTTTAGATCGCCATACCATTATGCTATATAGGATGATCCAAGTTATAGCACAATACACTTATAACCGGGTGTTGTACGAGGGTTGCCTTTTATATTTGGGGATTAGAGAACAATAACAAATATTAATCATCGAAAATCACTTTATTGTTTTTCAAAATATTCCCGATGAAGATCTATACACTTTTGCATGCGTTTGAACCAATTGTCGAAGCACTTTTGCCACTCTGATTGAGGTATTTCCAAAACATGCATTTTGAATGCAGCAACCGCTTCTTCAGGTGCCGAAAAACGTTGACCTCTCAGTTTGTTTTTTACGTACGGGAATAAAAATAAGTCATTCGGTGCCAAGTCAGGACCATACGTCGGATGACTCATCAAATCGATGTTTTAGGTGCTCAAAAATGCAGTTGTTTGAGCCGATATTTGAGAGCTCGCATTGTCGTGGTGAAGAGTGATCCGTCTTCGGCCGTTGGTTTTCCTGATTTCTTGGAAGACAACTGGCAAACAAATGGTTGTGTACCACTCAGAATTGACTGTTCTGAGTTGTTCTAGTGATACGGTTGCGCCATGTCCAGTTTTTCCGAAAAAACAGGCGACCATTTGCTTGGAAGTGCTTCGTGCGCAACAAGTTTTGTTGCGTTTGGCTCATCCTGAAACACCCATACAATCGACTGCTGTTTACCTTCGGGTTCATACGCATAAATCCACGATTCATCACCTGTCATAGACGTGCTTCGAAGCACCGCGATGGTATTTTTTGAGCATTTCTTTCGACCAATCGACACGAGTCTTTTTTTGAGCGAATGACAAATTGTGTGGGATCCAACACAAACAAATTTTTTTGACAGTCAAATGTTTATGCAATATTGAATGTATGCTGGTCCCACTAATGCCTAAGGTTGTCTCAATGTCTTGATAGGTCACATGACGATCTTGCAATATCAGTACGCGCACAGCATCAATGGTTTTCGGAACAACAACTGATTTTGGACGACCTTCACAAAATTCGTCTTGGAGTGAACTACGACCACGATTGAATTCACCATACCATCGATAAACACTGGTCCTTGATGGAGCTTCGTCGCCAAAAATTGAATTAAGTTTATCCATGCACTGTTGCTGAGTTCATCCACGTCGAAAGTTGTAAAAAATAATCGCACGAAAATGTTTACGAATTAATTTCATTTTTGGGCCGAGATGAATCCTTTAAGTTACTGTAAACAACACAAATAGCGCTCGTATGTCAAAACGTTCTGAGTACGTATAACCTCAAAAATGTCCAACTTTACGATAGAGCTGTCAGTTGCCAGATTGCAACACCAGGGTTACCAAATCCCGAAATATAAAAAGCAACCCTCGTATAAGCGTAGAGCTCTTGAGAAAAATGGACCATAGGCAGATTTGTGAGGACAATAAATGAAAAAATTTACTGCTGCCCTCGAGGCACGAATGGGTCTCCATATTTTAGTGTAAAAGTAACATTTCTTTGACATTTTTGTTATTTATCTTTCTCATATGACTCCTGAAAAACCTTAGAAAACAACAATAAAATAATGAAGAGGCAAAATGAACATGGACGCCAGACCCAGAAAGCTGAAGGACTATGTATTCAAAATAAAAATAATATTTCTTTGAAATTATTCCAACATGGAGCAGTCGAACTAGAACAAACCTTAATACAATCAAAAGCAATGTCAAAAGGCAAGAAAATAACAAGAGAACGTACAAATATTGAAGACAGATTACACCCGTCGCCGTCGCGTCGGTCGGAAGAGTCTGTATAAGTGTTGCGCAAGCTGCAGAGGAGGAAGAAAGAATGCAAGGAAGAAGATAGAAGAGAATGAGCGAAAAGGATTAAAAAGGGAATTGCTACAATATCAATGCAGGAATCAAAATAGTGGAGCTAAGTGGCAGTACATTCGCAATAGGAAATTAAAGAAGTGCTAATTTGACACATAACCTCAGTATTAAATTAGATGAAAATAAACTTTGAACAATATTGTATTCAATTAGATCAAAGCTTTTGGAATGAATAATAATTATTGAATATTAATTAGTTTTAATAAAAGCAGCAAAAGAGAATTTATTAAAAGCGCACTCATAAAAGAGTAGATAGCTACAAACAATCGCGAGACCAGCAACAGTCCCAATCATTGGTATTTGAGTGAATATTAACTAGAATCAAATAAGGGTAGAATCGCCCACGTACATCACGCTCACAAAAGAGGATCTTAATGATTGTCCCTCGTAAACGAGTGACAGTCTGTATTTGAACTGCGTCTCTCAGTTAATAGTTACTTGATTAGATTAAGAAAACTATATTAAAATAAAAAAGAAGTCAAATATATTTTACTAACATTATTTAATTATTTAAAGAATATACAAAAGTCAATTCAATAAAAAGGACAAGTCTCAAGAAATCAGTAAATTATCAATTACAATATTTAAAATTTGTACTTACATAATAATCATCATCATCGACACAGCTGATCTTTATCGGCAATTTTCAGTTTCAAAAATGTTTAAAATTATAATTATTAATATTATAAACTCGCGTTGATAAACCGTGAAACTTAAAGACACTACTCAACGGGGAGATTTGTGCTTTTTATCGCTTCTAAAACGCGGAGCTTATTCGCCGAAATTGAAGGGAAGACCCGCTTTTTTCCTGTTGCGTAACAATTTATAACTTTTGATTTTTTGCGTCTATTCCTGGCGTCGTACCGCTTGTGTGAAAGAATGTCAATCAGCAAATTTTGTCTGTTTCGTATATTCAATACCGATGTTAGAGTCATGAACTTTTATAAGTTATTAATCAGCGAAAAATACTTAGTTCGACCGAATGCAATATTTTTATTAAAATATACGGGGTGTGACAGTATTTAGGGTTTTATTAAAAAAAACAATGCAAATTGTCTAATCATTTAACGCTCATAAACATCAAAAATTAAGCCGTGACGATACCATTTAATACATAGTAAACATACAATGGAACTGCACATGTCAATTGCTTATTTGGCATTTATAGTATAGTAGTATTTCGTAGAATGCGGCATATTTTGTAATTTTTATAACGATAATATGTTGTGCATTCAGCCATTAAGCAGATGAATTTTTAAAGTTTTCTTTTTACTGTTATTTATGTGTAGATTTATTGTAACTGCTACCATATCTACATCTAAATATAAAAACGGTTTCCATTCTAAATGGTCCTACATGAGCACTCTTTACATGCTTTACTGCTATTGCTAAAGAGTATCAGTTTTGATACCTGCATTATCCGAATTGAAAACTGGTCAGACGAGATATAGTAATTTTGGAAATGTGTACACACATCTATATCTATATATGGTATAAAGGATATAGAAACCGCTCGTAAATAAATTAGTCAATTTTGGCCATCGTCCAAATACTATAGATGTATACATCTATACTCACACAATATCTGCTGCCGGAGGCTATTACGACCGCTACTAGAGTTTGACCAGAATTAAACTTGGAATAACGACGTCTTCTCGACGATGGGAAATGGAAATTTATATGGAAAACAAATAAATCTTTTGTGTCTACTTACTTACAGTTGTGTTTTCCAATACCAATCGGGTTAGACCAGCAAAAAATACATAATATTATTTGAGTATCTAAATTATACAAGAAGCATGATAATAATTATTAGATAATTTATTTATTTTGGTAAACGACTTGCTTTTATGTAATTGAATATATTAAACCAGTGATCTACTCATGCGGAAGCATATCATCTAGACAAACACTCATATTACTTTCAGTTATGTAACAGAAAAATTACTAAATTCACCATCAAGAAAATGTACAAATTAAATCTAATTTGGCTCAATTCATACAGTTCTATAGAATCAACCAATTCATACAACAACAATGATAACCACAGTGCCCTAGACAGTCTTTTGCAGCGCTTTAATTAGTCCTGATCAATTTGACATCAAAGATTTAATGAAGAAATACTCAATTAACTTTTGCATATTTTAATCGATATTACTACGAAGGCCTGTCACGATCAAAGTGAACCAAAACCAAAAATATTCAAGTAGTTAACATATTTATATTTGTTTGTATTTAAAATCTATGTATAAAATTTACCAAACCATCAAAACTTAGATATCTATTTATGGACAGAAAATACATAAAACATTATAAAAGTAGACAGCACGAAAACTTTCTTAAAGTAACTTTATTAAAAATAAGTTTGCAGTAAAAAAATTAGCTACAGATTGGGCATATTATTTTCAGCAAAACCAAAACTTTCCTAAGATAAGTAAAACTTAGTTTACCGGCCACCACTCTACAATTTTGATGCCACTTCAGTGTAAGTTTCGTCTGTTTTTGCGGATGGCTCTCATAGAAGCCGGGCGAGCAACTTTCCTTATTGATTATTTATATTTAATCAAGTTAGTGTTTCTATTCGTGTTGGCTGCTTTTCATGAGGACTTCAATATTTTGATGTAATTAAATTTTCGTGTTTGAATTCTTTCACAATATACCTAGTACTTAAGTGAAATTATATGTTGCATAACTGAAATTCTGAAACAATTTTTTGTTGGTGAAACGGTATCTGAAACTTTATGTAAAATACGCTGTTATATGTATATATTTTTTAGTAAAAGGTTATCGAAAAACATAAAATTGAATATAAAATTTGCAGTATTGTCGATTCCACATTAATTCGTTGACCCCTTAAGTGCAATAAAATATAAAGACTTAAAACTCTATTATAAACATCGGCTATCTGTATACAGGATGATAAAATTATTGATTTATTAGCAGGGATTATTTAAAACTTCTTGTTTCCTATACAAGTAAAATTACGATAGATCATCCTTAATATAAAACGATCCATTTGTTGTTCTATATTTATAATAATACGTACTAATGTTTCGTTATTATTGAATATTTAACCCGATTGAATTAAAGGGAATAATTAGGAGAGAAAACACTTCACCTACACTAAGCACTTCTGTAATAGATTTAATTCAAAAATGTGTAAATAATATTTATGATCAGAGCTAGATAAATTTTGTTAGCCATGTTATGTAAATTGTATTGTAAATAAATAGGTTAATGCATAATAGTGTATGTATGTATGGAATTTCGGGATGGGGGTGGTGCGTATAAAACTCAATTAAAACCTCTTGAAACAATACAAAAAATATCATTAAAATTATATTTAATAAAAAACGAACATATTCTAGTAATCTGTTGTTTTCCGAGAGTAAGTTTATGGATATCAGGCAACGGTATTGCTACCGAATGATGCTGATACAACATAAGAATAGGAGTACACTATATTCTATAGAACATTTTTACCTCATAAGATACAAAAAAAAGTATGAATACTCACAAATTAGAGCCAGAAAAAAGATAGGACAACGTTCGCTTCGACTTTTAGCCCCAAGAATTTATGCCAATGTTCCGGTGGCGTTGAGAGCGGTTGCTTCAATTTTTATATTTAAAAGAGGACTCAGGCGGTGGATATTAACTTCCGGAGCATTAATACATATATTAATCGATTTTCAGTGAAGGGATTATTTTTGTTTTGTTTATTTTGTTTGTTTGTTTATCTATTTATTTGTTTTCCAAGCAAGTAGGTAGCTGGGTTATAAATATATTTTTTTTCTCTTATGTTTTTTTCTCTTATGCATTCGTTTTTATCTTTATTGTAGGACTGATGATGGCTTGTTGAGCCGAAACTAGTTTCCTTTACATAACTAAATTAAAAGTTTTTTGTGGTGTTGACTTTGAAAGTTTTTGTTTGTTTTCTTTTATTTGAAACTGACACTCCATTTTGATGATGGATAATTTATTTCGTTTTATAAATATTTTACATGAATTATATGGGCTTGCTAACGTATTGATCATTTGTGTCATGTCTTATTGAAGCGGATAATTTGGTTAATGTCTACTATGAAAAGAAATTAATCTTTATTTTTACACTTGATTGAATGTCGGCTGGCACACTAGCGTGTCATCTGCGTGGTAAAGATGCGCATTCAGATATTACTCGGTATGCTGTCAACGTCACCTTTGCACATTGATGATCCTCGTGATTTCCTTAGGTGTTTTCTCAGGGCGCAATGCCTTCAGGTCTTCCGCATCTGCGGATCTCTGATTATTAATAGCAGTTTTTCTGTTTGCTTTGTTGTTGCCCCAGTATGGCTTATCATGTCCTTGTTTAAGAATATGTTCTCAATATCTCTGTTACTCGTTTTTGGTCCAGCTTTTCGGGATCGCCCGCACCGGTCTTTTCGGGAATACATCTGCTGCTGCAGAGCCAGCCAATCCGTTGTATGGTTGCTCTAATTCCGTAGAACCCCATCATGGCCTGTCGAAGCCCTGAGGTTACTATTCAGTTCGCCTGTGACTTTAACATTCGAGCCTGGCTATCTGAGCATATATCAAATTGCAAATGGAGCACAGTACCGCCTGGAATATGGGTGTGTTTTTGTCCACTGATAATCTTAGATCAAAAACACATTTATGCATGCTCTGTACAATTATCCTTATGGAGAGACTATGATTATTAACACATACTTAAAAGCCTACGCATTACTGAAATAATAAGCCAAAATCATAGTCGAAGCTCTGGTAGAAAATTTCATCAACCAGAATTGGCATGCTGTTAGAACCTCAATCGAACAAGGAAAGAAAATTTGCGCCAGAAATATTTCAAAAATTCTATAGAAATCTGTCGGCCAACCAAGTCATGGCCACAGATTTCTTGGATTCCTGAGGTGTCAATAATATCGACTACCTTGTAAAGGAGAAAACGATAACCGACCAATATTATTCACAGTTATTGGACACATTTGACCTTGTTTTGAAGCAGAAACGACTGGATTTAGTGAAGAAAACTCTGCTGTTTTATTAGCAGAATACATCGGTGCCTACGAGTGTAGTCATCATAGCAAAAATTCATCAATTGGGCTACGAACTGCTACCTCATCCACCATATTCTATATATAAGATTTAGCTTCGTTCGACTATTTCCTGTTTTCAAACCTAAAGAAATGGCTGGGTGGTAGGAGATTCGCCGCTATCAGAGACCAACGCAAGGAAAACTTGGGGCATGAAATCGTGCAAGATGGTGACGTGTTGTCCCTGAAACCCGCCAAGCTACTGGAGTTTATAAGAGGTCATCGTCATTATTATTTAGAATGAATAAAAAATTAGAAAAACGTTGGACGTTTCCGTTAAAAGTCACGGATTTATTAAACCACCCTCGTATTCTCCCTAATCTTTTCGGTGGCTTTCAGGAATATGCTTGGTAAAATGTTTTGCCTTTTGCGCTTATTAATTATATTCGATTAAAAATACAATGGCGGTTGTGGGGATGGTATTGCTGGGTTGTAGATAAAGTATAAGAAAAACCAATTTATTCTATGGCGGCGTTTCGATAACTTTTATTACCATCGGTGGTCGGAGCTTCTTTCATTATATTTGTTTGTTTCTTGACACAGAAAAATATTGTTCGAGCCCTGAGATTGGAAATAAAAGCTTTCTTATACTGTGTCTATAACCGATCAATACCATCACTATTAATTTATAGTGTTTTACAATGGCTTATACTTAGTTCTGGTTTCAAAAATACTTCAATTTGTAGTCGATGAGTTTCGTGCATCTTCACTAAGGTGCGCATGGTATTTCACAGAAACAACTGTTCTTTCAACTACTTTTCAAATAGTGCAGAATTTATTTTTTGTTGAATACATACATGTTGATTTTCACAATCAATTTACAATGGCAGGTCGAGTAAAACATGTCCGATCGGTCCATAGAATATTAAAAAATCGTCATTTACTTTGAGGGAGTGCTGTGACATTTATCATTCATATACTATGGCTAAAATTTAGGCATATTCTACTTAACTCATTGCTCAGGTAATAACCTATAAAATATCTAAATAAGATAAAAAAAATGAGGTTCCTTCGCTATTGTATTTGCAGTAAAGTCAGTGGCGTAGATGCTGTTTTTAAAGGCGTCATTGTACCTATATCCATATCTCCGCCGCTGGTTTTCGTATTTTATCACCTCCTTTAGTCATGCTGTGTGCCAAATTAAAAAAATTTCTAATCAGTTTTTTTGTCCATATTCAAAATAATGTACTTTTTCCAAAATTTCATTACGGAGTGGAGTGTAATTTATTTTGGACAATAATCATCATCAATTTGTGGAGACAGACTCTGGGTTTTTGAATTGTCCAAAATATTATTTTTATGTAGTTATTTCCTTAATGACAGATATACAATGACTGTAAACAAAATTTGTCGCTGGTTTTGGAAACAAAAAAAAACTAAAATTAATAAAAACCCGCACAAAAGCAATCAAGTAGTTCTTTTCTTTAGAAAAATCTGTACCTATACTTTATCTGTCAATAAAGCTTACTAATCGTATTTTTTACAAGGGAAGTATATTAAAACATAAATGATTGCAAAATTTTATATCAGAGCGTTAACACATTATTATTAGCAGCATGAAAACTATTCCCAGACAATAACACATAAATTTTCACGGCTTTAGGAAAATCAGTCAAATAACATATACTTGGCTCGTTTCAAAAAAGGATTCCCGCATCGCTGCACTACTTGCTCACAAGTGAAAATATGTGAGCCAATAACTTTCGCGGACCAGGCACCATGCTAGATATAAAATAATTCCAGTTAATATTTCAAAACGATCTCAAGAGAAAAGCGGTTTCAGTGTGAGCAAAAAGCAGGAACGGTCAATTTTATATTTACATCGTCAAATAATATTGAGTTATGTTATTACTATTAATTTTCTTCGATTTGGAATTATTTGTTTTTAAATAATTATAATTATTTATACATATATTTTTTAAAGTGTTTGTCCTATACAAAGATTTTACGTAAATATTCTAAAATGTTCTAATAAAGCATTTTTAGATGACACAGAAATTGCAGCAATTTGGTTTTGCGAGAAACGTAATGGTACTCTAAGAGAATTTCTTAAAATTAACTAAATATTTATATGAAGTAGGAAATAAATAACAACATATAAATAAATATTTATATGTTGCTTGATTCTCTTGAGCTTAGATTGGTTGGTTTTTGCATCGCCATATCGACTGATGACTATGACAGGGATGTCAAAAAACCACATTCACCCTATACAGGGTGTTCAAAAAGAAGCGGTAATATTTAAAGGGATGATTTCCCAGGTCATTTTATGCTGCCAAATTTTAAAAGAATCAGTAATGAGATATTTGTCTTAATTAAAAAAAACCGTTATTTACCAAAAAATCATTAACACCTTCTATTTTGGAAATAATGCATTTCCGGACGTATGTTTATGGCAACTTTTCTTCATAAAATAAAATAACCTGATAAACCATCCCCTTAAATATTGCTGCGTCTTTTTGAATTAAAAATAAGTGTAGGTATAGTCTTTCTAATCTTCATTTAAAATGATATAAAAAAACCAAAACTCGATATCCTTTTGTAATGTCAATACCAACCTCAGCCGTCCATAGGCGCACCCCTTTAACTTTTCATAACAATACATGCCCTACAATATTTTAAAAATCCTTTATGTATTAAAAATTAATGTTAAATGTATAACTGTTTTGCCATTTAAAAAATATTTTTAAAAACAAATATTATATTATACAACTTACACTTGTCAGAAAATAATTCCCACTCAAAACGAAACCAAACGTGTTCCGCTCGTGTCACTGGTATACTGCCTTATAAAAAAAAAAAACTCTCTGTACAACTACATTGCAACCTAATACCGGCGGTGTCTGATACAGTGACTGCAAAAAGTTTCATCCACTTGAGGTATTATTAAAAATTATTATGTAATTTGATAGATCTTCTTTCATTTTATTAATCTATGAAAAACTATTGAACAAATCATGGTGACAATATTCTGCAACAGTGTTTTACTATCGGACACAAATTTTCTTGTTTAAATTCCACATTAAGACTTCGCCATACCATATGATGTCCATCCGATTATATTTCGATTAATCTGAGAAACTTATTCGTTACCAAAAATTATTTGTTTCATTCACTCTAATCATTAACCCAACTTTTTCCAGTCACTGTAGTTATTTTTATTACTGTCGGTATCCTTTGGTAGGCATGATTTGTATATCTTATATACGAGGGAGAAATGTATCAAAAAAACGCTGCATTCGATGCCCATTTCTAATGTAAAGAGGCATGGGAACGGATAGCCCCAGTAGAATCGTTAAATTTATATATTTTAAATGAAGATTAGGAAGACTATCACAAATTAGCAAAAGATAGATAGATATCATTCCTCAATGCCTTTATTTAAGAGAAGGCTTTCATAGGAATTTTGATTAAAATAATCTGCCGCTTCCTTAGAATACGGAATCCGAAACCTTAGGACTAAGATCGCTATTCAAGATTATCAATTTCTAACTATTAGTATTTGGTGTTATTATAAAAAGTAAAATGTGTTTATAATTAAATAATACGCGATCAACACAATTTGACTATCGTTTATCGTTGCTTTTTTTTCTTATTATTATTCACTTAGCCGCAAAAATAACGCGCAACCAAAAATTATGCTCAATCGCGAACCGATAAATCGATTTCGATAATTTTTTTTTTGAATTGTAGCTTTTTTGTTTGGTAATTGCACTGTAATAGAATTTTTTATTGAGACTTCAGTTTTAGGCTTATACAGGGT
Source organism: Apoderus coryli (assembly GCA_911728435.2). Taxonomy (NCBI): domain Eukaryota; kingdom Metazoa; phylum Arthropoda; class Insecta; order Coleoptera; family Attelabidae; genus Apoderus; species Apoderus coryli. The sequence continues at coordinate 8,314,344 of OU452199.1, read as the reverse complement.
GCAAAAATAATAATAGCAACAACAACAGATGGAATGGTGAAATCATACTGTAGGCTTATGTTTTCTAAACATTTTGTTTTTTTAATTTCTCTGATCTCTGTGAGATTAAAGATAATACACAAAATAGACAGCATCAACCCCCTCCTGCGAACCTGCAAGATGTGCAAATAATCGTAACAAATTTGGAATGGACTTGACCAAAATCAAATTTCCAATTTCCAATGCCGAGGCAATGTGAAGCAGTCATCAGAAGTAGAGGTGGAAGCACGCGCTAAGAATGTATTTTTTACTATTTATTGTTAGTGTTATTTTTAATTCAATGTTAGTTTAATAAAAAAACATGTTCTGGTATAAAACTGTGTATTTTCTTTGATATTAAAGATATCAGAGGCATTAAAAAACCAAATGGTTTGGAAAACATGAGGCTACAGTATGATTTCACGACGTCGCCCGTTGTTGTTGCTAATGCTCCCTACGGTCTGGTCTTTAACGTAAAAAAACTATTCTTATTTTTGCACCCTGTATAAGCCGAAACCTGAAGTCTGATTAAAAAATTCTATCACAGTGCAATTACCAAAGGAAAAAGCTACAGTTGAAAAAAAAATTATCGAAATCGATTTAACGGTTCGCGAGAAAATGAACTTTGAAATTAAGCATAATTTTTGGTTGTGCGTTATTTTTGCGGCTAAGTGTATGTTACATTTTTTATTTTCCCCCAGTTTTCTATACGATTCCATAAGCAAGATTTTCTACCGAAAATATACTAAATCACGAAAATAAATGATACCGGCTCTGGGCGTGAACGAGAGCCCCGGCCACTCGTGTCGCAAGTGCTAAATTATGTTATCATGGTATTTTAATATCGTCTTTTAAGAGCCACTATCCTGTTGAACGTCCATTATATTCGATGTTGTACTTGAACGTGACCTGCTAATAAATCTTAGAGTACACCCTACACACGGTTGAATATAATATTATGGAAAATTGATTAGGAACACTGGATGTAACATAATCCTTAATAAATATTATATTTAAAAGATCAAGTCGTTCCCGAAATTATTTTTAATTTATTTATATATCGTATATGAAGATTTATTTGAAAGCTTTACAATAGTTTGATGTAAAACCTATAAAAAGTTTTTGAAAATATCTACATTTACTCAGCGCTTCGTAGGTAAACACCTTGAGCAGTTGCGAGTTTATAAAAGTGTAGTGTAATCTTGGAATGAAATAGTTTCTATCTTTAGATTAATTCAAAATATTTCCATTTGAGAACATTTTGGAAACAAGACCGCGCATGAAAGTTATAAAAGTTGTTGCACGTCGCTCGTCAACTTCATTGTTGGCTATCAACAATATAGGCATTAATATACATGCTGTTTCGCAACGATCGATGCAGCTCTCTCGAAATATGTAAATATAATAATAATAATATAATCGTCTTTATTTAAAAAAAATCCTAAAGACAGCCAGTCGGAAAAGTAGATTTTCGTTTAATACATTTATACTTAGTTACTGACAACAACTAAACCTTAAAAAAAATTGAGATCTAGTCGAATATATCGTACATTTCTTGCGTCTCTATTAATGAAAGAAAGATTATATAGATACATTTCTTGCGTCTCTAAAATGAAAGAAACTTGACATTTTGACATCCGAGTCAAACTAAATTAAGTTAGAACCGTTATGGTTTTTCTATAACTCAGACGTACTAGATTTTATAAGTTAGAATCGTTCTAGTTTTTGAATAGTTCAGACTTACTAGTTTTATAAAGTTAAAGAATTATTTTAGTTTTTTTAAGAGTTTGGGCTTCTCAGTTTTCATAAGGTCTAATAATTTTTTCTAGTTCTTGTGAAGTATCATAAAGTACTATTTCAGTTTATAAAGTCCTGTTGATTTCCAGTTCTGAAATAATAAGTTTTCTAAAGTTCCTCTATAGTCAGTCGCCGTAAAGTTTTCTTCAGTAAGTTCTTTTGTTATTCTTTTTAATGTCTTTTTGATTCTAAAAGTTTTAGTAAAGTTAACATTTGTTTCTCTTTTTGTAAGTTTAATATTTCGAATAGTCGAATTTAAAGTCTGTTATAATTGTCAGGTTACATTTATTATTGTTAAAGTTTTATGTGGAAATTCATATAATTATTCGTAATTATATTAATTTACGTGTTCACTTTGTTAGATTAATATTTTCTTCCTTAGATTTTCATTTTGTTTTATTCTTTTTATTTATTCATATATATTTCTCTTATTGCTATTCATTTTTATTATTTATAATTAAATTAGTTTTTATAGCCCCAAACCTTGTGTTTTTATTTAACGTAACGCTTCTAGTTGGGGAAAGCTTTAGTAAACAAGGGTGGTTTTTTTAAATAAATGAAGTGTGATAAGTTACGGGTGACAGTTATATTTTAATACACAGTAGTACAGTTTGATATTATTCGTTTGTACTTTCATCAATTAAAAACTGAAAGTAAAAAGCGCTCGTAAAAGTTAAGAAACAGAAATTCAGTGGAGAAGACTTCGTGTTTGTTTGCGTCTTCTTATAAGGGAATAAATATATATAAATAAATATAAATATATTCCAATTCACGCGTGGGTGTTTTCGAAGCTGTTAAAACCGCAGCCCTAATAATACCAAATTAATACATTTATCATAATATATTAATAATTAAATTCAACGATTTAATTAATTTATTGCAGAGTGTATTCGAATGATAACAAACCCATTTTTTTTCTAAATAATTGAATAATATCCCTCTAATACTATTCCATTACAATAGTACATAATACTAGAAACAGAATAAATAGTACTGTGTTTTATTATTAAAATTAATAAATTCTCTGCAAATATTCGGCTTAATTATAGTTAAATATGAGTAATTAGAAACAAATATTTTGTGTGTATATGATGTATCTCATCCATGTGCATAGCTATAATGCAATACATATAGGTATATATTTTCAATTTATTTTAATTTTCATATCCCAGTGTAGACGTGTGGAAATTATGTGTATAAATGATATGGAGGTACATATTAATTATACCAGTAACATCATTAGCGTTATTAAATGCCAACACATGCAAGAATAATAACACATCATTAACAGTCTAAACGCCGCAGTTTAACACCTATACTTACATTTAGCCTGTAAAGGTGATTTACCAGTGTTAGTGTAAAGCGACTTCAACAAAAGTCACCGGTTTCGCTACAGCCTCATGTCACGTGTTAAGTTAAGTTGTCTCAACTGCTACATTTCACAATCTACATTGCCGGTACCTGTTATACCGTCTCATTTTATTTAGGTGATTTCTCAAGGCACAGTACCCTGTGCAGAGTCCTTTGGTTTTTCGCAGCTCACCGCTGCCTAGTGCTAGCAGGTTTCCAGTACATTTTGCTGTTGCGCCAGTTATGATCTTCTTAAGTGTCCGTATTGAACTTGTTGGTTCATGATATGAAAAATTGTGAGTTCGAGCATCCAGCAGTGGTGGTTCCATAGATGAAATATAGAGATATCACCTTACACTAGAAAAGAATCAGAAGTAAAAACAACCAAATGAAGGCCAATTTTCGAAAGAAGTTCAGGGGAATCTATTTTGCAGTTTAGAATCTTATAAAGAAAACCTAAGATCCGCCTGTTCGATAATGTATCAACATTAAGTAGTTCCATAAGATGATCATAATAAGAAGAAGAGCTATAAACTTCTTTATTTATAATTGTCTCCGGAAGTTCTTTTTTTTTTCATACAGTTCCAAGCATTGTAACATTTTTCTTTAAAATATGTTGCCCCACCTAGCTCTTTTCCAGTACGTATTTGTAATTTGAGAGCATAAAGCTCAAAGCCTGACTCCATGATTGACAGGTTTACTGGAAATGTATTACTAGAATTGGCAGCGGCCTCTAAATGCCATTACATACATACGAAGAATATTTGGAAATAATTCAACTAAAAATATCATTAACATTTCGTAGCAAGATAGAAATAAATAAATAAATACAATTTACATTTATAACTAATACAAAAACTGACGAAAGTGACCACGTCCATCTCGAATACATGAATACAATCTTCTCCTCATTGATTGGCGAACTCTCTCAAAAATACCAGGGTTATTGGATGTGGTATGGACATAAAAAATTGTCCTTAAGAATGCGCCAAACAGTACTATTACTTACAATTAAGACCTCAGCAGCTTTTTGAGTAGAAGTACCTGGAGTTTCTTCAACCATGTTGAGCACATACTCTTCCAGCTCTAACGTTCTTGCTGTCTTTGGCCTTCCTGTTTCTTCACTTCGTTTTAGTGTGCCTGTTTCATGAAGGCGTCGACGATTCAGGAGCCATTACTCAGGAAATTTTTCACTGTACAACCGTCTATCTTCTAATGCATTGCCATCAGTGAGTCTATAAATGAAGTGCATGTCGGTCATCTCGGCATTTGTATAGTAATTCATGTTAAGAGCCTTTAACAAATTTAACGGATTCAAAATGATTGGTGCAGTCAAATAACATCAACGTTACTGATTTTTAGTCGAATTTGCAAAATGTTTTAAATTTTTATCTCGTAAACGATGCAACATATGAAAAAAAATAAAAGAGATGGAAAAGTTGTAGTTTTATTAAAAGGATTTCATGTCCGTAAATATAATAAATGAAAAATAATTTAATGGCAAAGCGGACTAAAATATTGGTTTTAGCTACACAAGGAATTTTGTTTAATTTAGCAGGGCCTCGTCTAATTCAATATAACCAGACCGAGGCATGGGTCGACAGATACTGACGAATTCGTTTCGCTCTTGTTATGAGCTCGTCAGAGTACCATAGTCGTTGCCCATCTACAAATATCGGCCTGCATTTAAGCACAATAGGATACACAACAGTAGACACAAGTAAGCACGTATCATCTACATCTACATAGTAATGCATATCCTTATACTATATGTTTACATGTGTCTACTGTTGTGTATCCTATTGTGCTTAAATGCAGGCCGATATTTGTAGATGGGCAACGACTATGGTACTCTGACGAGCTCATAACAAGAGCGAAACGTCGTCGTCAGTATCTGTCAACCCATGCCTCGGTCTGGTTATATTTCATACCATACCAAGACTGTACATCACTTTATTCAGCCAAACTGGTACGGCCACTGGATTGGAAGAATCCAATCAAGATTGATATACCTCGAAGTAGAACAACCATGAGAAATGCGGCGAGTTCACTCCGTTGGAATTGTTTTGTTCTATTTACCGAATCAAAAATCTGCAGTAGAAATGACCAGATATTGTTCCATTCAATTTGTTCTATGCATCAAGTTTAGGCTCCAACGGATTAAAATCTGTTACCAAAGCAGGTCTAAGGAAATTTTCAGTCAAATGTAAAATTATGTCAATAAATAATGAATAATGTGAATACTGTTTGAGGTTTGAGCAAGGAACAAAATTTATTGAAATTCAACTAATATAAAACGTGATAGATCTGAATATAAGATCTATCACGTTTTATATTCTAATAATATTTAACCAAAACGAGTAAAAGTTCGTACACATCTCGTCCGAAGCCAAACAATTGTAAAATATGTCAAGTGTTTATATTTAGATTAGGCGTAAAGTCATTAGAAAAGAAAATAGATTTGTATGTCATTCTTATGGAATATTCTCGCTTCAACAACATACAAACTTACAATGCTATGCTGCCAGAATTCCTTTCAAATTATCTCTATCCTACACCTCATACTTATTATTTCCCCAATAGCGTAATTAATCCGAACTCTATGTAGACCCGACACACGTGCAGATGGTTATTTAAACACACAATTAATGTCCCCAAGTTTATTTTATTCTTGCTAAAATAATTTCGTTTTTGAAAAAACTCCATATTATTTTTGTTTCATTCAATTCAATTCATTCAAAATTTGGCAACAATCAAGAAAAGATGAGAAATTCGGTGATGCCACACTTTATTTGAAGATTTTGAGCATAAACATATTCCAGCACATTTTTCTCAATAAATACACACATTACACAATAAATTTACACATGGAACATTATTAGATACTTAAATTTCCAACAAATTTAATTTACTCAACTCCCACAATAATAAAGGGTAAACTATCACTCAGTACAAAAATTTTAACCACGTGCTCAGAGAAGCATAAAAAACTATAAAAAATTTTATTCGGAATGTTACAAAATGGGGCAAATCCACGTTTTTCCCCGGTAAATCGGCGCCTATGACAACCATTTTTCAATATGACCTCCAACATACGAACAGGTGTAGGGTTAATATTCACGGCGTTGCGAATTGTAGAGACGGCGAAAATTAACAGCTTTGTTAATAATAATAATTAAAATACTTGATAAATCAGTTCATCTGCATAATTCTACATTACTTCTTCGCTTCTGGAAACTGCTAAAAGGATATTTTCGCATATTGAACAACTACACTAATGTTTTACAACAGAAACTTCTCGCTCATCACTCATCTCAATAATAATATGTAGGGCTACAACCTACACCGTAAATTGTTGTGCTTCAAATTGATTCTTAAAGTTACGCTAATTCGGCCGTTCACATTCATCACAAAATTTAAACAAACAAATCATAGATAAGTGTTTATTGAAACAAATACAAATACTGTTAATAATCTTACGGTATAAACCTGCATTATAATCTGATAAATATCTTGGGAATTTGGTTTTGCAAAGCAGCAATTTTATTATTAACGAAATCTTAAATCTTTACTTCGATCTCAATTTCCTTTTAAGGTTGAACTATTGTCTCGAAGATTGCAACTGAGCTACTGGCCGCTTGTATTGATACTAAATTAGGATTTAGAATTTCCTGAATTGATATTGTGTCCAATAGTATTAACTAGACATTAAATAATAATTATAGCATCTCTTTTCCCAACGAAAATTAATAATTTCAATTACTATTGGTAAAAGCTTATTGTGATCCATTATTATTGAAGCTGTTATTGTTATTATTTCGCATAAATTATTTTATAAGCCTATACATTAAAATTTGTATATAATAATGGGATACATTAACAGCTTTATTAAACAACCGCCAAAATTATTTGTTTCAACTAATGCGGTTTGGATTAACACAAATTACATGAATTAACAACAGTAACTACTATTATAACACAACTGTCGCACCTGGGTGATATGATGTAATTTACTTGTATCGTTCGGCTCAGCATCGATATAATTGTGTTAGGCTGAAAAATTAAGCACACATGCCGGTAGAACTCGGAGAAAATGACTTTAGGGAACGCGCTAGGTGACATGTGGAAGTAATGTTTCGAGTGCATTGTAAGTAAAGATGGAGTATGGAGACATTTTCTTGTGCTATGACAACGCGACTTAGAATCAATTTTTATCTAGACAGCAGCAGCATTGTATATTGTCACACCCTGTATATTGCAATAAAACTATTGCATCCGGTCGAACGAGGTATTTTTCGCTGATTTATAATTTTTAAACATTTTCATTTTCACCCTATCTGTCCCCTATTTAGACGACCTCATATTTCTAATAGTTTGGAAAATTCATTGTCTTTTTCCTTTTTACAATTTACCTCAAGTGACCGAGTTTAATGCTTCCTTTAGGTACAATCCAAGGATACATAGAAAACCGCAATCAGGCTTTTGTGTGTGAGATATTGCCATGTCCTAAATTAGATTTCTCCTTTTCAAAGACTATTCATTCTATTCCTCTTTTTTTACTTACGCCTTTATACTCACAAACTGACGTATTATTTATTTTTTTCCAAAGTCTCACCGATCCCCTAAATAACAAAAGACAGATAAAAATGTAGAATAAATTTGGTTTAAGTCGGAAAGGATCTGGAACGCTGAATGAAGACATAAACCCGTCAGCTTTTAACAAAATGAAACGTTCCTAAAGGAAACGTTTTAAGGGTAAAAATGCGTGTATGTATTTTTTTTGTATAGGGTTTTTAGTTGTTGGATGAAAGCCGTAACACAATTTACCGAGTGGTCAAATGTAAATAATTATTATTCTCTTTTTAGTATGTAATATAATTGCTCTGTTTTCTTAAGGTGTAATCAAATTTGATTTGAATTTGTCTCGATACAGATTTTCAAATAACTTTTCTTGTTTTAAAACAACAATGTTTTGCATTGAGCAGGTTATGTGAAGACAAAAAAATTGTTCACAGGCAACAGCCGAGCAGCCGTAAGCGTATAAAACTCCGACACTTATCTTATACTTATATTTTTTCGGGAAGCCATAGGGGACCTCAAATCATCCTGAATTTGTCATGCCGTTTAATAATGACGATAATAATAAATCACATAATAATTACCAAACTTTCAACAACACGTACAATAATCAATTTCAATAAAAGGTAAGAGTTTGACTTTAAGTCGTTGTTCCATTTTTCCTCAAAATATAGAATTGCTTCGTTTTGCCTCTTCTTCTTATGGTGCCTTATCCTTAAGGACGTTGGCTGTTACATTTGCCCACCTGATCTTATTTGTAGCTGTCCTGAACAGTTCTATGGAGGTCATATTTGTCCATTGTCGTAGGTTTTTAAGCCATGAGTTGCGTCTTCTTCCTGGTCTTCTTCCTGGTCCCCTTTTGCTATTGATTTTGCCTTCAATTATAAGTTGGAGCAGTTCGTATTTTTCATTTCTCATGATGTGGCCAAAATATTGTGTTTTTCGTTTCTTTATGAGGATCATGAGCTCTCTTTCTTTGTTCATTCTTCCTCGTTTGTCGTATGACTCATGTAGGATATTCTGAGCATTTTTCGGTAACACCAGAGTTCAAATGCTTGGATTCTTTTTTGTGTTGCCTCTGTCATTGTCCAGGCTTCAACACCGTAGAGTAAAGTAGAGAAAACATAGCACTTAAGTATTCGAGCTCTCAATGAAAGATTCAGCTGGGGACTACATAGGACTTTTTGCATTTTGGAAAATACTGTACGTGCTTTTTCTAGACGTGTTCTTAACTCTAGTGGTCCCAAGTTTCATCAAGATTGCTTCCAAGGTAAGTTATTTTTGTTACTTTCTCCAGATCTTTTCCGTTAACCTTGATCTTCACCGTTCTGTTCTGGTGTTTGCTGATGATCATCGTTTTTGTTTTCTGTGTATTTAGTTTCATTCCAAATTCTTCGCTGGCTGCCGTTATCCTCTCCATTAGACGTTGTAGTGCTTCAGCACTATCTGCCAGAATGACCGTGTCATCAGCATATCGCAGGTTGTTGATACATTGTCCATTTATAATTATGCCATCTGAGGTGTCTTCCAGAGCTTTTTTAAATATCTCCTCCGAGTAAACGTTAAATAGTATGGGTGACAGAATACATCCCTGTCTTACTCCCTTCTCGATATTAATTTTTCCAGATGTTTTATTTTTTATTCTAAGTTTGCCCTTTTGTTCCTGATAGAGGTTTCAAATAATCCTTAAATCCTTATTGTCTATGTTACATGACCTTAAGATGTTCATTAGTTTATCATGTTTCACCAGGTCAAAAGCCTTTTGAAAATCAATAAAACACAAGTACACATCAGTATCGACATCTCTACATCTTTCAATTAATACTCGTATTGAAAAAAGTGCTTCTCTTGTTCCGAAGCCATTCTTAAAACCAAATTGATTTTGACCAGTATGTTCGTCTAATTTACTGTATATTCTATTATGTATTATTCGAAGGAAAAATTTGAGCACATGATTCATCAGGCTTATAATCCTATGTTCTTCACATTTCTTGGAGTTTCTCTTTTTTGGTATTGGTACAAATATCGATGTCAGCCATTCTTCTGGTATTATACCTGTTTCATATATTTTATTAAATAGATCTTATACTACTTCGATGTGTTCGTCTAGTAGTAATTTTATTATCTCAATTGGTATATTATCTTCTCCAACAGCTTTTCTGTTCTTTAGCTGCTTTGCTGCTCTGGTAATTTCGTCCTTTGTGATATAAAGTCCAGTCGCTGCCTCCTGCTTACCAATGTCTTCTCTTCCCTGGTCTTGAAACATCTCTTTCACGTATTCTTTCCATCTGGTTATTTGCTCTTCTATGTTGAGTAGAGGGTTCCCATGTTTGTCCTCTACGAAAGATACAGGTGTTTGTTTCCATATTCCAGCGGCTTCTTTTACTTTTTTGTGTAAATTGAAGGTGTCGTGTCTTTGCTCCAACTCTTCAATTTCTTGACATCTTTCACTTAGCCAGGTTTCTTTGGCTTGTTGGATCTTTATTCTGATGTTTTTGTGTATTTGTTTGTATTTTGTTTCGTCCCCTTTGTATGCTGCCGGTTTTTATTTGAAAATGCTCCCCTCTGACATAAGAACTGCCAATCTGAGACTATGTTTAAGAGCAAGTTAAACCAAATCCTGATAAGTCTTCAGGAATTTTTTATAACAAAAATGTACAAAATTCAAAATATTGTAGAAATGGAATATTTTAGGTATAGGGAAGTAACATATCATTTAAAAGGTTATTTTTTTGTCTATCGAACGGCATAGTCGAGCACATACCATTCGATTTAAAAAAATTGACTTTTCTTAGTAAACACGCGGTTCAAGTTTAAATTCAATTAAATCTTGTTCTCCAACTGTCTGACGACATTGGACTGTGTCATTTGTATACTCAGTATTCCCTCTAATGTATTCTAAAATTTTGCTTGCTTGAATGAAATAATCATAAAAATATTATTTTTTTTTTGTAAAAGTCGAAAAATGTCTACTTTTTCGCAAAAAGAAATTGTAGGAAAAAATCTGTTAGGTTTTGGTATAGGAAATGCTTAACAAAGTGGCCTTTAAATTTTATAGGGAATCTGAAAAAAAAATAAAAAATGTGGTCCTTCCATTTAAAATAACAAAGTAGGTGGTTACTTCCGGTATAAGTAAGATAAACCCGGAAATAGTACATCAATATAGAACCTTTCCGATATTACCGAACTCCAAAGTTTCAGCAACATATCTTTTGTAGTTCCCGAGAACTTTGAATAGGCCACTCAGGATGAATCACCCTGTATATTGACTTATCTGTATTGTGTGTATAAAGTATTGACATGTCTATAATGTACAGATTGTTTTGTACTGTTAAAAAGACCAATAAAGGTTATTATTATAACAAAAGCTCAAAGTCAACAAACCAACATGATGCAACAAAAAACATTAATGAAAATCAAATGCTATCAAACAATTAAATCACTAAAATCATAAATTAAAAATTTATCAAATCAATAGAAACATTTACGTATTAAATAAGCTTTTAACTTTACGGGCATTCAGCTAACCCTCTCAGGTAGTACATTAAATAATTTTGTGCCGTAATACTTTTGTGCTTTTATCCTACTCAATTTTAGCCTAATGTTGGCCCAAGTCTCGTACCATATGGGTGAACATTTTCATGAAGGGTGTACTTGTGGATTTCTGGATATTCTCTCACACATACGTAATACATTAGAGCAAAAACACACATGACATCTTCAAATTACCAAGCCTTCTAGCTATTCTAATTTATACTGCAAAGTGTTTTTAGAAATTGAATATTATGGAAATCTCTCTCAACTACAACAAAATATATATATATATATATTTTTTATCATTTAGAGAAATATTCTCTGGATAATTAGAAGTATGTATCTTGCCATGCTTCAATTTACTTTTAGTAGCAAACAATCCATCTGATATAATATTTAATATCAAAGCAATTTTATGTTCGTTATTTCCTCATATTCAGCTCCAAAGCTTTTCATTAGGCTATAATGTTTTAATTAAATTAAAATACTTGATGCGTATTTTTAATGCTTGCAAATTAATTTCATGTGTATATTTCTATTGCTTTTTTATACAGACGCAGTGTAATAAAAATTCTAAATACAACAAAGAAAAAATTTATTTAATGAAACAAAAATATGAACACTCCGCTCGATTCTATTGTATATATCCGTAATGAAAAATGAAATAGAGATTTTAGTGGCTTTTATTTTATACCAGATATCACTCTCTCATTCCTTTTAAAAAAATTAAATGTTCGTACAAACTGTGCTATGTGATAAAAGGCAACAACTGTAATATTATTAGAATATTATCCCTACTAACAAATTTAGAACTTTAGAACTTTAAACTTCGTAAACGCGATAGTTTTACTCCCAAAAATAATCGAAACTTAACTAAAATGTCAAGCCTTGTACTTGAAAAATGATTAATTCGTATAGATTTACTCTAGAGGCAAAATGCTAAAGTGATATTTAAACGGAAATAAGTTTTATTGCTATAAATATCAGCCGGATGCAAAGGAAATTGTAGTCGATAGCACAAATTTGTTTTTCATTTTTATTGTGGAATTACCATCATAAGCGTAACCATTATGTAACATTGGGGGGTTAGGACTAGCCCCATACACTAAAGGGGGGTTCGAGATAGCCTCAAATAAGTTTTAAAAAAGCTGTTTCAAAACTCAATAACATTATTTCACTCAGAATTATATTTATTTTTTTTATTAAGGGATTCTAACTAGTTACGTTGATGGGCATCACTGCAAATCGACTGTGAACCAAAAAAGGAAAGGATTGGAAGGCTAATCTCTTAAGCAACTATATATTATAGACGTTATCTTTCTACAAAATCAGATCAGCTGGGGTGATATGACATGATCACCTACCGCTCATCTAACTTGCATTATTTTTATAAAAGGAACTTTAAACTGTCAGAATTATTAATTGGCTATTAAACATTTTGAGATCAATTTCCCAACCAATTGTCAATCAAATTTGGTAAAAAACAATGGTGTTTAAACAAAACTTAAACGTGCCTACTCCTAAATATACACGTTCGCTCCACAAACTGAGTGATATTATTGCTCAAATCAGATGCCCAACATGTTCCGGAACTTTAGAGTTCCATCGTAAGTGGCTTTATCATGTTTCAAATCATCAATGAATCTTTCACGAAGCGATCAACAAGTCACAACATTTTAATCAATCTAAACCATTTTGAAGAAATTGCTACCTTTTTAAAACTGGCTGGTGCCAGAGAATATACGAGCCACTGCTTTCGCAGAACTTCTGCTACCTTATTGGTCCATTCTGGATGTGACACTACTATGTTAAAACAATATGGTGGTTGGAAGTCTTCTTCGATAGCCGAGGACTATATCGAAGATTCAATTACAAACAAGGAAAGCATCAGCAGTAAAATTTTTGCAAGAATTTCAGGAGATAGAAACAATATGGTGGTTGGAAGTCTTCTTCGATAGCCGAGGGCTATATCGAAGCTTCAATTACAAACAAGGAAAGCATCAGCAGTAAAATTTTTGGAAGAATTCCAGGAGATAGAAACAGTCCAGTCAAAAATGCAGATAACGCGACAGTTATTTTAATAAAAATGGGGGGAATGGAGAAAGTTCCACTATAATTAAGGATTGTTCCAATTTCACAGTAAATATTTATAATAAGTATGTAGCGAAATTTAAATATTTGTTGTAATAGTTTTTAAAATTTAATCAAACAACTATATGAAACAACCCAGTATAAATTGACTGTAATAATTAAAATTTTGTTTCGATTTACATTATTACCGGTATGTTGCATAGCAACAAGAAAGTTTTTACTATCGCCGGCGCCAGCAGTAAATGTTCTTATGTGCCTATATTGTCAGTATAAGTCCACTTTTAATGACGTTCGAAAAAGAAAGCTTTTTCCAACTCAAAGTAAAATTATTCCGATATTAAGTGAGATTTGCTAGATTTAGTTGTGCCTTTATATTTAATATCAACAATGGAACTTTATTTCTAAAGCTTTTGAGCAACTATGTCGCTTTTCCATAGAGAATCTGTCTACAATAGTCACTATTACTAATACTAATGTACATTATACATTGTGATGTACGAGAATGACTAAAGAGTGGAGCATAAAATACAGCTAAAGCACACATTGGAAACAGAAGAACGACTGACCTAAAACGATTCGCAAATATTGGCAAAATTTTGTTCCATTTTACATTAACTCAAAGTTTTGAAGATAATAGGGAACGTGAAATAGGGTACATTTTTAGAAGGCATACTTTAGTATTAAATGTCATTTAGAGAGCGAGATTGGTTTGCAAATGTTTTATATTAAACACAAATTTGTATTGGCAATAGCAAACATTAATGTACCTACACAAAATCTTTGGCCATAGTGTACGTTGTAGGTCTTAAGTATTTTACTTTTTTTATTATATTTTTAATAACAGACACTTAAAATACAGTTTTTCTTCGATTTTAGCATTAAAGTATTTTTAAAATACGAATTGGCATAAACGTCGTAATTATATAAATATATTTTTGAAATATTATTTTCTTCGATTTTTAATTCGTTTAATTTAATATAACGGGTGGGCAAATTTGAGGTTAGGAAGTAAATTGGCTAAAAAACACACTTTTTTTTGACAAATTCAGTTTTATTGACAACAATATAGAGTAGAACTATGGAAATTAATAATCGAATATGATGTCGGGCAAATGTCCACCTCTAGCACGTCCGCTCTTTTCACAAAATCTTGAACCATATTTTGCAACAAAGCTTTGCTTATCTAGTCAATGCAGCGCCGAATTTCATTTTTTAGAGCGTTAGTTTGTGGTGTGTTCACGTAAACCAGTTCTTTAAAATGGTCCCAGAGAAAATAATCCAGTAGCGTTAAATCACAAGAACAAGGCGGCCAATTGATATCGCCAAATCGAGAAATTACGCGACCGGGAAATTTCGCATGCAATAACTGAATTGTTTGGCCGGCTGTGTGGCTTGTCGCGCCGTCTTGCTGAAATCTAAGGTCATTTATGTCAACATTAGCCAACAAAGTACCGTGACCCTCGAATTTAGTGATTAAATTACGCACAGCGGTCTTAGAAGGAGCCTGATTACGAGGAAAAGCAGCTCGAATTTTACGAAGTGACACAGTAAAATTTTCACCATTTTGATAGTAAATTTTCACAACTAAAATTCTTTGTTCAAGAATGTAGCATTCCATGGTTAAAATTTAAATAAATAAATGTCAAAGGATGAAAGCCCAATTATTTACATTTCATCATTTGATAGCCAATTTACTTGCTAACCCGTTCTTTTAATATAATAATTAAAAGAAATAATGCTGGAAGGACACGAACGACCAGGACTGTACGTCCTGGAAATAGCGATATTGGATAATATTCATGAAAGACCATCGAAGTACTGTTTCATCGGCCTTTATATTTTTCCAAATAAATTAAATGGGGGTATTTACACGCGATTTCTGGAAGAAGTGTTAGAGGAGTTGTTGGAAAATGCTCCGTTAAATATCAGGCAAAAAATGTGGTTCCAGCACTATGGGCGAGGAATGTTGAATTGTAGAGGGCGCTCTCTGCAGCACTGTGATTACATAAAAACAAATGTAACTTTTTTGCCTCAGTGTATTTAAAAATATCACTTCTCTCATCCGTTTAGATTTTGATTTGCAAATGTACAATTTTCAAAGTAGGCTTGTATGATAAAAATTAAAAACTATTGCAATGAAACTATTTAGTAACAATAACAACAAATAAATGAAAACAATTTTGCATAAATACAAAAACTATCACTAAAGAAAAAATCAGTTTTTTACGATAATTGCTCAAAGTGGTTACCGCTTTCTGCAATGCATTTGGTTAAAAAAATTTAGTTTATTTGTTATTATTGTTACTAGTTTCACTGCAATAGGTTTTATCAAAAATACACTGAGGCACAAAAAGTTACACTTGTTTTTACGTAATCAGAGTGCTGGAGAGAGCGCCCTCTATTATTCACATCAAAATTATCCACAAATTCAAATACCTCGCCCCTAAGAACCCCCCACCACATAATTCCATGTGAAAATATTGGTTGGACACTAGATTATTTGGGAAAACGATATTACCACTTTGGCAGTCCTGTATCTCGGTTACTATCAACTTTTAAACTAAGGTAATTTTGGCCAATTCTCAATATTTTCATCCATGGAATCTCCAGTTTTACTGTGTACCATTAATTATTTATTATTTAGCCTTTAAGTAGTTGAACTGGTGTTAAAAATATACGACAAAACATTTCTGTACCATAGACGTCCGAGAAAAGTCATAAAAATGGTCAGAAAAGTCTGTATCGACGATAACTCAAAAGTAGTTAAATTGGTGTTGAAAATACACGAAAAAAAATTGTGTATATACCGTAGGTGTGCGTAAACAAAATAGCTGATGTCTGCAGTAAAAAAAAATATTTTGTTTGGAAATATAGCTTTTCTCTTACAAAAAAAAAAAAAAACGTAAATGACAAAAAGGTCCCAAAAATATTACTTGTACACTTAAATATGGAGAGCTATTCGTGTCTCGAAGGCAACAGTTTATTTTTTTTGTAGCTTAACATAAAACTTTATTAAAATATTTCCAACAAACAAACAAACTGAATTCCTAAAAATAATAACACCCTATGCATATGGCTATAATCTTAAATCTCAAAATAGTTCGCTGCTCCGGTACTAACAGCTCTTTAAACCCACCTACTTCGCAATATCTATGAAGATGATACATGCATAAGTTTACATGTTGTGTCATATGCTTCACAGTGGGCGTGCATGTGTATGTTTTCTGTGCCGTCGCAATATTAATGTGCTAACAAAATCATATTTCAAAAGTGTCATTCTTTTCCTTACACTCGCCCCATCGCTACCCTCAGATAACTCTGTTTTTCTCTATTCCACCCCAGTTATACGCCAGAAAATCCATCAAGGTTTCTTCCGAAGGATAATTTATTTACAACATACTAAAGACAATTTATTCCGCTTTTTGGTTTCCCGAAGACTGAAATTCCACGTTTAAAACATGGCATAAGAGCTTAACGTGGTTTAGCCGAGTTATGATAAATTATCATGTAAAAATAAAATTTAGAAAATATTAACGTAGTGTTCTGGAAATGTCTTTTGGAATCGGATATTTTATTATTATCTTTATCCAGCTTCCATAGTCGTACAATGCATCCGAGAACTGCAATCTTGGGATAATTAATTACCTGAATCTCATAAGGTATAATGCACTTCAAAAAACGACAATATTTATCTTCACCTGTTGTCGTATTTTGCATAATAATGCTAATAATAATAATAATAATACACCAGGAACTAGCACTGCAAGACGGATTGTTAGAAGCCCAAACACCATACTAGAAACCAGATAATGTCCTTGAGAACAAAACTACAAAACTCTACTGGAACATGAGTATCATAACAGACAAAACAATAATACACAATAGACAAGACATTTCATTGACACACAAACCCACAAACAGCACCTACCTTATAGAAATCCATACCAAACTCCATCAGCATTCAAAAGAATACCAAAGAAAAATTAGAGAAATACATCCTGCCAGCTGAGGAAATTAAACAAATGTGGAAATTCTGCCAGTGATCATATCTGCAACTGGAATTATACCCCTCCAACTTTATAGCGGATTAAAAAACTAACCCTACCATCCCAGTTTCAAAAATCGGTGATTCTAGATACGTGCTCTCTAACTCGGAAATTCCTCAACACAACCATAAACTAAACAGCCTAAACCCTATGATTGGAACTCTCCCGCATCATGACCTTTAAAATCCAGGACTACCTGAGAAAAACAAAATAATAATAAGTTACGTAATGTTTTCATATTCAAAAGCAAACAACAAGAGGCTGTGCCAAATTAATATACCAAAGATCCTTTGACCGAAAATATAGAGACTTTCCTCAGTGTACAGGGTGCTTCAGATAACATGGGCCTTTGGATAGTGGCCAGAACTTGAAGGTAATAATGATGACCCAGTGTATATACATTTTGTAATCCAGTTACGGAACAAAATCACATGCATCTCAACAATTTTTGCGTAGCTATTGGTAAATTTACGCACTTGAAAAATATAGATGGCGAAGAAATAAGATTCGTTATCTTCTTTTCCAAGAAATTTTCATAATTTTCAATGGCATTCAAATTATCAGAATACATATTTTCTGCAGCTATTTTGATTCGATTTTAACAAATTTAGCCATCAAATATGCAAAAAGTGAGTGACCTAACTTTTTGCATGTTACTTCAATTTGTTATGTCATATAATTGCACAAAGTTAGGTTAAACAACGGTCAACACGAATTGGTTTACCAATTAAATAAATTATCTCTATCGTATTCTTAATCGACTTGAAACCCTTTAAACCACTCGAGAACTTCAATTTAAACAACATTATTAATACAGATAACTTTTAGCATTATTTAAATTTTCAATATATGGCTCTATTATTATTATCGCATTCATGTTTTTAGTAATAAGTAAGTAGTAGTAATATATACAGGGTGGTCCAACGAAAAGTTTGCACCTAGCTTTTCTCTTTTTTTTGTAGTCGAATGCGAAAATGCTCGGACACGTCGATTTTGCTTTTGAGGGGGACACATTTTAAACATATTTTTCGATCTGCGCCTTTAACCCCCTAGCGGGGGTGAGTAACAACCCTAAAATTTTAAATGGAAAGAGGGGTCTAATGACATATCATTTGAAAGGACACAAAATTGTCTTTCTAATGATACCCTATTTGTCGAATTTTACTAAAACAGTTAATACGAAAACGACTTTAAAGACATTAAGCCGATAATTTTGGTATTAATGAGAAATACAAATAAGTTTTAATTATTGCGAGTGAAAACACCTGCAATCGTTAGTACATTCCAATGTTTGTTAGTTTTAACATTGCTTTGTAAAAAAAGTAAACAAGCTGTTAAATTGATTTATTAAAACGTTACATTAACAAATGTTGAAAATGTGACCCATTTGATTCCATACAATAATACAGATTTTGTTCAAATCTATTTCTAACATTTTGTAGCATATCAGGTGTTATGTTTCTGCACTCTTCTGTAATGCGTTGGCGAAGATCTTCTATGGACTCGGGCTTCGTGGCAAAACATTTATTTTTTAAGTGCCCCCAAAGAAAAAAGTCTAAAGGCGATAAATCCGGTGACCTGGCAGGCCATTCAATTGGGCCCCTCCTTCCAATCCACCGTCCAGGGAACCGGTCATCTAAGAACTGTCTTACAGGAGCCACATAGTGCGGAGGTGCTCCATCTTGCTGGAAATAAAGCCGATCAGCAGTATGATTTTGGTCATCTTCTATTATTTGTGTTATTAAAGGATCAATTGTGTCTTCAAGCATGTTTAGGTACACTTCACCAGTTAAATTTCCAGGAATAAAAAGTGGTCCTATAATATGATTTCCTAATATGCCACACCAGACGTTTATTTTTTGAGGATACTGGGTATGAACCTCACGGAATAAATGTGGGTTACTGTCATCCCAGTAACGGCAATTGTGCCTATTTACAGCTCCATTCAAATAAAATGTGCATTCGTCGGAAAAACAAATGTTAAATAATAATTGCGGATCTTCAATTAAACGCTGGCTCATTGCTTCACAAAATTGCAGCCTTCTATCAGGATCATCCTCATTTAGTTCCTGTACTAATTTGATTTTGTACGGATGAAATTTGTACGCTTTTAAAATTCGTATTATGGACGAACGGGAGACACCTGAGGCTTCAGCTAGTTGACGGGTACTTTGACTATGATCCATTTCAACATGCCCTAAAACAGCGACTTCCACAGCTTCATTTCTGATCGGTTTCTGCGGCTGGTGTTTTACATTACAGACAGATCCGGTATCTACAAACTTTTTAACTAACTTGCCAACGTACACATCATTCACATTTTTATCGGGATGTCTCTCATTAAATAAGCGAGCCGTAAGTCTAGCACTACTATTATTTTGAAAATAAAGTTTAACAATTTCAACTCGTTCTAGAATGGAATAAATCATTTTGTACGGTAAAAGTAAAATAACTTGAGAAGCAACCAAACTGAATCAATGAAAAGACTAAAATAAACGGTGTAAATTCTTTTCCTACACGTATCTGCAGTTTTTATTTCAACAAAAAACGCAAACGATTAGTGAGGAATTTAGTTCTGATAAATAAGATAGTGTTTTTGAAATCCCGTTTTTCTTCAAAGTAAATAATTTAGAAATGATTGTAGTTGTTTTCAGTCGTAATAATTAAAACTTATTTGTATTTCTCATTAATACCAAAATTATCGGCTTAATGTCTTTAAAGTCGTTTTCGTATTAACTGTTTTAGTAAAATTCGACAAATAGGGTATCATTAGAAAGACAATTTTGTGTCCTTTCAAATGATATGTCATTAGACCCCTCTTTCCATTTAAAATTTTAGGGTTGTTACTCACCCCCGCTAGGGGGTTAAAGGCGCAGATCGAAAAATATGTTTAAAATGTGTCCCCCTCAAAAGCAAAATCGACGTGTCCGAGCATTTTCGCATTCGACTACAAAAAAAAGAGAAAAGCTAGGTGCAAACTTTTCGTTGGACCACCCTGTATGTAGGTATGTTCATTTTTGCATACTTACGAATGGTGACCTTGACTTTCAACTCGTAATGGAATGATTTTTTTCATTTGTAAAGATTTGACTCTTCTAGACTCCTTTACCTTTTCTACTCTCATTCAAACTTACAAAATGGTGGTTCATTAGGATACCGTTGACTTTTGGAAACAGAAAATGTGAATGCAAATATGGATGTTGGTCATCAACAGCATTATGTTTAGTCAAAAAGACCAACATGCAAAAGCCACCAATTTTATTGCTTCGAGCAAACGGGGTTGGACGTGCAGGTAGTTGCCATTCCTTATTGAACGTTTCACTTTGTGAACAAAACCCATGGTGCAGTATGCTGGTGAAATCACCATCGATAGTACCTTTCGAGCTTTTCTCATTGTTGGCGATACAGAACGACTCCACTGGAACGATAGAGGGCGCCATATTAAAAGTAGAAAATATTGCCATTTGTCAATTTTTATAATGCGTTTTGTTAAACAATAAAAGCTGCTTTAAACGACATCAAGTTTGTTTTAAATTCGATTAAAAAACCATAAAGTTTTATGGGATTTGTTCATAACAAGTTTGAATCTTCCCCCACTCCTCATTTGCAGAGTTAGAACAAAAAGTCCTAAATCAAAATGATCTAGAATTGTTGTAGATGTTAAAATTTTCCATTGAAAGTTTCTACAATGAGTGGTTTTTCAGATACAGCCGTCCTAATTGGTCTCCCTATACATATAACCCTATACATATATACAAAATGTTGCTTAAATGAGTGCCGTAATCGTGAGGGATTGCATTTAAATGCATCTGAGCTTTGTAAACAATTGTTGTAATGTATGGAGTTCTGTTCCTTACCAGATCAAGTCTGCTAGATACTATCCAATAATTTCGAGATATTATGCCTCATTTTGCTCCATACACCGATATAAGTTATTATCTCACGTTTGACAAACTTTAACTAACTTCAGTTTTATTTTCCCTCTTCCTTAAGAGCGCTGCTGTTAGGGATTTCAAAGTTCCTTTTCAAGTGGAATTTACACAGGAACAAGAAAAAAGTCGGTTGTGTCCCCACAAAATTTTCCCCGAAGGGATATCGCCTCAATAATTTATAATGGAGGTCATAGCGGATGCTGTACATTATAATCTAATATACCGGGTGTCCCACCGGGAAGGGATTCGATCGATTATAGAGAAACTACACTGTGGAACAATCTGAAAATCTGGTGTAGTACTTAGGTCGATGGGACCAATTCGGCTAAAATGTTTTCAAGAATCTAGCACCTCCGGTTATACCGGAAATGGGTCTCAACTTGCTTATTTCAAATACGACCCTATATAAATTATATATTTTTTGGATTTTCCTTGTAATTATAAACATATTTCATGCATAATATGTTATACCTATCGCCAGCCGTTTTCGAAATATTTGAAATTTTATGTCAAAAATTACGTTTTCAGAATAGAGAATAATAACAATTTTTTATTATATGGAAGCTTTAATAATTTAATTTGTTAGAATATCCTAGGAGATATAGATCTACTTTAGGCGCGTACGTATATTTTTTTAGTAGATATTAATACAGGGTATTTGAAAAAATGGGTAAAAGATCAAACTGAAAAAAGTGTCAAAATTCAAAATTTTTAAATGGCAATCCCCCATTTTATATTTTTTTGCATCAAAAATAAGGGCAAGTCGGTAAAGACAAGAATAAAACGAAGGAAACCTATTTGTGACGATGAAGCTGTAGAAATAACTATACTACTTCACGACATCTCTGAGAAAATTTGCAGTGGAGTCTGGATTTTCTAAAAGCGATCGATTATTATACCTGGGGGACGATCATCAGCAGGCATTTGACCACTAAAGACTGTATGCAAAGAGTTCGGAATGCATTTGCCAATTTGAGTCAACCATCTATTCGGCGGGCAACACATGAACAATTAATTTTGAGATGTGAAAAGTGTTTAGAAGTTCAAGGTCAAAATTTTGAACATTTGTTAAAGTAATTTTTTTTATGAGTTGACCTTAGATAAGTTTGTATCATACGTTCACGTTATTAGTTAATCACAGACTCTAAACTTTCGAACATATGTATTATTAGCTTATCAACTTTTGGTGATGGTTTATGTTTTTCTGGGTATTTGGTAGCAAATGTTATCATACGTTCTTGTTATCACTCTGTCACATTATCCATAAATAATAAACAAATTTAGATAGTATTCGTTAGTATAATTTATACGCCTGCCATGATTATTAATACTAATTAATACCTACAATTTGTCATAATTGTTGATTATTTTTGTCAAGTGTCATATTTCTTTGCTATCTAAAGCCATCATGGCCAACTATTGTAATAGAAAACTGTAAAATTGCCAATATTTTGAAAACTATCAGTTTTTCGGATAGACATCCTTTCATAAACTTGCCCTTATTTTTGATGAAAAAAAATAAAAAAAAATATAAAATGGGGCATTTAAAAATTTTGAATTTGGACAGTTTTCAATTTGATATTTTACCCTTTTTTCAAATACCCTGTATTAATATTTACTAAAAAAATATACGTAGGCGCCTAAAGTAGGTCTATATCTCCCAGGATATTCTAACAAATTATATTATTAAAGTGTCCATATAATAAAAAATTGTTATTATTCTTTATTCTGAAAACCTCATTTTTGACATAAAATTTCAAATATTTCGAAAGCGGCTGGCGTAGGTACAATATAGTATGCATGAAATATGTTTAGAATTACAGGGAGAATCCAAAAAAAATATAATTTATATAGGGTCGTATTTGAAATAAGGAAGTTGACACCCATCTCCGGTATAACCAGAAGCTCTAGATTCTTGAAAACAGATTAGCCGAATTGGTCCCGTCGACCTACGTACTACAGCAGCTTTTCAGATTGTTCTACCGTGTAGTTTCTCCATAATCGATCGAATCCCTTCCCGGTGGGACACCCTGTATATCACCTGGGTAACGAAATATTTTCATCAAAGATTTAAAATTTAAAATATAATATATAAGTATAATAATATAAAATAGGGTATTTTTATATTATTATACTTATAAAAACAATAATAACAACAGTCTAAACTAACCAAACTCCCTAACTACTTTATTATTCAAAAATTAGAAATAAAAAAGTAAAAACAATTGATTATAATATGCTAAACTAACCCAACTACCTAACTAAATACTTTGTTCAAAGATTAGAAATAAAAAAAGCAGGGATCGAACCCAGGACATTCCGTACCACTCAGCTCGGTCGGCAGTAAAATAAATGAAACAAAATTGCATTAAAATTTGTGGTCACCGTACTACCTTTTAAATGCAATTTTCTCGAAAATGATGGAGGCAAATATCAAAATAATCGCAGAACAAGCACATAAAAATGCTTTCTGATGATGGATCACTACACACCTACTGCTATGTCAACCCCTATCACAGGGCTAAAGCGATTTAAACCAAAAACTAACGGGTTAATCCTGAGACTGCCCCAAACTCATATACCAAAATCTAGCTCAATTGGTTGAAGTCTTTAGCGCTATTGTCGAGGAATACATACAGGCACACAGGAAATGGACTTAGTCATATCAGGGCACTTCAAAATGGTTATATGCGTCTTTATCTCAACAATTTTTTTTGCGCGGTCACAATTCTTCCCCTATGGTTGGGGAAAGTAAAAATCAGTACAAAATCAAAATCCATTTACTAAATTTTCTTGTCAAATACCAGCAAAAAATACTTAACAACGCTTTGTCAGAACACTCAATGTTATATTTCTCCATCTGCTGATTCCTTAATGCACCCACAACGTATCGACTTTATTTTCGTAACTTTTTTCTCTTCGGTAAATATTTTTTTTGTGCCTTCGCGCTACAGTGTTTACTTAGTATGCTATACAAGAAGAAAGAAACTCTAGTATAATAAATGGCTGTCCAGAAAATATGTTCTCAAAACTTGCTAATGGAGAAACATATACATTTCTTTTTCTGCCTGCGAGCTTTCCAACGTGCGTCGACGTAAAATATTAATTTATTTAATGCTCGGCATTTCATCTCTGGTGGATTTACCACTTTTCATTTGTTGACAATCGGCTAATGGTTGCAGACTGAATTTCGCTCGTTATTCAGAGAACTAAGCTGTCCCGTATAGCTATTTAAAGAAGAATTTGGAATAAATTACCATATAAATAAACCAAGTTGCCATTTTACACAACCAAGCAAGATATTTTTTAATTCCAAGTGGTAATAGAAAGGAAATTATTGAGCGGGCTTTAATTTATTTATTTTGTGAGCATTTGTACACTCCCTTGGGAAATGACGCTGTTATTTCTATTATACTAATTAAAATAAGAGTCAATAAAATACAAATAAAACTAAATTTTGTTGCCATAGAAATTTGCTCTGGATTCCGTATTGTGCTGTTTTGTAATTTCTCTTCGTCGCGCCGATAGTTTTGTCGAAATGTTCTAGGCTAAAAGTAGTGTTATTCAAATCGACAATTTTCTAAAAGTTATTGCTTTTTTCAAACGGAATTCGGTTGGCTACGAGCCTAAAAAATTTGACGATAAATTTTTGACCACGGCTCGTGATGAATTTTAGATTTAGTTATTAAGGTTAGTTTTCGGTGATGATGTTAAAACATGTAGATTGTTTGTTACTTCTTTTTATTTGATGTTTATGTTGCTCCTGCCATTGGCTTTTATGGAGCATGTAGAAGAGAAGAATTGAAGACGTTGGTGCAAAAACCAGATATTTCTGAATGTCCAATCAGAATAAGCTCAAATTAATACTGATGTTTATGGGTATAATATGGAATATTTAAGGTATAAAATATTATAATTTCAATAAGCTATTTTTCAAAAAACCTAATGATATGGATATGGAATTAACTGGTTCTCCCCCAAGATCATAATAAAAGACGATATAATTTTTTAAAAACAAAACTTAAAAAAAGCTCCAAAACATACATTTAGCGTTATATAAATAAAGTATCAGATTCGTAGGGATTTGAATCTTGCAATTAATTTTGGTGGGATTCATCGTGTGGCTCCTTCAAAACCAAGCGGTAATACCATACATCTATTGCCGAAACGTAGGTACTTGTTGTTTCACATCGATGGCCTTTTTCTCATTTAGAAGTATTGGGTATGGTTGGATCATTTTTGAGTCGGGTAAGCAATCCTAAACTGATTTGAAGTTTTTCAAACTAATGTCTTCCACTCATCTGCTAGAGGAACTCTTTCTTTGAGTCTTTTATTCTTCTCAATTAACGCAAATGACCGGTCGGAAGGCAGGTAATTATGCACTGGCTCAGGAGATTGATGAATAATAGTTTTGATTCCCTTGTTGTTTAACTTTGTAAATGTATACAAATATTTGACCAAAGTCTGATTTTTATTTTGGGCAAATGTGTTATCAGAAAAAAAGAGTATAATATTGTCTTTACAGTCTCTGGCAAAAAGTTTCTCAAGTAAAGGTCTAAGTAACTAATGCCTTCATTGCTGCCCTTTTTCGAAGTTACTACGTCGTACATATAAAAAGTTAAAATATCACTGGAAGCCGCATGAATAGAAAAGTTGTACATCCAAAGTTGCCCCTTGTAAAATACAGCCCCAGCTGACACGTGAGGTAATGGTAAGTTTTATTGAATGTCAAAACTTAGTACCGCTATTGAGGGATCATCTTTTGCTAAGATTCTTCTTTTCTTTTAAAGAAATTTAAAATTTTTCGGACTTCAGCACGTGATGTTTATTTTGAAGGGCAACTTGAGTTTAATTACCTTACTCGGCGCCGATTGAGTTTTTAAGACGATGACATGTTTGACAGCAAACTAAAGCAGGCACCGTCAAGTTTGTGCGTACGGGCGGTTCGACAATTAAGTCCCCCCACTACAAATACATTAATTTATCGCATAAACCAGATAATTCCGGGACTTAACTGATTCTTGCACCCAAGAGCTGGTCAGATAAGTCCTAAAGTAAAAAGAGTGCTCGGAGTTAACTGATTCTTCTACCAAAGATTAATCTACACAATAGATAGTCAGCGTATATGGGAAAGAAAACAAAAATTGAAACTGTCTCGACACGAGCTACATCTATTAGAAAAACATGCAACCATGAAATTGTAGATGGCGTTATATGTATTGTGTTGAAATAAAATAATCATATGGGCAATGTTAGACAAGGACGAGTATACTTTCCCCTACGAGGTGGGAGTTTGTTTTTATATTATAGGTATCATATATGTACTACTGTGCAGCAGTGTTTTTTGTCGGTTAATATAAAATTATATGGTATACGTACACCTATCTACGCAAAGATTAATGTGTATGGACGAAAATAAAAGAAATTACTATAATAGTATAAATATACAGGGCTGGTTCATTAAATGTTTTAGACAATAATTTTAAATGACTAAAATAATATTATTTTACTCATTTAATTTTAAATTTCGGATATAAGGATGCATCAAAAAGTTATATTTAAATTAACGAAATTTGGCGTTATAGATAGGACTTCCGCTTATTATCTGATTCAGTTTTAAGGATCAAACTCAAACAGCAGATTCAACTTGTTAACATTATGAAAAAATAAATCTCAGACTCATACAGGCGTGAAATGCTACCCTAACTTTTTTATGCACATTTTTTGCGTGTGTTTCAATTCGGAGATGTAAAATCTAACAAATTATATACGTAATAAATGTATCCTTCTGTGATATTGATAGAAAGTCATCGTTATCGCGTATTATCGATTTTAAGAAATGTTAATATTAAAAAGGCTGTGCTTTTTACAAGTTGCTGAAGTAAATAAGGTTTGAAATTTCCAGCATGACAATAATTATTTAAAAAAATACGGTTTCGAAATGCAGGATGTAAAAAATTAGAATTTTTAATCTGTTTTTAATGAAAATTTAAATCTATTGAGAAACATGGTTCAGGGTTTTTGTGAAATGTATTTTACTCCAAAGATTCTACTCATCGATTATAACCGAATTAATTTACTCAAAAATATCTATACTAGTAAAATAACACAATTATCACAATTAGGTTCAAATTCTGCAACGCCGATTTGAAAAAAAACTTACAGCCTCCTTAATATTGGTTTTTGTGCAATTATCATAAAACTTTAAAAAACTAACGATTTATGTAGATTGTATTGTTAACACGTTTCATAAAAAGCTTTAAAAACCCACCAACAGGGTGTTAAAAGTATCACGACAATAACTTTTTTCATGTTTTAACAAGTACAATCGTCTGCTTCAGATTGATCCTTAAAAACTGAATAACAGTTTCTCTATATAAAAAAAATAAAACTCGTAAATATCATCCCCAAACATTTAATTTGAATACAATTACATAACACCATATTTGAAAGTAAATAAAAAAAAAACAGCATTACCTAGTTTGACAGATTTGCAAATTGCAAATCAAAGTATCTATGTATACAGGGTGTTGCATAAGTACTTGTACAAACTTTAAAGGGTGATTCTTTGACTAATTTTAAGATACAAATTTCATATGTACATGGGTCCGCTACGGCTTGGTTTTCGAGATACAGGTAGTTCAAAAATAATATTATATTTAGGATTATATGCTTGTTCAATAGCATCGCAATTTGGTGCAATTCGGGATACAGGTGTATTGATGACACCAGAGCTGTCAAAAGAACTAATAAAAAATACGAAAAATAACAAAATACAAATATCATTCAAAAGACAACAATGCACATAATAGTCGGTACCAAGCCAAATAGGTAGTAGGTAAATATAGATTTATTTTGTTTCGAGCTTGGGCTTGGCACCGACTTATTGTAATCAAAACTACCCACCAAACGGATACATTTAATTTTACGCAGACATCTAGTGTGAGCAGGCAATATGCCCGGTGAGAGAAAGTTGATAGACGATGGCCGGACGAGAAGTAACAACTGATTATATCCTATTGCCAACACAAGATATTCCCTGACGGGAAGCTTTATTAATGAATGGCTTGTTACATACATACATGACTTTTTAAGTTATGTTGGAAATTTGTTTCACACTACCACACTTTCATCAGGCGGGCAGTTTCGTTGATCCACAACCCAGTGTGACCGAAATTTCCAACATTTACAAAGAGCTTACACTACCTGTAATTATGATATGTCATTCATCTCTCATGCTAGTATAAGCTCTTCGTAAATGTTGAATATTTGGGTCACACTGCCTGCCGATCACCACTGATGAATTGTGAATCAACGAAACTGCCCGTCTGGTGAAAGCATGGTAGTGTGAAACAAATTTCCAACATAACTTATTGTCTTGTTACATTATGTAGCAAGCAATTCATTACTATTAATCATGTTTATTTAAAGTATATTTTAGAGGCGGCTATAAAAATTCTTATAGAATGCGGATTAAAAATGGTTGCTATTATATGCGATCAATGAAAAACCAATCAGCCTTAAAAACTTGGGTGTATCAGTGGAAAAGCCATGTTTTCATGTTAACTCTTCAAAAATATATTGTACAAAGAGCATATCAATGGATTTAAATTACATATTATACAAGTTCAAATAAAAGATGTTTGCTATTGTGGGGGAAAAACAATGGTGGCACCCATTGGCGAGTTTGTCAACCGTTTCAAGGTTATCTCAAGGTCAACTCGTTTTTTTCTTAATGGAAACATATATTTTTCATTACCGAATCAAATTCTACATAAAAAACATATAAATTTTGTTAATAAATTTTTTTGACTCCGATAATAATTTCGATATTTCTCAAAGATCTGTGGTGAAATTATTAAAAACAGAATAGGTATAAAGTTATTGGAGAATCTAGAAGAATATTACCTGTCATGTCAGTAAAAGTAAGAAATTCATTTGAAAGGAGACTCCAATTGTGCGCAAATATCAACGGACAACATTTTCAACATATGTTGGACTAGTTTTTAATATTAGGTTGTTGGATTCCATTTTCTTTCTAATGGTTTTTTGAATTAAATTTTTATTTGTTCGTATTTTATTTTACAAGTATTTTCAATTGACAGCTACAATGTTTTCCATGGCAAGTCTTATAAAAATTTAGTTTTAATGAACTGTAAACGAAGAACATGATTGTTTTATAAAACAGTTTTCCTCAATTATTTTCCAATGTAACCCTATAAAAATTTAAGATCGTCGTATCCAGAAATAAATTGTCTACCTAAAAATGAAAAGAAAAATATACCATGTCATTTAAAAAAACAAAGTTGGTTGCCATAGCAACAAAGCTGTTAACGCTATAAAAAATTGAACATCAGGAGGTTGTGCCAGAAATTATACCCAATAACTTTTCTTTAAACATTTTTTCAAAATAACGATTATTTTCGGATATACAGGGGTTTCCACACTTTATACTCCGAGTTCGAATCGGAAACTGCATCAGACACAGCAAATTACGTGGAATTTATCAATAATTTATTTGATACCCTAAATAGTAAAGAATTATATAGCAAAAATCCTTTCGTATGTTCTATTCCCTGTAAATTTTTTCCTTATAAAAGTAATATCATTTTATGGGTCTAAAGTGAACACTTTTGCAGAAAGTTGCCTCTAAATAAAACTCGGCAAGTAACGGTTCCTACTTTAAGCTGTGTGTACCTTATTATTACGCACCGTCATGGGTTCGAGTCCCAGTTCTGCCAATATTTTGTTTTCTAATTTTTTAATAAAGTAGTTAGTTTGTTACATTAGTTTATTGGAAATAATTAATATAATACAATTATAATAATAATAATTATTAAAATTCTGTTTCGTTACGCAGGTCATGCCTATATTTTTGATTACATTATATCTTGTCGAGAAAGTTTTGGGGCGACACAACTGATTTTTTTGAATATTTCCCTCATGTGTAAAAAATCCTATGAGAGCAGTGCAATTATCGATTGATTACAGCGGTAACTGCACTGTAGAAACCGAAAGAGCACTGCGATAATTGCATCAAAGATTAATCTTTGATTGCATTGTTTACGTATCCACGGTAATCTCATTGTGAATCCATGATAATTAATAATAAAATCAGTTTGACAAGTAAAGTCAAAAAATATTTTTAAAAATGTCTCGATTCGGATGTGATTCATTGGGAATTATAGACAATAAAGTGATGGAAAGCGAACCAAAGAACACCAAACACAACAGACAATACGTGTGGCGACAGTATTCGGGAAATATTCCCCCGAATTACACTCGTGCATCAAAATAACCAGATAATTTTGCATTCGAGCGTGTTGTCTTGGAAAAACTACATTCAAACGCTGTCATGTAAAATTATCGGTAATTTTGATGCACTTGTGCAATTACTTCGAAAATCTACTAAAAAAAATGGAAGATGGAATCAATTTTGTGTTTGTATGAGGATTAAGAAAAATTGGGCTACAAATTTTAATGACTTAACCAATATCCAATCGAAAATAAGTTTACATATATTATATATATTAGAGATGGATACAATGGTAATCCAACTGCTATACATTTCAGATCACCATTTCGAATATCTTGAAGAGTAGCAAATCTTTTAAAACCACTATCATCTTCCAATTGTGAAGCAATGACCTCATAACACTCAGATCAATTATTGCAACCTCAAATTCAACTCCTACTGCAGTAGTAGTTTTAGTGCGAAACATTTAGAGATTCAACCTCATTCTTTTAAGATTACTTTGTAAGACTGCGTGCTGACAATTATTTTGCAGGCTATAAGTATAGCCAAAATATTATAAGAAAAATTTTTCAGTAAGAATAATTTATTGGATAACACAGATAGTTTAAATAATAAACGACAAATTTTTATTTTACATAGGACAGATAGGGTGATTACTGGTCGTTGGTACATTAGAAGTTTTGGAAAAAATTGTTTTCAAAATGTTAGTTAGTCATCTAATTATCAGTCTATAAAATAGTCCGGTAATACCGGAAGTTGATACCAATTTTATCTATATTATTATATTTTTAGATTCCCCATACATTTTGGAGTGTTTTGTTTTGACACTTGCCTAGACCTATTTTTTTAATTTCTAATTTTTGAATAAAGTAGTTAGTTTGTTAGGGTAGTTTATTGGAATAAATTAAATTTCTGTTTCGTTACGCGGGTCATATATTTTAGAAATACTTTCCCTGGGTCCGGGAAGTAACCAATAATTTCCATCGGAAAGTTCAAAATACATATTACTCTAAATTTAAAAAAACACAAAGACTCGTTTGTAAATATTTAGAGAATGCTAAATATCATTAAAAGATGTATTGATCGTTAAAGACAAAAAATGAATTTAAAAACAAAATGCAGAAATATTACAAATTTTGTAGAATATCTACCTTTCGTTTTCTTCTAATAGTTTTTTTTGAAAAAGATGTTCTCCATATACATTCCTTATATATTTTTGTCCGAATCATTAAATCAATAAAATATGCGGTATGATGTTCACATGCTGGGGGAAATATCGCAATAAAATTTCTTAAAATTTTTTCTTTTATATATTGAGAAAGATTATTTCTGTGTGGACTATTATTTAAAACTTTATGTATGTAAACTAAACATTTTTTCACAAAAACTACTAACCGAGGGACTGGTTTTTTCAAGCCAGTTGACACATTACGATATGTCTTGTTTAAAATTAATAATTGATTTTTATCCCCAAGTATTTTTGACGCATCAATTAGGTGAGTTGCACAATTTGTGCAATTATTAAATTTATTTAATGTTTTATTGATTAAATAGCCTGCAAAGTAAGTGTCAGAACAATCCTGTAAAGTAACTTTTGTTCTTTTTGGTACTTCAGAGCCACAACTCACTGAAATACTAGAAGGTGCCGGTGATGATGTATCTGGCATAGTACGGACTTCAACTTGTGCAAGCTGAAACGGAGCCATCACATCAGATGACGGACATATACGAGTAGTACTTTCTTCATCGTCTTCACAATTCGATGAAATATTTGTAGGTTTTAAAAGATTTACCTTAAGCGAAAAACGAAATGTAGTTCGAAACGTTCTTACTGTGGGATTAGGATTATAACCACCACGTTGCCTAAATGAAGAGAATTTATTTTCTATTGGATCTTGGTTTAATCTATTGGTCAATAAGTAGTGAAACCCAAATTTTTTATTTTCTTCATAAATCCCAAGAACTGCTTTTAAAGATTGTATCATCCCATCGAAGCAATCAGGTCTACTATACACTCCAACTTTGCCTTCTTTTGCTAACGTCAGCACTACTTCAATAGCGCCTTCCATAGTTTCTTGTATTATGGGTCTTTCATTATAAAGGGCAGAAGCATATGGGTTCTTCGCGAAGAGCTCTTTACTATTTAACGTGTCAAATAAATTATTAACAAATTGAATAAAATCTGCGGTATGCAATGCAGTCGGCGACACTAATTCATTAGTACTAACTGCAGTTCTTATAGCTGCGGCGATAGAATTGCTAAATACTTGAGTAGCCAATTTACAACTCATTTTTTGGAAATTATCTGGGTTAAGATGGGCTTCACTAATTTTAATCATACTTCTGCTTGAAGTACTATTTTGGTCAATCCTTTATGCGTTTCTTATGTCATCAAAATTTACTAAATTGTTTTTAAACAAATACCTGTTATGCAGAAAATTATTTCTAAAATTTTTTATCAAATGTAAAGCATCGTATATTGAAAATATATTTGATTGGCCAATATAAAAAAACGGCTTATCTCTGGTCACCCCTAGAGCTTTCATTGCGGATTGGTTGTTTTTGCCTTGATCGCAAACGACGGCTACAACTTTTAGGCCAATATCTAAAAGAATTGTTAACGCATTTTCTAAATTAGGCCTAAGATCTTTGCCCGACATTGCCGTTGCAGAAACAAAATATGCTAGCGGATATTTCCAATTTTTGTATATTCCTCGTAACAAAAAAAGCATTGTTTGACTACCAAACATGTTTTTCCTTGTGTTCCCACCGTGGTCATGAAAACCTTCGATTTTATCATATTTTGCCGAATATTGAAGGTATTTTTTTATAGAAATTTCGTCAAAAATTAGAGTGCAATATTTTTCATTTTCTTCCATGGTACATACTTTTCGTTTAAGTTCTTCAATAATACCCTCATTAAAACCAGCTAGGCACGGAATGTCACTAATCCAGGCTCGAATAGTGGACACACTGGGCATAGAGATTTTTAAATTGTTTCGCCAATATTTATAGGCGCTTGGGGATTTATAATAGGACAAAAGACTCAAGTCCTTTTCAGTTTCTGTCCAGGGACGACCAGGTTTGTGGTGTATCTGCATATTAACAAGTGCTTCGGCATATTTTGATTTGAGACTAAACATATCAACACTTGTTTTTCTTTCACGCATTTTGCTTTGCATGCGTAACTGTTGCCTCAGTTTTGCAATCGTCAAATTTTTCTTACGCAATTGACGTTTTTGTATGGAAAGAAGATTTTTAAATTGTGATACAGAGGAATTTGTCGAAATTTTCGGAAAAAGAACACGTCGTCGTCGTAACATTTTAGTTCTTGGAGATGGTGTAGGCATATCTGAAATGGCTTCCAAGTATGTGTTCCGTTGTGGCGACATGTGTGGTGTTTGGTTTGAACTACTTAGCTCAACAGCTACCATTGAAGAATCACGTGGCGAATTATTTATTTTTGAATTACTATATGTCTTCAATGGTGGGACAACTACTAAAGATTCAGTCAAGTCTATTGTCTCTTTATAGTTTTGCGGAACCGCGAAGTAATTAAGTCTATTTCTTTTTTGCGGATTTACAAAATCGTTTTCGATAAAATGTACACTGCACACGCGTTTTCTTTCGTATAGTTTTTCAGGCGATAAATGTAGAAGCTCCGCGTCTCCTAAATAACAAAAGAACACATTAGCATATTTCATAGCTTAATGCTTTCACCTATGTATAAATCAACACGACCAATTAATGAAAAAAAAAATAATATATTATTTACATAAGTACTTAGTAAGTTTAAGATAGTATTCTGATAAAACTAGTACATCTTTTTACAAAGTTTTATTTTTAGAAATATCAAAGATCGAGAGCGTTATTAAAAAATTTATTGTTATGGGGATTTTTGCACACCCTGTAATTTTGGTATAGGGTTAACTTACGCGATTATGTTATTAGTCTTTAATATACCAAACTTCTAAGTAGATTCAATTAAAATTTCCGTTTTGATGCCTTAATAAACAAAACAAACAATGTGTAAACCTATGAAATTTTTTTTTTAACCTATATACTTAGATTTATATCATTTTAAAAACTAACCTCATTACATTAAATCTTTCTATAACGCTCTCGATATTTGATATTTCTAGATATACAGCTATTAAGCGTTATATAATATACAGGGTGGCCCATTAGTGTGTGGGCGGAAGATAGCTCAATCTATAAGCGATAGACAAAAAAATCCTTTACAAAATTTTAGGAGAGAAGAGATCTACAACCAAAAATGTTTTTAATTACATAGGGTAGTTCACAAACGCGCAGCGGACCAAACTTGCTTTTTCTTGATGCGACACTCTGTATATTTTAACATATATAAATGCCGCTCTAAAGGACAAGAAAAATGACATACGGGTTGCCTAGGTGCAGTAGTTTTTGAAATATTTGTAAATAAGGGTTAATTTTGACATAAATTTAAGGCGTTGACTAACTACAGAAACAAAAAAAAATAATTTTTCGAGAGGGGTCCAAAAAGTGTTTAAATCGATCTTGTATATCGAAAACTACATGTGTTACACAAAATATGGTTATGATATGATGTTCCATGTCTAATTTGTCCAAAAAGTCAGTTTTTCTGTTAAAAGGCCGAGAACCTGTGAAGTGAGCTTACCTCTTACGCCCACGTATTAACCCATTAATTCCCAAGCTTGGAAAATCAAACAATTTCGGTGATTTTAGTTTATTTTATTATTAAACCTATGTCCAAATAACTGTTTATCAGGTTAAAAAAAAATACAAGTTTTTAGTTTTCTTACAAAAAAATGTTGCGTATACGCAACATTGGGATTTACGGTAAACAAATACTACTACTACTTAGTGTGAAATATTTCAAAACAGTTTGTGTGAAGATGCACCTTAAATTTAGCACACATGTATATTGTGTTGTTTTTACACTGTCAGCATCTTCTTCTTGCTTTGTTGTCTTTTGACCAATAGAGTTTTGTAGCTGGTATCCCGAAAAAATGAGTATGCCGAAAAATCGCTTTAGGCTTGTTTTATCAATATCAAATGAATGCCTATTATTGTCGTGAGCATATTTTCTTCTACGAGTATAATATATTATTTTTTCCCAAACTTCGTCACTGAAGTACAAGGAAAAAACTTCAAAAGGGCTTTTTCCACAAACTCTGTTTTCAATTTGTTCCAAGATATTATTTTCTTCATTATGTGGTCCTGTTGTATATATTGGGGTCTCTTTTCTCCACTTCGGTAGAGTTTTCTTCGACTTCATTTTTATATTTTTTGCACATAGTTTTGCTTTTTTTGAATTTGACGGTAAAGATTCATCATCTAAGGCTTCAGAAGTATCAGGCAAATTTGCGTGTATTTCGTAGGTCCCCGCAACATCTGATAAATCTTCAACGTTTTCACATATATTTTCGTCAAGCTCCTCTTCGTCTGTAAGTGCATCTACGGGTGGCGGAATATATACTGCATCCACGGTATCAGTCTGCAGTAAATCCTCATCCTCCTCCAATATAGCTAAAAGCTCAGCAGATAACTAAGGCATTCTGTCTTTCCAAGACATCATTATAACCAAACAAATTATTTAAAAAAAAAATTAACAAACAGAACCATAATTATCACCTACTTCAAGTCAATATTTTCCAGAGCTTCACTTTATATTTTATATATAATATAATTTTAAATCACAATAATTATAACTTAGTATCTTTGTTGACACTCACTAAGAAGAATCACACACAAATTATATAAGAAACAAAATAAATGCTACCTAATTGTGGGTCAGCGAAGGGCGCGACATTATGGCGCCTTCTTACCGGAATTCCCAACGTTGCGTATACGCAACATTAGGAAAAATGATCCGATATGCAAAAACTATACATGTTTTGTAAAATATCATATAACGCCCTTTTTACTAAAGATCATGGGAATCTAAATCCATAATTTGAAATATCTCATCCGTTTCTGTGTCAGACAAATAGATTGACGAATATATGAAATGATAAATCTCAAAATGTTGCGAG
This sequence comes from Apoderus coryli, assembly GCA_911728435.2. NCBI lineage: Eukaryota > Metazoa > Arthropoda > Insecta > Coleoptera > Attelabidae > Apoderus > Apoderus coryli. Next base: position 8,277,704 of record OU452199.1, on the reverse strand, counting down.
TTCATAAATTCGCACAAAATAAATATCTTAACTCTGTCGACATATTTCTTAAAACGTAAAGTCTTTGTTGTATTTTGAAAAAATTGTAGCAACAAAAAAGTATTTTTTTTACTGGCACATTGGAAAAAAAAATTTTAAAAATGTTTCGTTTACGCAACGTTGGGGATTAATGGGTTAAGTACTAAGTGTCAGTTATCAGTTATAATTTTTTATTTTCCAAGAAAGCGAAACGAGATATTTAAAACGGCATTGCGCCGCCCTCATGTATACCTCCGGGGGCGGCATCGAAAATCGCTACACGTCACAAACTTGTAAATGCTTAGAACTACCCCTATGTCAAATTTCTATTTTCTATCTTTTTTGTTTGATACCCAAAGCCCTATTCCTACCGAACTTATTATTTACCCGAAGAAACATTAAAAAGAAGTAAAATTTAAGTACCTAAACCTATAAAGTGGAACTTATACCTGAATTTATAACCCATTTTCTGCATCGATCTTCTTCTTTAGGAAATCGAAAGAAATGTACCTCTCGATTGTTTCTGTAACTGTTGTCACAATTTCGAAAAGCACATTGGTTACGACTTAATTTCGAATTGTTTCTTTCCATTTTCACAAAACACAAAAATTATTTAGTCACTAACTAGGAAGTTTCTCAAATAAAAAAAAACACAACACAAAATAATATAATTAGTCTAAAATTAGAAAAACACAAAATAAGTTAAAAAATATTCACAAAAAAAATAACTACGCAGCCAAAGATTAAATTTAATTTAATATATTAGGTAATTCTCTTCAAAACAAAATCAGTAGGTATGAAAACAACCATAATATGTATACCTAATATAATATAGGTAGCACTGATAATTTTTTTATTATAGGTATTATAAGATCTACAACAATCTTGTTACATCTTTGCCACATTGTCTACGTGAAATATTTAAAATATATGTAATAAATTGACAAAGTATCTAGTCAATTCTTAAGTGGAGTTATAATTTTGACAAAGAATAATGTACATTAATACCTACTTGATTTCGGTATTGGTATAAAAGTCTAATATCCACGAAATAAATTTAATATACCTAATAATCATTAATCCATGCCATACAACATGTTTCAAGACTAGACCAGGCCCATAAACAGTGGCGAGCAATAATTAAATCAAAAGCTTTTAGCTTTTAGATATTTAGATTTTTTTATATACATCAACAAATTATTACAATGGAGCCAGAAGTATGTTTCTATCTAAAAGCTTTTCATTTAATGATTGTTCGCCACTGATCATGGGACTGGTCTAGTCTTGAAACATGTATGACATGGATTAAATATTATTATATTAAATTTAATTCATAGAGATAAGGCTTTTATTTCAATACTGTACTTGTAATAAATCACCCTGTGTGTTTCTTTTACCGACGAATCGGCAACAGCACGACACACACCACATTCTCTTGTTTTTTTTTCTACCCTCCCTACGTATCCCCTCCAGATTAATACAGAATTTCATCAATCTCTCTCTCTGACAATACAGCATTGTCGGTGCATAACTGTTGCAAATGATGTAAATAATTGTTATACGTTGCGTTTTGTTTCTGATATTAATAAACTACAAAACGGTTTCTGGCTGTGACAATACTGCTCTATGCTTTACACGCTAGTCTACGCCACGTAGTGGCTGGCATACTTAGAGATGTTCTCATTTTAATGCATTGGGCTGACTATCTATTGTGTAGATTAATCTTTGCTTCTACCAAACGAACGGCAATATTAAATATAGCAAGACAAGGCTAAAAAGTGAATTTCGACCAAAAGTGGAGTTGTCCGGATATTTCCTATTTTTCAATTGAATTGAATATAAATCGTCGTAGTGCAAATTCCTCAAAAAGTAACGATAAGCAAGTTCTTTTCATTTTTTTATATCTGTAAAAATAATAATAATAATATAAAATAAAAAAAAAAAGGTTATTTCAAAAATTATCGAAAACGGCTTAAGTTAGTTTAATTTTGAAAACTCCATTTAAAACCTGTTTAAATTTTTCTCTAATTTAAACGGCATTGTAACTCCTATCGTTTGCAAGATTCCAATGCTATCCCATTCTTTTCTTGGACACAGTGTATAACCGAGTCAATATTAAATAATAAAATAAATTCAAATCGAATATGATTATTAAAAAGAAAATAATCTGATAATTTAAAATATAATAATTGAGTTTTGTACAAAATTAAAAAATAAATAAGCAGGAATGAATTTTGATAGAGCCAAATTTCACTTGTATTCTAAAATACTGTAATTCAATCACTGATAATGGTATAATCATGTCTGGTAATAGGTAAATTGAAAAATAAGGTTGAAAAAAAATTATTTTGTGAAGTTACACTTTGATTTCATATCCAGAATAATTCAGGACTCCACTACGGACTATCTATTGAAATTTTAAATTCATATTCGTGTTTTCACAACATAGGGTGCAAAAACCTACAGGAGTTTCAAGATCCCTAAAGCTATTATTGAAATACCAATAATGTAACACATTAAAAACAAACAACAAACATTTTTCTTTCATCATTTTTCAAATGTATAAATCACAATATTTTGCTAACAATACTTTCCTTTTGAAACGGATAATATATTTATTTTAAAAAATCTAACGATGGCAGGAACCGACTGACTGCAACGGTGTGCAAAAGGAACTTTACATTATGAAATATTGAAATGGCGAGGTGGATATATTTACATATAAAAATATAAATTACGGGAAAGAGCACACTAAATGACACAAAGGGGACAATTGTCGCAATTGTGTAGAATAAAGTTTGTCGTAAAATATAAAAATATACAGGTTTGTGGAGCGCTTTATGTTATTTTATATAATGGAATACAACGGCTGGTTATTTAGTGTTAGAAAAAAAAACAAATTTATTCGACGCACAAATTATTTTTATTATCCATATAGAACGTGGCACACTATTTTAGATAAAAAATATGTCCTAGGCCCCCATGTTTGTACAGCTTAATAAAATAAGTTTTTAACCATCTTCAGTTCTTTAAGAATATTTTCTTAAATATACCGGATGGTCCATTTATCTTGAAACAGCCTTATATCTTAAAAACGGCACATTTTTCGGAAAAAAAGTTCAAATAAAAGTTGTTTGCTATTGTGGGGCAAATGCAGTGGTGGTATCCATTTGCAAATTTGACAACGGTTTCAAGGTTATCTCAAGGTCAACTACTTTGGTTTTTTAAATAGAAACATAGATTTTTTATTATAGAATCGTATTCCACAGAAAAAAAAAAACAAATAACTTTTGTTAACAACATTTTTTTATTCCGATTGAAATATTACCATTTATTTGCTATTACACGAAAGAAAAAGGACTCTTTTTAACAAAATATGGAATATCTTTCTATCTCAGAAAAAGTTTTGTTGATATTACCTGTGGTTTTGCAGATAAAAATGCTATATCCCATGCATTTTATTACTGTGTTGCGAAGAAGTTTACGAGAAAGTATTTTATTAAATTGCGGAAGGTGGTCTTGTCAAAACGTTGAAACAAAGAAAAAATAAATAATGGCATTTAAATAATTATCTAAAATCAAATAATCAGTCGATGATGTTTTAAATTGTTGAACCTCAGTTCCAAGAACAAAAAACAGAGAAATTAACCCAAATTATTTCGAAATCAAAAAAATTTATTAACAAAAGTTATTTGTTTTTTATGTAGAATCCGATTCGGTAATGAAAAATATATGTTTCCATTAAGAAAAAACGAGTTGACCTTGAGATAACCTTGAAACGGGTGAAAAACTCGCCAATGGGTGCCACCATTATTTTTCCCCCACAATAGCAAACAATTTTTATTTGAACTTTTTTCCGAAAAATGTGCCGTTTTTAAGATATAAGGCTGTCCCAAGATTAATGGACCACCCGGTATACATATTTTGCAGTTCAGTTCGATTGAATAAAACTGTTTAAAGAAAATATTAAAATTAAACTGAACCTGTGTCAAAACAAATGCCCTATTTTTTTTTATTTCTGAATCTGGCTCTTTTATAATGGCTTGGTTTGACATTTATGCAAACCCCATCAAGTTGTCCTCACAAGTTTGAAAATACGGATTCAGTTAACGCTCTAATGGAGTCACTTGAGTAGTTATGTTTTATTAATTATTTTCTGTCTAATTGTTATTATCATTTTAGTTTTGCAGTCTACTAATGACTTTTGTTGTAATAGTTTAAGTTTGAATTAGGTAGTAAAGTTTTGTAATCACTTATTCTGATTTTTATAATTATCCTATATTTATTGCACGTTTTTAAATTTTTTTTAAAAATTTCGTTCTACTTCATTATTTTTTGTACGAATATGATATTTTTATAAGATATAATATTATATAAAAAGTAAAAGTAAAGGCTGCCCTCCACCCAAGCCCTTAAAATCAATCATATTTCCGTTATTGTTGACGTTTAATTCATTTTATAATGTCGTGACGGTAATGTTAAAATTCTAGACTCATTCATGAAAAACGCAGCATAAAAAGTACAAACCTAAACATTTTTGATTTTAGAGCTCTAACTAAAATTCCAAACACTTGACAAAAAAAGTTATAGTAACTCTAAAAAAGTTATAGTAACACATTCTGTGAGATATTTTTTTTTTTTTTGAAACGTTACACATCAATAGTTAAACGTTATTGAAAACGACCCATAAATAATTTTTGTTGATTTGAAAATTCGACCAAGAGACATTTGGAGAGTACTATTAAAAATATTAAAAAATAACAGCAAGTGAATCTTATAATTTTGTGGAGTATTGACTTTAACTTTATCGACTATTAAAACTTTTGTTAGTTACCATTGTACCCGACTTACACCTTTGATTTCAGTGTTGAGTCTTTAGTTATCTGTTCTATTCACAACATCATGGCACTCCAAGACGTTAACAGATTACCGTGGCGAATGGCAAAAAATGCTGCCCTGGTAAGGCGAAATATACCCAGATTAGCAGTAGAAAATACTAGCTGAATGAACATTTCTTTACCTATGTCATTGAGGATTGGATGACTTGAAAGTAATTTTAGATCATATTCCACTAAATTAGAGTTTATATTATACATAAACGAAGTCTATTCCACAAAACTAAAATCCATGATTGCTAAGATTGTTTATCCAGACCTGTTTCGAGCAGTGCATAATGTATAACAAATTATTTTTTATTATTATTGTTCATTTCCACAAACAACGACGACGGGGCGTTTTTAATTCTGCAGAATGAAGAAGATGGAATTTAATGGTGGGTATATTTTCAGACGAGTCTGGTTATACTACTTACTTATTCGGGTACTTAATCTTTAAACTATCGTCGATCAAGCAACTCAATTGGAAGAAAATTAAAGACATGGAGGAAATCGAACACTGCCCGTTATAAAATTCCTGTTATCCCTAAGCAAGGAAAGTCTGTTCAAACTATTCTCTTGCATAGGAGAAACAATGGTTTACAAGTGGCATGGGTTTTTAAGCGTCGTAAGGAATCACTTGAAGGCAACCCTCGGTCGTGGTAGCCTATTGAAGTGAAGAAGAAGAAACAAGTCGCAGAAATGCATGATTATCTTGTTAGACAAAGGTTAGTCCAAGATGGGTGACATTACCACAAAAAATTATATTAGCTAGCCCTGAAAACAAACTTGGGTTCATAAATTACTGCTCACCATTATGAACCTATGCCAAAGCAGGAATCCCTTCAATGGCATAAAAAAAAGCGCACATCATCACGCAAGTAGCTGAGCATTACACAGTCAGCCAGTACACTCATGGCCACCACTTGCTACTCAGAAGGAATCCTATTAAATGATTATACAGATAACTGTGTTTCTACACACACCGCCAAAATTCTTGGACCTCCTCGTAGATTTTAAAACGAAATATTTATCATGGCTGCTTTCTTGTGCACCTAATATTTATTTATTTCACCGTTGCTAGGCATCTAAAAATGTTGACAAAAACAATTTCCCACAAATTTAGATATCAATGTTTAAAAAGTGGTTCATATCGAGTTAGCGTGTTGAAGTTTGAAATTATGCATGGCAATACAATTTCAGTATTCAATAGAGCAAGAATAGTGACTTTGCATGATGAGGGTCTGCCGAATCATCGAATCGCGGATAGACTAGTGTTTTCCCGCGCTTCAGTTATCAGAATAGTGCGTTTCTACCAGGAACCTAACAGCGTTGACTGGAGATATGGAACTGGGCGTCCTAGGGTAACTAATTCACGAGAAGATCGGTATGTAGCAGGTTATGGACGTCGAAATCGAACCGTAACAGTCTCAACTGTCCAAACTCACTTTAGAAGAATTCTAGTACCAATTTCCGATCTAGGAGACGGTTAAGAGTACCTAGGTTACTTCCCAGACATATAGCCGCTCGTCTACAGTGATCACAGGAACACAGGGACTGGCTTTTAGTTCAGTGGCGAACGTCCTTGTTTCAAACGAAATCAGATTTGGTTTAATTAGTGATAGTCGGCGACACAGTTTGGGGACGGCCAGGGCGACCAGAAAAGCTTCTCTCTTTTGCAAGAGAAGTCGTTCCATACCAAGGAGGAACAGTCATCTTTTGGAGAGGCATAATGCATGGTCGTCGTACGCATCTTATTCCCATTCCAGACACTATAACAGGGGATAGATATGTTCGAAACATTATTGAACCCATTATTCATCCTCTCCAAAATAAAATTGCAGCCAATTACATTTTCATGAATGAGAATGCTAGGCCCCATCGCCTGAGAAGAGTACAAAATGCACTAGAGCCTCAGAATATTCAAAGATTACAGTGGCCAGCAAATTCGCCAGGCATGAATTCCTTTGAGCACATATAGAATTTCGTTGGACGAGCATATCCAAACAGAATTAATCCTCCTATCACCCTCCAGGACCTCACACTCGCGGCTTAAGAAGAATGGAACAACATCTCAATGGATACCATTAACTACCTTATTGTTTCCATTCACAGGCGAGTTAACACCTTACTACACCACACAGGAGGGCACACCGATTATTAATGCATTTTTGATATCGCTCTATAGTCGTTTTCTTCTAGATTTCAAATTCTGGTAATCATTTAATTATGCACTATTTTTCGTTTGTATTTTTTTTTTTCTTGTTCAGTTAAAATTTAATCCAGCCAATTTGCATTGGATACATAACCAAATTAAATGTACTTGGTAATAAACTTCTTGACTTCATATAATAATAATAATAATAATAATAATAAGCATTTATTTCCAACAGGCTAAACCCACTTACAGGAAAATCAATAAATAATACAGAGGAAAAAACAACAAAATAAATGCGTTACAAAACAAAAATAATAAAAAAAAACTGATTAAATATTTAAATATTTTGGAAATACAAAAAAAAAAAATTAACTCACTCTGTCCAAGTATATTTTAAATTCTTAAAATAAATAAACACTATTGACATTAAACACTACAAAAATAAATAAATGCAATCAATATCCGTTCAATATTAAATAATAATTACTATCCATTAAATAAACTATCAGTAATAGCTGACAAACTTGAGAAATTAACATCAAAATCACGACAACACCGATTGAAAATGTCACACATAAAGTAAACAGGACTTTGTAACAAAATATTAGTCCTGGCTGGGCCCACAGTGAACGGTACGAGATGTCGAGCACCTAATCGCGGAACGTGGAATCTGATACATCCTAATAGATATGGGCAATCAACAGCACAGTGCAATAATTTGTATAAAAACTTGACTGCGTGAATATTTCTTCTGGTCAAGAGGGAAGGTTCATTGAAACGCAAGAGCAAAGACGCATGATCTACTCCCCGTGGAGGATATACATTGTCGGCTTTATAGGCTAGGTATTTAAGGAAACGGCGCTGAACAGACTCTAAGGATCTAATATGAGTATTATATATTGGGTTCCATATAATCGCGGCAAATTCCAGTTTAGATCTAACAAAAGCATAAAACAAAAGCTTAACCGTGAAAACATCGTTGAATTGCCGACAATTCCTAATAATGAAACCCAACATTCTATTTGCGCTCAATACTACACTGACGGTCTGTTGGATAAATGTAAATTCACTGTCGAAGACAACACCCAAATCTTTAATCTCGCTGAGCCTTTCCAAGGACTCATTGTTCAATTGATAATCCAAATTCAATGCGTTCTTTAGTCTGGAATAGCTAACGATCTTGCATTTAGATACATTAAGCTCTAAACGATTGTCCGTGCACCAGGTACACAGAGTGTTCAAATTACTCTGCAGATGATCGCAGTCATTCGGGGAATTAATGGGCTGGAATATCTTAAGATCGTCAGCATAAGCAAGCCTACCACACGTAAAAGACTCAATTAGGTCATTAATGAAAATATTGAATAACAAAGGACCGAGATTGGAGCCCTGTGGAACCCCCGAACTGGAGGGAAAAACAAAAGACTTAAAGCCTTCATATTCTACAAATTGTAATCGTTCGAACAGATATGATCGGAAGAAGTTGACCAAACGATAAGAGAAACCAAAATTCTGCAGTTTATGCAACAATATGTAGTGATCTATACGGTCAAATGCTTTGCAAAAATCGGTATAAATCACGTCCACCTGCCGGAGACCATCGATAGCTGAACATATGTTCTCAGATAACACAGCCAAATTAGAAACACATGAACGACCACTCATATAAGTGTGTCTCATTTTGAAAAACATAAGGGGGTCCAAGAATTTTGGCGATGTGTGTATAACCGGCGAATACTACGCTTCAATTATAGAATAGTTAAAAGAAGTAATCGGAGAGCAAAAAAAAAAGGAAAATTGACGAAATGTGTCTTGCTCTAGACTCTAGAACAACAATCTTCCAGTACCTAGGGAAAAGCCGTGTTATTTAACAACTATTGCTGCTTTCTATAAAGAGATTTTATTTGCGGAGCCACCAACGATGAGGTCTTAGAACCTTGAGCTTTGAATTTTGTGGATTATACTTATTTTATTTAAATAATATTTAGGACATGTACTACTGCTTCCTTAAAACAAGCGTTAGTCAAATATCGAATGTATAATAATGATAATCAAAAATCTATGCCTATATTAGATTTGTGTACAGAATCTCGCAAAATCTAAAAGACAGCATGTAGTAAGATTGAATATATTTTTAGAAGTAGCAAAAGTAGGATTTTGCATTAAATATTATCTGTCAGACTAAATATATACCTTACGATTGCAACGTATAATATAAACCACAAGAAATACATTTATTCACTGCAATTCACGATTGAAATTCTTCATATAAAATATCTGGGTCACGGTATTTTAAGTTCCAACAACAAAACGTTTTTAGAATAGTAGAGACACATTTACTCACATTTTTATACAAAATTTCAAATTCCAGGAAATATGAGACACATTTTGTTGATGCTTTTAAAAATATGTTAGCGATGGGAGTTACGCAGACAAAAATAAACGAAAATATGCATATAAACAAACAAAAAAACATATTATTACGACGGTGGTTCGATGAGTCTGTGATTTTGAAAGCAAACCTTGTTTTTGCAAATATCCTTTAAATTTTCCTCAGAATCTTTTTTAGCTGGATACCACGTGTTTCTATTTTTTTTGTTCTTCAAGTCATCAAGTGTGACAATAATTTTTCTTTTTCCCATTTAAACAATCCCCTAGCCGTTGTCACTGTTGCGTACACTTGCCTGTTTTTTAAGGTTGACTAAATCAATATTATTAAATTCTGCCCAAGTATATCATTAACTTATATATCTATATATATGCAAGATTATGGTATTATTGATTGGAGAATAAAAATTACTCACTACATAATCTCAATATGATATTATGATATGATATACTCATATTAAGCCTTATCACAAGAATACACTGGATTTGAGAATCTTATTTCTTGTAACCGAGCATTACTATATATTCAATTTAAAACGCTTATAATAATAATAATTCTTTATTGCCTAGCAGGCTTACGCCCAATAAAAAGACAATTAAGTCCTGGACAAAAAAGAAACAAACAACTACTTTCTTGAAAAATTAGAAATAAAAAAAAGTTGCATTATCTGTGAATATTTCTGGCTTAAAATTTAAATACAATATCAAAACTAAAACAATGCGAATTTAGAACGAATTTACTATATAAATTAAATTAAAAAATTAAAAGGAACCCACAGCTAAGAATTACAAAAAAGGAAAACAATAACAAACCGTTAATGTTCGGCAAATCTATAATTCATGTTACTCCTTAAGCCAACTTTAAATACGTTGATATTTTCATTAAAAAAAAAAAATGATTCTCTATGTATGCCATAATAATTTGTCAATCTACAAGCTGCATAAATTGCTGCTCGAGCCTCATAATTTGTACGATGAGCCGGAACAATCAAACAAACAAATAATGGTCCCGAGAATTATATTGTGGAATACGAATATTTATTTGCGACAATAGATGGGGAGAGTCGAATAAATCATTAATTAATTTAAAAATAAATATTTGACCTGCACAGATTCTTTGAATCGACAATGACTGAATGTCAAACGTATTGTGCAATTCAACATGATCATACCCCCTTACACGGAACTGGCCATGAACTTTGAAATACAGGTTTTTTAAAAATTTCCTCTGCACCCGCTCAATTCTATCCACATGAACGCGATAGTGACCACAAAACTGAAGCGTATTCTAACTTAGATCTAACCAAAGCCATAAAAACACAATATAGAAGTTTTCTCCAGTACTCCAGTATACACCTCAAAATACTTCATTTGAGTGAAGAAAGAACGCAAATAAATATGATTTTATTTAAGTATAATATTACCTTGATTTAAATAATTTATTTATTAACCTTACAACCAACTATATTAAATGTTATTATATTCAAGAGGTTCATTTTTCTCCATACATATATATTATATGAGAATGAGAATTGAATTGAGATATAATTGCCTCCACACAGACTTTCTCTCGCGGCCAATGGTTCACTTGTAATATCTATCAACAATTTTTATCATTTGCTACAGCAGTTTAAATTTGAATGTAATTCAAGAAACTATAAAATTACAATAAAACTTTGGCTACTACATTATAGCTACGAATAAAGTAAATTTCCTGTCAATTAAAAAAAATCATCTTTGTTTTATTCCATTTCAAAGTTCTATACGTCTATAAAAAACACCCTTTACAAATAATATACTTTGTAAATCATCGAAAAGAGGCCGCATTCGGCGGGACTCGGGACATGGTTCGTGGTCGAGAGTGGAGGTGATGGCAGGAGTGGAAGACGATTCTAGGAATGCATAGTTTCAGTCTAAGATGACGATGTGCAGAACGCTCTTTGAGAGAGACTTTTAAGTTTGACTTGAAGCAAATAAATAACTTACTATAAAATGAATTTATATGCGTTAACTAAATATATAGCTACTTATTATATGCAATTTTAAGTAAGAATAACTTTTTCTTTAATTGGGAATGATATTTTTCTGTGTGTAGCGAGAGATCGACATTCCTCTCTTCTATAAGCTCCTTCTCTCTTGAGGCTATGTCGATAAATGCACACAGGCCTATTTTTTTGCCTGAGAAGTAGTCTTTCACGCTTGATAGGCGAATTGCCTTTTGTGAAGTGATTTCGTTTTTAACGCTGCGCTTCATTTATTTTTTCCATGCTCTTCAATAGGAAACAAGTTAGACTTATGAGTCCATAGAATTTAGGATCATCCACCGGACGCCGTCCTGTTTTTAGTACTCGATTTATGTAGCTTTGTAGTTTATTTTATGTTATGCTTGCTAGTATTTGCAATATTTTCCATGGTTTGCTTTTGGAGGAAATTTAATTACTAAGCAAACAATATCACACTCCTTTATTATAAATTTGCCCTGGTTGATTAAGCGCAAAGTACACATCGTTCACCCTTTTGCACCCATTATTTTTTTGTATATGCCCGTCGGGATTATAGGATATAATTCGTACCAATTATATACGTAATAAGTTCTTCTGGCGAATCCCCGGGTTTGCAATTCAAATGAGGGAAAAGACATGCTTGTAGCGTGTCAAGCGCGGGAGAGTTGGAAAAAAAACCGGATGCATAGAACTATGCAGGACGTTATCTGACATTCACATAACGCCCCTACTGTGGAAAGCAGCTAGAGCACATACTACAGTCGTAGCAAGTAGAATAGACTTGTTTTTAGTGAAAACATATATCTTTAATTAAAACGTATTTCTTAAATTACTTTTATCGTAGGTATACAGGATGAGTAAACTTAGTGGGACCCTATCTATATTCCCAAAATTATGCGTTATATAAAAAAATTTTGTAACAGAACAGTGTAAATGGCATGATCAACTATTATTTTCTGGAAAATAGGGTTGGGGTGATTAGAGATCCCCCTAAACCAATTAAGATCAATTATGACGATAATAAAACTGATGCCTAATATTCATTATGGGAATTATTAATCTCAATTCAGCAGTAGTTTGTTAATAAGGTGCCAGTGAAGCCCCTGCAAATTCATATTAAGAAGTATGGTCATTCTCGCTTGGCAAAGCTGAAAAATTGAACACATCTCCACGACACACATTTCCTCCAGAAAAAAAGCAAGCTTGAGGATCAGTAAGTACCTCATTCCCTTAGTACTATAACCGCTTTTTTCTCTCAATTATCATGGGGCATAACCTAATCCCATTGGCAAAATCTGAGGCCTTAGTAAGTTTCAGATCCAGATTATTCTATTATTTGAAATTCTATTCAAAAATTTCTAGAACTGATACCTATTTCCGGAATTATAGTCTTCATAAGTACGAATATCCTGTTTATGAGATATTTGGTGGCTTTCAGACTTTTCAGTCTACGGCCGCCTAAAAAAGAGAGAAAAATTACCCGCATGAAGAAGATATATTGAAAGTGTTACTTTATACATATTTTACGGCAAAGCAGTCGGTTATACGGGCACCGTCAAAAAATGCCTTTATTTATGATAATGCCTGTTACTATTAAAATGATTACCTACTCCTTATTATGGAAGCCCACGTTAAGATAAATGAATACCCTTAATTCGAAATTGGCCATTTTTCCTTGCTTGTAGGAAAGGGGATGTGTTTTATTTTTTGTTACTTTGTGTTATCAGAAAGACGACGAAGACTTCGGGAAACATATTATTAATCCAGACCGATTTAATAGGAAAACATTTATTACAGCAGAGAGAAAAGATTTTCCGTTTTTTCGTTCCATTGTAATAAATTGCGATTTCTGCTATTTTCTGTTCAATTATCTATTTCGATCTATTTCAATGTTTAAATTACACACGTTATTTTCTTTTATAAAAACAATTATTTCAGATTATACTTTCCATTTAATTCAAATGTATTAATTAAAAGTCCTTATTTAATCACAACTCAACTAATTTAATAAATTATCTTTCTTAGATAATTTGAAAAATGGGACCATAGTTGAGTTATAATTTCAATAATACATCTCGATAATGTCTTTTCTAAACTAGTTCAAATTTGATTTTTGATATTAAGGATAAGTTAAATTATACAAACAAGAACAAATGGAAATGGAACAGAAACACTCATTGCGAATTTGATTTCCACTCTTCCACTTTCTGAAGTCTAACCACCATACAATGTGCACTACCGAATTCGTCATTATTGTCAATAATTTTTAACTACGTAGAAAAAATAGAACCGAAACAATTGATATCAAATATAATTAAATTTCATTAAACTCTTTATTAATCATAATAATGATTTTGCAGAAAGAAAAAGAAACCTTAAATATAACTAGGTATGGTTATTTATTTTAAGATATTTTATACAATTATTCAGACACAATTTTTTCCACAAATTCTTCTCTAATAAAAACCATGTGTTATCTAACAAAAAGTGTGATTCCAGACCCCAATAAAATAGTCGTTCGATGTAAGCAAAGATGATTAATTATCGAAATAATAATCCAGATTCCACAAATCAAATATACTTTACTTATACAATCTGCCAGACATGTTTCGGACATACCATCTCAAACATAACAAAGTTCAAACTTCAGCACGCAAATCCGTCAACACATAGAGTCGATCTTAATTCTAGAATGAAGACCAAACGATTATACATCTTTGGTAATTCGGGTAGTATGGTTGTAATAATTAAAACACTATTTAACGCAATGTACAAAACTGAATATTTATTAATATGGAAAAGAGAGTGTTTGAGCGTTAAGTTGTTATAAAATCTGGAGAGAGAGTTTTGGCACGAGAGAGATGTTGACTGTTTTGATGTTGAAAACTGACTGGGCTAAACTTATAAAATTATAGAAAAAACATTTCTCTTGAGAAAGTACGACATCTGGTCGGTACGTAGCTTTAACACTAACCACTGCTTTTTCTAGGTACGGACTAGGGATTTCTTTTGTTCCCGAAAATGAAAAACATTAAAAAGAAAGTAGAAATATTCGTGCCAGATGTTTGAACATTTGGTGCAATTTAGAAAATATTATTTACAACTACTATACTAAATTTTTACAAAGAAATAACTAAATTTAAAAATACATATATACAGTGTGGCACAATAAAAAGGTTGCTACAGTATCTACAGAATAAAATACAATATATACAGTGTGGCGCAAGAATAATGGTCGCCACAGTACCCCCCTTCCAGTGATTGGATCACGAAAATCCGGCCTGTAGACGGTCTGGAAAGCGGACGCGTCGTCCTGATCGAGTACGCAGTTCTGGTGCAACTGCTATACGTGTTTCCGGCTGAACTGCAGGCTGAATGGGAACTGGAACTTGAGCTGAGGTGTGATTTCGTTGAATCTCTACCGTTGCTGGTTCTGCGTCACCGTGGCTGTCGAAGGCGGCATTGTCTGGTGGTTTGAGTCTGTCAATGGAAACCGTGACGTTTCGTCCCCGAATACGTAAGATGTACGTTTTATCGGAGCGAGACTCAATTTTGTAAGGGCCTTCGTATGGTGGCTCGAGAAATCGCCTGACACGATCGCACCGAAGAAAAGCGTGCGTCGCATTGGACAGGTCCCTGAATAGGAACGTAGGGCGTTGTCCGTGTCGGGAGCCGTTGATTGGACGCAAATGCTGAATCTGCGAGCGCAAATTTTGTACAAATTGGCTCGTTGCAGTGGCTGTGGTGCTGCTTTCGGCGAGAAATTCACCGGGTAAGCGAAGGGATTCACCGTACAACAGTTCTGCTTCTGTAGCTTGAAGATCTTCCTTCCAGGAGGAACGTATGCCTAGGAGTACAGTGGGAAGAACTTCGGTCCAACGGTCGTTTTGGTGGCACCTGATCGCAGCTTTTAGTTGGCGGTGAAAGCGTTCAACCATTCCATTAGCTGCGGGATGATAAGCAGTTGTTCGAAGGTGAGTCGTACCTGTTAAGGCGTTAAGTTCCTTAAAAAGATGCGATTCAAATTGCCTGCCTTGATCAGTGGTGATTCGCAAGGGTGTACCGAAGCGTGCAATCCAATTATCGTAAAAAGCCCTGGCGATTGTTGCGGCTTCCTGGTTTATGGCAGGGATGGCTTCAGGCCAACGGGAAAAGCGGTCTACGCATGTCAGAAGGTATCTGAAACCTTCAGAACTTGGCATGATCACGATCTCGATATGAACGTGCTGGAATCTTCCCGCTGGTGGAGTGAATGTTCCTGGTGTAGTGGTAACGTGTCGTGTAACCTTGTTTCGCTGGCATGGCTCACACTCACGAGCCCATTGTGCTACATCTCGCCTGATGGAGGGCCATACGAAACGTTGTGTGACCAGTTTAACACTTGCCTTGCATCCTGGATGTGACAGTTGGTGAAGCGAGTCGAATACACGTCGCCTAAGTGAGAGTGGAACAAAGGGACGTGCTGTAGCTGTCTTCACATCGCAAACGATGGCTGCGTTTTTGAATGGCAGCTTAATGAGCTTCAGTTCTAGACAGGGCTCGGTCCATGCGGCAAGTTCTGAATCACTTTTCTGCGCTGTTGCCAATTCTTCCCAATCGATGGTAGGGTTAAGCGAATCGATTCGGGAGAGCGCGTCGGCTACGACTACAAATCTATGCAAAATGGAAGACTTACCATTTTGTGAAATTTTTTTTAATAATAATTAAATTATGTTGACTGAATAATAACATGATTAAAATTAGTATTATTTGGCATTTGCCTTTTTTTATATATCGTACTAAGGAGTGGGTCTTATACAAAAATTGTTGTGTGTAATGGAGATCAGACACTCAATTTGCTAGTTTGATAAATATTATAATTAAAAAAATGTATACCTTTTCATTTAAACATTATTTGCCACTGATGATGGGACTAGGCTAGTCTCAAAACATGTATGGCAACAACAGTTATAACTAACTATTCAAGATACAACCTTGGATGGAAACTTCCACTCACCCACGACTCATCATTTTTAAGCACATTTCTACTATTAGCGACATTTCATGAAATTTCATGAGTGAATTAACAGCGAACGCGTGTCATACAACAACAACAAAACTTCTCGGGATTCCAACGTCGTCCATAAACAAACAAAAAATTATCTTACAGCTCCTCTCCATAAACGAACAACTGGGTTTAAAGTTTAATACGGAATATTGGTAACTCTATACCTGACCAGTCATGTTGCCAGGAATCAAAGCAAGAGGCGTCCGATCATTCCACATAATGCTTACTTACTTGTCAGTAACTAGCGGCTCTAGATTGACGTCCTTGATCCCACCAAATACGTACCCGACGATCCTCCGACAGTAAACCAACTCTAGTTTCACCCGAAACCTGCCATTGAGCCAAACCTCAGTTTCGATGTTCACTGCACCAATTCAAACGACAGTAACCTTGTTGTCATTGGTAATTTTTAAAACTCCCGCTTATTCTAATCTGATAAGATTAGCCTTATGAAGTGTCGTCTTCTAATATATTTTTGACCAATTAGTGGAATTTGGTGGCCTCCTGAAATTTGCTGTCTGATGATCTCGGCTGTAATGGTCAGGTTTCTACGGGCTAAATGCTATCATCCTGATTCGGGGTTGTTATGTGATGGCGACATTCATAATAGAGCCATGAGAGCAATTCTCAGTGTACAGCCAACAACTCCTATTCAATGTTGCAGTGCTAAATATTTTGAACTCAGAACGCTTGTTCTTATTCATAGAATGAAGTTAGGTATGGCACCTTGACAAAATTAATTACAAATACGGAGGTCTATGACTACAATACAATATCAAGAAACCAATTTAGAGTAACAATAATTAACAACAGGAAAAAATCCGAAATGTCACTGTTTCATGGAGGCATTATAAAGTGTAATGAGCTAGATCATGGAAGAAGGAGCTACAATACTAACTGGGTTTAAAAAGAAGTCCTTAAGGGGAATACAGTATAGGACAATTTTTAGCTCCCCATATCATATTATGTAATATACTCGTATGTATAATGTATATGGAGGCTATTAGTTTATTTTTTTTTTATTTCACCGGCAATACATGTTTTCAGTCAATATGTACATAAATAAGTAGTTTTAAAAGAATGTCTGTCTGTGAACCTGTCTGTCTGTTTACTTAACATATTTTAACCAAATTTGGTACAAAAGTACTATAGGATATGTCCAGGTGCTGATTAACTTTTAACATTGAGCAAGGGTATAAAAAATTCATACTTGTTAATTTTACCCGAAATATTGAATAAATGTAAAAAGAGGTTAAACTTATTATACAAACAAAATAGAAAATAGTTTTTTAACTACGACACTGGAAATAAATGTATCTCTCGACAACTACTAATACAATCCAAGAAATGATAATAAAATATGGGGATAATAAGAATGGTAATACGCCCAGAGTGCATAATGTGGCTCGTTTACAATACTCATTCTGATTAAGCAACTACTTGATCACCTATAGGTATATCTGACTGGTTGGATCGTTCATGTCTCGGTGTTTTACAAATATGCAGGTACGCTCATCAAGCAACAACATGCTATTAACATATGAAGTGTCCTGTTTTTGATTAGTACCAGCCTAAAAAAAGTATACAGTGTTTAACAAACTCTGGAATTTATTAAAGTCTTGTTTTGTTAAAGAAGCCCGACTAAATGCAGGGGTTCCAATAAAATTATTTTGATTAGGTTCTCATGGTCTATCTACCAACAGTAAAACAATATTGTATACATTTTATTTTGCATGGTCAAAGGGGACGAACGAAAATCTTGTGCCCCTACCGGTATATTTTGCGATGAACCGTACTGAAATGACACCCAGTTTAGAAAGATTATCTTTCTATATGCGGAAACTTTTTTTTTACAGAAGCAGAGCGAATTAATAAATAATAACTTAATACGCTCAAAAGGAAAAATAGGATTAGGTTGCTGCCGGTAAATCCCACTCTATATATTCGTTTTGGATGATATAGAATTGGGGATATAGCTGGTTAAAGTCGTTTAATATTGCTGTATTAAATTTTGTATCTGGTCTTTAAAAAGGAAATTATATAGTCTAGTGCTTTGGATATACTTTTATTAGTTTGATAATAAACCCTGTTTACTTTGTTTAACCGGGAATATTACCTGCTCAAACACTAGCCTGTCATGTTTTTGATAAAAAAAGTTCAGATTTTTTGCAACCATTTTCGGAGCAAAGAGGGGTTCGGGATAATTTCTAGGGAAAGTATTGTGAACGCGCTAAAAAAAAGAGATACAGACGGATATAACCATTTTGAAGTTCCTTGAGACGATTAAGACCACTTCCAGGTGGATATCTGTCTCTGTGTGTGTGTGTCTGTATGTATTCTTCCACGATAACGCCTAAACGCTTTAACCAATTGAGCTGAATTTTGGTATATGAGTTTGGGGCAGTCCTAGGATGAAGCCATTAGATTTTGGTTGAAATCGCTTAAGCTTAAAGGTGGAAACAACCGCTAAATTTTTATATATTAGTAGGGGTCGAGTGATACATCCTTTTAAAGCATTTTCTGCCCCCATAATTCTCGAGAAAATTGTGTTTTACAGCAGTTAGGCAGTTGGAACGTATATATATATTACATTTAAAATACAATACGTGTATATACGATAGGTGGCACCGTAGTCTCGTTGACAGCACCTTCGATTCGTATTCGGAAGGGTAGGTGTTCGAATCCCAGTTCTGGTAATACTTTTCTAATTTTTGAATAAAGTAGTTAGTTTGTTACGTTAGTCGAAAGCATAGAGTAAAGTTACATCGAGAGTTCTTGGGATGGTCACAAACCAGAAGTGGTGTCTCTCTTTACAAGTTTGACATTTTAAAATCATTTCAGCACTCCAATATACATATGTACGCAGGTGATATACAAGTATATTCGTCCTTTACTTCTGCTAACGCAGAGACTGCCTTGAATATAATAAATAGGGAACTGACACAGTTTTTTGTTTCGTGCGCTAATAACCGATTGCGTTCGCGATTTGGGTGTTGTCATTGACTCTCATTTGAACTTCAATGAGCATTGCAGCAGTATATGCAAGAATTCCCTTTTTAAATTTATAGAATTATCATTTCTTCTACAATTTGGCATTACTTTTGACTCTAACGTATTATTTTTGTTAGTAATCCATTATCGAGAGGAGAGGGATTTATCTATAAATCAAAAACGTCTGCCCCTACTGATTCATAGATCTAATGTATTAGTTATGTTAAGAATTATACCACCTTCTTACAATTTATCCAGAGTAAAACAAAACATCAAATTAAAATATTAAAGTATGTAATTTCTTGCTAGAGCTCCTATATAATAATAATAATAATAAATTGATTTGCAGTTAAAAAAAAAAAACAAGTTACAACTCTAATAATTATTACAATACCAAAAAAACTACAAAAAGGTCTAGATGGCAGTATAACTACTGATTTTGAAATCTAGGCCCGAGAAAAAACAACATAATGTACGCTAACCGTACGTACCTTAAAATACAAAATTCAACAAGAAAACTAAGAAATAGAAATATAATTAATATTACAACAATAATAAAAAAAATGTAAACAAAATTCTAGTTAATAACAAAGAAATAATGTATGTATCTTTTATAAGAGTGAATTTAACAATAGATCACGCAATTTTCGTCTGAATGTGAAAAGGCTTAACGACTTCAAAGTATCCTGAATCTTATTATACAACTTATATATCTGAAAGGAAAATGATCTCTTGAAACTTGAAGTTCTATGAGCTGGGGGTGAAAGAAGATTACGGTATCTAATATTCACATTGTGAACGTCAGAACGGAATGTGAGTTTATTATATAAGTATGGAGGCTGTCTCCGGGTCAGAATAGAGTTATATTGTTTTGCTTACATATCGAATGTTTTCCTGACTCAAAATATGTTGTATTCCAGCAGGCCCCTTCATTCTTAGTAAGTACATCAATGAAATGGTGCTGGAATTTATTTGTTGGAACTATTTTCGCCCATTTATATATATTTTTGGTATATGAATCGTTTCTGGTTATTCAGTCGGCCTAATTCGAACCTCTAGCACTTTTCGTCTTCAACATGTTCTTTCTCAGTCATGTAGACTATGTTCACTATTTTGTCTCAGAGGACCTCACAAGATTCACCAAATTGACTTAGACTCTCTTCACATTCATCAAAATCACTGAGGCTGGCAGCTATTTCTGTCAGCTGTTTGTCTGATAAAAATTGACGAACCATTTAATGGTTTTTGAGTTATCCTGAATACAGATTTTTAGGACTCTTTTTTCGACTTTTCACGGACGTCTATGGTACAATTAGTTGTTGTCGTGTATTTTTACACCAATTCACGTACCTATACTGAAAAGGTTAATTATACAATTTTTACAGTCTAATTTTATTTTATTTTTCCCTCTTTTCCACTTTTCACGTACCCCTATGTAAACAAGTTTTTTATGATACAGTTCATAGGTTATGTTCTATCAAAGCAATAAATAACTAGTCAATATTTCTGCTTAAGAAATATGTTTTTTTTTTAGTTTTTGACCCTTTTTACACTCATTTCGAACATCAATGTGATCTAATTTTTATATGGTTAACGTTTTAGGTTCTACTCTATTAATCCAATGAAAAAATATTCAATAAATATTTCGATTAGGTTTAAGGAGTGCAATTTTTTTAAATTTTTGAACCCTTTTTTAAACGCCTTGTCTACGCTCAATGTTTCCTAAAAGCATCTAGACATATCCTGTACTATTTTTATACCAAATTTGGTTAAAATATGTTGAGTTATAGTGGATACAGACACAAAGCCAGACATACAGACACACAGACTACCTGACAGACAGATTTTTTCATAATTAAGTATAAAATGACCGAAAAAATGTATTTTTGGTGAAATTATCAAACTAATAGCCTCCATATTACATATTTATATGGAGAGCTATAAATTATTAGTTAAATACAATTTAATACATTTTTTTTGTTTTAGAAATTGTATTGGCCGTTAAATTATATAATGTAACCATAAGATGCTTTGTTGCCAATGATAATTTTTAGAGATTTATTCCTTCTTCTTAAAAAAAAA
The DNA here is from genome assembly GCA_911728435.2 of Apoderus coryli. Taxonomy (NCBI): domain Eukaryota; kingdom Metazoa; phylum Arthropoda; class Insecta; order Coleoptera; family Attelabidae; genus Apoderus; species Apoderus coryli. The sequence continues at coordinate 8,256,143 of OU452199.1, read as the reverse complement.
ACGGTTAGTGGATCAGCAGAGCTGACGTGATGGATAACGCATATAATAATAATTTAAATTTATTTGCGTATAAAAAAAAATCAAAACAATATTACATTCTGAAACTTAAGTATTACTGGCTTAATTATATACAAATGTTTACTTAATTAAAAGTCCTTACTTAATCACAACTAACTTAAGTATTACTGGCTTTCACTTGATTTGAAATAACAAATATTCTCATTCAACCCTCACTACATAAAGCATTTCCGTTACAAAAAAATAGAACTTATCGTTCAATAACTAATAGGAACAAATGATCCTCTCATCAGTTCAACTGACGTGAAAGGCAAGCAGAAAAGAAATAAGAATAAAAACAATATTTCTGTAACTTTTAGCGAATATTTCTAAGTGATAGAAAACACCACTTAATATACAAATTGTATTTTTTATATAAAACAGACTTCATAGTACCCTAAGGGTTAGAAAGCCACCGAAAATGACAAAATAGCCATGTAGGTATCTATACCATAGCTAGACTACAAAAAATGTTACAGTCTAGCAAATAATGTCAATTTCATGAAAGCATTGCTGTTGAAAATTTCATTTATAATTATTCAGCTCTAAATGACTTTCTATTATTTGTTCAGGCAAGACTTGTATAGTGGGCCCGTTTCTCAAACGTGAACACAACATTGCAGCATTATAACTCTATCCTGGATAAATATTACGTGACCGAATTTTGAAAATACGAGTACATGGTACAAAAGACGTACGTACAATAATTAAATTTCGGTTTATTGGCGTCAATTTCACATCGGTGTTGTTTGTGCATTTCTACTGTCTCTCCAGGCTTTGTCCTGTAATATGATTTTAATTCCGCTTTTGTACTTCTTTGAAGAAGAAATAAACATAATGTTACAGTTATTCAACGAGTAAGCTAATAGTTTGAATTACCAAATTCACAAACTGATAAAGTATTACAATAACCAAGTACCAAAATCCCTATTTGCTTGAAAAGATTTTCCTAAATTACCATATGAAAAAATATATATATTCAAGCAAATGGGAGTTTTCAAAACCCCTTTGGAGGGTTTGTTTATGGGTTCTTAGGGTTTAGGGAGATTGCTGTTCATTCATTTCACGCTGTTACAAGTCAAAACATAAAGGCGTTTATTATGGTGCTCCACAGAGATCTATTTTAGTCCCTTTATTTCTGATTTTTCACGTCCCGAATAGCAAAATTCTATTTCAATACGAGACACCAACCGCACATCTCTGACCAACATTTTATTTAAATTAAAATTTCTATCAACAATATTATTGGATCGTCACATCTGAAACTGACAGTTTGTTATGAAAATCATAGCTATCCATTTTGTTAAGCATAATTAAGTGGGTCATGGAATCTTCAATGAATATTCTCTCGCGAGATCAAAAATTTGACCTGAATGATCAGATGCAAATTCTTGAGTTCATATTTAGATACATTTGAATGCCAGAGTTTCAAGTTATTTTTTTCGATTTGGTAAACATGTTGGTGCTTTCTTATCGCATGTATGAAAATCGACATTTTCTACTTCAGTTTAACTTTTGTGACTAAGAAATCACACAGACATAGCCCATCTCAAAAATTCTTTTGTTCAGTCGTTCTTCCATATCTAAGAGAAAACTCTTAACCCGCTTAAAGGAGGGTGTTAAAAATTTAAGAATTAATTCTGAACTACTTTCTAAGTAAACATTTTTAGTATACAAAAAAAGTACTTTACTCTTTACAATTTTTGAAAATTTATCGTTAAACCACTAGGACTGATCTCTACAAGCTCAATTTTTCGTCATTTGCACTTAATCCTTGTACACACTGTACTTGTGATCCACTGATCGTAGATGTTTTGTGGAGTTTAGACTTATTAATTAACTCATCTACACAGTTGTGGACCATGTTTTCAAATCTAACAATCAATATGCATTGGAGTATTGCAGAACTGTAACCTACATAACCACACATATAAATAATTCTGTATGTCAAGAAGCATACACCTACAGAAAGTGAACCATCAAAGTCCAAAGTGAACGAAAATCAATTAAATACTAACTTTGTACCACACAGGATATCTGCTAGGCAAAGTTAGCGTTAATAAATGAGCGGCGTTTAAGTTTACTTACTCACTGTGAATTGAGAATTAGGAACTACAAAATTCCTGGAAATCTAAATGGAATGGGTTTTGTAGGTAGTTATATTGACGCGATACATTTCAGGTCTGCTTGAAATAATAATTACCCTAATACCTAAATATTGTAGTTATTATTGGTATTAGTTTAACTTGGAAATATTTCAGTACGTTCAAATCCCTCACGGTTATTCCATAAAATAGTATATTATGAAAGTTTCCAATTAGACATTTCATTTTGATTTTTAAGAAAAATACGTGTTTTTTGTAAAATATCATTTGATTTTTATTTCATTCGATAGAAAAAGGTTTGTCATTAATAATGAAAAACAATATCAGGCAGATGGCCTCCACTACTCCTATTGCAGGACCATACTCTTTTGAATTTTTCATAATATTTTCACAGATTTTCACATATTGAGAACATTTTCTCGCAAAATAGCAATGGTTCACCACTGGCACGTAGCGCCGTTTTGTTTAAAATAAACTTTATCCACATCCATATCTTCTCTATATTACTGAGGAACTAGTGGGAAATATTCGAAAATGCACGGGTAAATTTCCTGGTAATGACAAAAGTAGCATCGGTTATGAAAACTCACCATAGCAACGCCGACAATACAAACAAACCAAATTAACAGTTTAAATTATTTCGCTAATTTCGAAGGTTCCTCATAATAGACTACCCATTTTAACATTTAAATTAAAAAATTTTTTGTTAACAAAACAAACTTTTTATTTTACTAAATTACAGCTAATTCTTTGGGATTTATGATAGCTTATAAATCAGATATTCTAAATGAACTCCACCAACTTCAACACATTTTTCAATACTAATATACTACTACTAATACTTCTACTGAACTTCTATCTAAATATAAAGTGGTTCATTACACGGCGTAGCAAAACCGTCGGACGCTTTTCCACGCAAACATGATTTTGAAATCCCATTTGAAGTGGTAATTGCAGACCGTCAAAAATGGCTAAATGGGGAACCATGATTCCCAGAAAACACATCCGTCTGGTATACGGACGGTTCAAAAGGAATACAAGGGAACACAGGCATGGGAGTATACGGGCCTAATTGCAGGCTCTCTGAATCTCTCGGGAAAAGTCCCACTATATTGCAAGCAGAGATCAACGCTATTAATCGTTGTGCTCAAGAATGCCTGCAGAAAGGCATCCCGGAACGGCAGATCAATATTATGTCAGACAGTCAAGCTGCATTAAAAGCACTCAGGTCTTACACCTTCACGTCAAAGCTACCATGGAAATGCAAACAGACCCTAAAGCAACAGGCAGCTCAGGGGAAAAAGAATAATCTGACATGGGTGCCAGGACATGAAGGCATAGAGAGGAACGAAGCGGCGGACCAACTTGCAAAAGAGGGCGCAAACGCTCCATTCTGCGGCCCGGAACCCATCTTTGGCCTTCCAAAAAGCCATATGAAGGAAGAACTTCGGAGATGGGAAAAGGAACAACTTAAGTCTTACTGGAATTCCAGGCCTAAGACAATAAAAAGGTTTATCAAACCTTCAGAGGCCAACGAAGGGAAGCTTATCCAACTGGAGAGAAGCGACCTAAGGCGAATTACAGGCCTTTTTACGGGACACCACCCAGTGAAGTACCATCTCAAAAAGATAGGCCTAACCGAGATTAGAGTCAGTCACAAAAGATCTTCTGCAGGTCGAAGTGAGGGGAGGCCAAACCGCCTAAACGACTCCGATAAAACAATCTACACGGCGGAGCAAACCTTCGTCTATTCCTTCAACTTCTTTACGAATTTTGACTTTCAGTTCCTCGATTGTACCTGGACGACTCGCAAACACTTTGGCTTTTGAATATCCCCACAGGAAAAAATCGGGTGCCTAAAAGACCAAGGCAAATCTCCGAATCGAGAAACGAGTCGGCCATTAAACATTTCTCGCAGGACCCTCATTGAGTTTCTGGCGGTATGAGCTGTTGTAAATTAATTGGAAGCTGTATTGGTTGCACTCCGCAAAGATAACATTCTGTCAATATCTCCCCTATAGTATAAACAACATTTATAAAGGAAATAAATCCGTCTGAGAGCAAGTAAATCGATAAATGGCTATGGCTATCGTCTACATCAAACAATGTCGTAACCAGATTTAGTGCTTTTCTGGAATAGGTAGGTACCTATACTAATTTTTTTTCCAGTTTTGTTCTATCAACAATCAAAATCCGTTGTTGATTAGTATTTTTTGTCATTTTATATTTGTTGGGTTAATAAACGTATAGAAAATGAAACGATACGAATTTTCGGAATATATTTTGATGCGCAACATTTGAAATTGGTTTTATCCACGATGACTGAGGTATAATATAGGGTGTATGTAAAGAACACCGAAAAAAGGTAAGGGGTGATTCTGTTATGAAAATTACTTCATTTTTTAAACATTTATTTAAAAAACTTTGCTGCAAAAAAATTGTTCCTCTTTTTTATTTCTCCTGTATATTCAGCTAAGGAAAAAAAAGTTAATGAACATTGTTTGTCAAAAACTCTTTCAAAAAGTGTAGTTTTATGGACAGATAACATAGAGTTTTAAAAAAAAAATCAAATTCAGGTCAGCTACTTATATTTTAAATCATGTAAGTTTAGCTTTTTCGCGGAAGAATAAATAGTTCCTACACAGGCATTGACCAGTTCATCAGTGCTTATTTAGACTCCAATCTGCCTGAACGCTCCTGCCTTGTCTCATACGCAGTCTGGGAAAGTCTAGACCAGATGATATCAAACGACAAAGCTCATCTCAAGAAAATTACATAAATTTGAACAACTCCTAGCCGCAAAAAGCCCCAAACCGATTATCAAACCTCTAGCAAGTACTACAGTAGTACTAACCTTTCTTTAACTGCCGCAGAAAACGCTGTTCTCTCTCATAATCCAAATTTCCTTCTTCCTTTATGATATATTCCAAAAGGTAGTTAGTCGATAGTTATTTACCAACGGTTACAACCAACTCACGTTTTCAAAGAGCTAGAGTTCTTTGAAAAGCCAAATTACCACAATGTAATTGCTCAAAATCCTAACGTCACAATACTTAAAGCACTTAAGTAAATTCAACAGTGGCTTAGAATACACAAGATTATCAAGAAAAAGCTAACAATATTTTAACAGATGAGTCCTACCGAAAATTCAACAAAGATCCAACGCTATCTATAGAAGGATCAGTTACCAAATGAATAAAGCAGTTGTCGATCCCAGAAGACGTTCAGCGAAAGAATATTCCACAGGACTCTCAAACTGATGGATTATATTATGGCTATAGATTAATAAACTGAATGTTCCACTTGCTCCCAGGGTTGTATAATTGACTCTCCAGCATATCCTCTAACAAAATCTCTGAGTTCCATTTACACAGACTCCACGTTTCGTTCAAAACCCTCGTAAAGAAAATCAACTTACGTAGAATGATATATCGGTCAATTTTGATGTAGAGTCCCTTTTAACGAAAGCCACCATAACTAAAGTTACGCCGTAACATGTAACACAGAGTGCTGCCAGATTGTTTTTCAAATTATCTCGCAATAGCGTAATTAATCCGAAATCTATTTACGTGCAGATGCTTAGTTAAATATAAACTCAATTTCCTCAAATTTATTTTATTTTATTTTTGCTAAAATAATTTGGTTATTAAAAAAATTCCATATTATGTTTATTTCATTCAATGCAATTCATCCAAAGTCTGACAATAATGAAGACAAGATGAGAAATTCGGTGATGCCACACTTTATTTGAAGATTTGCACAACCAACATATTTCAGCAGAGTTTCCTCAATAAATCCACACATTACACAATAGATTTACACATGTAAAATTATTAGATACTTGATTTTTCAACAAATTTAATTTACTCGACTCCCACAATAATATAACAAATATTAAAACATTATTTTATCTAAAAAAACTACTAATTTATACTTATTTTTATTTTACTACTATTCACATGAACTAAATCTGGCCGAGAAGTGTGCACAAGTTGACACATTTTTTGCCATTCGAAAATTGATTCGCACCAGATAGGTTACAATTTCAATAATAATACAAAAAAGTTCAACGATCCCGTTATATGTGCAGATATATTAACATCTTAGAATATGTGCAGACGGGCTACAATTTCAATAATTACAACCAATCAATGACCTTTAACTGATTAGATTTAATATCTTATGCTTATGCAACCTCCAACACATCATTATGGTATTTACGGTTGCATAACCTCTTCTATGGAATAAGACACTTTTCGATGCTCTTAATAAATTAGATTTTTTTGATGAGTTTCAGTATATATAGAGGTGTTTTTTTAGGTGGTGTAGTTATACACAAACTGATCCCAGTTCATTTTTGAATGTGTTATTGATTGTGCACATTTAACTTTTTTTTCAGATTGCAATCGAAAAACTTTTAAATCTTTAGAAATTTTTAGCGTACACTTTAAATTTAAATACGGGGTGAGTCAAAAATATATTTGTTAATTTTTTTAAAGACAAAAAAGTAATATTTTGAGTAATGTTTTGATTTTTTTATATTTGAATTCAAAATTTCTTTGAAAATATTTGTTATCAGGTTATCAAAAAAATTAATAAAAAACATAAAAGCAAAATTCAAAAAAATTAATAAAAAAAAATTAAACAAATTTTTTTAAATAGATTAAAAAAAATTACAAAAAAAAAATAATAAAAAAAAATTAAATTTTTTTATTATAACCCTCAATGACTTTTGTCATAGATAAGACTACCACAAAACGACTGGGAAATCCTAAAGGGATTTCTTGTCATATTAATAAATCCCGTATTTTAAACACGGTTTTAGTTTTATTACGTTTAAATTTCATCTTGTCTACAAAATATTAACGTTTCAGTGTATTCCACTTATAACAGACTTCTGTCGCTTAAATAATTCGTTTACTGCTTGCAGCTGCAGTAGATAGGGCTTTGATCGAACGAATATAGCAGTTATATGTTAGGTTAGCTAATATAAGTTTGACGCTGGATTTATCTAGAAGCATTGCTTCTAGAAGAATGTCCAAGAAGAGAACATCGTAATTTTTAGAAATATTATTTATGTCGGGAGCCCTTCAATGTTTCGAATTATTAATGATGAGAATCATCAGTTACACTCATATTATTATTATCTATTATTCACGTTTCAATGAAAAAACAAACATTTCCACACGTAGATCTACAACTTTACGAACAATGTTTCACAAAGGCGCAGCGCAGTTCGAAGAAATTCTGTTTTCCATATTGCCATACATATTGCAGTATATCTAATGCATCGTTTATTATTTTGCCCCTACGGTTGAAACGCAAACATCGCCTGTGAAAATATGAAAGCGATCCATATTCAATAAACACCAGCGTTTTATTACTACAAACAGCTACTGTAAACTAAATAAACGTTGCTTGTTTGCTCGTTGTAAGGCTTTGGGTACATCGTATATCGGTTTAGGTATATTCGTTCACCTTAAGGTATAAAATGTATGTAAATGTACATAACAAAGTGCCCAGACAAGGAACTTTGAACGTTTCACAGGCGAACCGAAAATATATGGAGCTCCTCTTGTAATTGTATTGAAATCAAACTGATTTGATATTTTGTTTTGCCGTCATATTCGTTAAACTGATAGACACATCGTGTACTATAAATTAATTGCTTGCACTAATGGAATTTGAATATTTTTCAAGCGCTTACGGCTCAATATCTCGGAAGATCGACGTCCCTGGAAGTAATGCATTAAAAATATTTTTATTGTTCTAGTTTATATCATTTTCTTAAATCGACGTTTCGGCAAATGTATTGGCATTCTTCGTGTACAATTTTCTACAAATACAAATACTGATGCCATTACAGTTATTTAAATCAAATTAGAAAACAAAAAGTACTCATAAAACTTATATTTTCGCAGTATGTCACATAAATATCCCAACTGCGTTTATAACTTTGAGCCAGAACGTCCGAGGGACCACTATACATAAAACTCCATCCATTATTTAGCGCAAAAGTTTGTATCCGAGCCCCAAAAAAAGCGCGTCAAATTCGCAGCAATATTAATTATTGTTAAGTTTCACATAATGGAGCAGATTCCCGTTAAACTCAAGCAAGTTCCAAATTTATTTCATTACCATATTTCCAAAATATACTCGCGGTATTTATTTTAAAACTGGTTTCAAATCCGGTTGAAGACTAGCCAATTTGTTAGGTGTTAGGTATAATATAGCTAATAAAATTTTAGGTAAATTAAGCCCTGGCTTAGCTTAAATAATGTGCTATCGGTAGTTCGTTTAAATACCGGTCCTGAGAATTTTGGTTTTAAGTGGCGAGTACCACAGGGATCGAAATATCAGGCCATGTATGTTAATGTTAATACCTATCAAGGGTTATAGCTCGTAACCCAGAAGGTGTCAGTCATTCTCACTAGGCTCAAAAATAATCTCTCAGGAAGAGGACTATTAGAAAACAAAAAAAAGGAAAGAATCCAAAAAACGGGATATGGGGGTCGTTTGCGACAAATGTTTGTTTATCGCATTATGAGTGAATCTTTGATTTGGAATATTTTCATGATCTTTGTCCAGACCTGTATGCGTGAACGAAAATTTTATTAATCTATTTTGATACTTTGCAAAAATGCTAAGTAATATAAAAAAAAAAACAGAGAGGAAAGAGATTTTTCGAGCGATGATAAAGAGAGATGTAGGTTATTGAAGATTCGATTGTTTTGTTGAATGATGAATTAATTATTAAGGGAAAGTATTTCTATTCATAAATTTTGAATATTGGATTGGCCATACAAGCTAAAAGGACAAAATGTAGGTGTAGGTACCAATTTTCGCTGCTGCTTTTAATAGTCTTTGGTAATTTGGGTAGTATGATTGTAATAATTAAAACACTGTTTAACAGTATATACAAAACTGAATATTTATTAAAACGGAAAAGAGTGTGTTTGAGCGTTAAGTTGTTATAAAATCTAGAGAGAGAGTTTTGGCACGAGAGAGATGTTGACGGTTTTGATGTTGAAGACTGACTGGGCTAAAATTATAAAATTATAGAAAAAAACATTTCTCTTGAGAAAGTACGACATCTGTTCGGTACGTAGCTTTAACAATAAACACTGCTTTTTCTAGGTACGGACTAGGGATTTCTTTTGTTCCCGAAAATGAAAAACATTAAAAAGAAAGTAGAAATATTCGTGCCAGATGTTTGAACATTTGGTGCAATTTAGAAAATATTATTTACAACTACTATACTAAATTTTTACAAAGAAATAACTAAATTTAAAAATACATATATACAGTGTGGCACAATAAAAAGGTTGCCCCAGTATCTACAGAATAAAATACAATATATACTGTGTGGCGCAAGAATAATGGTCGCCACAAGTCTATTGCATTGGATAATAATACGTGCTGTTATAAAATACTTTGTATTCATGTTTGACATTTGGTTAATTTGTTTCAGATGTCCTCGCTCTAAAAGATATGCACATAAAAGTTCCTCAAGCAGTTCCACTTGGTTCCTCTGTTTCGTTAGCATGTGATTATGACTTGGAGTCAGTACCGTTATATACCATAAAATGGTATCGAAACGATGAGGAATTCTACAGATACGTACCAAAAGAATCACCTCCTACCATGGTGTTTCCCATTCCAAATTTAACAGTTGATGTAAGTGTTTTTATTTAAGTTATATTTACCTAAATAAGTATTTTAATAGAAGCGAAATTAAATGTTTTTTTGCTATACTATAGGCTTTATGAAGATACATAACATAATACGGTGTATTTTGGAGATAAACTAGACAATCACACAATATGTTATAAATGTAAGCCCATTAGCACAGAGACCGTTTGGTTTAATGAATTTAAAATTTGCTGAACGGTAATCGGAATATATTGTTAACCGGAACAAAAGCAGGCCAATCACCGGACCTGTAATTATTGTAATTCATTGGTCTGAAATCAAATTTATATCTAAAAGGGAGGATATCATGCAGGTAATGTGCTTAAATAGTGCAAACAGCATGCTTTTTAACACCAAAACCGGATGAAATCTGAAAAAAATTATTATTATAATTATTGAAATGAACCACAATACAGTCTTCTATAATCTATATGATATTATTTATATTTAATCGTTTTCACAGATTTAATTAACAAGTCATTCCAAAATGGAATTTTTCCACAATGCCTTAAGACATCTATAATAATTCCTCTGCACAAGGGTGGCGATAAAGATCAAGCTTCAAACTATCGTCCAATTGCACTTCTATCTACTCTATCCAAGATCATTGAAAGACTGGTTAAAAGGAGACTTCTATCATTTCTGCACAAATATGAAGTATTAGCTAGCCACCAACTTGGATTTTTAGCTAACAAATGCACTAATGATGCTATATTCTCCGTCTTCAACAATGTTTACTCCAACTTGAACAATCTTCACTTTACAGCATCAATTTTCTGTGATTTCTCCAAAGCATTCGACTGTGTAAGACATAACATCTTAATTAACAAGATACAACACTACGGAATTCAGGTGGTTCCACTGGGATTGTTTAAGTCGTACCTTAGCAACAGAAGTCAGTGTGTGAGGGTCAATGCGGCTGTGTCTTCTTGCAGGCCGATGGATTGTGGAGTTCCACAGGGTTCGGTGTTGGGTCCTATTTTGTTTTTGCTATTTATCAACGACATTACGTGCCTAGACATCAGCGGTAAAGTATGTCCCTTTGCTGATGATACTAGTTTCACTTGGTGCGACCCGGATAGTGTGGATCTTCATAGTACCATATCCAAAGACTTAATCACCATCAAATCATGGTGTTACTCTAACCTGTTGTGCTTGAACACTGCGAAAACTAAATCTGTGTCATATAAAGGTATGCTGCAGTCTTTTGAACTTAATAATTCCACTATTGTAGTTATTTCTTCTGTGAAGTTTCTGGGCCTCGTTGTTGACAGCTCCCTGAAGTGGAAGTTGCACATTGATGCGTTATCAAAAAAATTAAGCTCTGCCTATTTTGCGATAAGATCAGTTTCCAAAGAACTTGACTTGTCAACTTCCATAACAGTCTACTTTTCATTCTTCGAAACCCATCTTCGATACGCGCTCCCATTCTGGGATACATGCTGTGCAACGCAATTTGGGCGTATTTTTAGATATCAAAAAAGAGCTATTCGATACTCTCTGAGATTGCACTATAGAGCCCATTGCCAGGACTTCTTCAGAAAATTTAAAATACTAACTACCTTCCTTATTCATATTGGAATCGGTCTGCTTAATCCGCAAACACCTGTCAGATGTCTCTGAAAGACCATTCCATAACTAGCTCCTTAGAACCTCCGAACATGATCTTTATCTGCCAGCCCCATCCTCCGATGCAAAAAAAAATGCACAACCATCTGCCAATGGAAATCAAATTGCTATCATCCCTTCCTCGATTCCGTAAAGCTCTAAAGACGTATTTGTTAGAAAATGCTTTTTATACAGTAGGTGACTTTTTTAATGTGCATTACTTTTTGAGCGATTCACACCCTGGATGGTAGTAGTTTGTATTGTGTGTTTTGTATATATGTGTATATATATTGAACTGTAGAATATTTACTTAATTAATTAACTTTAAGTATCTTAATTGATTTATTTATTTATTTGACGATGTACCTGTATGTATTAATTATTATTCTTATGTTTTGTTTACCAGTCTACAAATTATTTTTAATTTTTTGATTTATTTAATAAACCATCAAAACCATCCATGTTTCGGGAATCTTATTCCCATCATCACTGGTTAGATTAACAATAAAGTACTAAAAAGCATTGGAAACTAGTGAACGGTTTTTGTTCTTAACATATTAAAATATTTTATTAATTAATTATTATGATCACACTGTGGAAAGAAAACAATGAAAAAATGTTCTAATTTACATTAGGAAAACCAATCTGTCAAAGAAAAAAAACGTTCACACTTTTTGAATTTAAAGAAGTAAGTAGTCCATATTTAAGTCCAGTGAGATATTATATGTGGGAAAAAAAGTCTAATTTCCACGAAATGCATTCAATCTTCTGGGAGTCATGGTATGTTGGAAAATGTTTTGATTTTTTATCTTGTAAACAAAGCAACATATAAAAAAATACAAGAGATAAAAAGTTGTAGTTTTTGTTACTTCATCTCAACACAATATCGAAATTAGTGTTCAACATATTTAAAAAACAAAGAGAATTCCAATTTGAAATGAAACAAAACAAATTGGAAATGTAAACTTAGAACCGTTGAAACCTTTTCTTGGAACACGCTTTCCAAATTCCTAAATACATCACTTGTCCGTAAAGCTTTAACGACTCCCATGAATACTCCTGTAAAGCAATATATGATGCAACGGATATCCAATCGACATCAAATGGAAAACATTTTGTTAATTATGACATTGCCGAAATCCAAAATGTGAACTGTAAATTTGATTACGGTAATAGTTGACCGCAAAATGTAAACGGTCAAAATAACAACACTCTAAATTGAATGGGTAAAAAAAAACGAGTTGTATAATACATACCAAATTATGGTGGTGCAATTTCCCGTGTGTTTCAACCACCAGTTCCGGTGGTTTTGCCGCTTTTATTAAATTCGTATAAATTTTACAAATTTGGACATGCTTTTATCTTATCGGCTAACATGGAATAATAATTATTAGGATGCGTACGCATAGTTTTGAATTTTACACAAACAAAAATTACAAGGTCCACTTGCAGGGACTCATATAAGGAAAACTGCAATCTTAATCTCTTTATTGTCTAACAGGTATTGCTACCCAATAACAGACAAAATCTTACATACACAAAAACAATTGATTAGCATTAGCATACAAAAATACCCAACTTAAAACTAACTGAAAAATAGAAAAATACAAAAAAGGAAATACACGCATCAAAGCGTAAGAAAATTGGGAGGATTACAAGAACAATTAATAATTAACACTTGAACATAATTCATCAAAACAAATCCAAATCAGTAGCCCGCAAACATGTCTCTAAACTTTCCTTAAAAGAATCAAGCGATACATTAAAAAATTCAACGTTTTTATTAATGACTAATCGGTTGCTGTATTTACAAGCCCCAAATAGGGGTGCTTTAGATTCATAATTAGAACGAATCTGTGGCACCCAAAATAAACTAGCGCTTCTAGAGTGCACCCTAGGGACACGAAACCATAGCTGCTGAAGCAACCGAGGACAATCCAGCATATTGTTGATCAACTTAAAAAGAAAGATCTGAGACGCGAAGATGCGTCTTTTGGCTAACCGCCGAAATCCGAACCTTGTCAGTAACAGGCCGTGATCACACCCACGAGGAGGAAAATATCCATCAATTTTAAATGACAAATATTTTAAAAACTTACGTTGGATACTCTCCAATCTCTGTATATGAACACGGTAGATGGGCGACCAAATAATTGTAGCGAATTCCAAAATAGACACAACAAAGGCGGCTATTAATTAATATTTTGAAATTTCTTATTATCTTACAAATAAGTATCATAAGGTAGAGAATATTTTAGAGAACTGTAATTGAATTTGGCCAGTAATAATAGGTAGGGTGAATGTGCTGGTTCTCGAACTTTTAACAAAAATTCCAACTTTAAGATGTAGTAATTTTAATTCCATATCTCACAGTAATTTTGAATTGTTCAAAGTCTTAAGATAAATTTATAACTATAAATTTGATTTTTGTTTTTGTAATTAATAAATAAAATACGTTAATGTTAAAAACGTGCATTTTAGCTGATTTACGACTACCGATCGCAATTCTCGACAATTTTAAAGCTGGTTTTCGACCGTTAAAAGTGGAGTACTAGTCATGGATAGAAAGAATAAAAATAAAAATTTAAACACAACAAATCGTTTTCATTAACGAAAACAAACAAAAATTATTCGACAAAATTTTTTAAATCCTTTGGGTCCTAGTACTTTGCCTGACTTTGGACATAAAGCGATTCCAGATTCGTCCCTCTACTGGGGTCATTTTTATTTGTTAGAATGTGGGTAAGTTACTTCAACCATTTGTAACAAACCACGCCACTGGCATACTAGTTGTGTGATTTTATAGATATTTTCTCTTAGTTTGGGAAATATAATATTTTTGTGAATATTATTTTAAGTAGATTGTTAACAAATGTTCCTAAACTATCTTTTTAGTCATAAAATTTAAGGGTACAGACAGTTCCTATCTATCTTATCGTTTATTGCTATGGGTTTTACGAAACGCAATAAACACATTTGCAAGTAGGTACATGAATAACAAAATTATATAATTTTTATCTCTTTTCTTTGTTCAACTTTTAGAAATAGATCGTGTTTTCTTGTTCGAAGAATGACATGTTGACAGTGGTCACACTTTTGAACATCGAAATACCTTCATATAAATTAAATGTCGGACTTTTATTATTATATACAGAAGCAAATTGGAGGGTGTCACGGTTTCCCATATCAAATAATATATATAAAGGGCGCATAAAAAAACAATGGGTTTTTGTCCAGTCGCTGATTCAGGAGATTGAGAAGTCATTATAAAATCGTATTGTTTCTTGCTTTACAAATGGTAGTGACTGGTTAATCTTTTGAACGAACTCCAACATAAGATACCTAAGTATCAACAATCATTATTACAGTCGACATAAATATGTATTTTATTTCTAAGGCGTAAACTACTATTCACCTTGTAGCTGTAGTATTTGTATAGGAATATATTTTAAAAATGCTCTTTTCTTATTGTAGTACCTACTTGTCATTTTTATGAGGTAATTTTGGAAAGGCAATAGGACTTTCAAGTTAGATTCGTTTTATCCTTGGTAGAGTCTAGATGTGATTTCTAATTGTATAAAGTTTCTTAATGATAATCTAAGTTCAAGTTCAGTAAGTTCTTTGTTAATTCTTTTAATTGAAGGTCTTTTTGTTTCCAATCAATTTTTATAAAGATTAAAGTTGTTTATTTTAGTAATTGAAATAAATTCAGTTTTTTTTTATTTATACATTTTTATTTCGTTGTTGTTTCTTTATTAATTTTAATTATGCCTATGCGTTTTATTTCTAATAAAGTTTTCGTTATGTTGTTGACAGAAGGGTCATTTAATTAATAACTCTCTTTTAAATACAAAGTGGGTGACCGACAGAGATCCAGAATTATAAGAGGTGAGTAATTTTACATTACTTTAATACAGATTAATAAAGTTGATATTCTTTATTGTTCTTCTTTAATTAAACCGCTCGTAAAACTTAAATCGAACACGTAACAATTTGAGTAGCATATTGGGATTCATTCTGGACTCAGCTACAAAATTAGTATTCTTTCTGAATGTAAATAATACCCGCTAATTCAAAATAGTTACACATTTTCTAGTGCCTTCTTCGCTTACAACTGCTCTCGCTTTGGTAATTCCCTCAGCTTCTCTTAGAGAAATTTCTGGATTTCATTTGATGAAATTTTTATACCAGAGGCGCCATTACACGTTCTTTTACCAGAATCAGCAGCAATTTTGGAGACAGTATCAAACAACATTTCTTTTTTGATAGGAAAGCCGCACTTTGCCGTGTTAATAGTCCATGTTTTGATGCGAATTTCACCTTCTACTGTAAGAAGTGGAGGTGGACCTCGACTCCTTAATTTATCGTCAGGTACTCAACCAGAAGTTCTATCCAAAAGGGTAGTTTTTGGGACATTAAATGCCCGACTGGCATGCCTGACAGGCATTTTATGTTCGCTGATTTCATTTAAGGCCTTTTTAAGGTCTTAATCCGTATAAAGAAGGCTTCTCTTGATAGTTTTCTTCTGCACTTTAGTCTTTTTAAGATTTGTTCCTTTTTCTCTACGCGACTGTCCTATTTTTCTTGTGGGAGTCACTAAAAAGATTTTGAAAATATCTGCTATCCCTAAACTATATGCTACACCCAACGCAAAGCTCCCACCTAAACAATATTTGGGCTGCAGCTATGAATGTGTATTATTTTTCCCGCTAAAGAGTTTTGAATAATTCCTCCGGTCGAGAACAGAAAATAAATCATTCGGTTTTCGACCACCGATTTTAACTAATTATATATAATCTTTTTTGTAATTCTTAAGTTAAAAATAGTGGTCGCAAACAAAATTTAGTAATCATTGTGACTACTTATAGGATTATAACGCCGTCCAGAGGATGACCCTAAGTGCCACAGGCCTATTAGTTTAACCTCCTTCCTACTGAAAACTATGGAAAAGATAATAGACGAATACCTAAGAAGCGAAACTTTAAATAGGAAACCGCTTCACAAAAGGCAATTCGCCTACCCAGCGGGAAAATCTACGATTAATGCCCTGCACTGCTTAGTAAAAGACATCGAGAAGTATCCTTATGTGCCTTTATCGATATAGAGGGTGCCTTTGACAATACCTCACATGAATCCATCAGCAGAGCACTAGAAGAGAGGAGTGTCGACTCCTCACTGGTGAAATGGATTCAGGCAATTTTGAATATAAATCCGAAAAAAACAGTGTTGGTACCATTCACGAGAAAGAGAAAGGTGGACATTATTAACCCCACTCTCAGCCGTGAGCAAATTTGCCTTTCGGATAAAGTCAAATACCTGGGAGTAATCCTGGATTAACGACTAATCTGGAATCAGCATATAGAGAAAACCATATCGAAAGCCACAGCGGCCATATGGACGTGTCACAGGCTACTCGGTAGAACTTGGGGGCTAAAGCCAAAGCTCACATACTGGGTGTACCAAACAGTCATCAAACCCATGGTTGCATACGCCTCGCATACGCCTCATTAGTATGGTGGCCAAAAGTTAATATTAAGCATACACAATGCTGTCTTCAAAAGTTGCAACGGCTTGCATGTTTAGGAATAACAGGGGCAATGCGAACTTGCCCCACAGCAGCGATGGAAACGTTGCTGCATCTGATACCTTTGCCTGTCCTAGCCAAAAAAGAGGCAACAATTAGCGCTCTGAAACTGGCACAGGTAATGGAATACAAATCTGGCGATCTAAAGGAACACATGGGAATCCTGAATCTAATACCTTTGGATTCAGGAAGAAAACCGTCGGACGCTTTGCCACGCAAACATGATTTTGAAATCCCATTTGAAGTGGTCATTGGAGACCATCAAAAATAGCTAAATGGGGAACCACGATCCCAAAAAACACATCCGTCTGGTATATGGACGGTTCAAAAGGAATAGAAGGGAACACAGGCATGGGAGTATACGGGCCTAATTGCAGGCTCTCTGAATCTCTCGGGAAAAGTCCCACTATATTCCAAGCAGAGATCAACGCTATTAATCGTTGTGCTCAAGAATGCCTGCAGATCAATATTATGTGAGACAATCAAGCTGCGTTAAAAGCACTGAGGTCTTACACCTTCACGTCAAAGATAGCATGGGAATGCAAACAGACCCTAAAGCAACTGGCAGCTCATACATATACTGTACAAAAATGTTATTTAATGCCCCCCGTACTCTATGTATCATATTGCATTCATTAATTTAAATCAAATTAAAAATTACTTACTATTTACGAGCACACTGCCACCTAGCAATTTTGCAAGATATTCAGGAACACGTGCGATATGAAGGAATACGAAATGTCCACTGATTTTTCGCGGGAAATTGGTCCAACTTTTAACAGTAGAGCTAATGTTTTTTTAATAACATTTGGCGGTTAATTTAAATGTTACCTATTCACATTTAAATATAGACAAATGGTCGAGATCTAGTGTCGGTCGTAAACCAGCACATTAACATTATCATGTATCTCACTCAAAATCTATTGGCAGTTAGCAGAGTCTGGATATTTTGTATCCCTACGTCACTGTATCGGAAATCGCTGAGTGGATGCTTTTGTAGATTACATTAGGAAACAAAACGATGGCTGGCCATAAATAATCTAATATTTCATGGTTATATTGCCTAAGTGCGGGCGCGCGGTGAAGATAACTTAATAATAAATTCTTCTGTATCGGTATAGGTTTGCTGTTTTATTGACTTTATGCTGGCTCTTTTGGTCTATTTTGAAGTTTCGGATAATGTTTGAACTGTATATGTTTTATAACTTTTCTCCTGATAGCATAACTACGACTAATAAAAATTTTCGTTTTTCCTCTTTTCTTTTTTGGTTCGTTGTTTTCTTGTATGTATGTATCTGGTTTTTGTTTCTACATTTGGTAAATGATATTTCGAAATCCAGAAGCAATAAATGACAATATACATATTCTTAAGGTGCGTACAAACTTGCAACAAAACCTCGTCGCGAACATCGAGGTGAACATCGCTGCGCACATCGTTGCGAACATGGAGCTATTTAAAAAAATACAATCAAGCGGCGCGACCATAACGGCTTTCCGATTAGTGACTGCGCCGAATTCATTGGTGCGCTACAACGGAAATTGCAGGGCGATTAGTCGAAGATTTTGGCGAACTTACAACAAAGCAGCAAACGAGACGGCGCAACATTTCTTTTGATGTGACCGCAGATTACTGACTATCGATGGAACGCGGTGATGTTACAGCTTTGTGCGTTGCGGGAATGCATTGCATTGATGTTCGTGACGACCGACGTTGGTTCTTGGGTTTGTTACAAGTCTGGACGCACCTTTACATAATCTAAACAATTTGCATATGAATTCATGATCAAACTATAATTGTTGTATTGTACTGTTGCACAAAGCGCTTTTGCATAAACGATGAATTTGTTAAGTCTTATGACGTTTTACCTTGTTGAAAACAAATTTTCACTGTCGTGCGGTTCTTTCCGCAATTGAAGAGGCGAACGGAAGTCGAAGCAGTAGCAACAGATCTTCCCCAGTAGAACTGTGTGTTTACGTTTACATTAAAAAACGAATTGTATAAAATCCCATTCATTTTCTTCTGAAACGGTGCATATCTTATTAATCTGCTTGTGTACTCTTGAGATCTTCGAAGTTTGAATATTTGGATAATCAAGCAAGCCAATTCGTCAGTGTAGCTATGAGCACCTTTGTGCTTTTCTGACCTATCTTTCATGTTCCTTTAAGCGGGTTGAAATTTTCCGGCATTTTTGTTTTTGGGCTTTGAGAGGAGGATACGATCATTTATTGATCTTAAATAATCGAATAATTTTGAACAAGTTGCGAATTAATATTATAGTTTTCAACCACACTTCAGATGCGGTGAGTGATCTTGTACATATGGAAGACGACTGGAGCAACTGGATACTGAGGCTCACTACTGTTATTGGTGTGGGAATTTATAGTTATTGGAGGTTCTTTGGGTAAAACAAACGTATCATGTAATAGGTATGATTCAAGAGATTCAGGTTGGCACCGAGGAAATACACGATGAACTAATTAATTTATTGAGAGAGATGTTTTTGGCGACACCTAGCGTGAACAGGCAATATGCCGGGTGAAACACAGTTCACAAACGATGGCCGGACAAGAAGTAACAACTCCATTCTTCTTCTTCTTAAATAAATTCTCCCTGCTAGGGGATTCGGGCGCATCTAGTGTTGGCAATAGGATATAATGGAGTTGTTAATTCTTGTCCGGCCATCGTTTGTGAATTGTGTTTCACCCGGCATATTGCCTGTTCACGCTAGGTGTCGCCAAAAACATCTCTCTCTCTCAATCAATTCTCGTGCTAGTATAAGCTCTTTGTAAATGTTGGAAATTTGGGCACACTGCCTACCGGTCACCACTGATGAGTCGTGGATCGACGAAACGGGCGTCTGGTGGAAGCATGGTAGTGTGAAACAAATTTCCAACATAACTTAAAGTCTTGTTGCTTTATGTAACAAGCAATTCTTAATTAATTTATTACGGATGACTGGATTGTGACGTGAATGAGCTTTCAGATACCTGCCAGTATTTGTTCGATACCTATATAATATGCTGAATATTCAACCAACCTAAGTAGTTTACGACTGATAAGAAAGTTTAAAAATGTTTTCTTCAATAATATCAACAATTATTGTTAACGGGATATTAGAATGGAGAGAATTTACATAGTTAAGAGACTCCTGAACAGTGTCACGTCCATGAGGCCAGACAATGAAAATGTCATCTCGCCATACAGCGACTATCATTTGAAAGAAAATTTGATTGTCTTTCAGAATATTAGATAATATACAGGTTGTCATATTTCAGAAAATTCAATTATGCCTATTTTTATTAGTACTAGCAGATCACACAGTTTGCGAACACCCTGTAATCCTTAGTCTGTCAATATAATTGATATATAAGTACTTAAGATATTTTTCAACCACCGTCAAATTTCAAAAGTCTCTCTATTCAGGTGACCAAACGGCGAATACGACCACGATTGAATTCACCATACCATCGATAAACACTGGTCCATGATGAGCTTCATCGCCAAAAATTGAATTAAGTTCATCCATGCACTGTTGCTGAGTTAATCCACGTCGATTTAATTCAATTTTTGGGTCGAGATGAATCTTTTAAGTTACTGTAAACAACACAAATAGCGCTCGTATGTCAAAACGTTCTGCGTACTTATAACTTCAAAAATATCCAACTTTACGATAGAGCTGTCAGTTGCCAGATTGTAACACCAGAGTTGCGAAATCTCGGAATATAAAAGGCAACCCTCGTATGTACCACCGAGTTCTTCATCCTAGAAGTCACAAAAGTATAAAAATCAAATTGGCACAGACATGTTAAAGATGCAAATGCAATAAATTTGAGCAAAACAGTTTCTCAGAAATATTTACAAACTTAAAAATGAACCATATTTTCACACATTTCTGTAGCCAAATTGTATTGTGTATTTTATAAGTGTCGCCATAAAAAGCATATTCACATAAATAATGTAACGCCAAAACTAACAACCCAAAACGAATTTGGTACACATTTCCTATTTTTTTTCCTGCCCACCAACTATAAATTTTCTAAAATGTTTGTATTTGTATCCAAATATACATAAACAGAAAAAATCCCTACAATATTCTATTTGGACGCGCAAAACGGAAAATATAGTTATATTTCTATTTCAGCGGCAGTGCGTGTAATATTATAACACAGGATCTTGGCGTCTGCCATTTCCTTACCCAATATAACCAAAAACGGAAAGAGGAAACCGTTACTTACTGATACACTGCAATCCATATAATGGCGAGATATTTGTGCCAGCCTTTTAGAAATGGATACAATTTGACAGTATTATAGTATACTTTTAAAACATTGTGTAATTTTTATAATTACTACATAATTAATCTTCTCTCCCGTGCAAAGCAAAAGCATAGAATAAATAACGAGAATATGAGCACCCACCACTTTCTATTGCCCTGTGCGAGGCAGGTGGTAGCCATTTTTTAATATACACGACAGATCCGTATTTACGTTTCATTGAAATTACAGGATAGGTAAAGAACAGGGGAGTAATAGAATTATTTTATAATAGAATTATATCTTTCTGAATCATAAAAACAAACAATTACTTATTTGCTTTTATTCATGTTTCCATATAATCATTTTATTTATATTTTTAAAATTTTTATTGATTAATTTTAATGTATAAAATAACCTTAACCTAAAATTATTTTGAAATATATTTTCTAATTTGGAAATTATTGTTCAGCTCTAAAGAAAAAAAAAGTGTAATTGATTACGGGCAAATATAAAATTTTTAAGTTTAGATAGAGTAAAATAAAATTGTTCTAATTTATACAATAAGTCTACCGATTTTCAAATCCTTAAGTATAATTGAGAATGTCTTATATTTTACCTGTTTATGGTCTTCAGAAAAACAACGCAAGCACAGTTTAATATACAGTTACTTCACTTCGTGTCGGAGCCTTTTATCTCTCTGTCGACAAAGCAATTCGCCGCACTTATAATTGTAGTATAGTATCTTATGCTATATATAGATATAGTATAACATAGTAGTGGGCCAGAAATGTAGCTGGGATTGCGACGAGTCGATGCCGTTTTTAGCTTCTACTGACTCTTCTTATCTATAGTTATCATTCTATGACGCAAGCACACATGTTGGGAATTCCCCATTATATACCTAAAAAAAATGCTAAAATCACCCCCAATAAATGGCCAATAAAACCTGAGACGAGAATTTACTACCTGCTAATATCTATAATATTTAAAATATGCAATGCAAATTTAATAAACACAGTCAGAATTTAATAAAATTTTTGCAGTCATCTAGTAAGATTTTTAAGCTCTCTTTTTAGAATGCTTAAGATGTATTGGACTTGTAGGGGCAAATAGTTTGAACCAAGTTATAAAAGATAAGGGCCACTGTGCTGCGAAATTAAGCGAAGTTATTCATGTTTTTTAAAAAATGTGTGTGATTTTTTTAGGCAAGTAAGCTCAATCTTTTAAACAGTTTGTTTAGAAATATTTGTTTTTCAAAATAACAATTGGTAATTTGATTTAATGTACCTATGTGATATTATTAACTTTGGTTTTTTAAATAGAAACATAGATTTTTTATTACAGAATCGTATTCTACAGAAAAAAACAAATAACTTTTGTTAACAACATTTTTTTATTGCGATTGAAATAATAACATTTTGTACAACATTTATTTGCTATTACACGAAAGGAAAAGGTTTCGACAAAACCTTGAAATTTATTATAATAAATGCTCAAAATGGTGACCTCCACCTTCAATGCACTTACAATTCGCTTTATGAAGGTTTCCTGACTCTGAGTAATATTGTCTCTGTTCACATTTCTGCAAGCATTTTGTCCATCCAATATTCGTTCAATAAAATATGGACCAATCAACGTATCTCCAAGAATTCCACACCATACATTCACCGTCCTCTTAACCACCGCGGATTTCCGACACTCCAACAATGCAGGTTGTGGCGATTCACCTGTCCATGGTTTGTAAAACCAGATTCGTCCGAAAACAACACACTAATGAGAAAGTTTCTGTTTAATCGAATTTGTTCTCGTGCCCACTGACAAAATCTGACTCGATTCTCAAAATCATCACCATGAAGTTCTTGATGCAAAGCAATGTGATACGTGGGAAATTTATGCCGCTTTAATATCCTAAGAATGCTTGATTTAGAAATTCCAGAGTCTCGTGGAATTCTTCGACAAGAAACATGCGGATTCACAGCAATAGCCAACAATACTGCGATTTCATTATTTTACACCACTGACAGTAGCTCGTCGAGTTCATTTTTTCGTCTGTACATTTCCGGTTTCTCTAAAATCCTTCACAACACGGTACAATGTAGCGCGGGATATAGGATTTCTTTCTGGAAAACGTTGCATATACAATGCTACATGATTATCGACATTTCTGTGACATTCTCCATATAGCAATATCATCTCAACCTTTTGTGCTACAGAAAGATGTTCCATATTTTCTCAAAACTAACTTATTGTTTATTGTCACTCACAAGTGTAAAGATATTATGAATGATTTCTTTGCTATAAATGTGCGAAAATGTTTACCAGATAAAAAATTTACTACTTTTTTCTTTAAGTATAAAAAAAATCAAATATTTTTTATGAGGAATTATTAACTTTTACTTACGAATGACGATCAGTAGGTATGTTCGTTAGTTTGTTATCAATTTTGCTATTTTTAACAAAATATGGAATATCTTTCGGTCTCAGAAAAAGTTTTGCAGATAAAATACTATAATATGCATGGGATCATTTTATTACTGTGTTGCGAAGAAGTTTACGAGAACGTATTTTACTAAATTCCTGATGAAACGTTGAAACAAAGAAAAAATAAATAATTATCTAAAATTATTATTTGGGTCGATGATTTTTACATTGTTGAGCCTCAGTTCCAAGAACAAGAAACAGAGAAATTAACCCAAATTATTATCGGAATCAAAAAAATTTATTAACAAAAGTTATTTGTTTTTTTTTTTATGTAGAATCCGAGTCGGTAATGGAACATATATGTTTCCATTAAGAAAAAACGAGTTGACCTTGAGATAACCTCGAAACGGTTGACAAACTCGCCAATGGGTGCCACCATTGTTTTTTCTCCACATATAAGACTGTCTCAAGATAAATGGACCACCCGGTATACCTAAAAGTATGCTTAAAAACTACCATGATCGACATACTAAAACTATATATTTTTTAAATTTTGGAAAATTTTACAATGTAATAATATAGTGAGTTAAATTTCCAATTCAAAAATCTAGTAAGTTGAGATACTAACTTTGGAATAGCACAAAGTAAGTTTAAAAGTAGGTTTTGGAAAATCAATTCTAGAAATATTAAATTTGCCGAATTTTACAAAACATTTTGATAACTAATATGTATAGGGAAAAACAAACTGGCTAAAACCAAAAGTTGAAAAAATTAGAACTTCACTTCCAGACCAAAATACAATCTCAGTGATCTTCCACAGATTTGCCTAGCTCGCTTGCGCTGTTTGATACTGGAAGTTGCCTTCAAAAAAGTGGTTTCTTATTCCTCTTGCTGTAGAAACTTGTTCCACCAAAGGTAACTTTGGCGTCAAAATTTTACTTCTTTAAATTCAAGATCTTCAAGTTCAGATTTAAAAAATAAAGATCTACTTCCTCTTCTAAACTGACATTCACCCCTATTTTCTTATGCTACCAATTAGGCGCATACAGCGGTTCTGTATTCGCTCAACAAACAAGGACCATACACTGCGTCACAAAATGTAAATTGTGACAGAAATAAACTATCGCACAATAATTTCTTTAGTTTTATCTTCAGTAAATTACGTTGATTGTATGTAAGTTTAAGATTAGCAAACGCGCTCCCAATGCAATTATTTACAAATTCCTGGCATTGGCCGAGCACTTCCTGGGATTTAGCTCCAAACAATGTTTTGCAGAAGCATCCACCAACAATCCAAGGTCGTCATTAAGTTTATTGTTACCTTCTAAAGTGTGTTCTGGCTTAAAAGATAGGTAAAGTTGTGAATCATCAGTGTAAAGGCGTAAATGTGTAGGTACAAAGCTGAGATGTATAGAGGATACAAAAAAGCGGTTCTAGGATAGACCCTGTGGAACACCACTGGAAATCCCAATCTGACTGGATACTTGTCTATTTAGTTTCACAGACTGCGGTCGTCCCGTAAGCTCACTCTTTAGCACTGCTAAAACCAAGATTTTTTAAAATAACCGAAAGGAACTGATGATTCAGTTGGTCAAAAGCTTTAGAATAATCCAACAAGATAAGCGCGGTAAGCTCACCACGATCTGTAGCTTCTAATATATCATCAGCAACTTTTAAAAGGGCAGGGGTGGACCTGTATTTGATATCTTGGGAATGGGTATCAATAATGAGCTTTTCCATAGATTAGGGAACGCATATGTCTCTATCCCACTATTATTAAGCCTTGTGTGATCTATTCCTATATTAATTTAGCGTACATCAGATGCATCATTTGTGCTGGTACGACCATGTTTAAATTCAGCAATCCACTTCTCTACCATTTGTCTCAATAGAGCAGAGTTCAGATAATGTTTATCCTGCTCTAATAAGGATTGTCATATTTAGAAAGATCATCTTAAATGTTTTATAGTATCAGAGTTCATGCATAAAGTTTTTTGTTCTACAATTCTTTAGAAATTTCAAAAGATAAAACTTGACTACAAAAGGAACGATTTTCACATAATGAAGGTGGTATTGTTCGACCAGTCTTTCTACTCAACAAAAGCGCATATACGAATATATAACATCCACACAACTGCTCACATATTTCGAAGAAACCATCCATATTCAAGTTTTATGCATAATATATGCAATGCAGAAAAAAGAACCCAACGGATATACGACTGTACGAGGCGTATGTCGTTTCAGTATGAAAAATATTCATCGAGATGATTTAAGAGTATTTTTAGTTTTCATATTGCAAGGGCCAAACGAAACTTGCATTGGCGTAGTTAGTGTCGTGGACGTGGTTAACAAATTTATATAAATTAAATTTTAAAGTCGCCATCATATTCTCCTGGCTGTGGAACTTCAATCTTCATTATATTATAGTCAAACGCAAAATATCCTCCTTTATTTCCTAATTTCACTTTTCACCAAATCTAATCTTCATTCCCATCAAAGTTTTATGGAACCTAAAACTCAAAGAGAGAAGAAGGATGAAGAAGCATGTTTCACTGGCAGTTAAAAAAAGATTTGCTTTTAGTATTACTCGACATGATCCAGGATTGTAATGGTTGTTACATAGGACAAGCAACACAACACTTCCAGCAACGCATAACTCAACATAAGAGTGATACAAGAGTAGGCAAACAATCTTGCGCACTTGTTAATCACCCCATAAGCTTTGACCATCGTTAATATTTCACTGATCCATCCATTCTAGATAGGGAGAACAATTTAACCAAGAGACTTTATCTCTAAATTCTTCACATTAACCCTTCACTGCACAGTGATGTTCAAAAACAACATACCACAAAAATTCAAATAGAAATCTTCTTGTAATAAAATTTAGCATATTATCACCGGTGATGTCTTTGAACAACATACAACCACAGTATAATAAATAATACAGTATTCTGACTTTTCGCTTGCGAGCCGTCCTGCGCATGACGCCATTATGGGTTACAACGTCACAATAATCACATAGACGTAGATAAATACCGTTCACTCCTGTGTTCAATATATAGTTCATTGTCGGCGTGTACGAGATAAATAAATATTGTGTTTAAATCTAATTCTGTTTTGCGTTTTTGGTATAGTGTTCGTGAGAATTAAAAGGATTTTATTTTTATTTATGTATCTTATGATTAATACAATGAACAATCAGGGAGGACATGTGTGTGCTGCAAAATGTTTTCCCAATAAGCGGTACACTTGCTCTAAACATTTTTTTCGCTTCCCCACAGATCCTGTGAGGTGAGCAATAAGTAAAAATAAAGATGAGTACTAGATAATTTTACGTTTATTACATTTTTTTTATAACCGTAAAATTTATATTACGAAATGGCAGTATCTAATATGTTTTTAAACTAAATGAAAGTAAAACATAAACACAAGTTGTCTCGTGGCGAGATAGCATGATAACACAATCAGCTAGGGGTTATATTATTGACAATATATATATGGCCCTTGTTTGACTAAAATTTGCTGAACAGGATTCAGTTGAAGCAGAATTCAGGCACACGGCTTGTATGTGGAATTCGTAGGGGTGAAAAAGGCTAGCAATGAGATTAAGGAAATCGGCTGGTTAAGAATGAAACAACGTCGGATTTTCATTCACTAATTTTGATTAATAAAAATCATCAGATGGAAATAGGCGGAATACTTAACACGTACGGAATACGTACACGTAATAGAACAAATTAATTTATAAACATAAGCTACCTACTTAATTTGGCCAGCGATGTAAAACTATTTAAAATATAAGTTACGTTTAGGTTAAGTTAGGAAGCACTGCTTCAACTTTTATAAAAATGTCTTTTTTACTAATAAAGTCTGTATTATTGTTGTGTTTATTATTATTATTATTAAAAATCACCCAATCATGTCAACATTTAACTGATACCACCACTCAAGGCAGTTTTCAATCACTATGACACACCATAAATATTTCTGAAATTGACAGCGATATTATTATGTACTTAAATGTTTTTACAAAAATGAAAATACAGTACTGTGGTTAGAAACTGAAAACTATAATTATTCTTAGTCAGGACCTGACTTGTAACCCAAAATGGCGGCGGTATACGTCACAGTTTATTTCAAAGTGCCAATGTGGAGTCGGAATGCTGTAGTTATTAATGCTGTGATACAACTAAGGATGTATAATTGAGTAAAACTTTACTAGATGGTGCTAGTCGTTGAAGATCAAAATTTAATTAGCTGTCAACGGCATTTAAATTTGTGTATGTTGTTATTTTTTTCTTGTATTATTAGCAGAATTCCTCTTATTTTGGAAAATATAAAAATACCTAGTGGTTGGAAGGTAAGATACGGGAATTATTTGGATCTTCTCATAACTATTCTTCTTTTTCGAATGTCGAGTAAAGCCATATTTGTGTATGTTGTTCAAAAACAACATCATGCATTAGCAGTTATATTTTTCGATATTTCATAAAATGGCAATTTTTCATAGAAATAAGGGTTTGACTGATAAAGAGTTGGATGAGATCATCAATAACCTTTCTGATAGTGAGGATGGGTTTGATTTTGACGAGGAGCCGGAAATGACTGAATTAGAGCAACTTTAAAATAATTTTATTTTTGGTAATGATGACATAGATCAGGAACCTGAAGTCAAACTTGTGTTTGTTTGTGTCAGATAATACTTCTGGCAAAATCAAGACTCCAGGACAGTCCAAAAAACAATATCCTGTTTACTGTAATGGGAGAAGTAAGCATTTTTGTTGTTGAAATCTCTAGATGTAGATTGCCCATTTATTGTAAAAGAGTACTTACAATAAACATGGGTGGAGTGGATTTATTAGACAGCAATTTAGGACGTGGGAAAAGAAGCAAAAAATGGTATTTCAGAATTTTTTACCATTTATTGGATCTGACTATAGCCAACAGTTGGATTTTATATAAAAGAGCTTTGCAGGAACAGAAGCCTGGCCCTCTATGTAAGATTACTCAATCTCAATCTAGATCGCAGGTAGCAAAGGCATTATGTAGAGTTGGACAATTCTAAAAGAGGACGGCCATCATCTGGCGGTATAGAAAATGCCCTCCAAATAAAAAAGGACCAGCGCAAATTGTTCCAGCAAAAGATGTAAAAACAGATGGAATTCATCACTGGCCATGTTGGAGTGAAAAACAAATTCGGTGTAAGTTTCCTGGATGCAAAGGATTTTCACATATTTTACGTGAAAAATGTGAAGTTGCCCTTTGTTTTACAAAAAATAAATCTTGTTTTAAATATTTCTATATAAATTAGATACTTAAATTTGTGTACGTTATTTGCATGGTGTTGTTTTTCAACAACACACATTTTTTTGACTTATTTTGACAATAAATTATAACATATATTTTTTTGTTATTATTTTTCCCTGTCCTAGGTAACAATAAATTTTTCCAATCAAAATTAAAAAATCATGCAGTGAAGGGTTAATAAAACACAACTGCAATACATTTGAGATCTGATATCAGTCAATTAAGTGTGATTTATTGCAACTTGGTAAACTAATCTAACATAGAATAATATAGCTTTTAACTAAGAAATATTGTTCATAGCATCAAATCGTTTTGTATGTTTTGAGAATATGTTGAAACAATTTTATATTCTGATTTTACACTGTGCAATAATTGTTGTTCCGGTTATGTGTTTTTGACATATAAAGCTAATTTAGTTTTCTCTGAATGCAAGTGTGTTTTATATCATTTTGAGATATTCAAGTCAAGTTTTAACAATCATTTTTTGTAGTCATTGTAGCCCGACCTCCTGGTGAAGATGAAATTTTCACGGAAATAAAGAGGATATTTAGGATTTAATGAGCAGTTTTCATTAATCAATAATGAAATAACAGTCCGCTATGCCGACAATAAAACACATTTTATACAAGTACCGTCGAGAATTATTATAAAGCGTTGTATTATACAAGGTGCTTCTAAAAAAACTGGTCAAAATTTGTGAGCGAATTGGGGACGTCCAATCATGAAAAAAACCTGAATTGTAATTATTTGTTATTGAATGTCCTTATATATTCACAAAGAAAATTAATAAAATTTAAATGTGTTCAAATTAAAACCCAATTTTTATTGTAATTTTATAACCTTCACCGTTAACAATGTCACAGCAAATATTAACTCATTCGTTTAACAATTAAGAAGTTTACTGATATTTACCCCATTGCCTTTTGACGAAATATAACATCAAAGCATCTCACCCCTTTTCATAAAGAAACAAAATCCGACCACCTAAACTGTGTAGCAAGATTCAATTTTCTTTCACTCTCCAATATATCTATATACTAGTATAATTCGAGAGGGTAGAAAACAGTCCATTTTAAGAGGGTGTTCCTGGTGACGCGTCAGCCTGCCGGCAGCTGTAACAACATCATCACTCTTACATGACATTTGAAGAGTATACACAAAAGTGGTAGCTTTCATCTCATTCATATTCATTTAGTTTAAGTTGTTTATTCTCCTCGATATGGTGATAAAGTATTAACTTAAAATCAATATTATAATAAGTGTTATTAAGTTTTTTTAAGTACAACTCTCTGTGGATCAACGAAACGACCCGTCTGGTGAAAGCATGGTAGTGTGAATCAAATTTCCAAGATAACCTAAAGTCTTGTTACTTTATTTTATAATCAATTCATAAATAAGATAATATGGTGCAGTGCGAAAACTACAATGTTTAGTATCCCTGCGAGTCTATCCTGGGACAATGACAGCGACTCTCGGAGAAAATGGAAACAATGTTATGTTATGTTATATTTATAAAAAATAGCCGTGAGAATTTAATAAAACCTTTGTATTTAATATTCAATAAATCTATTGCAAATGGGATCTTCCTAGCCGAATGGAATAAATCATTTGTGATACCATTATTTAAAAGTGGAGATAAGAGAGATATAAAAAATTATCGTCCTATTTGTAAGCTAAACATTTTTAGTAAAGTTTTTGAGAAAATAATTTATGAAATTATTTTTGATAAAACTAAACGTCATATAATTCCAGAACAGCACGGTTTTTTTCTTAAGCGTTCTATCGAAACAAATTTGATAGATTTTACGGATTACGTAATATCAAAAATGGATGACCGAGTGCAAGTGGACGCTATCTACACTGATTTCAGTAAGGCGTTTGATAAAATTAGTCTCCAAATATTGATGGATCGGCTTGCTGAGATCGGTGTTACGGATGACTTGCTAAGTTGTTTCTTTATACAATTTTGACTCTGAAGCTTTTAATGTACCATCTGGTGTTCCTCAGGGTAATCATCTGGGTCCTCTGTTTTTTATTATATAAAAAATCAAAAATTCCCAATTTAAACTTTATGCAGACGACCTAAAATTATATAAAACTGTGTCTAATCTTAATGACAGCAAGCTATTGCAGGATGATTTGGATAGGTTGGTTGAGTATTACAGTTTATTTTTGAATTTGCTAAAGTGCGTTGCTAGAAATAACAATATCCATGATTGCGACTACACTATTGGAAACCATTCGTTGGTTAAGGTCGCAGAAGTGAGAGATCTGGGCGTAATCATGGATAATAAAATGATGTTTAAGCAACATATTGACGCACTTCTAACTAGCTGTAACAGAACTCTGGGATTTATTATTAGAAATTCCAGAGATTTCAAGAATCCTACAATTCTTTATATTATTCTCTCGTTTACGGAAAGCTGAGTGTTGCATCAACAGTGTGGTGTCCGCAATATGCGTGCTATATTCAACGTATCGAGAGTATACAACATAAGTTTTTGAAATACTTAGCATATAAGCCCGACATCATACTGAGTTTTCCCGTGAATTATAATACCATTATGCGAAGATATTCAATAATATCATTGCAAAAGAGAGGGCAACTCTCTGATTTATTATTTATATTTAAGATTTTAAAAGGCTTACTGCAGTCAGATTCTATTTTAGAAAACATTATTTTTAACGAGCCACTTAGAACTTTGAGGAACAATGAGTTATTTGTTATTCCATTTAGACGAACTAATGCTGGACAAAATTCTGCTATCTGTAGGATGTTAAAGACTTTTAATTCATGATTGTGGATTTCGATTTTCTCACTATGTCTAAATATACATTTAATATATTTGAAAGAAACATGATTAACTAACTATTGTATTTGCACTCTTATGTATGATTTGTTTTTTTTTTAAGTTCTATTGATTAACCCACTGAACATGTACATTATTCTGTGGGTACTGTTTTGGATCTTTGATCTGTGTGTACCCCGAATTGTTAAATAAATAAATAAATCTAAAATCATGCCTATATTGAAGTCACCATCTTTGAAACTATCACCTTATTTCCATATTACCGAATTTTTCCAAGTTGTTTGAACGTGTACTGTCTGACAGAATATATGCGTCAATAAAAAGTCGTATATCAGCAAGTCAGCATGGTTTTTTGAGGGCTAGGGGCAACAACAACTAACTTGTCTGTTTTGTCTTATGAAATCGCAAGGGCCTTGAATTCGGGCAGTCAGCTCGACGTGATTTACACGGATTTTTCCAAAGCTTTCGATAAACAAGACCACGGCAGACTTATCGAGAAGGTAGAAAGCTTTGGTTCCGATAAAAATTTGCTTACTCTGTGTGCGTCCTATCTGGGCGTTCTTTAGGCCTCAAATCTCGGTCCCTTGCTTTTCTTAATTTACATCAGTGACCTGGATAAGAGCTTGCAATCACCAGCATTATTTTTGCCGACGATTTGAAGTTGTTTTCTAATATAAATAATTTTAATGACTGTAAGGTCCGGTGCCAGGCAAAGAAGCTTCAATTAAACTTCGCGTCGGTAAATGCAAGTTTCTTTGTTTTTCTAAGAGAAAAAATGTTATTCTATGCAACTACAAGCTCAGGGGAGAGCGTCTCAACCGATGTAAAAGTGTTTGCGATCTGGGTGTCTTGTTTGATAGCGGTTTACCTTTTAATAATAATCGACTTAATTTATACCTTTCCTATATTGATACTATCATTGCGACAGCAAATAAATCCTATGGATTTATAGTATCGAAATAGCATGTTAATGCTTTAAAAGCCTTATTATTTGCGTATGTCAGCTCTAAACTTGAATATTGTACCTTCATTTAGTATCCGATTTATTGTAATCACAAATCACTAGTTGAGAAGATCCAAAAGAAATTCTTGAAATACCTGTCTTTTAAGATACATGAAGAGTACCCTGCTATCTACCTACGTTGTAACTACGCGAGATTATTTTATCTCAATTTGAAGATTCAAGTTCGGCGAGTTTGGTCAGGCCTATCTGTGTTGTAAAAACCTATGCACAATGACATAGACTGTTTGTTTTTGCTATCAAAACTGAATTTCAGTGCCCCTAGGCTATCATCCAGACACGGCTTGAGATTCTATGTTGATCGCGCCAGAACCAATGTTTTGCCTCAGTTTCCTGCTCAAATAATGTGTAAGAATTAAAACCAAATTTGTGAAACATGTGGCCTTCTCAATTGTACCCTAAATCTACTAAGAGCAGCCCACGTTTTGCAATAATTGTATGATTTTTAAAACTTTAATTTAATTTTTTCAATTATTTAGGTTTTGTTAGCGATATTTTCCGTAACTATGTTTGTATTGTTGGGTATTTTCAATGTGATTTTTGTTTTTTTTTTACGGCTGTACAACTTTAAAGTATATACTTTGTCAGTTTTTTAAGATCATTGTTTGTTGTGCGCTTGATGTAACATTATGTAATGATATATCTGGAATTTCAACATTCAATTCTGACCGAAATATTATACATGAATTTTTGTTTAAGCATTATTTAAGTTATCCTTCAAAATAATTTGTTTATTGTATCTGACATACAGTTTATAGTAAAATAAGTTAGCAGTATACTAAGAATATTATTCCTATTTTAAAGTAATATTATTCATCCTTATAATATCTGATAGTGCTGTTTTTGTCGTTGAAAATCTGCAAAAAAAGGACCGCTATTTATGTAAGTTAACTTAAAGCTGCACCGAACGTGCAGCCGCAGGTCTGTCTATATGACTGTCTATATATGGAAAATTTGTTTTTTGCTGCATCCCAATGGGTACTTTTCAAGGGGATTTAATGCGGACACATTATTTTATTAATTAATTTATTTACATCTACAAAAGTTCATTTTGTGTGCGACGCAGAGGGAGATATCAACTATTTATCCAAATGTCATATAAACTGTGACAGCTACCCCACACAAAAAAAAATTCGATATCAATAAATAATTGTTTGTATTGGAAGCACCTAGCTAACAAACCTTATATGAAAATTTCCAGTCAAAACTGATGCTTAATTTTCGAAAAAATAATGCAAATATACTGAACTCCACCTCCAAAGAAGTAGAGATTTTCCATAGTGTCAAATTATAACATAAATCCATCTGTCATTATAATTAATAAAACAAACCAACTAATTTCAAATTAGAGAGATATGGTAGAATAATAACTGCAACCAACGAATTTCAAAATTGAGAGATATGGTAGTCCTAAAAATGGAAACCTGACAAACCAACGAATTTCAAATTAGAGAGATATGATATATTATAGGAAGCCATTTTGACGCTTTCGAATATTCTGCATTTTGATTTTCCAGATTGCAATCGAAAAACCTTTAAATCTTTTGTAGTAGTATATTTAATCATTTGAATTTACCGCTAAAAATATATTTGTATGTGTATTGTCACATGTCATTCCTGTTTGTTTGTATTTGCTCTGTAAATGGGAAAACTGTTGGCGGCAATATAGATTTATTTATTTCAAAAAATAATCCATATTAACAAGTTTTTGAAGGCATCTACTCTACAAAACCATCTTATGATCATCAATATAAATTGCCATCATATGGAATTAAATATTTGATTCCAAAATCAAAAGAATGTAATTAGAAGTATAATTTCACAAAATTATGTTTTTTGAACTACATTTTCTACAATATCCTGCATATGATTGCACAAATGAACAGATTGTAATAAAAAATCCAAAACACTGACATAAATGATTACATTTGATGATTCTTTTTGTGCATCGACCGCGCACGTATTTTTTTTTTATTTCTGCAACTTGTATTGAAAGAAGCGTTCCGCTCCAATATGCACATCCTTTAGACTAGAAGCTCTCAACGCTCAAAATCTGCGTCAGATTGGAGCTCAAAAAATATATTAGGCAGTAATATTTCATGCTTTATTTCGTTAATACAGTCCTTTATGAGACATATAGCGCGATATATAACTTGAACGGTGAAATGGATTTTTGACGTAAATATGTTTCTTTTTTGTTTTTTCACTTTTGGTATTACCTTTCTGACATTATATAATATTTTAGGTGTTTCGTACCTTAATCTAAAACCAGTAGAGTGGAAAGGACAACCGTCGCATTGGAATGGGTTTTTAGAAAAGTTTCCAAGTGTGATATCCAAGGTACAGTGAAGTAAGCTACACATTCAACTAAATACGATGTTTAATTAGACGCAATATTGAGAGGTCCAGAAGTTAGGATCAGGTATACCGGTCGTATGGCACATATCAAACCGTCTATTGTAGTAAACTTATATTATCGAATATTTAGGTACACTTGAAATAAATGTCCAACACTAAATTTTAATATATTTATTTCATTTAAATAATTATTAGAACTCGATAGCCATAAACTGAATATTAGGTATAATCTAACTGAAAAAAAATGTTCTTACTTCTATCTCTAACTTTTTAAACTTATTCTGGGCGAAGTGTATCTCCCCTAAAATTAACATAAGTCCCTCAAAATAGATTGCCACTATTGACACTTTTTATCAAAAGTCACCCTGTATATATAAAGGAGAAAATTAGTTACTTCGATCAATATTTTTTCTTTAGTTAAAAGACAGAAAAATCATTTAGGTGGTTGATCTTAGTATTGGATTATGCAACTAAGTGTATTTGTTTAGGAGGGTTGCCTTTTATATGTCGGGATTTGGCAACCCTGGTGTTGCATTCTGGCAACTGACAGCTCTATCGTAAAGTTGGACATTTTTGAGGTTATACGTACTCAGAACGTTTTGACATACGAGCGCTATTTCTGTTGTTTACAGTAACTTAAAAGATTCATCTCGTCCCAAAAATGGAATTCAATCGTGAACATTTTCGTGCGATTATTTTTTTACAACATTCGACGTGGATTAACTCAGCAACAGTGCATGGATGAACTTAATTCAATTTTTGGCGATGAAGCTCCATCAAGGACCACTCCAAGACGAATTTCGTGAAGGTCATCCAAAATCAGTTGTTGTTCCGAAAACCATTGATGCTGTGCGCGAACTGATATTGCAAGATCGTCATGTGACCTATCAAGAGATTGAGACAACCTTAGGCATTACTGGGACCAGCATACATTCAATATTGCATAAACATTTGACTGTCAAAAAAAATTGTTCGCGTTGGATCCCACACAATTTGTCAATCGCTCAAAAAAAGGCTCGTGTCGATTGGTCGAAAGAAATGCTCCAAAAATACGATCGCGGTGCTTCCAAACCCGCCTATGACATCGTGACAAGTGATGAATCGTGGATTTACGCGTATGAGCCCGAAAGTAAACAGTAGTCGACTGTATGGATGTTTCAAGATGAGCCAAATCCAACAAAAGTTGTTCGCGCACGAAGCACTTCCAAGCAAATGGTCGCCTGTTTTTTCGGAAAAACTGGACATGGCGCAACCGTACAACTAGAACAACGCAGAACAGTCAATTCTGAGTGGTATACAACCATTTGTTTGCCAGTTGTCTTCCAAGAAATCAGGAAAACCAACCGCCGAAGACGGATCACTCTTCACCACGACAATGCGAGCTCTCACACCTCGGCTCAAACAACTGCATTTTTGAGCACCCAAAACATCGATTTGATGAGTCATCCGCGGTATAGTCCTGACTTGGCACCGAATGACTTCTTTTTATTCCCGGTGTAAAAAAACAAACGAAGAGGTCAACGTTTTTCGACACCTCAAGAACTGGTTGCTGCATTCAGAATGCATGTTTTGGAGATACCTCAATCAGAGTGGCAAAAGTGCTTCCACAATTGGTTCAAACGCATGCAAAAGTGTATAGATCTTCATGGGAAATATTTTGAAAAACAATAAAGTGATTTTCGATGATTAATATTTGTTTTTGTTCTTTAATCCCGAAATATAAAAGGCAACCCTCGTATTATGTACAACAAATAAAGTTGTATTTTCAAGCGGAAGTGTTTGCAATTCTGCAATGTGCAAAACTAAACAGATTGAGGGCTTATACAAACAAGCGAATCAATATATGTTCAGATAGCCAGGCGGCCTTAAAGGCTCTGAGAAGCCCCAAGGTTACAACCAAACTGGTATGGGAATGCCAAACAGAACTTAGGGCCTTGGCGGACCACAATAGGGTTAATCTAGTGTGGGTCCCGGGGCACTCGGGAATAGAAGGCAACGAGAGAGCGGATTGGCTGGCTAGACAAGCCTCTGAAACCACATATACTGGCACGGAACCTGCGCTGGGCTTGTCTAAAAGAACGGCGAGGGAACTCCTCAAGTGCTGGGCCAAAAGCGAGCACCAGAGATATTGGGAACATATTCCCAAGCAGGAGCATGGGAAGAGGTTTATACCTGGTGCCGCAACAAAACGCACTGGAAAACTGCTATCATTAAGCAGGAGTCAGATGCGAATAACTATGGGACTCCTTACTGGGCATTGCGCTCTGAGAGACCACCTAAATAAGATGGGGCTGTACAATGGGGACCTGCAATGCAGATTGTGTAATGGGGCAGTTGAAACAGCTTACCATGTAATATGT
Organism: Apoderus coryli; assembly: GCA_911728435.2. Classification (NCBI taxonomy): domain Eukaryota; kingdom Metazoa; phylum Arthropoda; class Insecta; order Coleoptera; family Attelabidae; genus Apoderus; species Apoderus coryli. The sequence goes on along the minus strand of OU452199.1, from coordinate 8,218,557 downwards.
GAGTGTGTAGTTCTACAACGAAGAAGACACGCTATCTTTGGGCATTCGCTGATTGCGCCAGCAGATATTGACACCCAACACATAACTGAACTCCACAAGTTAGTGGAGGGTACAGGGCTGCTGGATTGGGTGGCATAATATACGGGGATTTTTCACAATAAGCCCATGAGGCTGCAGTGAAACCGGGGACTTAAGTCGTACGGACCCTTTCAAAAAAAAAAAAAAAAAAGAAGTTGTATTTTAAGATGTCCTATGACAGTCAAATTGTTCATCATTTTCCAAGTTAAGATAGAGCCAAGAAAAGAGTGTTTGTCAGTTAGTAATTATTGTTGTTTGTACTTTTTCACAGCCCTGAAGAAGGAAACAAATAAAAATCTCCGAAAGCTTGGCATGTAAATAAGAGTTCTATTCAAAGAAGAACCAAGGCAGACTCCCCAAAACCTTTAACAAATATTTAAATATACTAGCCACAACATTGTTCAGCATTTTATATATATTTTTATATTATATTTCGTCCGCTGCATTTTAAAGGTATATTCAATTGGCCGGTAACAAAACGCAAAAAGAAAAAGTCCTTAACGACCTCACCGTATTCCGTGAATAGAGATAAAACGAACACAGAAGAAGGTACATCATAGTACGATTGAACTGCAGAAATTTCCGCTAGGCTAAATTTTCGAGTTTGTCAAGCAATGTTGACATTACACAAAAAGATAGAGGCACAACACAAGGGCTTTGGGTCGTTATTACAGATTTTTCATAGGTAGGTATAACAAGCCTCTTGTGAACTTCAAAAACATTCGGTTGCTAGGTTTATACAGGATAAAGTTAGTTGAAAGAAAACGGTAGCTCTTTTTTGATCATCACTCTGATAGTAAAGAGACCTGTTTGCGCGTCATATTCTGATGTTACCTTTCTTATGCTATAATAATAATAATTGTAGGATAAAAGTCCTTCAAAGATAGAATCGTAAGTGCTTATTTTCAGTGAGCATAAATATAGTTTTTTTAATAGAAAGATTTTTTTTTATATAAGCTTCAGACATATCGCACACTATAATAATACTAAAAAACCATTGATTGTTATGATTTTTCCAGAACTATTGCTCTTATAAAAAAAAACTCTCAGCATTTATTCTAATGCAATATTGTTGTTACTTTTAGAGAATATCTCAAAAGCAAAATATTGAGCGCCTCTATCAATATTTTTCAATTTAGGGCATATAAATAAAAGAGTCATATCCACAAAATATATAATATACAGGGTTGTACCACCCTGTAGGTTTTAAAAAATTCTCAATAACCTCAGATCTGTTGGATGAAACTTACAAAAATCGAACAAATCCTGAAACTTTGATAGTCGGTATCTCAGAAAATCTTGCAAAACTATGTTCTATAAGCTTTTAAAGTCCTGCTACAAAAGCCTGAGTCACTCTGTATATTATAGTGTCAACAACTTATATTGAATTGATTTCTTTCATTCATATATACATTTTCATTTCCGGATATTTAATAGAAAAACGTGCTTCCGCAGTCATGGAAAAGAGATTTTAATAAATGTTTCTTATTTTTTGAGAAATAATTTGATATGTGGTTGTGACAAAGAGGATGCTCTAGTGTCCTTGCTTTCTATATTATTTGGAGGTGAAGAAGCATTGGTGTAGGTTGGGGTCAAATATTTGACCACTTAAGCTACAACCTTAAAAAACATATATTTCACAATATAATCCTTATCTAGCAAAACACATTTACACAATCAAATTGAGTACACCTCATTGGGTTCGGTTAATACTAGGGAGCAACTAGATTCGATATATTGGATAAATATTCCATAGTTTAATGGGAATGCAATGATGCGATGGTTGCAAGGGTTAATCGAATTAATGTTGAAATGTAACATACAATTTTTCATTGGCACAGCTTAAGGTGGTCCAAGTAGCTCCTTACCACTACAGTTTAGAGAACTCTACTATTCGGAACTCGAATCTTAAATTATACTTCAACAGTTGTCACTTATAGTGATAATAATAATAATAATCGTCTTTATTGATTGAAAAAAACTTATACAACCCACAATTAATAATAAGTGATAAACCATCAAAATTAACAATACGTAAACAACATAAACAATAGGCACATTTTACAATAATAATAATAATAATAATAAGTTTTCAATCAAAGGGCGAAGTCTAGCTATGATGCTATTCAATACTTAACCCAAAAGGAAAACATATTCTATAGACATATTTACCTACTAATAATTTACATAAGAACTACCACAAGAACGAAGAAAATCAAATCAAAGACCTACTACTAATTTACTACAATTTAGTACTTTAATTGCCATAAACTGTTTGTGATCGTAAACCTATTCGCTAAAAATAATTAACCTTAAATTTAGATGAACTTCAACAGACAAACATAACGCTTACGAGATCTTGCAATTTACGATATACTTAGAATTTTTCCCATAAAGAATAAATTAACAGAGCACTTGTCGCTCCGAGGCTGAGTTTGATGTTGAATTTAAATAAAAAATCTTCTAAATCAAACTGATAATAAAATAAGATCAAGAGACTTGGGTGGCAAGCCTCAACCTGAGTTTAACTATTAAATTATCATCATTATGTAAATATCTGTTTTGAAAGTAGATAACAGTTAGTTGTTATTTAAATGAAAAGTAGGTGTGTCCTAAGTTCAAATATTAACCGGTTATAGGTGAATAACAGTATCACAAACGGCAGTACGTTCGTAAGATAGTTAGAATAATAAATTTAAATTTAAATGTGTACTTATCCTGCGAGCACTGTTGTACAACCAGCTACCAAATGGTAGGACAAGCCAAAGTCGTCAAGATACTCGTCAACTCCCACCAATTCCGCTAGTGACCCAACAGGCTCTCAGATCAATCACAGTCCAGTCCCGTCCCAGTGTTATATGGTAAGATATGGATAATCTCATAAGAAAAGATTCCATTCATGGGAGTAAGAGAAAGATTAACCCTCCTCACGTAGGAGCTCTGGATGTAATGTGGCTCCTAGCGAAGAACATACAAAGTCTCATGCGTTTCCACCTGATTTTCACGCTTTCCTCTCTAAGAACACTGCTTTCCTATACGTAACAAATCCAGCCAAGCTGTCTACAGTCAACTTACACTCAACAAAACACTCGCAAAACGAAACCAAGTCAAGTATAATTCATAATAGGAATTTCCACCAATTTTCCCTACAATAGGCGTTCAAAACTGCAACCAAAATGTGGAAACAAAACACATTAATGTACGGATAAATGTAATCAGTGATCCATATGGCAACTCCCGATTACGACAATGAGAACTAGAGATGAAAATATGAGGTGATTCATATAAGATTACCAACGACAATCGTTTTACGTGAGAAATCTCAATACTTCTGCAAAAGCTAATGACAAGTGAGTGAGTGAAGCAGGAACCGATATTCACCCATCAGTTCTAGTGAGCCAAAAATAGAAAGACATTCTCCGTAGGTTCAATTGCCGTACACCTCAAACTAATGAAACCATATCAATCACCAAATTAGCATAATAAACTCAAAAGGGTTGTACCGAAATAGTTATTTCTTTCCCACCGAGAAAATAGTAGTCGAATTGATAAAAAATACGTCCTAAATAATATCCAAAGCACCACCGAATAATAACTATAGATAAGAAGGGTCAGTAGACGCTAAAAACGGTATCGACTCGTCGCAATCCCAGCCACATTCTGGCCCGCTACTATATATACTATATCTATATACAATAACATACTATACTATAGCTATAAGCGGCGGCGATTTGCTTTTAAGACAGAGGTAACAAACCTGCCGATACGAGGTGAAGTAATTGTATATTAAACTGTGAAAGCACAGCTCCCTCTCTGCTGGTAATAAAGAGAACCAAACAGTGTTGTCAAATCGACATTAGAAAAAGTAACGGTATTCAAGTGATATGTCGAACTGACAAAACATTGCGGAAAACTTAGTAAGAAACACTATCGGCTCCAAGTAACTTTTAACAGTTTTCATTAAGAAAGAATAACAATTTTACCAGAGTATAACACATTCAGTGATAATACAACTACCAGCGCAAATTTATAAGCAACAGGTTGCAACTTATAGGCGTGTACCAATTTCCATTGCGGGAACTAACGCAATATTCTGTAAGCATCTTCTGTCAATCTAGGAAACCAGCTGATTTAACGACAATACACTAATAAACGCCGCACGTTAACAGCATACGTTAACGCCCCCGCAAAACATACCTCTTAACTCCTCTAACCACAATAATAATGAATAATGACTAATGACAAAAACAGGTTAATCATATTCAATGTTATATTCTTAAAATAGTGAATAACTAATCGGTCTAAATTTGCAAGATACCGCTAAAACAAACAAAAAGGAATTAATTATTTTACCAGTCAGTAATGCTTCAAAATAGCAAATCAAAATAGTGCATAGTATCAAACAATACTTTTAGCTAAGATTCAACGAGCTGGTGCTATATATATATATATGTGTTCTACTGAAAAGATAGTAGGGATTTTATTAATAGAAGCTGGCTAATGGAAATAAAACTCTTCCTAAAACTACTAGCAAACAAGTATCACTATAATACGTATTGACAAAATTGACCTGTAACATGGTATTAATAACTTTTATACGGCCGAAGCAGTTAAAAACTCTTAATATTAAGTTTTTAAAAGAATGTCTAAAGAAATTCAGAACGATTTAGTGGATTTATGTTAGAATTCTATGATGAAAATATTTTAAGTGAATAATACTGAGGATTTAGCAATAATAACGGATGAAACGACAGATGTCTCTGCTAAGTCTCTCTCTTTTTGGCAGCACCAGCCCCCACTGACTGGTGTACTTATTAAAACATGTTTTTCTTCTTTCATTTTTGTAGTCTAGTAAGCTCGTACTGGTATAACGCGTGATACCATGAACCGCTTTGGTTATATGTTTCAAAATTAAATCGGATTCTACTTGAAGCAATAAAATCACAAACATATTATGCCAAACCCTCTCACAACAAATAAGTAGCTAAAATGATATTCAAGTTAACTTTGTATTGTCAAAATCTAACGTTTGCAGAATAACACTAGCGCTGTCTAGGTTTAAAGAGTTAAGTGAATAGTTTCAACTGCAGCTCTCTTGGATTTCCAGTTTGTCATTAATGGGTTGGGGAAGATGGATGTTTGTTCAACATTATTCTGCACTATACGCCTGTAGACACAGGCAATATTTACTTGTGCATGCATGCTGACACATATACAGAGTACTAAAGTACATGTGCTATGTGGAATGCTTAGCGCTCACACATTCTATGAGAAAACACAAAAGATGAATGATTGGTGTACTGAAAATTTTAAGCCTGCGAGATTTTGATAACGCAACTGATGACAGAAATAGAGAAAATATAGAAAATAGATTTAGGTGCAACTGCAATAAATATATACGTATGTACTTGATTTTTCGGTTAAAATAATGTATTTCTCAAATAATTTGAGTAAACAGATTTTCTTAGAATCCAGAACAGTTTAATTATTCCTGGAAAAGCAGGTATAGTTTTGATTTCTTAGGTGTATTGAAAAGTTCTTTCAGAATAATATGGGATCCAAGTCAGTGTTTCTTTGACCACTGAAAAAAAAAGAGATATTTATATATAATATTAAGCATTTATTCCCAATAGGTCAAACCCACTTATATACATATCAAGGGTTATAGCTCGTGACCCAGAAGGTGTCAGGCATTCTTATTAGGCTCGAATTATTTCTCAGGAAGGGGACTACTGGAAAAAAATGAAAGAATCCAAAAAAAATCTTGTAAATTAAACAAGGATTCCAGAAATGGTTTTTTACTGAAAAAGAAACAGTGACGTATTATATTTTTTTAATTAAAATTGCCCGAAGTTGGGTCCGTACGCACTCCACTGGTGGAAGTAAAATGATATTTTTGACGCAAAAAGATGCAGCGAAATTATCTATGCAAACGTGCCAATTTTCATTAAAATACCTATCTAAAGTAGTTTAAAAAATAAATAAATTTGATGTTTTTTATAAAAATGTTGACACCCTGGTGGATATAATGGTATATGTAGAAAACGGAAAATCGCTTTTCAAATTATCCAACAAAGGTTTTGAAAATATTATTACCTCCCTGATATCGCATTCTGTAGGGTAACAAATTTTTGCAAAAATGGTACGGATAACGTTACTTTGCCTAGATAGGCTGGTTCCGAAGGGGCTAATTATAGTTTTGCCAATATTTATCACACCATGTATGTTATGTAGATTTCGTTCGCAATCTGCTTATAATTCATTATATTCAAATGTTCAGATAAGTTAAGTCTACCATTTATTAAAATTCCTAACTCAAACCCTCTTTTTGGATCACCCCTACCCCTGCTATGTTCAGCTTGGCAGATCGTTTGTGATAACAGAATTCTGAGCCAGCATTCTTAAAACTTCAAGAGATAAACCTTTTTTACCTCTCTAATCTAACATAGTTTAAGTTTTTCTTTCACTTTAAATTCCATTTTGTTATTTATATCGTTACATGTTCAGAAACTAAAAATTTATAGGCAACTTTCTAAACTTTATAACTTAATTTTACATAGATTGTAATTATACAAGTTTTTGCAAGGATATCAGAGCTTTGCCATACTTAACATTGTTATATTTTCATTAAACATTTTAAACAATTTAGGTCGGATTTCTACTATTTTCCTATAAGTCCCGTCGGTTCATTGCACGAAACATTTTGCAATGTTTAGTTTGGTGTAATGGCTTGAACCAGTGGCGCAACTACGGGGGTTAAAATACCTATAGCCTCCAGAAAATACAAACAAATATATTTCTTCCTTTTTCAACCCACCTGCCATAAGAATGCGAGGTCTGCCACATGAATATCCGATTGGTTCTCGTTGGGGCCACCCTTTGAAGTAATCCCCGTACGTCCACTACAAGATTTTATCATTTTTATCAATAATAAAATCTTGTAGTTAACAATAATACAATCTTGTAATGGATGTACCACTACATAACCTCCCTTTCAGCAATTGCGTTAATATTAAAAGTACCTTTTATTACTAGCCGCGTGTCTGATACAGTGACTGCAAAAAGTTTCATCCACTTGAGGTTTTATTAAAAATTATTATCAAATTTGATAGATCTTCTTTCATTTTATTTTTTTTTTCGATTAATCATTAACCCAATGCTTTTTCCAGTCACTGTAGTTCTTTTTATTACTGTCGGTATCCTTTGGCAGGCATGATTTATTATACGTCTTATATACGAGGGAGAAATGTATCAAAAAACGCTGCATTCGATGCCCTTTTATAATGTAAAGAGGCATGAGAACGGATAGCCGCGGTAGAATTCTTAAATTTATATATTTTAAATTAACTTTGGATAAACTTATAACACGATAAATATTTCCAGTTATTATAAATATAGAAACTGCACCACTTTATTTCAATTTATCTAAAACTATTTTCATTCATTTCAAACCGTCAGGCATCACACAAAACGAGTAAATTTATTCGATAACATGACAATGTCCGAGGGAATATTTATTGTTTAATTAACAACGATTTGTCAGTCGAAGAAAATTCGGTATGCAATGTAACAGGCAATAAATAAACTGGAAAAAGCCTGCGCCGTCTATTTTAATAGATTTTAAACTCCATAAAATACAAAACACATTTAAAGTTTTTAATACGACTAATAGGCAAAAAAATATACGGAACAACTGAAATTACGAGAAAAAAAGCTTAAAAGAGATCCGAGAATAATTTCGATTTTTGTTTTCTATAATGGATATATTTTTTCTTTTAGTTACGTATCCCGTAAATGATTGATTAAGAAGCAAAAAGTTTAATTAAGCTATATTTTGTGTCTGCTTTTTTTTTTTAATAAGTTTATAAAAAACCAAAAAGCTTGCTTCATTCTACATTAAAAAGTTTTATTGTTAACATGTTCTAAAGGTAACAGTTTTCGAGTTATTTACAATTTCATGTTGCAGTGTATGTTAAGCTTTAGAAATATCGTGTCCAAAATACCTCCTGTCGTAGGCCTTGATATGAACTGAAATCACAGCATAGGGAGGAGCCATCGAACATTCTACGGTGGAACGGCATTCCGAGTCCACGTCGGCACTTTGAACTAAATAATTTCAAAGTCTGACGATTTAGGAGAGAAGTCAGGTCCTGACTAAAAATATTTATATTTTTCAGTTTCTAAACACAGTACTACTGTATTTGTATTTTCGTAAAAATATTTAAGTACATAATAATGTTGCTGTCAGTTTTAAAATTTCCAAAATATTTGTGGTGTGTCATAGTGATTGAAAACATCCTTGAGTGGTGTTATCAGTTACATGTTGACATGATTTGGTTATTTTAGCCATATATGATACAAAATAGCAGAAAACACTGTCAGAAAATTTCAAGTAAATTTGCTTATATATATAAACAAACTACCTAAATTGAAATAATCGATGATAGAATCTTTGGCGTAGAACACTAAACCACAATAAACATTACAAATTTAAATAAGTTCATCTGCATAATTGTACATTACTTCTTCGCTTTTGGAAACTGCTAAAAGGATATTTTCGCATATTGAACAACTACCCTAATAACAAAAGCCGCAAAAACACTAAAATGTCCGATTATTTTACTCAAATCGGTTCTTTTTACAACAACGACTTCTTGCGTAGCGAAAAACCCAAATTTTCGAAGAGGCCACCATAAACTTCAGTTTATTTACGCACTTAATCACTGAACTTCATCATCACCAATCTCCGTTTCATAGACAAGTCTTCATGTAGATCTAAAATTATTATTATTTTACATAAATCGTTTATGTTTTACAACAGAAACTTCTCGCTCATCACAATAATAATATGTAGGCCTACAACCTATACCGTAAATTGTTGTGCTTCAAATTGAATCTTAAAGTTACGCTAATTCGGCCGTTCACTTGCATCACAAAATTTAAACAATCAAATCATAGATAAGTGTTTATTGAAACAAATAAAAAATACGGTTAATAATCTAACGGTATAAACTGCATTAAAATATGATAAATATTTTGGGAATTTGTTTTTGCAAAGCAGCAATTTTATTATTAACGAAATCTCAAATCTTTACTGTAAATAACAAAAAATAACAACTAGTGCATAATAAGTTAATTGACATACAAAAAATATTTGACAGTTCACAATTTCCTGAAAACTAAAACATTAGTCGAATTCACGCCATGACCGATTATAACCGGTTATAAACGGATTAACTTTTTGCATTCACGCGACCCCGGTTATTGCCGGTTTCACTATGATGACGTCACGAAAATATAATAAACACAATGTCATTAGCTAATTTGCGCTTCATTTTGCAGGTAACTAGGTTTGTTTTCACAGGCTTCTGAAATCGTGAGAAACAGTCTCTATTCTGCGCAAATCAATTACATCGCGTGTCAACAACGTTATGCGCAGAATCCATACTATTTCTGACAGTTTCGAATCCTATGAAAACAAATCTAGTTACGTGAAAAATTAAGCGCAAATTAGCTAATGACAATGTTGAGTTTCACGTTCCTTTTACAAAAAATAAAATTCAAGTATGCACAAGTTTGTTGTTGATATTTTTTGCTATTAACAGTAAATATTTAAGATTTTGTTAATAATAAAATGGCTGCTTTGCAAAAACAAATTCCCAAAATATATATCAGATTATAATGCAGGTTTATACCGTAAGATTATTAACCGTATTTTTTATTTGTTTCAATAAACACTTATCTATGATTTGTTTGTTTAAATTTTGTGATGAAATTGAACGGCCGAATTAGCGTAACTTTAAGAATCAATTTGAAGCACAACAATTTACGGTATAGGTTGTAGGCCCACATATTATTATTGTGAAGAATGATGTGCGAGAAGTTCCTGTTGTAAAACATGAACGATTTATGTAAAATAATAATAATTTTAGATCGATTGTCTATAAAACGGAGATTGGTGATGAACAACAGTTACGTCTACAAATTGAGGTGCAACTAATCAAATCCGCAATAATTCTGGTGTTTTTGCACGTATCCGAAGTTCAGTGATTAAGCGCGTAAATAAAGTGAAGTTAACAGTGGCCTCTTTAAACATTTGCTGTTGTAGTGCTTTGAAGTGCTAGTGTTATTTGCATTTGTGTGTTTTTTGTTACCATTTGGAGTTTTCCTGACCGAGGGGATCCACCTTGTCGTGGTCGTCGCGCTGAGTACCTGACATTAAACAAGAAGAGTGATCGAGGAAAACCAACCAGGAAGTTCAAAAATCATTATATGGGATGTTAGACATATCCGAATGGTAGGTGCTAACATAATATTTAATATTTCGCATGATTGAAGTCACATAATCATCTACATTTCCTAAATAAGTTTTTTACTTTAAATACTCGGTAAATCGATACACTTGGCAACATGTGGTTGTATTATAACCTTTAAACTAATGTCTAATTTAAACTTCAGTTGGGCAGGCGGTCATAGGCGTCGTAAAAAGGGGGTTTAATATGATTTACAAAAAAATTATTTTCAGCCTTAATTCAAATGTTGGAAATTTTTTGAAAAGCGATTCTGTTAAATCTTATTTTTCTCTACCTCCAGTTAAAATTTTTGTACTCAGTTGATAGTTCACCCTGTTTATATTAAAATTAACAGCGAAATTAACCAATTATCATAGATTAATATATATTTCAGAATGGCAACAATCAGAATAAAAAATATAATTTTTGTTTTGTTTCCGAAAAAATTAGACACATCCAAAGGAAAACTATACAGCTAAGCATTATACTTTCAATGGTCTCTCCTCGAGGACATTTCCCCCATATACACGGCTTTAAAGGGCCAACCGGAGACTATTTTGTTTGAAAACCTCACGTGCCGGTTACAGAAGAAAAGGTAAAAAGAAGGGTAAAAGCAGATTAACGCTAAATTGTGTGCCGAGTGTGCCGGCCTGGCAAAATACAATTTTATTCCCAACAAAATAAAACTGTTTTGTGAGCGAGGCATGTATACCTTTTTTTCTTTTGGGTAAATAAGTTACGTAGCATGTAGGTTAGGTCCATAGTTATTATGTCTAAGTGTATGAAAAGAGTGCGATATAATTAATTTGCAACGTGCAGGTATCTAAAAGTACATTTTCCAAAATTGTATTGAAAATATAATATATTTTGTTGATCTTTGTTATTTGAATTCAAAATACTCAATAATCCGATTATTATATTTTAGTATTATTCAAATGCATTACTTGCGTAGAAATATTTTAATTCGACTAGAAAATTCTCCTTTCGTTCTATGTCTGACAATGGTATTTGGTACCTATACAGCCAATATTTAAGGCGACGATTTCTCAGGTCATTTTATGAAAAAAAGTTCCCACTATGTCGAATACAATGGTCATAAATCGGAAACCTTCACACCCACCAGCCTCAGGGCAGCTGTTTGGCACCATTAATATTTTAAATTTTCATTAATGATATATCCCAGGAACTTACAAGCAACCATTTGATGTTTGCAGATGATCTAAATTTATATCGTGTTATTCGAGACACTTTGGATTGCGTATTGTTGCAGCGCGACTTATCTATCTAAGCTTGAAGATTGGTGTAACTATAATAAATTGCCTTTAAATATCAATAAATTTAAGTTTGTAATATTTTCGAAATCGCACACTGTTTTTGAATATCGCTATCAGCTAAGTGACACTGCGCTTGAGTGTTGTGATGTTGTCAGGGAACTTGGAGTTTACGTCGACACTGAATTGTCCTTTAATTATCACATTCAAAGTATTGCCCAAGATGCACTACGCATGCTTGGCTTTTTGTCGTGTTCGTGTTACTAAAGATTTTAGTGATATTGAATGTATAACTAATTTATATTGTTGTCTGGTAAGATCTAAGCTTGAGTACGCATCTAGAATATGGTCTCCCATTTATCAATCTCATGCAGGACACATTGAATACATACAGCGCAAATTCCTAAAATATTTAGCGTTTAAAATTTACGGTAGATTCCAATGTAGAGGATTCGATCATAGAGCACTGCTGGATCCCTTTCAAATGGTTTCGCTGGCTACTCGCAGAGTTTATGCCGGGCAAATTTTTCTGTTTAGGATTATAAATAGCTTGATGGACTGTTCAAACCTCCTCCGCTCGTTATTAAAAAATTCTCGAACACCGCTGACGTTAGTTTACTTTTGAAAACACCATTTAAAAGGTTGTACAACTTTTCTCTAATTGAACCGACATCGACATCTTGGACACAGTGTATATTATTGATCTGATGTGCCTGTATATCATAGTATTCGAGTTGAGGCAGTGGTTCTTTTTAAAGCGTTCTACCTAATTTCACTTTCTGACAGTTTGGCAACTGTGGAACTCACTGTATAGCGAAATCGAACTTGGAACCCAATATTCTCCCGTATTTAAAAACCAAACATTTTGTTTCTTTTTTAAAAAACAAACAAATGTATTTTTAATTAGCAATTACCGCTGCAATACCAACGCAAAACAAATCATCAACTTTTATTCCGGTTTGCTTTTTGGCAACATATAAAGCTAATGTATAGCCAGTTGCTGGGTTATACTTGGGTGTAAAACTTTAATCTAACATTTTATGAGCAACGTAGAACAGCGGAAAGAGTGGTCTAGTGTGTTAGTTGCCAGTAGTAGAAGTGACATATGTTCGGCATGTCGCGACATGATATAATTAGATTATAAATCTGCGGATATAACAAGTTTTATAGGTTTAATACTGGGCTGCTTTTCACCTATGAAAGTAGATTAATGTCATCTGCAGGTAGTTAGCAGAGTTTATAAATAACTCCAGGTTTATTTTTACCGACATTTGAAATGCTGTTTATATTATTTAGGGTCATAATTTAAATTTAGAAGCAAGAGCTTTCAAGAACAGGACAAAACGAGCTTTCTAATTGACCTGATAAGTTTCTTCTTTAAACTATGTAAGTTAATTTACGATTTTTTATAACTTTGTTGATTACGATTTTTGGTTACAAATACAAATACTTAACCGATATAGGTATCGGAATATGGGAGACTCAGGCACGTCCAGAGACATAGAGGAGGGAAAAAAACGGCGACGAGTGCGCATACCATTTTCGAAGGATGAAACGCCATGTTCCTCTATTGTTGAGCCAACTGTATGAAAACAAATCTGGTGTTAAACTACGATTCGTCTATTAAAGCGGGAATTTTAAATTCACGCCAATAAGAGGCCGCTGTTTGTTTTATGTTGGCAGCTGCAAAATGTTTACTTTGGGCATCCAGCCAGAGAATTGGGTGTGGAACGCATTTAAGTCAATGTGCTCCAACCATTTTAAACTGGGGATTTTCTAAATTTTCTTGGAAGGCGTACGTTGAAGAAAAACTCTGCTCCTGTACAACTTCAAGTTACTTCAGAATTTACAGGTCTGACATACAATGCCAGGTACTTCTGGAATAAAATAGGGAACGCGACCAGAGCAACTAAAAACTTTGATTCCAACTGATACATCCTCATACGTCTCATTGAAAGTGTGTGTGTGTATGCATGTACATTTTGTCGCTCCGTCTAATACAACCGAATTCGGTTACTTTAACTTTACCAAAAAACATAAATTTGGTATCAAATTGTTCGAAAAATTGAGCGCTTTTCGTTGATTATAAAGTTTTATCCGTATTAATTCGTTAGTGTGTTATATTTGCGTAAATAAGATCCTTTATTTAATTGAATATAAGTAAATGTAAATATTTATCAGTTTTGTATTGGTACCTATCGGATTTTTTGTGCGACGCGACGCGACGTTCGGTTTTGTGACTGTACAGGGTTAGTCAGAGCTTTGTAGCGCATTTTCAACTATGCCGTCGATGCTGTTGTGTGCGTGTTGCGAAAGATCATATGATCAGATTCTTATGGTACGTTGTTGTATATGCAAGAAATACTTTAAAAACACATGTGTGGACTTAAGCTCCAATGAGGTGAGAGCTCTGAATGCTAATAAGGGCTATGATTGGTCTTGTGTAGCATGCCGTGCTGTGGCTGGCGATTTTAGGGGTTTGAAGGCACTCATCATTCAGCTTCAAGATGAGATCACTAATCTGAGAGCGGAATTCTCCAGTCGCGATCAGCAACCACCTGCACCCTCTGATAAATTATTCGAGGATGTAGTACAGGAAATTCAGGAAAGAAATGCGCGTTCTGGTAATATAGTTTTTTTTAATGTTCCTGAACAAGATCAACAGCGTCCTACGCAGGAACGAGAAGCTAAAGATGTTGATGTAGTGAAGGATATAATGCAGAGCATGAGTGTTTCTATCGACCAGCAAAACTTTAAGCCTTTTCGATTGGGAAAATTTGTGCAGGGTAAGAACAGACCTTTAAAATTATCGCTGGGTAATTCTAGGCAGGTGTCTGACGTTATCAAGAAGGCAAAGATCTTGAGGAATACACGTTATAGAATGGTCAATGTTTCTTATGATCGTACGAAAAGGCAACAGTTGTATTATAAATCTGTCAAGGACGAATTGCAGCAACGCCAGGCGAACGGTGAAGAGAATCTTAGGATACGATACGTGGGTGGGACTCCTAGAGTTGTAGTAAGTAATAATAATTTAAACTAGACGGGCTCAGCAGTACCGATCGAATAGAGACTCTCACGTGTTATTATCAAAATGTTAGAGGGCTTCGTACAAAGACTCATGATTTTTTTGCGACTGTTAGTGAATGTGAGTATGATTTTGTGGCATTAACTGAAACTTTCCTTAATTCAGGCGTGTCGAGTGGTGAAATTTTTCCGGATTATTATTGTGTTTTTCGCAAAGATAGAAAATTTGATTTAGTTAATAAGGTTGATGGGGGTGGTGTAATTTTGGCAGTTAGAAACTCAGTTAGGGTGCAGGTTGTTGATACAACCGATATTGATGAATCATTTCCAAATATTGATTTACTATGCTGTAAATGTACTTGGCCTAATGTTTGTTTGTATATATTAGTAGTTTATATTCCACCATCGGTAGCGTTTGAATCATTTGAATCATTCTTTGAGTCTCTTGAGCAGCTGCAGGATTTGCATGCAAATAAATTCTTAATTGTCGGAGACTTTAATGTTACCAATTACTCTTTATTAGACAATAATGATCGGGAGACAAACGTTATTAATGGTTTTCTAAATGTAATGAACTGTTCTCAGTTTAATAAAATCTTGAATGAAATGGGTAGATTACTAGATTTAGTATTGTCAAATGTTTGTTGTAATATTAATAGGGATAGTCAGCCGTTGATAAGAGAAGACATTTTATATCACCCTGCACTATATATACAGCTCGATGATTTGAAATTTAATGAAAAACCATTTTTAACAAACGTTAATAGAAAACTGTACAATTTTAAAAGAGCTGATTATCCAAAATTATATAATGATTTACTTGAATTTGACTGGCAGTTTTTGAATAACTTTAGCAATACGGACGACGCTGTTGATGTATTTTATAATAGATTGTACAATGTTATCGAGGACAGTGTACCTCTTTGTAAAACGTTCAGGCGTCAGTATCCTCATTGGTATAGCTCCGAAATTATCACAAATATAAAATGTAAGGCTAAATTTCATAAAGCTTTCAAGCGTACCGGTTTGCAGTATTACTATGCTGAGTTTAGTAGACTGAGATGTATGATCAAACAACAAATAAAAGCTGCTTATGTTACTCATATCAGAAAGGTCGAGCAGAACATAAAATCAGACCCAAGTAAGTTTTGGTCATTTGTGGGCACTCGTAGTAAAGCTACTCGTATACCAGGGGTCATGAAGTGTGGTGATAATGATCTAAGTGATCAGCGGGCGATTGTCAACAGTTTTGCTCAGTATTTTGAGAGTGTGTTTGTGAGTCATGATGAAGACATGATAGATTTGCTACTGCCTCGAATCGATTTTGCGTCCCAGATATTTATTGGTAATATCACTGAGGAAGATATTATTTTGGCTTCTCGAAAGCTTAAAAACAAGTTTACAGCAGGACCAGATGCTATTCCATCATTTTTGGTAAAAGATTGTGCTTATGTTTTGGCGCGACCACTATGTATGCTTTATAATCTTATTCTCAAATCAGAAGTATTCCCTACTAAATGGAGGAAGGCCAAAGTATGTCCTGTCTTTAAGAGTGGTGATCGAGACTCGGTATCGAATTATAGACCAATTTCAATATTATCTAATTTTTCAAAGCTATTTGAAATTGTTATATATAATCGCATTTTTCCTCAAGTGAGAAATCAAATAACGCACATGCAACATGGCTTTATGCCGCAGCGGTCGACTGTCACAAATTTGGCTGTATTTTCGCAGTTTGTTTGTGATGAGTTGGATAGATGTGGTCAGGTGGATGCAGTTTACACGGACTTTGCCAAGGCGTTTGATCGAATAAGTCATGTTGTGTTGCTGAAGAAGTTGGAGGGTTTTGGTTTTGGACCGAGTTTAGTATCACTTTTTTCCTCGTATTTGTCTGAAAGATATCAATATGTATCATTGTATGGTTTCGACTCATATTGTTATAAGGCTGTCTCGGGAGTACCACAGGGGTCCAATTTAGGTCCTCTTTTATTTTTAATTTTTATCAACGATTTGGCTCTGGAGTTGACATGTTCGGGTCTCTTTTTCGCCGACGATCTTAAGATTTTTAAGTCTGTAAACAGTGCTGAGGACTGTGAAAGTTTACAGCTTTGTCTGGATGCCATAAGACTTTGGTGTGCTGCGAACCGTTTGTATTTGAACCCCGACAAATGTAAGGTAGTTACATATACGCGGAAGAAAACGCCTCTGCATTATGATTATTGTATTGATGACATATCGGTTACACGTTATGATTCTACGAATGACTTAGGAGTATTGTTTGATTCTAAATTTTCTTTTAATGACCATATTCGTTCAAATGTAAGCGATGCTCTAAGAATCTATGGCTTTGTTGTTAGATGCTCCAAACCCTTTGCTGACTTAAATATTTTGATGATTTTATACTATGCCTATGTTCGCTCGAAATTGGAATATTGTTCAGTTGTATGGTGTCCCTACTATATATCTTATAAATTACTTATTGAGAGAGTCCAACGAAGATTTTTGAAGTTTTTGTGTTTTCGGGAGGATGGAACTTATCCTGACCAAGGTGTAAATTATTCGTTGTTGACCACTCGTTTTAACGTTTCCAGTTTGGATTTGCGACGGGGCCTAGCACTAATTGTATTTTTATTCAAATTATTAAATAACAAAATCTGTTGTAGTAGTCTCCTTGAGCGGGTTAGTTTTTGGGTGCCACGTGAAAATGCCAGAAATAACTTGCTTTTTTATAACATTAGAGCTAGAACTAATATTCAATGTAGATCTCCTGTATTTAATATGTGTGATGTATTTAACCGCATATCTAGTGTTTCTGATATCAATCATGATTCACTTGGTAGTATGGTTTCGGCTGCTGTACCAATCTTGAGAAGGCATGCATTGTGAGTGTGAATTTGATTTAATTGATTATTTTTATTATTATTTTTAAGCATAAAAGTGTGAGTTTTTATTTACCTTTATTAAGGCGCTATTATATTCAGTTGGCTATGTATTTTTCAGTGATTGTGACGCAAATGTTTGATTATGTATGTGTATGCACATTATGATTATTTAAGATATTGTTGCTCTGTAAATGGTAATACTGTTGAGCAATAAAGCATTATTATTATTATTATTATTATTATACGTTCTGAAGAAGGAATAAGGATTAGATAACAAAGGTTTATTAATACAATTTGTTTAATCTACTATTGTTGTAATTGCTTTTTTTAAAGAATTATAGGTACTTATTATTCTTAACGCACCGCGCTTTTCATTTTAGTTCAGAAAACCAACTGGACAACTCAGGAATAAGCACGGACAGGAGAACTATCCGTCGAAGAATTGCCGCAAGTTATTGGCAGTTTATTTATAGGTTTATTTCTTTTCGAGTTTTATTCGTTTTTCTTTTCTGTTGCAACCCTCGATGCTTCATCAGAGCTCTGGTACCAGCACGGATAGCAGAATAAAACATAGAATTGTACAAAGAGCTATAACTATCCACAGTTACAAGTTAAACAGTTATAAAATAAAAAGCTTTAACCACAAGCATCGTGAAACATTAAACAAAACTGTAAACATTTTTATAAAAATAACATAAAATCGATTAAGTCTACAAAATGAATATAATAAAATATAACATTATTAAAATAATCAATATTTGTTTAATTTTAAATAAAACAAAATGCATATTGAAAACTAGGAGTCACGATTTGTAAAAAAATGTATATATTTTTTTTCCTATTTAATCTGCACGCTTTAAGACGATACACCACTGTCAATAGTGGAACATGGCGGTCTACTATATCTTTTAATTATTATTATTATATAAATAAGAAAAACTACGTTTATTCCAGGACTACAATGCTTGGGTATTATAAGAATAATTAATTATACGGTGAGGACAGAGATAGGTAAGATTTAGAGGACAGTTTTCTGGAAAAAACATATAGCTCTTGACTTTTTTGTTTTTTGACGCAACAGAAAAGTATACATGGTCGATTTTTAGATAACTAGATTGTCCATAACATGCTGACAATATTTGCAGTGCTAGAGACTTACCGTAGGCACAGAAAAATTGAAGATAACGATTAATAAAGATGAAACCTTGAAATAATACTACGGTCATTAGGTTTCTGATGAACCAGTTATTGCCTATGGGTAGGAATCGTTTTTGGTAATTTGGATACTACGGTAGTAATTACAACACTGTTTTCCGTATGTACCGGGTGTATAGATAAGCCTTTATGCTTTGGTTTATTCAAAGGTGAAACCAGAAAAGTGTGCAACTCCAAATTAGTAAATTTCACTTCTGGTTCCTTCTTCATTTGCGGTATCGGCAGTGGGCTCTTGCAATTCTTTCTCTGAAGGTGCAAAATCTGAATCAATCTCTGAGTGCTCGTCTTCATCGCTGTGTTTATTATTCATTGTAATAATATTACTGTTCGAAATATTGACAGCGTTGATATTAAAACCTGCGATGCGGGTTCCAACATCAGTAATATCTAAAGCTACCAAACCTTCATCTTCGGCATTGCCAAAACCTACATCTAGTACTGCATCTAAACGTTCATAACTAATATTATCACCCCCGTATATATGTTGATCAAGGTTTCTCAACGCCTACTGCTACATCAGTATCGCCTGAGGCTATGAAAAATTCGTCGAGTGCTTTATTGAACAGGCTGGATTCATTTTCCTCAATATTTGATGAAGGCCCCTCCAAGTCAGCTATCATTGTATCTCCGTTCATATTAATATATTCAGGATTTTGATACCACGAGATATGATGACAACCTGTAGGAAATGAAGAAGTTACATTTAACAGCTCAAAATCAATTTTAGTATCTATTCTATACAGTGTGTTGCTAATAAACAGCAAAAACACAGGTATTTCAATCTTCAATCTTTCTGGAGCTGTATTATGCTTGACGCAAAATGTGTATCTCTGTCTCCTCGAAATTTAGGACAAGGACAAATGTGTATCTCCATTTGTAACATTTTAACACAGAATTCTCGAAAAACTACGATAATATGATAAATCATAAATATATATAGATTACCTTAAATCCGTATTACGAAGTCCACTTATTAAAACTTTATTATTTAGGGTATATTCAGTGTATATCAATCACTTTTTACGATCGCGTTGTCACTAACCCTGTAACCATTCATTGCTCAAGATCGGATATAGGTACAGTTTCCCCGCCAATTTTTCTTAGTGGAGTTACACCATTTTCTAAACGGCCGTTATTAAAATAGCAAGGCAGCAGCTAGGACTTTAAGTAAAAATAAAGGTCTTTGAAATTCCAGTTTCCGTAAAAAGTGGAGTTACACACTTTTCTGGTTTCATCGACGGACAAGAGTACCTAATGGTCGCCACAAATTAAAACTTAACTTTTCCTTTCTAGGCAAATCGCGATTGCGGCTTTTTGAACAAAATAATAAAATTAAAATATTGAGGAGAAAAATAAAACACGTTAAAACATGTTTTATTTATAAGTTGCCATAATATATTTTAGCACTGCATATATTGTTTTGAGCTTCGTTAACTACTGCGCCGCTTACGGCCGCTTGTACCATATAATTTTAATGAGAGCTCACATTAAATACAAACGTTTAATAACCATGCCAAATAAAAATGCCTGAATATATCGATACATGGCTTCGAGCTGCCAACATTTTTTTTAAAACAGCACAAAAAAAAAGAGTTATGCATGCAACAACACAAAAGGCACAAGCACATTTTACGGTAGAATAATAATAATAATAACGAACGTAATGTATATATGGCATATTTTTCATGAGAAAAAAAGTACAGATTTGCATTCGTTTTAATGATTTGGAGTGTAAAAACGGTTTTTCATCCATTATTTGAAATTAATATCGCTTTGCTTATAAGGGGTGTTCCAAAAAGAACGCCGATTTAGAATTTTAAATGAAACATAATATTATATAGGTATTTGTTATACTCGTATTCTCCTCGAGAACACTCGTAAACTTGTTAAAAATTCCCATCAATGATATATCAAAACCAGCAAAACATTTAGTTTACCCGGATTACCAGAGTGTGTTTTCTACCATTGAATGTTGTCACGAGATGATCTAAGTTCCATGATTGCAGGAGGTGTTCAACGGAATCCTCCATTGCATAAAACATATTTAATAAATTTTTAAAAAACGGTGTAATAATGTCACAACACTCAGTCAAAATCCAGCAACGTTTTTTCAAGCTAAAATGAACATCAGAACATGACCAATTACAAAATCCTTACTATGTAACAAACTAGAACATAACAATGAGGCACTGCAAGGTCATCAATAAAACAAACATAACCAAATTACAAAACATTCAACTACAGTGGGAACTCCATATAACTAACGAAACAAATAAATAAAAGAAAAATCGTATACCTTAAGTTTTTGATATCATAATTATTTTCGCAATCCAACAGCAGAGTGTAGGAGTATGTGCCTGCATCAATACTTCAAACGAATATAAATTTAATACAGAACATATCATCTAAATTGTGGTCAATGATAATGTTATCTATGCTAGGTAAAATTAATATATATTATTCTCTTTTTTTTTCTCCTTTCCAAAAATTGTTAATTTGGAGGGTACGAAAATATTGATTATTTAATAAATTTCGCCGCACACCATCCACTGTATTAACGACAACAAACTAATTCCGCAACATCGACCTAACAAAAAATTCACTAAATATACACTACAGGCTGTTTTGTTTGGTTCAAGAATCTCGAAATATGCTTTTGGAATGCAAATTTATTTCTGGTGGGAATCACTAGAAATTATGGTTATATAAATTATATTTAATATTATCTACCATTGAATATTGCCACGAGATGATCTAAGTTCCATGATTGCAGGAGGTGTTCAACGGAATCCTCCATTGCATAAGACATATTTAATAAATTTCACCGCAAACCATCCACTGTATAAACGAAAACAAACGAATTCCGCAACATCGACCTTCGACTGTCGAACAAAAAATTCACTAAAGACGCACTACACAGGCTGTTTTGATTGGTTCAAGAATCTTGTAAAATGCTTTTGGTGCGCAAATTTATTTCTTGCGAGAATCACTAGAAATTATAATAATAATAATAATAAATCAGTTTATTTGCAGCAATCAATTCACACAAATATTACAAATAAACGAAAAACAATTTATATTTACGACAACTGCAAAAGGGGCTAGAAAACAGCAAATCTGAAAGATGATAATTTCAAGCTTTTTATGTCCGGCGGAATTTGATTATAGGTAAAGACAATAGATGTTAAAAGAAAACGAACGCTCAAAAATTACAGTCCGGTGTGGAGGATGTGATATGAGTTCTCTAAACCTTAAGTTGATTGTGTCGACGTCGGATCTAAATTTAACAGACACCAAACAGGAGTTAATTATATTAACAATATATGGCAAAACCCCAGGACAGCAGAACAAAACTATCTCAACACTAATCGAATCTGCTCCAATCGCATTATACTAACTACATAAATGACAATTTTATTCTAGTTAGGATAGCTTTTGGAGTTAATGCATATTTGTAGTAAAGATAACAATATCTACATTTAGCCGCAAAAATAACTCACAACCAAAAATTATGCTCAATTTCAAAGTTGATTTTCTCGCGAACCGATAAATCGATTTCGATAATTTTTTTTGAAGTGTAGCTTTTTTCTTTGGTAATTGCACTGTGACAGAATTTTTTATTCAGACTTCAGTTTTAGGCTTATACAGGGTGCAAAAATAAGAATAGTTTTTTTACGTTAAATTTGAGACACCCTGTAGGGAGCATTAGCAACAACAACGGATGGCATGGTGAAATCATACTGTAGCCTCATGTTTTCTAAACATTTGGTTCATTAATTTCTCCGATATCTATAAAATCAAAGAAAATACACAGTTTTATACCAAAACATGTTTTTTTATTAAACTAACATTAAACTAAAAATAACACTAACAACAATTAACAATAAATAGCAAAAAAACCATTAGTAGCACGTGTTTTACCTCTACTTCTAATGACTGCCTCACATCGCCTCGGAAATTTGATTTTGGTCAAGTCCATTCCAAATTTGGTAACGATTATTTGAACATCTTGCAGGTTGGCAGGAGGGGGTTGATGCTGTCTATATTGCGTATTTTTGATATTACAGATATCAGAGAAATTAAAAAACCAAAATGTTTAGAAAACATGAGGCTACAGTATGATTGCACCATGGCATTTATTGTTGTCGGTAATTCTCCCTACAGGGTGTCACAAATTTAACGTAAAAACTTTTCTTATTTTTGCACCCTGTATAAGCCTAAAACTAAAGACCGAATAAAAAATTCTATCACAGTGCAATTACCAAAGAAAAAAGCTACAGTTCAAAAAAAAAATTAATCAAAATCGATTTATCAATTCGCGAGAAAAGTTGATTTAACTTTTAAATTGAGCATAACTTTTTGTTGTGCGACAAATTTGTTCATCTCTCAAAGAGGTTGAATCAATAAAATAACTAAAGAAATTTTGAGTCGAAAATTAAATGTTATGACATTCACAAACACGCTAAAATAGCGTCTGTTGTATAATTTTTACAAGCTTCTTGACGTGACCACCGGTGTTTTGACCAGTGTAGTTGGCATATCTGACGATGCCCAATTGAGGGCGAAACATGTAATCCAATTTAAATAAATTTTGTTGAGGTTGCGACTGGAAATGTCTTTCGTTATTTTAACTATAATCAAGTTGACTATGTACCTACCTAATGTTTTCATAACGATATGAAATCTGAAGGCCCTGCCGTGATAACTGGAAAAGTGATTTCGTTGGCCATAAAAATTCTAACAATATCTTTGAGTTAGAATTCGCTGCGATAATTCTTTCCGTGAACAAGCACAATTGGAAATCCCCTTTGAAGTAAAAAATGAGCTTGTGTTATACGCAGGAAATAAAAGTCTAATCTCCACGAAATACATTTAATAGACAAGTCATCAATGAAATCATACATGTTTCGGAGCTTCAAGCCCCATCATCAGTTGGTAAGATTTACAAAAAGCTGGGTTGCATTGTGTAATTAAATATGTGTCTCAGGAAAATAAAGGGAGAAATGTCACATCGTGAAAAAAAATAATTTTTAAGTTTAAAATTAAAAATCAAAATTGAATATTATATTCATGTTGAAAGAAAGAATTTAAGTTTTCTTTGTCTTTTTATATATCATTTACACCAATTATGGTATAAATTGAATTAAGAAATGTTACTCGGCCATCTGCAGCTGATGATGAAGCTTGGAGCTCCGAAAACATATTGGAGAAAAGTAGAGCAACAAAGTGCTTTTATTTCTTTGAATTTGAAAAACTAAGTAAATATTATTGTAACCCCCAGTTAATTTTAATGAAATATTATCTCCAATATTAGTAATATTTCACAATATTTTTGTACACTTTAAACGAAATAAAGGTACAGAAATATTTATAATTATAAAGATCGACGAAATGAAGTGCGACAAAAGTAAAGCAACAAATTGTGTCAACAGTATTTTATTTTACATATTACGATAAAAAAACATTAAACACATTTAATAAATAAAATAGCTAGAAGTATTATGTTAATAATTAATAGAATATCAATTATTATTTATAATTTGCCAGCAATGTCGCAGCATTGAAGCAATCAATTTTTGGAAAGTATTTTCGGAAAGGTTTCTCCAAACTTCATTGATTTTATGTACCAATGATGGTTTATTTGTGAATATTTGTGTACGAATTCCACGTTCAACTTCTTCACATAGATTTTAAATAAAATAAAAGGTCTGAGGATATAGTGCCGCCCACTTCAAAACACGAACGTTATTTTCTTGAAACCACTCTTGAACAATTCGGAAGTGTTTTGGATCGCTATCCTATTAGAAAATAAAATGCAACGGCATTTCCCACTCTGCATAAGGCAACATTTCATTTTGCATTAGATCTCTTTAGACAAATCGATCCATGGGGTCATTAATGAAGTTTAAAGGACACACCCCATTCCATGAGAAACAACCTCATGGAAAACACTGCCTTTACCTGTGGGTGTAACGGATTTGGGATGAAACCTTGGATTGATTGGCCGTCTTATATGCTTCATTCTATCACAATTGAAAATTTTATAACGCTTTCATCGCTAAATAACACTTTTTCCCAATCGTCTACTGTCCAATTTAAATGTCCACGTGCAAATTCAAGCCTAGCCACTCCATTTCTCGTCAAAAAAGCGGCTTTTTAGCCGGGCGTCTACTAAATAACTTTGCGTCTACCAACCTTCTTTGAACTGTCCGTGGCCTATCCTCAATTTCGGGAATTTCAGCAATTATTCTAGGTGCAGACATCCAAGGATCGTTTTGGGAAATTCTTTTAAGGCGTGTGTCTGTCCTAGTTGTTGTTTATCTCAAGCTTGCCCATTTCTGTATATTCTCTAAATGTCCCCTTTCATTGTAACTTGAAATTATTTTGGATACGCTGGCTCTGGGTAAAAACAAACCGTCTTGCAATTGGGCTTGTATTGTACCTTCCAAGTGTGCAGTCACTACTTTCTGTTTTAATTCTTTCGAAATTGGAATACCTTTTGGCATTATTAATCTAGCACAGAAATATTAATTAAACATAAAACAAACTCAGCAAAAATATTTTAACTTTTACTGTCACTAAAACCTTTCTTTTTTAGGCAAATATCAAAATGTTGCTTTACTTTTGACGCATTACAATATTGTATTAAAAGTATACGTCAATATCAGTTCATCAGTCAAAAAGCTGTTGCCGTCGATAATAGCAGCCTACGTTGATATTTAAGACACGACGTATTTAAATACGATATCAGGCATTTAATATTATAAAATCGAGATTTGTCTAATTTTTCGAAAGTGTTGCTCTACTTTTGTCCAATAGTGTATATGGCCTAATTAATGACTCATAGAGCAATCTATTAAAAGTTATTTCGTGGATATTGACTTTCATTTCTTGAATATACTATTAAATTTAATTCGTGGAAGTTAGACTTTCATTTCCATAATAATTCACTCCACTTCAATATATGGACTACTCTTTTAAAAAGAGCTTTTGTGTAGCACACCAAAAATGCCAACTATACCTTGCCTCTTAAAGAGAGACTGTAAGTGATGATTTACCTAAATTTTCAAAAATGACCTGTATGTGTAGTAAGTTCCTCAGTGTTCCTGCCATCTGCGTTACACAATTATCTGATAAAATGTAAATTGCTCACATGTATGTAGGTATATAAATTTACTAAATGTTCATTTTCATAACCCTCTTTCGTTGAAGTATTAACACCAAAAACAATCTGATTTTTTTTAAGAACGAGTATAATATTATGCTTTAAAAATAGCATGCAATGTTGTTTTGGCATATACAATTTATTTGATAAATTTCATAATTCTCATCGAAATGTTGAAAATTAGGGGTAAGAAAATTGGATTTTGGCAAGAAAAAAATGATTGGAATCAGACAAAAAAAAACGTGGAAGCACGAACGAAATACATAATTTTATTTACTTGTAACATAAGGGATAAGCAAACTTATAGTACGAATAAAAAGAGGGCGATAATATCTGGTAACCATACAAATAATTATTTTAAAAGTTAATTTAGGTCGAGTCCTTGTTTTATACCCGAAAATAATAACATATTTTTTTCTGTGACGGGAAGAAGTTTGACATATTATCTTTGTTGACAGGTAACAAAATTGGACTTTTTATCAACGTACTTTTTTCCCTGGGAATTTTTGTGACGCTATTTGCGCTGCTTCTACTGACTCCTGTGGAGGGTTGGCAATATTTAAATCAAATTACAGAATGACATGGACAGATATTTGATTACTCTAAAGGTTTTTAAAACTTCAAATTACAATACAATAGTGTATTATACACGGGAAAAATGTTAGATTTTAGATCTTCGTTTTTTGTCAACTGACAACACAACCTGATCTGGTACTTTTTTCCCGTGTATAATAAATAACTATAATTTTATCGATATGTTTAGATTCCTTTTTTCAAATCCATAGCGTAGCGAGGAGTGAGGAAGATTTGATTAAAAGACGTCTACTCCACAACACAAAATTTCTTAGAACCATATAGTTTCGAAAAACCATCAATGATCATGGGGAACGCTCCCATCACTTACGACCGTTGATTAACAATTATTCATTAATTTTTCCTAAAGAATCACCTAACTTACCGCATAAGTATGAAGAAAAAACGGAAAAAAACAATAACTAAATGATGTTTTTTTTAAATTTTTATTATAATCTGCATTTAATTTTTATTTTAGTACAAACGGCCAATAGGCTCGATACATTTCTTTCATCTCTATTAATGAAAGAAGAATATATCGACACATTTTTCATCTCTATGTGTGAAAGAAAGTTGACATTTTGAGCATCCGAGTCAAATTAAATAATATAACCGTTACGTCTGCAGTTTTATTTACAATAACATTCCTCACGTCAAATACTTTATCATTTGTTCTACATTTCGCACAATTGTTTGTCTTCGATGCATATATGAAAATGTTTCAAATTTTCCACGCTATATCATAACCGTAAATGCATATCATGATAGTGTATAATTATTGAAATATCTGCTAAAAATAATTTAATAAACATGTCATAT
The DNA here is from genome assembly GCA_911728435.2 of Apoderus coryli. Taxonomy (NCBI): domain Eukaryota; kingdom Metazoa; phylum Arthropoda; class Insecta; order Coleoptera; family Attelabidae; genus Apoderus; species Apoderus coryli. Next base: position 8,191,235 of record OU452199.1, on the reverse strand, counting down.
AACACTATATGTGCCGACCGGCTACAATTTCAATAATAATTAAAAAAAAAAGTTTCATGACTCAGTTTTGAACTACCAACCCTCCGATTACGAAGAGTAAACGTGAACACGTAAGCCAACAGTTCTGCCATGATTGGTCTTTTAAAATTGTAATTAAATTTGGTGAAGACAGTAAAATAGACATATTCGAATGACAAATGTGTCAAATTGTGTAATTTAAAAACAATTCTACCAGATTTAGATCATGTGAATAGTATTAAAATCAAAATAACTATAAAGTATGAGTTTTTTTTTAATATTATTAATAACGTTTTAATATTTGTTTTATTATTGTCGAAGGTAAATTTTGTTGGTCCATGAAGTATCTAATCATGTACCTACTATGTGTAATGTGTGTATTTTTTGACCAAAATTTGCTAGAATATGTTGGTGGCGACATTTAAAAAAAATGTGGCAGCAGACCATATGTTGGACCTCATATAATAAGATCTATCACGTTTTATTGTTTTATAATATTTTATATAAAAGAACTTTTCACAGTGTGACCTTATGACAATCGGGTTTCCGTAAGGGCTACAGCTGTGCAACGGCACTTCTGGATGTTACTGATGACATTTTGCGTGACCTCGATACCGGTAAGTGTTCTACTTTGCTATTGATAGATTATTCAAAGGCGTTTGATACCATAAGTCATGACATTTTACTGGCAGTTCTCAGCTTTTCCGGATTTTCTTCAAGTGCTTTGAATTTTCTGAAGAGTTATTTGCAGGGTCGTCGTCAATTTGTTGAAACCCTTAATGGAAGATCTGACTTGGGCTACATAGCTTGTGGTGTACCTCAGGGATCAGTATTGGGACCTCTGCTTTTCTGTATATATACATCCAACCTTCCAAGCTGTCTTAATTTTTGTAGTCCCTATATGTACGCTGATGACAGTAAGCTGAGATTTTCATTTAATCCTGAAGATATCTCTGTTGCTTCAAATCAAATAAAACAAGACTTAAATTCTCTTATAACTTGGTCCAGTGCACACCAATTAAAAATTAATCCATCTAAGACAAAGAACAGGGTCTTAGGGTTGACATTGATGGTACGCCCATCGCATTTTGTCAGTCAGCGAGGAATTTAGGGGTTGAAATGGACACGGATCTGCGCTTTACGGGTCACATAACTAAATGTATAAGTAAAGCATATTCTACATTGAAAATGTTATATCCGCACAGACATTGTCTTACAACACATTTAAAAATAAAATTAACAGACACTCTTGTGCTAAGTAACTTCAATTATTGTGATATTGTGTATGGTCCTTGTTTGTTGAAGTCAGATCAAGATCGTATTCAGCGTGTACAAAAGTCCTGTTTAAGGTATGTATACGGAATTAGAAAATATGATCCAATAAGCCACAAATTGGTTAGTGCAAAATGGCTTTCTATGAAAGATAGACGGTTGCATCACGCTGCATGCTTTTATCACAATTTACTGCTTGACGGGCATCCACCATATTTGTTTGAAAAGATTAGGTTTAGGTCTGATGTACACAATCTTAATCTGAGGTTTAAGGGTTTATTGTCTCCTCCAGCTCATCGCACCTTGTTATTCGAGCGATCCGTTTCCTATAACGTCTATAGCATCTACAATGGAATTCCTCACAATTTTAAGACTTCTAAAATAACAACGTTTCGTGTACTTCTTAGAAGAAGACTATTAAATTTAGTTTAATTTTCATATTGTGTAGTGGTTATGATTTCAAATTTAATTTTATTTTAATTTTGTTTGTTTTTTTTTCTTTGTATTCATTGCAGTTCAAATTGATTTAGTTAATTGTAAGTTTTCGGGAACTGTTATAGATCTAGTAGTATAAATTGTGAATTTTTCCGTACGGGTTAGAATATCAAAATCAGTTTTACTGCCTTCTAACCCCTTTTGCAGTTATTTTTTGGCTTTAGTTATGATTACGGTTGCTATATTGTAATTGTGATTGCGTTTTTATTATGTTTACACGTTATGCATTGTAAATTTTTCTTTGTATATGACTGCAAATAAACTGTTTATTATTATTATTATTTAAACTCATTGCGAGTATATGTTAAATTCCAATTTGCTGTCTATTTCCACGTAACCATTGACGATGGAAACATTGTTTTCCGAAATATGTATGGTTTGATAATGATTTAATTATAAGAAAGTGTGTATTGTGGAGTAGACGACTTTTAATCAAATAATATATAGCTCTACATATCAACCCTCATTTGGGATGGAGGTCCATACACAATACATAAGATTACTAGAAAACGGCTTAACGATTTTTAACCAAATTAGATAGAAAAATACTGTTAAATATGGAGTGCAACTGAATATCTTTGGGACAAATAGGACGCATGTATAAAAAACCTGAAATTTTTAAAACAAAATAATTTTAGACAGAAAAGCTCCACAGGCAACCAAACTTGTAGAATCAATCCTTGTGAATATATCCTGCATCAAAAATTTCTACCATATCTAAAGTTTCGCTGACCATTTCAGAGCAAATTAGCGTTAGCGCGGTTAAACGTTAATCTAAACGTAAAATCGAGATTATATATGATGGGTGTAAGTTTTTTATATGGGATTTTTGAAGTATTTGCCATTTCAAAATACCTAATCATAATAGAAGTGACTGATATTTGATATTACTTACTTAAAGGTATTTCCAAATATCAATAAAAACTAGCTTTAATTTACTGCTTTCAAACGTTTGGTTATCGTTTTTTTGTCATTGATTGATGTATCATTATATAGTAAATCTGCGTTTGTCATCACATGCCCCATTAATTAATCTCATCCTTACAGCACGACCATAACACGAAGGATACAGTCTACTTTTTTCCACACCCTTGTGTATATATAAATATATATAGCTGGCAAAATTCGCGCTTTTGTATAAGTACTAAAAGCTTAAAAGAGGTTTAATTCGATACCTTTTTGGAATTTTTCCTAGCAACTTTTTGTTATCTCCACGCGGACTTTGTAGGTTTTGTTTTTGTACCAGGCTACAGCTTTACATGATTAATAATACTAATTCCAGACTCACAAAGACGAGAAATTGTTTTTTTCTATTTAGTTTCCGAATTTTTCGCTCTTTTTTTATAATCTCTTCTGTTCCTGTTCCTCTTCACTCTTTTTCTGTATGTATAAATAGATGTGGTAGTGGAAGTGTAGCTCTTTATTCACCTTCACGTTATATTGTTTGGTATTACAATAATAGAGGTAAAGTATGGCTCTAATGGGGTTTGTTAATGGATCGTATGGCTTTGTGGGCAGCCGTCAGTGGCGCGCCCGACTCTACTCTCTTTTTAATAAGTTTCGCGTTCTAACTATTTAATTAATAGTAACATATGCAAAAGAAATATTATTTCGAGAAGATTCTACTTTTATTTCTTCATTACATATTATCAATTGTGTTAAAAATATAATAATAGAATAAATAGGATGTAATGGAGTTGTTACTTCTTGTTCGGCCATCGTTTGTGAACTTTCTTCCATCGAGCATATTGCCTGCTAACACTAGATGTCGTCACATACTTCTTGTTGTCATATGGTATCTCGTGCTAGTATAAGGTCTTTGTAAATGTTGGAAGTTTGTGGACAGTGGCTTCTGTTTACTTGCTTAAGCTGATGACATCGTACATCGTTTGCGATAAATGGTTCGCGACATGCTTATGCGATCAGGGGAAGGGATAAGCTTTTGTTACCTACACCTCATCATGAATCATGCAAGAAGTCGCCGCATTATTCTGGCATATACAGGGTAACCCAGTTTTATCCAGCAATATTTAAAATTTAGATTCTACTGATCAAAATTAACAAATTTTGTTCTATTAACTTTTTTGCAATTCTTCATCGAAAGGCAATTAAATTCTCTTTCATATCATGGTAAAGACAATCCTGTCAATTTAACCCTAGGTCAATTTTTAAATGCTTCAAATTTGTAAACTGTAAATCTTTCAATTTTTCTCTCACATCAAAAAACTTTAGAAAAGCACTAGCAAAGGTTGACAACTAGTCAATATCTGAAAAACATGCTTGTCCTAAGAAGTTTTAATTACAGTTAAAACACATTGTTTTTCACGCTGCGTTTTTCTTATAAGGTTAAAAAGTGAATTTTTCCTTATTTTAATTTTTTTTAAGTCGTTATTTTTATGATTTTTAACCGGACATGACATTCCGAGACCACGCTTAGATAAAACACCTACTTTATAAAAATAATAGTACCTCACAAACAGAAATACTACATGGTCCAAAAAAATATAAGCTGATAAGTTTTTGTTTAAATTTTTTTCATATTTTGCCGACTAAATCTATCTGTGGTTTATAAAATAAATAATTTATTTAGTTGCGATTTGATATCGTGTGGTGAGTTAATAAAAGTATCAAAAATTATAAAAAAGAAGTATTTTTGACACACAGACAAACTCGCGCCTAAACGTTTGCTAAAGGAAGAAAAACTAAAATGAATTTATCTAAGCTAACTGGGTCGTTATTTAACTTTTAAAGAGTTGCGCGGTTACCATTTGCGTAATAAAAGCTTTGCACATCAACTGTCTTGTGCGGTTTTTGACAATGCTTAGATTTGACCACATGAGCTGTCTTAGCGGTTAAAAATCATAAAAATACCAAATATTTTTTTTTAATAAAACCTCAAAGAAATTTGTTTTTTGACAAGTAGAATCTAAATTTTAAATATTGCTGGATAAACCTGGGCCACCCTGTATAATTTTTCATAATTATTTGAATTTAGTTTTACTATCAAATTTATCGAATGGATTAATTATTATTAATTTTTATGTACTACTCACCGGTTTCTTTTGTTGATGATACGTCGATCACTTAGCTGATTGATTTATTATTATGAGGAAGAGGATAGAACAACGAAAAAGGGGAAATCAGCCTTTATTATTTCGTGAAACCACACATATCAATAAACACAAATTATACCTCAAATTAACGCCCGTTTTACAACTCAAAATGATTATATTTTCTTTTGATTCTTAGCTTTTATCATCCGACGACCGAAACCCGAAAAAGGATAATATTTTTAAAAATCAAATTTACTGAATTGTTTAAACAAAATAAAATAATAATTTCAGCATTGTTGCCACACTTAATATCCCATTTATTTTACCTTATTGGGCCAAAACAGTTATAATATGCTACCACATGTAATTAAACTTATTTCACCATTAAAATCATTTTTCGTCGAAAATTGTTTTATACAGTGCAGGAGTATGACGAGTTTTGTTCTTAGTGTGTCGTGACTTGCAAAACTGATTCCCTCATGTGCCTTGAAACAGTTTTTTTTAATTGCCAGACTACCTATTACATTATGGAGCTTAAATGATAATATGAGCTTTTTTACTTATGTACGTGTATATATTTTAAACCAATTAATGGTCAATAAAAAAAATAAGATAAATAAATCACATATATTGCCGATCACCACTGATGAGTTGTGGATGAACGAAACGTCTGGTCTGGTGAAAACATGGTAGCTTGAAGCAAATTTCCAACACACTTAAAGTCTTGTTACATTATGTAACAAACACTTCGTAAATAAAATAAAATATTATAAAGAATATTCAGCTCCTGTTTTTTAATAATTCATATGGTTATCCACAAAGTTAAATGTCCTTGAGTATGTGAGCCAAAAACGTATTGACATCGGCTATGTATTATGAATCACTTAAAACTTGTTGACAACAAATCATAAATTATGCCTGTGTTTCAATAGACCCTAGTGGCATCTACTATGATTGAAGTATTCATAATAACAAAAACGTGTATAAAATGCTATTTAAAATCATTCAAGCAGAAACTCTAACGACACAATTTTTACATCACTTTCACCCATAACATCCGATTTGAATATGTTATGAAGTGAGCCTGTACCAACAAAAAGCTATCGGATATAAGTCGACGACTAACGACAAGATTTATGTTATCGCTAAAGGATTTTCTTTTTCACGCACCTAATCGATGGGGGTTTTATTTTGTGTAGATATTAAAATAATGTATTGTATACTGTTTAAATGTTACTTACATACAATTTTAACTTCAAAAGTTTTTTTTTTTTTAACTACTGAACTGCTGCTAATAAAACACGCACTTCGTTACATAGTCCATCAATAAGGTAAAGAATTTATTCACATTTTTCTATCTAACCCAGTGCAGTTTTAATTCATTTTTTTTTATTGTTTGAATTAAATAAAAATAACTACTTATTATACCTTCAAGATGGTAAAATAATTCTTCATTTGCGAGTGGAAAATATTGATCCACGACCGATAACGAAGCTGAATTAATTGTACAAGCAGGTAAAGCTTTTTACCATCGTGTATAAGATTCTATTTTATTCCTGAGCGGAAACATTAAAAATTTAACAAAATGCAGTTTAGATTATTAATTGGAAGACAAAATTGACTATGATTTTCACCCGGTAATTTACGGTTGTTATGGATTTGGTTTACTCCAAAAATGACTGCGACCTATTTAGACTTTTATCGAATTATTTGCTGGCATAGAATTGACATTTTAGTCGGTAAAATTAACTTTTGAGTGGGTAAAATTGTTCGATTTTACTATTGTAGGTAAACCATCATTTTGACAACAAGTTTTAAGTTTTACAAAAAATGATGAGATTACCATCGACAATAGAATAATTTAATTTTTTTTAATAAAAAACATAATTCTTTGGTTATTGCTTTAAATTTGTTGATTTGAGCTTAAGAAAAAAATAACTACGGCACTGCTTAGACGGCAGTTGGCTTAAGACTTGCCTTAAATCTGTCACAAAAAAATTATAAACGTTTATAATGGAAGTCCGACGTTGACAGTAGGTACACTAGTATTGACTGAAACTATGATCCTAACACGATCTCCATATCCATTCTCTGCGTTTTTGTCAATGTAACCATTTTGTTTTTGGAATAGGTATCCACTTTAATGTAAGAAAAATAATGTTGCTTAATAATTATTATCAACCGCAAAATGAAATGATAATAGTATATTTGCAACGATCATGTTATGATGGTTATTAATACACGAGCATTAACCGGGATACGACAAGAGCCGAAGGTGAGTTTCGAATGGTCAATGCGAGTGTATTAATAACAATTACATGAGAGTTGCATACGCTATTTTTGCTACACCCGATAAATAATGAAGAACTATAAATATATTTATATTTGTATTGACAATCGTCAAATGCACAGCATGCTTGATTGAAAAATTATGTGTTTCTATTGGTTAAAAATCTGTCTCATAATGGACCTCATTATGAAACAGATTATTGGCATATAAGTGTATTATTGTCACACCCGGTATATTGTAATAAAACTATTGCATCCGGTCGAACTAGCTATTTTACGCTGATTTAATAATTTATAAAAGTTCATCAAAGTTTATACAAGTTCATGACTCTAATATAGGAATAGACAAGAAAATTGCTGATTAATATTTTTCTAGAAAAACGGTACGACCGACGCTAAGAATAGACAATTGGATTGGTCGATATTCGTAAGAGTGGAAAAAAGTAAAGTTATAAATATTGTTGGAACGGGAAGTTACAGGGGATTTTGATTTGCACTTCGGTGTAATAAAATTTGAAGAGAGTGGTTGGAGACTTGGGGGCTCGGACCATGAAGTCTCCCCGCGTTGGAGCACATATGTGTCCGAATGCTCCGCCAGGTTTTCTAACCACAAAACTCTCTTTTACGGGGTCTTCTCTCCAAACTTCGGCGAAGTAAACTTCGGTTTCTAAAAGCACTAATCTCCTCCGTTGAGTAGTGTCTTAAAGTTTTACAGTTTATTTAACGCGAATTAATCTTATTAATATTATTCGCAGCCAACATGCACAGCCAAATACATAGGCGAGTCGGGACAGAAACTAAGCATACGTGTAAAAGAACACACAAACATCATAAACCGTTAGAGAAATAACAACCCGAACTTGACTACTACCTATGATACCAGCTCCTCTTTTGCTAATCACATACTGGACTACAATCATATTTTTAATGCTGATTTGGCCTTAAAGATCCTCCATGTTTGTGATAAGGGAATTAAGTTGAACCTGTTGGAGATGTTGGAAATTTATAAAACTGTCAAAAACGGAAATGTCGTGTGTTTGAATGATCAACTAAAATTCGAACCATTCAGTTTTTTTGAGGCTTTACTACGAGTACATCTAAAGTAGTCTAAACTCTCCGTCAACTTTCCTGGTTTCTGACTGTTGATGCTTGACGGTTAGGTTTGGGTCGATCATTGTTCTATATAACCTGGCATTATTATACTTTGTTTCATCTCTGTTTTTGTTTGTGACTTGACTTGTGTTCTAATATTTTATGAATAGACAATAGTGTTTAGTATGTCCCATTTCTTTATGTTTGTCATCTATATTTTATTAGTAGTATCACTTACTCGTTTTTTGTTTTTATTTATATAGATATACCACCTAAATGTATGCTTTGTCTTCCTTTATTATTAATTTCCAACTCAGTCTGTCAAGGGCCTTGCCCATATGTTTGTTTTTACAATGTTTAATACTCAAGATTTAAATTTAAGGTTTGTATATTGTTTGGTTACTGTTGTGTGCTATTTTATAAGACCATAGTTATTCATGTTTAAGAATTTATGTTGTTGCCTATTAGGCTGATGATGGAGCGGAGCTCCGAAACATGTCCCCTTTTATAAAGGAATCTTAATATATTTTATTTGTGGAGACGATGTATTTATTTTTATTGTAATAATATTATTAGTATTTATAATTTTAAACATTTTTTATATAACGTGAAAGAAAGATCAGCTGTGTTGGCGATGATTAAAATTGTAATGTAAGTACCAATTTTTAATTATTATAATTGTTGATTTGAACATGGTGAAGACACCATTCCTATTAAATTCATATTCTTATACTTCCACATTTTATTTGTGACATTATTATAGTACTGGTGTCGAAAAACAGCATTACAATGTACTACATTTTCAAATTATGATTGAACATATAATAAAGGCATTTAAAGACAGTAGAAAAAAATATATGTATGTCCTCATATCCCCTTAAATGAAACATGGTGTATAAATAGTGTCGATCAGGCATATTATGGTAAAATACTTTCAGCATTTTTACCAAAATTAATTACCTGTATTTTAATTGAATTTATTCCAGACTTTTATGCCTCACTATATACATGCATATATATTTTATTTTTATAATAATATAATTTTTGCCTTTATTTAATTATATTTATTATAAATATAAATTTAAATATGCGGGGAGGGATTGTGTCTTCGTCTTCATTTATTATTAACAATTTCTGATGATGACCCGTAAAACGTGTCTCACGCAATAATATGATTCAAATAAATAGGTATTTTGTGGCTTATTATTTTTCATTAAAAGATTATTTGCTTAAAAAAACGTAATTTCATATCTCATGTACCAACTTTATTAAAACCGCATCAATTTGTCTCTCTCGAGAATTTTCTTTGTCTTAATCCGCAACAACGCGCAGCATCTTAATGAAGCAAGGTCTTTCGACTCAAAAAACTGTAATATAGTATTTGAAAAACGTCCTGTAAATGGAAATTTAAGACTATAAAGTGGCAAAAATATAATAGCAAAAACTTCATCTAAAAGAATAATAGCGCCTTTCAAAGAGAACCTTTTTAAGCCAAACTTTAATTAAATTCCTTCTTTTCAGTGTTTTTTTTTTCTACCGTAAAATGATTGATTAATTTTAAAACCAGCGCTTTTTTGCTTTAAGTGAAAAATGTTTACTATTTATTCATGGCCGTACATGAATATTTTTTAGTAATACCTCGTTCAATTTTAATTCTGCGGTAGTAAAATCAATAATGATATTTCGATATGAGTTTTGATGTCGGATAAAATCCGCGAGTTCTGGTATAATTCTCTTATGTTAACGAGCTGTCAGCATGGGTTTAGAAAAGCTTTTTCGACTGGAACTTATATTACCGAGTTTGTATAATGTGTGCAGGGCCAGACTGATGTGGTTTCCATGTTTTTTGATTTATCTAAAGCTTTGGATACCGTGAACAAGGACTTTGATTCTACAAAACTATTTCACATGGAACTACGAGACAATACATGTGACTCGATATACTCCTACGCCCCCCGCCTCCCGCCAGGGAATTCGTATCTAGTGCAATAGGATTTATTAGAGTTGTTACCTCTTCTCCACAAAACATACCCTTTTAGAATACGAACTGCAATGTTAACAATCGGGACTAAAAGAAGCGCCATCTATTGATGTGTCGCATACTCATAAATTAGTTTTGGCGGGAAATTTAAAATAATATTAGAGAGGAATATTTCCAATAAATTTAAATAGTTACATATTATGATGCAACTATTAATTGTATTCAAATTGGAGTTGGTTGGTTTTAGGTCAATTATAGAAACAAAGTAATTCCTCTGTCGACGTTTCGACTTTTATTAAGTCATCCTCAGGACACTAGAATACAACAAAAAAGAAAAACATAAAGGGTGACTTGAAATTTACAATTATTATTATAAAACATCTATTATTAAAATAGAAACGCACAATTAACAATATTATTTTACATTTTAATTTAGTCAAAAAGTAGGTAGTAGGTACACAATAAATTGTATATTTAATTTAAAAAAATAAATAAAATAACATACTAGTTGCGTTCTTGGAATATTCTTTCGATGTGCTAAAGCTTGGCATGTCATCGATGACCATGGGGTAACTTATACTAGGGTTACCGACGGATTCCTTTGATGTGGTAAGTCCAGTACTTATGTCTACGTCAAAACTAGAGGGTTCTAACTTTCTTCGCTTTGGACCAGGTGCCTCCTCTATAAATTAAATTATTTCATAAAAACATGTACCACATTTAATAGAGGTGCTTTGTTTTCTTACCTGTATTAAGATGTAATATTGGTGTTGCATTCCATTTAAGGACTCTTCGACACCCAAACTGTATCATCCGGAACAAAATGTTTCGCACACACTAGATAACTTTTATGTAGTTTATCAAAAGGAAAGTTAAATAAACGGGGGTTATTTATATTTGCCAACCACTTCATTAGCATTTCTGGTTCTTTATTAGGGTTCGGAAATCGGAAAAAACTACCATTCTTAGTCTCGCAGTTGGGAACACAACATTTTTTTTGCCGGTCAAACTTCTCCAACAAAAAGAGACATAATAATTCAAATAACACACACTGAACGCAATTTGTATGCACAATTTTCAATTAAACAAACGCACTCTTTTTTCAAACTCTTAACGCAAAAAATTAAAATAAGACTTGAAATTATGCCACACCCTTTTGTGGGAAATCCCACTATAACATAAATATGTTTTGTAGGAAATACCAAAATATTTTAAACATAAAATAGGGGGATGTTTTGTGATTTTTAAATGAAAAATTTTTTTGGCGACACCTAGCGATAGGAAGTCAAACTAAACGTAGTAGAACAGACAGTTTTCTTCACTTTTCGTTTGCAGCGCCTCTCGTGACTGTTCGCATAGTTAAAAACAGTGTCCCACTCTCTGCCATTTAAGTTAATCTTCTAAGGGGGTATGTTTTGTGTTCTTCTCCGGACATCGTTTGTGAACTGTGTTTTACCGGGCATATTGCCTGCTCACACTAGATGTCGCGAAACACAGGCAGTTCGTAAATTAATGACCGTTTGTCCATGTGGCTCTTATAGAATAGGTACTACCAAATTTTCATATCTTTCCGATTTGTACATCCTTCCTTTCCCGGAAGGACACCCTGTACTTCGTATATTTTCGCACTATCTGGTTAAAATGTATTTCCCAGTTGTTGGATACATAATTCCAACAAAAGTAATTGAATTTCTAATAACCGTACTTTCGTAATAATATAACTCTATCCCAGGGAAAAGCAATCTTAAAGATGTTTGTTCCAATTTTCTATAGGTAAACTAATTACAAAGCGTCAAAGGCAAGTTCAGATGTGGTTTTCATAGTCAATAGATCTACTATGGAAACTTGCTATTATGATGTTGTTTAAAATGGAAACCAGACGAGAAAATAACGATATACCTATAATAACGATCAGATATTGTGGGTTAGATTACAAGATTCACACACAAAAGGATTCTAGTTTGTGCGATATCCAATTTAAATTTGTCGTTAGCTTGAAATAATCTCCGATAATTTGTTTCTATATGATTTGAATGTGACACAAAGAAAGTGATTTTGCAAATCAGATTATCCTGCTAGTTTTTGTAATTAGTAAACAAACGAAGTACCAGTACACAACTTTTAGGGAAACTGAATTTTTAATGATAATGGATGCCGACTGACGAAAGCATGTGGATGATCCGAAAACTACTGGCTGGCTGAGACGAACAACATGTCTTCTCAGTTTATTTTAGAGAAACCTTACTCCATGCAAATTTACTCTGATGAGCCCATCATTCTTTCTTTGAACAGAAATGGCGCTGGCTCTGAAATACTGCAGAAGCCTCCGTCTAGACATTCCTAGAGAAAAACACACCAGCATGGATTAATCTGAATTCGCTCAGCTCAAACGCATTTATCCAAATGAATATTAAGAACCAATCTATGACAATCCACTCAGATAGAAGATAAATGCATTGCTGGATCAGAACTGGAAGGCCGCTAGTGGATGTAACCAATGGCGACAGTATATTTGTTTCATGGGACAAAGGACATCACGGACAAGGCGAAGACAGTACAAAAGCTGAACAAAATTGTGGCCAACTCCATTATTAAGGACCATCCAACATGATATCTGCCAAAAACTTTAAGTCAAGATAGAGTCAGACAACAACCAATTCTCGCCAGTAAGCTACTAAGGTATCTAAACAAGATTCCTTCAAATGAATAGCTGGCAATGACCAGAAGTTCTCGTGAACTCATTATTCAGACTGCGAACTAGAGAAACATATCAATCCAATGAAATTATGTAACTCAGCTCAGCCCAGAACGTGTGACCATACGGTTTAGATTTGCTTTGCAAGTGCCGCAGCGTTTCTGTTCTACGGGAATTCATCTCGTGAGAACGGTGGCCAATATTTCAGTCGATTAGAGCCAGACGCCTTGTCATTGTCGCGTATGTTTTAATGAATTAGGCTGGGCGATAACTGTCGTGGTTGGATCACAAAGAATGCACAAGAGGTCCACTGAGGCCTTCTAGAGCACACTCCACCCATTCCAGATCCAGAATTGAGTTCATTTTAAATGTTAATAAAATCAAGCCTCATGTACGATGAATCAAAAATATTGTATATGCTTACGTTACCTTTACTTTCCCGCACACGGAAAGTATTGTGAAGCGCTAAAAAAAATTGAGATAAAGACGGATATAACCGTTTTGAAGTTCCTTGAGACGATTAGGACCATTTCCAGTCTGTGTGTGTGTGTGTGTGTGTCTATGTATTCTTCTACGATAGCGCCTAAACGCTTTAACCAATTGAGCTAAATTTTGGTGTATGAGTTTGGGGGAGTCCTAGGATGAACCATTAGTTTTTGGTTGAAATCGCTTTAGCCTTGTGATAGCGGTGGGCACAACCGCTAAATTTTCATATATAAGTAGGGGTCGAGTAATACATAATTTTAAAGCATTTTTTATCTGATTGCATATTTCGCCAAATTGATTAATGGTTAATAGTTATGAGGGTATATTTTCCAGTTTGGACCAGTTGTGTATTAAAAAGGTAATTTTACCAAGTGCCTCACATGCTTATTCCTTAAATAATATATTTAGAACCTGTTGTAATAAATAACTATTGGAACCGTTTCATTATACAGTTTTGGCTGACATGTATTTATCTATTCCGTGTTTTACAAATGTGCATAATTATTTGCAGTGCGAGAGATAGAGATTATCTCAATAGAGCAAATGCAAATTTGGTGCTGGAAATGTTTGGATAGTGGCAATATATTTCAGTACCTAAATATCGGTGTCTGTTTTACTAATGTAAAATGTATAACCAATAACGTATTCTGAAAAATGTATATGCACTGGTCTAAACTAGATTACAAATTGACAATCAATGACTAGGTACATACATACATACATATATACAGGATTTCGTTTTCAGTGTGCGATACTGCGGCCTATTTGGACTGTCCTAATAAAACTGATAATGCGTTCGTTTTATTTACGAGTTTTCTTAGTGCTTCAATATACAGTGATGGCGGACATGAGATATCCACAATGTGCAGCATCCATCACTGATCCTAAACCACTTAATTTCAAAAATGGAAAAGGGGGGCTTTAATGTACGATGCCACTCTCACAGCCATGGGAACACAGATAACGGTCATATTAAATAGCATTAAATAAAATTAAAAACTGGTGCAAATAAAACAGCTAGCTTTTTGGTGAAATAAATTTATTCACTTGATCTTCAACGAAAACGGAGTTAAGTTAGTGTAGAGTTTCTGAAAATCAAATCAAGTGTTTTTACATACGTTTAAGTATTCGGCAATGCAACGTTTACTTTTGTTAAGGCTTCTTTGAAGGGGAACATTTTTAAAATAGCTGCCAACTCGTCAGTATTTCATAAAAGTAATTTTTCATAAAAAGTAATTAATAATAATAATAATATTTATTTCTCTTAGCAAATTACAAAAAAAGAACATTACAATATACATAATACAAAATAAATATTAGAGATAAATCTGTATATAAATATATAAACTTTTGAACTGAGGTCATTTTTAGGATCGATTTTTTTTGAAAATGTACTAAATACGAGGTCTGTTCAAAAAGTTCCCGGAATTTTTGAATTGCGCGCGTCTGGAGAGTCCGGTGGTCGAAATTTTTTTTTATTGTGTTGGCACACATGTCCCTAATGTATGGTGAAATTTTCAGCTGTATTCATTGTTTACATTCTGTCTTGTAGCGGCTGGTGTAGACGTGTTTTTTTGAGCTCGGCGATTTTTGTTAGTTTAAACAATGGAAGAATTGAAGAGTCAAAGAATTTGTATTAAATTTTGCGTGAAAAATGAAATAAAGTGTAACCAAGTGTGCGAAATGTTACAGGGAGCCTACGGTGAGTCTGCTATGAAAAAAACAAGTGTTTACGAGTGGTATAAGCGTTTCCAAGATGGCCGCGAAGACGTTGAAGACGACGAACGCTCCGGTCGACCCAGCACGTCAATAATCGATGAAAATGTGGGAAAAGTGGAAAAAATGATTATGGATGATCGCCGAATCACAATTAGAGAAGTTGCTGATGAAGTTGGCATATCAGTTGGCTCATGCCATCATATTTTTCCAAAGGTTTTGGGCATGAAACGAGTGGCAGCAAAATTCGTTCCAAAACTGCTGAATTTTGATCAAAAAAACAAACGCATTACCATCGCTCAGGAGCTGTTAAACGACGTCAACAACGATCCAAATTTACTTGAAAGGGTCATAACTGGTGATGAAACATGGCTGTACGGTTATGATGTCGAAACAAAAGCACAATCGTCCACGTGGAAGCACTCAACGTCACCAAGAGTGAAAAAGCACGTCAAGTTACTGTTTTCTTCGATTATAATGGCATAGTGCATAAAGAATTCTTGCCAAAAGGTCAAACCGTCAATAAGGAGTATTACCTTGAAGTAATGCGACGTTTGCGTGAAGCAATTCGAAAGAAACGCCCCGATTTATGGAAAAACAATTCATGGGTTTTGCACCACGATAACGCACCTGCTCATTCATCGTTGCTTATTCGTGATTTTTTGGCTAAAAACAAGACTTTAATCATGCCCCAACCTCCTTATTCACCAGATATCGCTCCGTGTGATTTTTTCCTGTTCCCAAAGTTGAAGAGACCCATGAAAGGACAGCGTTTTTCATCGATTGAAGAGATAAAGGCAGAATCGCTGAGAATGCTACAGAGCATTACAAAAAGTGACTATCAAGGGTGTTTCGAAGACTGGAAAAAACGCTGGCATAAGTGTATTATATCTAGGGGGGATTACTTTGAAGGGGACCATATAGATGTAGACGAATAAATAAATATTTTTTTAGAAAAATGAGAATTCCGGGTACTTTTTGAACAGACCTCGTACACTGCTCATTTATACTTATTTTTATTTTAATATTTGTCAAATGGACCAAATCTGGCAATTGTTTTTAATTGGCACAAGTTGACACATTTCGAATTTGAATATGTCTACTTTGCCGTCGTCACCATCTACGTTCTGTGCGTCTGCATTTATTGACAATTGTAAAAAAACAATCGTAATCGTAAGGTTGCTAGTTCAAAACTGGGCAATGGAAGTTGTTTTTATTATTATTAAATTGTAGCGGGTGACATGTTTATTAAATTCTTTTTAGCAAATATTTCATTAATAGGTAGACACTGTCTTGATATGAATTGACGGTTATGATATAGCGTGAAAAATTTGAAACATTTTGATATATGCCATGAAGCCAAACACTTGTGCGAAAAAGTTGAGCCAGTAAAATTATATCATAAGAAAGGTTTATTCGCCAAACAGTTAAAAGCTTGAAAAACAGGATCAATGATTACGTCATATCCAACTAGCCTCATAGTGAATATCGGAGAGAACGACGTAATGAAAATATAATCGTGCCATTTCACAACTTCAGTTGTCTCCAACGTAAGAAATAGACACATTTCAGTTTTAGATGGTGGCCATTTTGAACATTCCAACAAGGATTG
Source organism: Apoderus coryli (assembly GCA_911728435.2). NCBI lineage: Eukaryota > Metazoa > Arthropoda > Insecta > Coleoptera > Attelabidae > Apoderus > Apoderus coryli. The sequence continues at coordinate 8,174,526 of OU452199.1, read as the reverse complement.
TAAAGATTCAAATGAATGATTATCCCGTTTCACTAAAGAGGGGTTGAAAGGTAAATCATTTCAGCACGATTTGCACCGCGTTCAGCATTGCCAAATATATACTTATAATACGTGCATGATGACAAAAGTTCACAGTTTTTTTCTGAACTATTCAGGTTTGGTTTGGTGAATTCAGCGAAATCAACAGCCAGAGAGCTGCTGGCCATGAGCGGATCTCACATTTTTTGGCGATATTCTAAAGAATCTGTTAATTAGTCCAATCGTTGTGGCGTGCGCTTTGACGGTCGTCACTTTCTGCGTGATCCCGTTTAGGTCCAGATTCGGTTGGACAAGATTTATCTAATTTTATTATTGGATAAAATGTCGTTAATTAGTTTACAGTTCGCTACCCCCGTAAATTATCCAAATTCCTAAAATAAAATCTATAGCAAATTAACCCCTTAATCAGTTGTCTTTTATTTAGATTAGCAAAGCTTGCTTCAATAAATCTTTCTCATAAACTCTAGTTATAACTAGGGTCCTAGGGCTCATTTTTTAAAAGTTATTAAATCATATTTTCCTTCAATAAACAACAGCTGGTCTTTCTTGAACGCTATTGTCCCTAATTATTGTAATTAAATTTGATGCCGTTATTATTCTGTTAATGAGAATTCTGTTATTTATGAAATGTTACAGTTATAATGCTAATTAAGTAAAACAACGTTTGGATGAAATTTTATGGAAATTTATTTTGAAATAATACTTAAAATCAAAATATTGTTTATAATTTATACAGTGTGTCCCTGGATTGTTGGGAAAACTCTTGAAAACGACAAAAAATGTTCGAGTTGACATTTAATTTAAATTTAATATGGAAGAAACTCGAGCAGCCTATGAGGAATTCAGGTCACGAACTGAATAGTGGTCAAATTTAGGAGGTGCCTTAATAGCATACATTAAAAATGTAGTAATAGTAGTAAGATCTAATTTGTAATTCTGGTAAGTATTAATATGAAAAAAAAAATAAAAAATTTGCTCAGTGATCTAATATTTTGAAGAGTACTGCATAACTTTCAATTCTAAATATTTTTTTATACGATTTTGCAATTATTTTTCCTAAAGAGAACTTTTCTGATAAAACAAAATAGGATCAAAAATCAAAGTAGGCGTAGGATTTTGAAATTTTACACACCATAATCACATTTTCGCGTATCTAGTCTGAAAAGGGTAATTTACGAGGGGACACAAAACGGTTTTTGAAAATTGCAAAGCCATCCATGATTTTTCGAAACTAAAATTACGTCACAATTTACTTTCAAATCAAGCATGGCTAAACCCGAGGAGCTTAAATTCCAACTCAAATTTTGTTTTCATTTACAAGTGTCGGGGGACACACTGTATATCAAAACTAGGTTTCTTATAAAGAATTGTCGAGGCAGAAACCTGATTTGAAGGTTAATTTTACCACGAAATACAAACAATATTTTTAACAAATGAAGAATAATTTCGTGACATACCGAACAAAATTACTGGTTTTACCTACACAATGAATTTTGTTTAATTTAGTATCCAGGGCCTCAGTCTAATTCAGTAGAACCAGACCGAGGCATGGGTCAACAGATACTGACGAATTCGTTTCGCTCTTATTATGAGCTCGTCAGAGAGTCGTAGCCCATCTACAATATCGGACTGCTTTTAAGCACACCGAGATATACAACGGTAGATATATGTAAACACGTACCATCTACATACACGTAAACGTCTAGTAGGTCATATAATATATATATATATATATATATTTCCATTGACAAAACGCAAAACGGTCAGGCTAAACTGTAGCATTCAACCAGCTATGTCTTTTACCAATTAGTTATCGAATATCCTACGTATTTGCATGGCCCCCACTGTATTTCTTACATCGTGTATGTAATATGTCAGAGTAATGCAAAATATTTTTCCTATGAGCGTGCGGTAAAGTGTACATTTCCGCATTTTTTAGTGCGGAAAGTTGCACTTTCCCGCACTCCGGACTGTAAAGTTACTTTTTTGCACTCATTGTTGAAAAGTTACTTTTCCGCACTGTTTTTAATAATAATATTATAACTAATATATAGACGATAGTGCTAGATTTGTTTTAAACCATAACTATTTGTCCACATTAAAAGAAGAATTTGTTTATTTTTCGAAATGACAGAATTATGACAGCTGTTTACATAACTTAGATTTCTTAGGCATTCTGAACACGGAGCGTATGAGATGCGACGTACGGAAGACATACGCTTTTGTACTCCTTATTTGTGTTTTTATAGAGAACTGTACACGAGGCGTCAACGGATCGGATTCGTCAAAACAGACAAACCAAAAAAAAACGCCGCTCAAATCTTATACGCGTCTTTGATGATAAGCTCCATGTGCAGAATTGTGTAATACGATTTACGTTCATGTTTTTTAAAAATCCATTTACATGCCCTCATGTCCATAGGACTTAATTTTAGTATACTTTTTAAGAATTAATAACGTAATCGAAACAGCAACAACAATTTTTTCAACGTATTGTGTTAATTCCATGAAAGTATAGTTCAGCACAAGAATGGCGTAAATCCGCTTAAATCCATTACCATATTCCACACACACGCTAACAATAATGGTGCGTGTGTGTCTGTTATCGCAAGAAAACTTTTCCAGCACGAGAAAATGTATGCATGTTGTGTATATGTATGTGCCTGAACAAAGTTGCAACTACTTATTTCGTTGTTGATTTCCAACTTCTTTAATAATCTCCTCCTAAGGTACTTTCATTTCAGAAACTTTCTCACGAGGGGGTTAAAACTAGTTTATTACCTCGTTGCATTTTACACGGCAACCCGCGTGTACGTAAATCTGATAATGAAATTTTTATTACTGTTTTACAGGTTGATGTTAAAAAATTTATACTTTTATTTATGAGGAAATTTGGTTGTTTAAGATTAAAATAATATGAGGGTTTTTGGAACTAATAGAGCATGATAGACGAAGAAGAGAAATACTAGAGATGATTTGTATCAAAAAAGATCCTAATAGCATTAATGAGAGAACAGATATACAATATCTTAGTCATATTTATACTAATTTTTTTGTTTTCTTTGACCTCTTTTTTATATTTTTTTTTTAATTATTTTCTTGATTTTAGGTCAATTTGCAAATAATACTGCTACTTATTTTTCGAAAGACACATTGTATTTTATAAGAAAAGTCGAATAAATCTTGACGTTTCGATCATTTTTTTGATCTTTCTCAAAATAGTCTAAAAGTTAACAATGATGGAATAAGTTAAAAATTTCGTTACAATTAAAAACATCTAAGTGAATATACCTGTATGGCATGAATATTGCTTAAGCACAAATCAACAACACACTATTACACAAAAATCCAACATATATTTTCCAAAAATCATAATGATATTCGGTTGTCGTTAAACTTAGGTACCTATATATTTTATTTATTTTAAGTTAAATATTGTTTTGTAGGTGTACAGCAGGAGAATGCACGTATATTCACAAAATACCAGTATAAATTTTGCTCAAATTATTTAGATCTTTTTTGTCGTTAATTGCCGATTGGTTTTTAGGGATATATACCATTTCTAGAAATTCTCTCCTTTTTTTGTTATTTTCAGTTTTCAGAATTTTGGTGTTATTGAAATCAAATTTATGGTTAGTTGTAATTTCATGATTCGTTAATGCAGTTTTATTTTTTTTTTGTCGTATTTGTGACCTTTTATTCTATTTTCCAAATATTGGGATGTTTGGCCGATATATACTCCCTCACAATCAACACATGGTAAATAATATTGCTTTTTCTTCCATTTAGATGTTTTCGTTTTTAATGAGCTGAAGTATTTGGAACATAGATGATTATAACTTTTATGACATACATTAACCTTAGATTTCTTCAAGAAATTTGAGAGTTGTTGGGACAAACCATCTATGTACGGTACAGAGAGATATTTGTTCGAAACTGTATTTTAGTTGATTGTTCCTGGATGCATCATTATACATTCGATGTATTCGGTCTTTAAAAATTTTGTTGATCAAGTTCGAGGGGTATTTATTTTTAATTAACGCATTTTTCGCTTTTTTTATGGCTGTGGATCTAAATTCAGGATCAGATAGTTGGATTGCTATCGGCTAAGCCAATTATAACGGATCTCTTTTGTGACGAAGGATGACTATAATGGTAGTTAAGATATCGAGACGACCCGCTGGGCTTGGTATACCATTCGGTCTTGATTTCATTGTGAATTTTATGTAAGGTTACATCCAGAAAATTAATTTTATTGTTATTTTGTGTTCCAATTGTAAATTGTAACCGTTCATGTTTTTAATTGTAACGAAATTTTTAACTTATTCCATCATTTTTAGACTATTTTGAGAAAGATCAAAAAAATGATCGAAACGTCAAGATTTATTCGACTTTTCTTATAAAATACAATGTGTCTTTCGTAAAATCGCAGTATTATTTGCAAATTGACCTAAAATCAAGAAAATAATTAAAAAAAAATTTTATAATAATATCATATAGTATTCCATAATCCAGAATTAATTATGACTACTTAATAGTTTAAATAGAAACCCTCGTAACAGAAAAAGTGGCTGAAAATATAAAAAATAGGTTTAAACTAAAAAGAACTAATATCATACCAACCAACGTGTAACTTATAGGTGGAAATAAAAATGAATTCCAAACGATACGATCGACGACGCGAGAACAAAATTTAATGTATGAAAAATTGAACGCCCGTGTCTTGAACAGGTAAGGAAAAATGCATAACCTGTTATATTTTGTAAGTGTGATAGAAAGTACTATGGAAGTATGATACATATTATGCCTGTTTATACAAATATTTTTATGTGCAGTTTTTGTCATATTTTACACGCAGTTGGAATGTTTGTTGTATATGTTCTGTAAAATGATGTTTTTTAGTATTTGAAAAAAAATGTACCTGAAGAAGGCAATTGTACACTGCCGAAACGTAGTATACTGACATGTGATAAGAATTATTTCACTCAAAAATTGTATTTAAACCTGATCCTAAGAATCTAATAAACGTATGTGCCTAGAAAGAATAATTTTAATTTCTATCACATACAATAAGTACAGATAGTGCATCAAGGTAGGGTCACTTTCAGGTGAACTGTCACCCCTTTGTCCCGCGTCCCGCGGTTGGGATATATTGTCCCGCTTTTTATGAAAATCGCGTTTGTCACCTTATAACGCGAAAAAAATATCTACTCAAATATAATAAAAATAAATTGCATTTGCGATTTGCAATAATCGTTGGCGAAATACTAACCTGCTTTGCTGGTTGCCCGAGGTGCGCTAGCATTCCAAATAGTTCAACTTTTAAACAAATTTTAAATACTAAAAACAAAAGTACTGACTGTTTTTTAAGTTTATTTACACCTAATTTTATTAAACAAATATAAAGTAACACATAGGTTGTTTAAAATTTTCTCGTAGTATTTCATGTACGAGTAAGAATAGTAGTATTTCATGTACGAGTAAAAATAACTGTTGAAGTTCGACTGCAAAATTTTGTTTCTGATCTTCAGTGGCAACGAATTTATGAAGAGAAACTTAATACATTGGTTGGTCACCCCAAAACTTTCCCGAAGATTGAACTATGGATATTGCCTCCATAATTTATAGTGAAATCTGATTAGTATTTAAAAAATAAATAAAATTAGGTTCTGAGATGGTCTAAGAACACGTTTGCAGCAATCCCGGACTCCCTTACGCCATATGAGGACTAGTTGCAAACCCTGGTCATGCTAATATGATTTTCTTATTTTATTATAAGAACTTTGACTGACATATAGAAACCTAGTGCCTTCTCAGTTCTCAGAACTATCTAAATAATCGAAGGACTTGCTGACATTAAATTGAATGCATTTTCTGTATGTATATTATGCCAAACTTAATTGTGGTTTTCCCAATCTCACACTAAAATTAACTGGATTATATGCCGTTACCATAAACAGTGTTGCTGTTATGTTATTACAGTTTACATGCATATAGTCAAATTAAAGCCTGGTTGGTTTACGTTTATTCTGCGCCATAATATTAGTAAATAGTTTCAGTACATACCTTAAACAAATTCAATAAATTATTGAGTAATATTGCGTGTTCTACAGAGTGGTATGTTCGATTTGAAAATAAAAACAAAATAAATGTCTTCGCATTATCTTCAAACGACTGACGTCAGTTGAATGAAGCTAATGCAGAGACACCAAAAAGGTTCTTAGAAGATAAGCTACAGAAGGTACCAGCTCCGTCGTCTTTATAAAATCTCTGGATATGGGCAGTGTTTTGTAATATATCCGTAAAATTTCGAAATAAAGAATTATTTTTTCAATGACATTTACAAAAAAAGCCATCTTTTTGTAAATGTCATTGAACAGGTTGAAATTAGGAATATTTGCTTTGTAAATAAAACAGTTACGTTTTACATTATTTATAGGGTCTGGATTCATTTTAGATTTTGCATGATAAATAATGCCTAGGTATGTAATAAGTACATAATTGAAATATATACACAAAATTAATTGTATTTAAAGGTCAATAAATAAGTTATTGTTTTTCTCAGTTTTGTTTATTATTTATCCTCTTCCCTACTTCCATCAGATTGAAAACATTTTGTATAAAATAGTAATGAATTCAATAAATATTCGCTATTGCTTATTAATAATATTTTATGGACCTGCGCCACTGCAAAACCGGATATACTAATCCGCCATATGCAACACCCATTCTGGTCAACATTTGTTGCTAGTATAGTCCTTCCTGTCACTTTTTATTCAAAGGAATGGACACTGCCGTGTTGACGAATGAGTCAATATAATTGCGCCATCTATTGATTTGGAAAGAAACAAAAAAACTGTATCGATATAAAATGTAACCGTAATGCGTAATAGACGAGCTTTGAATCTCGACCCTTAGAGCGTTTTAGGCGGGATATTTGAATTATTTCTAATCAATACAAAAGTCCTATTTTTTTAAAACAAAGTTTTTTAAATAATTTAGTGGAGTATTATAGTGTGAAAAAATGCCTCACATGACATCTACTTTAGTTTATATTCTTTAAATTTTAAAAATGCATCTTCTTCGGTATATGTGTCTTCTCTTTTATGGAACAAGTCCCTGCAGTTACAATTTTGTTTCACAATTTTTTTAAATACGTATCCTGCAACAATTTCAGCACTTTTATTTCAATAGGTATTGTGGAGATGGGCAAATTTTATGGTACTTCATACTCTTCTTCAATTTTCTCATATTCCTCGGGTCCCTAAGGTACAAAAAAATTACAATTTCGCTCTTCTACTTATAACAAAAGCAGTAACAAAATGGTTGATATTATTAAAGAGTTATTTGCAACCAGTAGGGAAAAGCACTATATTTTGTAACGAGCGGATACGGGAAAAATACTGTGAACTTAGTTCAGACAATATTTTTTCTAATTTTGAATATGGTGATCTGATCTTTTTTAATTCAAGTTAAAAATATAAAAAACCTCGATAGAAAACAGATTGGAAAGGTTTAAATGTCAAAATCAGAAAAATATTTTCCTTATTCTGTAAATAGATAAATTAAATTATATAATGCATACCTGTGAAACCGCAGTTGCAAAGTTAAAAACGCTTTAGGCTTATCATCTCCACAATTAGCTCATACAGACTGGCTGGATATTAATTGGTTTACTAAAATACTTTTGTAGTAACAATAAAAATAATAATAAGTCTCTTAGCACTAAATAAAGTACATAATAATTAAAACACTTCGCATAAAAACTTAGAAAACAAACTAATACAAACACAAAAATCTAAAAACCAGTACAAAACAAAGAAAAATGGTTGATAGCATTTGTTGTTGTGAATATACCAATACATATCTAATATTTTATAATTTTTTTTTATACATTTCGAACAATCGTTTGGCTTCTTAGTATAATATAATAATTTAATAAACATGTCAGGTATCAATATATGCAGACCGGCTACAATTTCAATAATAATATAAAAACAGTTCCATGGCCCAGGTTTAAACTGGCAACCTTAAGATCACGAAGAGTAAACGTTAACACATACGCAAACAGGTATGTCATTGCTAGATTTTTAAAATTGCAATTAAATGCAGACGCCTAGCTCCTAGATTGTGACATATTGGAATGCCAAATGTGTCAACTTGTGTTATTTAAAAACATTTCTGTCAAATTTTATTCGTGTGAATAGTATTAAAATAAAAATAAATTAGGATTCGTGGATAGTCTTGATTTCTACTTGATGAGAATTTATATTAAACTTCTTCAGACGTATACTGTATCAGTATACATCAGCCACTCTGTTCGTGAAACAACTGTCATGTTTGTGCAATCAATTTTGTGAAAATTATTTAAAACATTTGTTGTTTTCTTCAAAAAGTATAAATAAAGAGTTTTTTTAGATATAATAATGTATTAATATTTGTTACATTATTGTGGAAGTTGAATATATTAAATTTCTTGGAAAATCAAGTATCTAATCATCTTCCATGTGTAAATACAATGTGTGATGTGTGGGTTTGTTGAGGAAAATGTGCTGGAATATGTTTGTGCTGCAATTAAAAAAAAGGTCTGTCAGCAGTGCATATGTTCAACTTCGCAAAAATTATTATGACACCGAAAATAAGCTTTTATGGCATACAACAGATCACGATGATCGTTGGAGTCTTAATATGTATGGTGGACCAGTTGGAGATGAGGTTTGACGGCATTTTAAATGGTCGCAGGATCTAACTTACTTATAGAAAACATTCCATTAAACATCATACAAAAAATATGGTTAAAATAGATGGTGAGAATCAAAAAAATTCATAACATACTTCTTTAGTGTACACAACATCAATGAATAGAAAATATATATATAAAGGGAGCCCGACAAATTAGAAATCAAACGTCGTAACCCTATTAACAAGCTGTCAATGTATCCACAGGCAAACAATTGAAACACAATCGTCGCCAGTGCATAGCAAATTTGTTTTTCACGGCTGACATGTTGAAAGTCAGTAGGTGTAGCGTTAAGTATCTAATAACAAAACCAATTAAAACTTTATTTAATTAACAGTCGATGGTTGGTTGCGTATGTGTCAAACGGATAAAAGAAGCTCAACCCTACCATCGATCGGGAGTTACGTATTCGTATGTACGTATTAGGCGCTTCTATTCATGCAATTAATTCAATGGATTTAAATACAACACAGTAGTTTTAGTCTTTGTGGCAGATAATAATAATAAATTGCTTTATTGTGTAACAACAGGGTACACAAATACTGTAAACAACAAACATATCTCATACATACGTTCTGTATTCGTTGTAATTTCAACTTATTATAATGAGGCAAAAAACCATAGTACACCTGACTGCAATAATCAATGTGTGGATAAACCAGCCCTTTAACAAGACTCAATTTTGTATCTTCATCTAACAAGTACAAGTACAAGTCTTATAGACATTATTAATGTCCCTCCAAGCGACCACAACATCATTCACCTTTATCCGATGCCTTTCGTAACATATACATAACGAGACTGTCTTTTGAGGATTTGCCCGTAATCCATTTTCTTGACACCAGCATGTTAGCGCTCGAAGATCGTCATTGATCAGATGCATCTCTCCTCCGCACTTTTAACATTACAAGAATTAAATATCTGGATATCATCCGCATACATATGTATTTTAGAAAACCTAATAGAATCCTTAAGATCAAATTTATACAATTTAAACAGTAGGGGACCCAACACACTACCCTGGGGAACTCCCGAACCGGCAACTTAACTATTTGTAACCTTTGGTGCACATAGCTTCGAAAGCACGCCACAGATAATTCACCAAAGCCCAAGTACAATATCTTATTAAGAAGTAGGTCCTGGTTTACCAGATCAAATACCTTCCTCTGATCAAGAACAACCAGAACCGCACAAATAGATTCATCCAGAGCCCTTGCGATATCATCAGTCACACTCAGCAAGGCAGCCCAAGTGCTATGTCCCCAACGAAATCCTGTCTACACATCCGGGAGTAAGTCATGCAGAGACAAATACTCTTTAACCTGATCACAAACAAGCCTCTCAAAGACCTTTGATAGGGCGGGAATGATACTGATAGGTCTTAGTTGTTCGAAAGAAGCCGGTGCTGAAACCTTCAGATCTGCGGAAAGCCACATCGCTGAACAGAATTAAAAATGTTTTCTAATACTTTGATGCAGTGTCACTCATAAGTACACTCCAAGAAACTCCTTCCAAGAAAAACTCCTCCAAGAAACTTCAATCATGAAAGATCCAAAATCTGTTTGCATCTCAGGAAGAACGAGCCTCGTATTACTATACAGGATTTCTTACAGGACATTGTCGCCTTAGGAAGAGAATGCGCCGCTATTAAAAGTCAACGCAAGGAACACTCGGGGCATGAAATTGTGCAAAATGGAGACGTGTTGGAGGATTGTTACTTGAGACAGAGCTCAAGTAACTCAAGGCAGGGAAGACACAATAGACCATCAAGTCGCAGTGTATCATAGAACTCTAATTCTAATCTGAATACACTATTGTTAATTTGCCAGACGCATGTAGTGTAAATTCCACTCCGTATACTCATTGTGTAAAATTATCCTCTAATAACTTCCTGAGTTTTGTTTTGCCTTCGGGCTGTTTTTAGAGTATAATAACATTCAAATTGCCCCTTCGCATACTCAGAATAATTTCAATTTAAATTTTGAAACTGGATCACTTCAATACATTTGAATAGATCGCAAACCGTTCTGCTTACGTACAGCGTATTGCTGAGGTGTGTATAGATAGATACCTTAATTTAATTGAAATTGACTTAAAAAGGGATAAAAACTACCTCTGGAAAGTGTAATAAATTTGGGATGCGGAACGAATTTGATATTCGCCTGTCGATTGCTTGCTTCGCTCTGTTAAATTACTCATGGTAGATTTGGCACCTCGATACTTGAATAGTAAAGAGATTTACAATGCAGTAAAGGTAAATCTCTTTTTATTTTTTAAATCGAATAAAATTGAGTGGTGATGCGGTGTTTTGTGGCTTGTAAGTACGACTTTTCTAAACTTGAGGCTTATGTAAATGCAGAGTGCCATTTGTTATGACAAAAGTACAAATTACAAGAACAGAAAAATAGACGATACAAAAAAATGTCCTATAAATGTTAATGATAGGAGCATTTCATGCTTAAGGGAAGAATATAATGTTCCACATTAATGGCAAAGGTTACAGAAAAAATAAGATAATTCACTGTTCATCGACTTGATCCAAAATCGAAGAGAGTTATACTAGAGTTGCCATATTCTAATATTTTACTAAAATTGCTATAGGGTTGCTCATAGCGCATTAGACTTTTTCAAAGTCCTTGACGTTGGCGTGCTTGTCAATAATGGCTTCTAAATGTAAACAGATAAAAATATATTGGTGGTATTTATGTGAAGTACATATTTAGTGTGTAAATTTCCTCGATGAAATAAAAATCAAAACTTTACATATAGGCAGGAATTTTCAAATGGTTCAAAATAGTTAATTAAGATATATTGTGATTGCTTTCTTCAATTGTTTATTACTTTTATCTATTTTTATATTTTGAGTACTAAATTTAAGAGCGAAATACAATCTAACCCTAGTATATAGGTAGGTATATCGATATATTAGTTCATTCAATAAGTCCCTACGATGACACATAGATGGTGTTACTAGAATGTTTTCCATATGATTTTTATTGAGTACTAACCTTCAGACGATACGTGAGTTATAGCATTTTATGTGAAGCAACTTTTGTTATTGAAAAAAAAATGGAAAAAGTGAATTTCCTGTTTTGATAAAGCATTGCTTTTTGATGAAAAAAAAAAAAATACAGTGGAAACCAAAAAATGGCTTGATAAACATTAGCCGAACGCTGCTCCATCGAGACAAATGGTAGAGAAGTGGATTGCGGAATTTAAACGTGGTCGTACCAGCACAAATTATGCAGAGCGCAGTGTACGCCCAAATGAGACTGTTATTCCAGAAAACGTTCAAAACTTCACAAATACCAGAGCTTTCGCATACCCGCAAATGTTCTTTACAATTAGCTGAAATAATTTATCGAAAACTTTATTAGAAATGAAACACAAAGTTTGTGGGCTAAAATCAACTAATTTAATAATTAAAACTAATTAAAGAAAATGAATAACAACAAGAAATAAATAGGTGTAAAATATAAAAGAAAAAGAATAAAACAATTAAGCGATAATGAAAATTTAAAAGAAAATCTTATTCATTACTTGGACTACTTAAAAATAGGAAAATTAATATAATATCGAATAATTATATTAATTCCTGTACGAAACTTTAATATACTATGGAGAACGCAATTTATTTCAATTACTAAAAGAAATAACTTTAAACTTTATATAAAAAAAAACTGATTAAAACAAAAAGGCCTTCAATTAAAAGAATATCAAAACTTACGGAACTTTATACAATTCACTACTTCAGAATAAAAAGAAATGAACTTAGTCTTTAAACAAAAACTAGAAAATAATTCTTAACTGAAAAATATACCAAGTCCAAAAACAAATTAAAATATTTAATTTAACATTTTATAATTAGAGAAAACCCGACTTGACTGAACCAAGGCTAGAACGGATCTGATCTTAAAGTCATAAAGCCCTTTGAAAATTCCTCTTAAAAGTTACATAGTAGGTAATGCAAAATGAAAATAAGCCAATCAGAAAAAAAGACATTTACAATATACCCAAATACAGGGTGAGAACATTACAAAATAAGATACATTTTTATTTGTATGTCGACTTTAATAAAGATTTTTGATTTTGGAGTTCGCGACTGGACAAAAACCCATAATTTTTTATTTGCCCGTTATATATATTATTTTGATATGGGAAACCGTGACGCCTTCCAACTAGCTTGTGTATATAATAATAAATGTTCGACATTTAATTTACATGAAGTTATATCGATAGTTGAGTGTTTAGATCACCGGGTATTTCCAACATCTGGTTATCTTTCCCAAGAGTTGGACAAGAAAAATGACAAAAATCATATATTTTTGTTTACCTACTTGTAGACGTATTTATTGCCTTGCAAGAACCTTTTTCAATAGAAGATAAGATAAATAGAAAACAGACCCCTTAAATTTTATGACTCAAAAGGAGAGTTTAGAACATTTGTATACAATGTACTTAAATAATATTCCCAAACTAATATAAACTATAAAACTCAGACATAAACACAGGGTGGGACAAAAGTAAATTCCATTGCCCGTCCGTCTTATTACAATATATTGACGGAACGTATGCATCGAGACCTCAATATAGCAAACTAAATCTTAGAACAAGGACTAAAAACTATGAATCAATCGCTTTTGCAATGAGGAAAAAAACAGAAGGACTAGGACCACTGTATCTTAAAGGTAAACTTGTGAAAATGTCCGAGGAATTAAAGTATCTAGGGTTAGTTGGGATCAAAAGCTTACCTGGAACTCCCATCTGAAACATACCAAAGCGAGAGTGGAGATAACATTTATGTTACTCAGACGCTCTTCCGGAAAGACATCGTTCTCAACATAGACAAAAGATCTTTAATATAAAATACACCGCTAACTCCAATTTTAACTGCAACCACTGATCTAAAGCGCTGATATCGCAATTACCGGCAGATATTTTGCGTTCTATTCCATAACTAATCTTTCTGTCTGAGATTGTACTTGATTGTCCAGAAACAGTTAGTTACAGTTACTGCGGTGTTTACTGTCAGTGGCTTGTAGTTAGTATTTTGCACACATTAAATTATTGTTTTGGAGTAAAAATATAGAAAAGCGTTTTTTGCTATTACTGTAATACGTATTTTAAACACGTACATCTTTAATACAAAAAGGTAGAGAAAACAGGAAAGCATAAATATATTTCGTACATATCAAGGATATACAATGAAATACAGGATTTTCTTTTGCTATTTGGTTGTAGGTGTTCCCCATCCGTTATGGCCTACATGTAGAGTTTTTATTGTCTGACCGTCCCAGGTCGGGAGGAATGGGCGTAGTACATTTAAAACTACATTTATTGCTTACTCTCTCCCCGTGCGGCTATACTCTTTCCTTTTGCCTTTATCACTGCCTGCTACAGAGATAACCTGGTCTGGAAATGCAACGACGCGACGAATCGATGCAAGTAGATAAAAGCTGTTGTAAATTCAGTAGCGGAGAATAGCTCTCTAGGTTAACCTGACTAGTAGGATGTACCTGAACATTGACGAGAAATATAGTTCTGGTTAGGTGATTCCTACCACGAAAGATTAATTTCTAATTTCTGTAATTAAAAACTACCAAACACCAAACTACAACCACACAACCAACATTACCAAACTACATTTTCCGAACTACTGCGAGTTTCTTTTCAGATATTGACTCACTACTATCTGCACACTTTTTCATGTGTTCGAAATCCAGAAATATACGCCCTTCGATATTCACATACTGTAAATTACCATTTTAAACAATCGAACTATTATCCATCACTTCAACAAGACTTTTCTGTCACCATCAAATTAAATTTTCGGAGGTACTTAATTACATTTTCATTAATTTTGCATGAAAGCGTATTGCCTAAAAGGTCATTAACAAATTTTGGTTAAATTCCTTGAAATTCGGGCAATTTTGTAAAATTTGAAAATGAACAAATAGGAAATACGCTTAAATGCAAAATTATCTGAAAATTTTTAGGCAGGAGTGTAATTTAAGGAGGAAATTAGTCGAATAACGGTTATAATAAAGATTTATATTACCTACAACTTTTAAGTTAACAACAGAAAAAAATTGTTTCACCCCAAAACTTTCCCGACAAGTTCTAATACATATAATCAAAAATATATGACCTGCGTAACGAAACAGAATTTTAATACTAAAATTATTATTATAAATGTATTATTTCCAATAAACTAACGTAACAAACTAACTACTTTATTCAAAAATTAGAAGATAAAAAAGTGTTACCATAGCTGGGATTCGAACCCCTAACCTTCCGCTTACGAAGCGAAGGCTCTATCAACGACTCCACGGTACCACTCATGGTATATACTCGTATTGTATTTTAAATGTAATATTATACGTTCCAACAACCTAACTGCTTCAAACGCAATTTTCTCGAGAATTATGGGGGCAAATATCAAAAGTCACCTATCTCTGTAAAGTAGATAGAAAATGCTTTAAAATGATATAGCACTCGACACCTACTGATATATGAAAATTTAGCGGTTGTGTCGATCCCTATCACAGGGCTTAAGCGATTTCAAAATCTAATGGCTTGATCCTAGGACTGCCCTAAACTTACACGCCGAAATTTAGCTCAATTGGTTAAAGCGTTTGGGCGCTATCGTGAAAGAATACATACAGACACACATACATACATACACACCGACAGACTTCCATCTGGAAATGGTCTTAATCGTCTCAGGGAACTTCAAAATGGTTATATCCGTCTTTATCTCAAAAAAATTTTTCAGCGCCTGTGCGGGAAAGTAAAATTAGTTATTATTAATTACGTAATTGCATGTTTGGTGTCGATGCTACTTTCGAGCAGCTAGGATAGGCAACCATTATCTACATTTGACCTCATTTCTTGAATTATATGCTCATGGTGGTCCTCATCCATTTGGATCTACGTAGATATTAATTTTGTGTGCGAGAGACCAGTTATTTTTATGAGATGTTGCTCTCCCAATCCGTGCCTTGCCAGTTTTGAAACTGCTGTTGCCCGTTAAAAATTGAATAGTTATTTCCAATTTTTTTCTCCTGCCAGGCTGCTTATTGACCAATGGTATTTATTCCAACTGGAATGTTTTTATACCAGCTTCCAGATGTATTCCAAAAGGTGTTTTAATTTAAAAATATTCTTTCATGTTTGATCTCACTTGCTTTTAGTTAATATTTGTCAAAAAGGCGTATTGGGCAGATGTCGGGATTATTTCTATTTAAAATCAACCATTTGGAACTTGACAAGGGCTTATCTCCTCATCTCTGCCCCGTTTTAGAAAACACTGAATTGTATTCTATACGTGTTTTCTCCTATGCAGTTAGTTTCTTTTTTAAAGTAGAAAGTAGCCTACTTGCGAACGAGCTCCTTCACCTTTAATTTGCAGGAAAACACGAAAAACAGTTTTTTCTTTAAACCATATGGCGTACTTTCGTCGCAACTATCAACAATTGCTTTGAAATCACCGTATTTCAAAAAAGATCAACTTACTTTTCTTTTTTCTGGCATTTGTTGAACATGCTTGCGTTTTGTTTTTTTTCGCCTCACGAGCAACTTTGAACTCACTGTCTTTAAATGGATCAAACTTGATTTTTTGATACTCATTATAATACTTTTATTGGAGTAATTTCGCCGTTAAATTCCATAGCTTTTATAGTAAAATCTTTGTACTCTCACCATTCTGCTTCTTCATGTTAAAAGCCCAATGTTGGAGTATGTCTGCAAGTTTTTTAATGTGTGGTTCTTCAGAAAACGACATGACTGCCGCCAGATATAGGTATTGCTTGCTATTTTTGTGTTTCTTGGTACACTATTTGTTACTTTTTCTGCTATGAATTCTATGGATTCTGTTCCAAAGCGCAATATTTTTTTAAACACGAAAAATCTTCAAATAAAGAGACTGTCAAAAGATCATAATTACAAAATAACAAACACAATCATAATTACAAGAAGCCAAAACTAACTGCAAAAAGATTAGAAGGCAGTAAAACTGATTTTGATATTCTAACCCGTACGGAAAATTAATTTTATTAATAATATATAATAATAATAATTATTACAATTAATTTATATTACATCTATAAAAGTTCTCGATGACTTACGATTAACAAAATTAATCCAAAAAAAGAAAAACAACAAAAACAAAATAAAATGAAATTCGAAATCATAACCACAACACGATAAGAAAATTATACTTAAACCAAATTTAACAGTTCACTTCTAAGAAGTACACGAAATGTTGATATTTTATGAGTCTTAAAATTGTGAGGAATTTATAAGCATCATAGGAAAAGGATCGCTCGAATAACAAAGTGCGATGAGGAGGAGGAGGAGATAATAAACCCTTAAACCTCAGATTAAGATTATATACGTCAGACCTAAAGCTAATCTTTTCGAATAAATATGATGGGGGGCATTGTTAGGAGGTTATTATGAATGGAAATTAAGATTTATTTTTTTAAACATCAGAAAGTGTCATTATTTATATCAATCAACAATAAAAAGTTGCAAAGTTCTTGAAGATACCTACTAGGATAATTCTTTATAGCTACATGGCTTGTTTTCGCACTTATAGAAAATCAATTCAAAGTGGGTTATGATCTGAAGAGTGTGAAGTGTGAGTACATTTATATAAAAATTTCAGGGACTAGAAAAATACAGAAAATAACACTAAATATAGGGACCCAAAACAAAATTTAAATGCTCCGCCTATAACCCTTTACCTCTCTATTATTTGTTATTTGTGACTTCGCTTTGAGATACTGAAATAGGGTATGGTTTGAATGCAATATAGGTGGCTTTTAAATTGCGTTTATATCTTCTCTATACCTTTTAAGTCTGGTTTTGCATGTGATTGTCTGAAACTGATATGTTTGTGGTCGCATCACTCTTATTGAAATGGTTATTTTGTGGATTGAATACTCACTCGGCTAGAACGAATTTAATTTCAATTTTGGGATGATATGTCTGTACGAGCGATTCATTGTATGGAGCACTGTCGAATTTATTAATTACTACCAACTGCTGAGTAATTAGTTTTCGAATTTAATTGATGTTTTATATTTATTGAGTTTAAATTTTCATTATGAGCTCGGAAGGTCTAAATTTAATTTTATTTATTTCGAAAATTAAATTACAGGGTGAGGGAGTACAATTAGCGTGGTAAATTCAAGTTAGGTACGCTTTTCATTATTATTATACCGACTACTAAAGTACAGGGTGTCCCATTTGTGGCTGTCATTACGGGATGTCTCGGTTATTTTTGAAGATAAAACCTTCCGGTTTTCCCGAGCCTGAGCTATTTTTTTGTGAAACGAGCGATGCCGCAAACAAAATGGTCATAACACTCTTAGTTTCCGAGTTAGAAGGAGATATTGAAAATATTGCATTTTGGGACCGCCTTCGCATCTTGGTTACCCTTTACCTTAGTAAAACATAAAACTGATCCTGATAGAGATTTTTGCATGGAATCTAGTGGCGTAGTTCGATTTTTATGAGACAAACGATTTCAGAGATAAAAATTTGCTGAACTTCTGGTTATACTAAAAGTTGATATACATTTGCTTATTTTTACACTCTGAATATAAAAATATTTAACCATGACCCATGAAATGTATCGTGATATAGAACAAATGAACAAGAGGAAGTTTGTACGAATAAAAATAATTTTTTGTACGACCGACCTTTTTTGATTATTTACCGTGGCTGTCTTTATGACAGCAAGTGACATTTACTGGCTGACGACCCAAACACGACGGTAAGTATAGTATATTGTGCAACGAACATGAAATGACATATATTTCCTACGAGTATGATCGCATGAGCTGAAACCGAGTGCTGCAAATCATACGAGTAGGAAATGGTCATTTCATTAGAGTTTCACACTATACTTTTTCTACGACTGTTTTAATGCTTTTGAATAAATTTAATATAATTTTTAGGAAAATATTTGTTTTTCGAAACTTACCTCTGTTAGCCTATAAGCCTAAATACGATAAGAGCGATGAATGCATATTTACCTAAACTGTCAATTTGGTATGTTTATATTGTCGGCGTTGCTATGGTGATTTTTCATGGCCGACGCTACTTTTGTCATTACCAGGAAATTTACCTGTGCGTAGTAAATATATGCTGAAAATACTAACGAACATTGAAAGTGTGAAAGTACGCTCCAGCATCGTGGTGAATCAAAATTTGGTAATTCGTGCTCACATATTCATATAAATGATTGTGAATTGTCAGCACATGACTTCCATCTCAAGAAGGTAAATTAAATCGGTGGTCGCAAATGGAAAATATTCTTATATAAGTTATAGTTTAATTGCACAGATGCCCTACATAGTGAGTACTATATATTATAAGTTTTTTAGTGATGAAAATCATCAACATATTTGTCTTTAATAACAATAGCTAGTTTAAAATCTGATAATTTCTATATAAACTTTAATCATAAATGTAAAGGTGGAAATTTAAGTGAACACATTTATACTACGGCATACGTCATACAAGTTGTCCACTTCGGAATGTCTGAAGAAAAAAATAGGAAAATGCTAGTCCGTGACTGTAAGATTTAAATTAAAATTAAGGGTTTCTGATACATTGCGACCTGTTGTGTCCCCCTGTCTTGCGTTACAGTGACTGTGTCCCAATTTACAACTCTCCTTCAAGTTCTAGAGCTCTTATGAACTCTACTAGCTTGGCTGGTTTCAGGGACAACACGTCTCCATCTTGCATGATTTGATGCCCCAACTGCCCCTTGCGTTGGTTTCTGATCGCGGTGCATTCTGTTACTAGGTCATCAGGAGTTTCCTCCTCCTTCCAAAATAAATATGCATTCATCGCTCTATTCTAGGCCTAATCTTTCCATATGTTTCCTAAGGTGACAATGTCCTGTTAGAAATCCGGTAAGAATACGTAGGCCATTCTTACTGAGATCCAAACAGATTTTGGATCTTTCATGATTGAATTTTCCAAGGAACTTCTTGGAGTGTATCAACCCAGGAAGATTTTGCCAGACTGTTGCTCTGTCTGTTTTTTCCTTAATCCTGACCTTCTCCTTGTAGATGTGTTTCTCTAAGCCTAAGCCTCTTCGCTTCGTTTCCCCTAATACCAAAATGTGTGGTATCCAAAGAAGGGAAACTCTATTATTCTTGCTAAGCTCGTTAAGACCTCTTAAGCATTCTCACAACATTTTTGAGCTGAACTAGGAATACAACCGCATACTAAAAGATGTAATTTAATATTACCAAAAAATTTTTCTGAATTGCATTATTTTATACTTTAATGTTCATAATATATAACTAATAGCATCAAATACCAACATATACGTATTATAGCTATTAGTACAGTTTGGCAACAACTTTACATAGTTAAATATTACAGCTAGTGTCTTAGTGTTCGCCCCCACTGATTTCTAAATGTTAAAGTAGCTCCAGGTGTGGAAGATTTATAAGGGTCTAAACACTCTTCGTTCCCTAAAAGACGTATATCGTTTACAACAAGTTGCACAAGAAGACTTAGGTAGGATGATTTACGTATTTAGAGGTGCATGTTTGAATATAATAATCGATTATTTGGTACGTACAATAACTCGTCTGTTCATACAGTGTGATTGAGTAATCACTGTAAATATTTCATTTGATGAATTCTGAGCTTACAATTAATAGCTTCCATGAAAATGGGACTTCGATCAAAGGTACAGGGTATTTTATTTAAAGATGAACATGATTTGAATCAATATTATTGGTAGGTATATAAGAATCCAGTGCTACTCATACTTCTGTTCTTTACGTTTTTCTACCAAACAATACATTAACGAAAGAAATCAATGCATTATATAGGTAGGAATGGCTTCATTAATTCCTATCTTCCAGTGTGGTGATCGAGATTCTGTATCGAATTATAAACTAATTTCAATAGTATCAAATCCGGCAAAGCTTTTTTGAGATCGTTATTTATGGTTACATTTTTCCTCAGGTGAGAAATCAGATTACGAGTATGCAACATGGTTTTATGCCTCGGCGGTCGACAGTCACTAATTTGGTTGTATTGTCGCAGTTCGTTTGTGACGAGTTAGATAAATCTGCCAAGTTGATGCAATTTACACGGACTTTGCCAAATATTTCCATAGAATAAGTCATGGTTTATTGTTGAAAAAGTTAGTTAGCACATTGTGCTGCTCTCTTTTCTGCCTACGATATTAAGATCTTTAAGTCAGTATACAGTGCTGTGGACTGTCAAAAACCTACAACTATATGTCTGAACAATATTCCATCTTAAACCGAAACAAGTGTTATACGTATAATATTTCTCGTCACACAATAACAACTACAATCGAGACACTTTCCTCTTATTTGTAATAAAATCTACCAAATACATAATATAACATGATACCCCATCTAGACCTTAAAGATTAAAGGACGAATTCACTTCACATATACACAAAAGCATGTCAGCATTTTGCCTTTTTGGGGAGGCCGGCATGTTCGCCCTATCTTATTAACCCCTTTGAACTGTCATCATAGTTGTCACTCCAATATGCGATCAGTTTCGATCACTAGACTATCAGTGGCGTACTGCATTTATCTATATTTTCATTTTATTGAAATCGGAAATTGAATTGCAACGATAGAGAGTTCACCGTTTTTTTTTGTTGCTTACGGAAATACCAAAAAGACTAAAACAATTTAATTTTCACTAACAGTGGATCAGCTACAATTTCAGACAAAAATCTATGATGACTCTACTTGTAAACAATATTAATTTTATACATGTTTAATGTTTTCGCATACGTATACTTAATAGAAGATGTAAAGAAAAGAACACCATCATCTTACTACTGAAGATAACGACCACTCGATTGAGGAAACGTTGAGAACGTCTACAAAACGGCTGCCAATTAAAAATTGAAACGTTCAACGTTTGGTTCTGAATCAAATTTGTGTTATTAAACAAATATACTTTGATACAATGTTTCGTTACTAAAGTAAGAACTTTAAATCTTCGTACATACAATTGAAGATTTAAAGATTTAATTAGTTGTCTAGGATACCAAAAACCATGTTACCTATTGGCAAAAAACGTCGTTTGTATCCTTTGGATGAGGCTCAATTCTTGGTTCACGCTGAATATATTGTGACAACTACAGCTACAAATAGATATATCCATTCAGTTGCAAATTCAGAGTCTCGACAATAACGACAACTAATTAATTTTCCCGCAGCGTGCTCGAAAGCGGACAACCGTTCCTAACTTAATACAATTTAAACAAAGTAATATTTGTCGGAATAAAACTAACAATGTTACTAATAACTCTGTGTATGTGCACATATGGTGAAATATCGTATACAACCTCCGGATGGTTGGGAGGTCCAGCTAAACGAACAATAATGAAGAAATACGCTGGCAGGCCAGACCAGGCCGGACGTGCTAGATAAGTATATATACGCACTGTGTATGGATGCAGCGATAAACTACGTGCTTAAAATATGCATGTGCTGTTTTAGGAAGCTCGGATTTTTTGCATATTAATTAATATATTTGCATCAAGGCTTATAGTTATATGCAAATGATTCAATTGAACTGCGATTAGTAACTAGCAGATATATGAGAAGCAATAACATAAAAAAAAGAAAGAATCTACTTCTCATAACACATATTAGATTTACACCCTGTATACTAATAGAAAAAGGAGAAAAGACCCATGCTATTATATTTTGTTTATGTTACTATAATAAACGAATAATGCTGATTAATATAACAACAAAAGATTCATATATATAAACAGTAGAATATAGTCAATTGTGATCCTTTTTAAAACATCAAAGAACACCTATTTAGCAAGGATTGTTAATTTACGTTTTTGGGATGACCAAGACAATCGGTCGTTAAATTTACCTCAGAAATTTTTAAGGAGGGTTATCAATGTTTTTTGATATATGTTTCATACTGAACTTGACTATTTCCAGTCGCATTTGATAATTTTTATTACCCACTTTCTGTAGTTTGTCATCACGAATTGAACGCAATTTTCCAATTTTAGATAAATAATCTCGAAAATTTTAAACAAGTTACTGGAGGGACAGGGTTGTTGGATTGGATGGCTTAAATACGGGGACTTTTCACAACAAGCCCATGAGGCTGCAGTGAAACCGGTGACCCTTAAAAAAAAAGAAAAAAACTTACCAATTGCTCGCCACCAGTTTGCCAATCCAAGGCTGTGGAATATTTTATTATATATATTTTTAGACCAGTCCCATCATTAGTGGCAAGTCAACAATTGAATAAACTTAACGCTATGACATACAATATTGTCACACCCGGTATATTGTAATAAAAATATTGCATCCGGTGGAACTAAGTACCTATATTTCGCTGATTAATAATTTATAAAAGTTCACAAAAAGTTTATGATTTTAACATCGGTATTGTATCTACGAAATAGACAAAATTTGCTGATTCACATTTTTCCACACAAGCGGTACGACGCGAGGAATAGACATTTCATGGGTCGATATTCGAATCAGTGAAAAAAAGTAAAGTTATAAATATTGGTGTAACAGGAAATTCTCAGGAGATTTTTATTTGCACTTCTGTAATCAATAAAATTCAAACCCTTCTCTATATTCTATAATATTAATTTTTAACGCAGTGGAGCCTCACTCTAATATTTTCATATACATATTGTAATTAATAATTTGCGAGTACTTGTTTTTTTTTATTAAATTAATTTTCATATATTTTGTTTGAATTGTTTTTAATTTTAATTATGTAATTGATTTTATTATTGTTACAATTTGTTTGCCATTTTTCCTTTGTGTTCTCTTTTGCTTTGCTTTTTCTCTTCTGCCTTTCAGCTATCGTTAAGGTGTTTTGTTTTATATTTTTTAGGCTGATGATGGCTATATAGCCGACACTAGTTCCTGCTTTTGTTTTTAACGGTTTGTTTGCTTTTATCAAGTTTGTGCTAGAATTCGCACAGTTAAAAAAACCGTTGAATAATTATAAAAAAAATATATTGGAACGAGATGATATATAAAAAGAAAACAAACTATATGATTATAATAATTTAAATAAATCAAAAAATATTTTTCCTTCGGTGAAATTTTTGACAAGAATATTGTATGTCTTAGCGGTAAGTTTATTCGATTGTTGACTTGGTACTGATAATGAGACTGGTCTAGTCTCGAAATATGTATGGCGGATAAATTCTATTAAATTTATTTTGTGGAGATTTGACTTTCATTGAAACACTAAAATTACAACTCCACTTAAGAATTCAAATTATACAACTATATTTATGTTTAGCGACCTGCCTCAAATCTTACTTTAAACATTTCATTACAACTTTACTATATATTTAAGGAACTTTTTGCTTACAAAGTAAGAAAAATAATTCCTCAAAATGTGTTGCATATACGTAGAGCTCGTTAACGATCAACACATTGGTGCTCGTATACATAATATTATTAAAGTCATTAAACGACATCTTTGAGCCTAAAACTCCCGCGTCAAAAGTGAGAAAGCGTGAACTCAAAAGCAAAGGCTTGTTCAAAAGAGTCACACATAATATATTTATGTATGAATACGTACCTGTTTTTGGTGCAATTAGTTAGTATTATATTTGCATTCAGAATAAGCACAGCAAAAGTGCTTGAAGCCAAAAGTGGTTTGAAACTGTTTACCTCTTTAATAGTTTTTATTTATTTTCATAACAATAATAATAGCTTTCCACGTTTATCATTTATAATTCATCAAGAAGTTTTGAGATATTCCCAGTGAGTAGGCAATAAACAAATTTACTAGTTTAATATTCAATTCCCATAATATTTATTTAGCTCGTTGCTTAACTTAAACGGTAAATATTGCTGTGTTTATTCTGTTATTAATCGTGTTTACAACATATTTCGTTAAATAATCATAATTATGTTGGCATAAAGATATAATATGTTGTATAGTTTGTTTGGAACATACAGTGTGATTGCTGGCATTAGAAGTTTTGGGAAAATTACGATGTATTGAAAATTTAAGCGGTTACTCAAGTGAGCCTAATCTATCAGTCTATACGGCTGTAAAAAATCCCAAGCAATTTAGGGAGGCTGTGAAGCGCGTTCTTCTTGAGGAGGCCTATTACTCACTGGAGGACTACTTTGCTGATGCATGGTGGTGTTTGTTTTGATTTTGTTGTGTTGGTCCGCTTTTGGCTTGGTTTGATGATTTTAATGTATCATATTTTTTCTGTTCTGCTACTTGCATTTATATATATTTATTTATGTTGTGTTGTTATTTACATATTTTACTTCATGAATGTTTGGGGGATTTGAGATTTTATTCTTGCCTTCCAACTAACACGGACAACATAATGTAGTAGGTTTACGTATGTTTTTAAAATATTTTTTTTATATTGTGTATCAAACGATTAATTACATTATTCTTTTGTATTTGTATACGTCTTTGTTATATATTATTTTAAGTATGACTTTGTCTACAAGAACTTTTGTGATTTTATGACAATAAAGTTAAAGTTATTATAGTATTGTCGTCATATTGTAAGGATAATAATACATCATTTTAAAGCATTTTTTATGTGCTTTACAGCGATAGGTCACTTTTGATATTTGCCCCCCTAATTCTCGAAGATATTGCGTTTAAAATTTCACCAGTTAGATAGTTGGAACTTATAATCTTATAAGAATATATTGTTTGGCAAATTGATCTGTAACAGCACGGCGTCGGTAAGGGGAATGCAGTTGTAATAAAACATGGCTGATTTCATTCAGAAAATTTCCAGCGGCGTGCGTTGTAAAAGTTTAGTAATAATTAATAAATATTTATGTGTTAATAAAAAATTAAAATTACTGAAAAGTTCTTCACGTGTTTGATAAAAGCAGCTACTCCAATAAAGCTGTAACACCCAAGAAGTATTTTATTTAATTATTTATTTTATTTTAAATAAGTATGTACTAAAGTTTGCATACCAAAAATGAAATTAAAACGTTCTTATAAAAAACAACAACATTCTAAAACAACTTAACGAAATAAATTAAACACTTTCGTAATCTTGCTTGATTTAAACAAAAAAATCTAAAACAACTTAACATTTATCGAAAATAATTAAAATATCTTGGATCTTTTTGTTGCGTTAAGGCACGTTTAGAAACTATAATTAACTGTTTTAAATATTGCGAATATAACGATCGTAATTAGTATTACTTTATAGAAGGTGGCAATCTGTTAGATTTCGTCAACTTGAGCATCATCAGTCTCACTGTCGTCATCTTGTCCTAATGGGCTCAATTTCCTTCAAAATCCTTCTTCCAACTCCTTAACATGTCGGCAAAAACTATTCCAATCATTACTGGATATTAAGAACTTCTTTTAATGTAGTTAGGTTGAAATTTCCGGTTGTATTGCGGGTTCTTATATATTTAATTTAAGTTTTGCGTAAGTTAACTCTATTGGGTTTAACTCATATACGGAGGCGTTATTAGAAATCTTTTTTTAAATCGAACTACCCTGATTTTTTTTAGCCAATAATATTGCATATTTTTGTTCCTTTTATAAAAATGGTATACGACACTTAATAGTTTTAGTTTTAGAAATATCAAAAATCGAGAGCGGTATTGAAAAATTTATTGTTACGAGGATTTTTGGACACTCTGTAATTTTGGTATAGTGTTAACTTCTGTCACGATTATGTTGTTAATCTTTAAAATACCCAAATTCTAAGTAGATTCAATACAAAATTCCAGTTTTGATGCCTTAATAAACAACAAACAATGTGTAAGCTGATATTTCTACACAAAGAAAAATTGTTTTGAACCTAAAACACTAAAGTAACAGAACACTAAATATACAATAATAATTTGATATAATATTTGATAATCAATCTTCGGATAATTGTGTCCTTAAGCAATAATTTCTCGAAAGATCAGATCCTGTCAAATTCCCTGGATTGTTGATATCCTTGTATTGCGGACCATTGATAGATATTGGACGGACATTAATGGGTTCACTGATATAGATAAAACTAAATTTGAAAACATCATTGCTTTCATCTTTGACCACAGTTATTTTTCATTTGATAACAAATTCTATTCACAAACGTTTGGTAGTGCAATGGGTAACCATTTGTCTCCCATATTGGCGAATTTATGTATGCATGAATTTCTAAGTAGTGTGATTCCGAGCCTACCGTTCAGCTTACCTTTTCTATTTATTTATGTTGATGATATCATCACTTGTATTCCTAAACATCAAGAAACAATAGCCTTACAACATTTCAATAGTTACAATAATAATCTACAATTTTTGAATAGAATTAGCCGATACTTGTTGGAAATTCATTATAACTGCGTAAAATAAAACAACTTTAGTTTTAAATATTTCCAAACTTTTTATAATATACAAATTTATATTTCAAAATTACACGACATGTTTCGTCCACACAGTGGCTTTATCAAGTGTAACTTAAGACTAAAATACAAAATATTTATATGGTTTATACAGGTAATAAAATATAGTAAAAGTTTAACAAAATGAAAACTAATAACTAGGTCACAGGTGCATAAAAACTACCTAGGGTTACAAAAATTAAAAGAGGTTTAACAAAGGGGAATTATTTAAATCTGTTTGGCTATTGAGTAATTTGTTAGAATATTTAAGTTTGTTTATTTCTAATGATTCTAAAAGATCCAGCTTTTTACTTTTGTTTTCTATGTGAATAATTTTGAAATTATCGTTAAAATTATGATTATGTTCTAAAAGATGGTTAGAGTAATTAGAATTATCTTTTTTCTTGATATAACTTAAGTAGTGTTCCTTAATTCTTTTAGAAAAACTTCGTCCTGTCTGTCCTATGTAAACCCGATCGCAGTCTCCACACGTCAGTTCATACACTCCAGATTTTTCTCTCTTATCTATCAAGAAAAAAGATAATTCTAATTACTCTAACCATCTTTTAGAACATAATCATAATTTTAACGATAATTTCAAAATTATTCACATAGAAAACAAAAGTAAAAAGCTGGATCTTTTAGAATCATTAGAAATAAACAAACTTAAATATTCTAACAAATTACTCAATAGCCAAACAGATTTAAATAATTCCCCTTTGTTAAACCTCTTTTAATTTTTGTAACCCTAGGTAGTTTTTATGCACCTGTGACCTAGTTATTAGTTTTCATTTTGTTAAACTTTTACTATATTTTATTACCTGTATAAACCATATAAATATTTTGTATTTTAGTCTTAAGTTACACTTGATAAAGCCACTGTGTGGACGAAACATGTCGTGTAATTTTGAAATATAAATTTGTATATTATAAAAAGTTTGGAAATATTTAAAACTAAAGTTGTTTTATTTTACGCAGTAATAATCTACAATTCACTTTCGAAATGGAAAAAAACAATTCGATCCCCTTCTTAGATACTTTAGTTATTAAAGACACTACTAACCTACTCATAACTGATTGGTACCGAAAGTCGACTTCATCGACCAAGATTCTTAACTTCAAATCTACCCACCCTTTGCATCAGAAGATAGCTGTTATTAAATCTTTCAAAAATAGAATTCTCAGGTTGTCCCACCCTAAATTTCATGAAAAGAATTTTAATGAAATTATAAAGATCGCGTCTGAAAATGGCTACCCAAAAAACACTGTTAATTATATTTAAAATAATAATCATGACCGACATCCGGAAAACTTGTCGGATGTCAAACACAAGAAATACCTGAAAATCCCCCAAGTAAGTGGACTTAATTAATAAATTGGTCAAATGCTTACAGACCCCTAATTCTAATATCGTAACGTATTCAAAGAAAAAAGTACAGAATTTGTTCACAAGCTTGAAGGATAGGAACCCTAGACAGAGTATTTCTGAAGTAGTATACTCCATACCGTGTAAGGATTGTGAAAAGATTTACATTGGTATGACAAAGAATAGATTACATCAAAGACTTAAACAACACGCTAATGATTGCCGCCCAGAAAAGCTAGACTCAAGTACAAAAACAGCCCTGTCAAACCACCACTTCGAAACAAATCACTGTTTCGACTTTGATAACACAAGCATTCCATTCGTTGTCACAGATTCGTTTGCCAAGCAATATATGGTAATTGAGTACACATTGAGAGAGCGTTCGCTTAGCATGCGGAAGGATATCGGTTCGAATCCCAGCTCTAACAATACTTTTTTTTTTCTAATTTTTGAATAAAGTATTGGGGCGACACAACCGATTTTTGACATATTTATACACAAATACAATCTACACAAATAAGTCACTACGGTGAAATTAAAAAATCACATTTACTCAACTTCTTAATATTCAAAAGACGCGTATAAAAACTTTTAATATATTTAAGCTTCTATCCATTTCGGTATAAATAGACTCAATTTTAGATTGCATAGACAATTTTAAACACTGAAAATAATCTGCAAGCGATAACCGAACAACACGTACAAAGATAATATTCTCTCCAACAGCGCCTGGCCTAGAGAATGAGATTAAGTGACACAATAATGTATTTGGATTCGATTAAACCATCGTTCACCTGATGGCATAACATGATTAGCAAACTATTGCTCTAATGCATTAAGGATTATGTGCTTAGGAGTTAATTAGTGGAATGTCGGCAGCTGACTGAAATATATGCGCATCCTATGCTAATAATACTTCATCAATTTAGAAGTTGCGAGCTCACCCGTCCTGCATGTGTGTTTGACTATATGTTTGTATGTGAGCTGCTCCTGCATAGTCTCTTATAGTAACCTCTCTATCTGGGATCTCTATAGCATAGTGAAAACAAGCTGACATTAACTGATATTCAATTAGGTAAAACGGACAATATCGTTTGTAACACTGGAATACGAGCTTTGGAGAAATCATTGAGTTATAGCAATAATTAATTGTTCAATTGCATTCGCAGAAGAATGTTCCTCTCTTACAATGGAGTAGAATATTATTTAAAAAAAGTTAAATATTATTAATAGTAAAATTTTCACAGTTTTTTAATCAAAAAATTAATAAATGTCAATTCAGAACAATAAATTCAATCAATTTGTTAAAAATCCATTACGTGGACACATGTTTCGTCCTTGTATTAAGTCAACTTCAATAGTTCTTCTAACACTTACTTACACTTTGAATTTGGTAAAATTTAGCAGTTGAACATAGGTATAACTTTAAGTTCTTTGGATAGTGTCACTCTAAAGAAATACTAGTTTGGCAACTTAATATCTTAACTTCACTCAGTAACTAAACACCAAATTTAGTGAAGGAAATATTAAAACTAGGAAAGAAGGATTTATTATTTGGTAAATTCAAGAACACAAATTTTGAATGTGGAATTTTTGCGAGTTTTAAGCAGGTGAATTTATTTTTTATGATGGTAATTCTGATATAAGTTCTTCTTATAAAAATTTAACTGTTGATATATTTACTTGTATTTATCTTTATATACAGGGTGTTTGGAAGGTCGATAGAAAGTGTAGGGGAAGTGATAGGGCAAATCCTGTAAAACCTTTTAAGCCAAACATACGTTAGTACAAAGTTTTACGGTTTTCGAGATATTCGGATTTTGAAATTTAAATCATAAATTTGTAAATGAAACAAAACAAACTATTGAAACATTCTTTATTGGTGTTCAAAGTGAAAACCATTGTTTCTAATACATGCTCGAGATCTACGTCTTACTTCGGTAGTTGTTGTATGTAATAACCTGTCTTGCTGCATTACTTGAAAAGCTTCTCGAATTTTTCTTATTAAATGGTTTCTTGATACGATTTCTTCAGTATAAACTAACTCTTTAGCCCGCCCCCAGACATAAAAATCCAATGGTGTCAAGCCCGGGGGGGTCCATCTCTGCATATCCAGCTATTTGGAAAAATAACATCCAAACATTGTTTTACGTCTAAACGTTTAGGTACCTATTTAAAAACTATTTCATATAGCCTGTTGTTCTTTTAATGATAACAGGAAAAAAAACATATTTTCATACTAAAAATCGAAAATCTCCAATAAGTCGAAATCCGTAAGACTTTGCACTAAGGTATGTTTGGCTTAAAAGATTCTAAATGGTCTGCCCTATCACCTCCTCAAGACTTTCTATCGACCTTCCAAACACCCTGTATATTAAATGAAAATAATTTCGTGGCAAAGCGGACTAAAATGTTGGCTTTACCTACACAAGGAATTTTGTTTAATTTAGCACATTGAGTTTGTTCGGCCTCTGCATGGTATAGGATATGCATTACTATGTACATGTAGATGATATGTGTTTACATGTGTCTACTGTTGTGTATCCTATTGTGCTTAAATGCAGGCCGATATTTGTGATGGGTAGCGACTATGGTGCTCTGACGAGCTCATAACAAGAGCGAAACGAATTCGTCAGTACCTGTCGACCCATGCCTCGGTCTGGTTTCTATCGAATTAGACTGGGGCCCTGCTAAATTAAACAAAATTCCTTGTGTAGGTAAAGCCAACATTTTAGTCCGCTTTGCCACGAAATTATTTTCATTTATTATATTTACGGACATGAAATCCTCTTAATTTTTCATTATTTGGCATTAAACATCGACGGCAGAACGCTTGGAGACCACCGTCCGAGCATTGCTGAAACCCAAATATTTGGGAGATGCTGGCAGAAGGATAAAATGGTCTCCTGCTAGCGTTTTGTGTTCATACTATTTTTATTTATATTTATTTCTATTTATACGACTGGTTTTACCTATACATTGAGTTTGTTCGGCCTCTGCATGGTATAGGATATGCATTACTATGTACATGTAGATGATATGTGTTTACATGTGTCTACTGTTGTGTATCCTATTGTGCTTAAATGCAGGCCGATATTTGTGATGGGTAGCGACTATGGTGCTCTGACGAGCTCATAACAAGAGCGAAACGAATTCGTCAGTACCTGTCGACCCATGCCTCGGTCTGGTTTCTATCGAATTAGACTGGGGCCCTGCTAAATTAAACAAAATTCCTTGTGTAGGTAAAGCCAACATTTTAGTCCGCTTTGCCACGAAATTATTTTCATTTATTATATTTACGGACATGAAATCCTCTTAATTTTTCATTATTTGGCATTAAACATCGACGGCAGAACGCTTGGAGACCACCGTCCGAGCATTGCTGAAACCCAAATATTTGGGAGATGCTGGCAGAAGGATAAAATGGTCTCCTGCTAGCGTTTTGTGTTCATACTATTTTTATTTATATTTATTTCTATTTATACGACTGGTTTTACCTATACATTGAGTTTGTTCGGCCTCTGCATGGTATAGGATATGCATTACTATGTACATGTAGATGATATGTGTTTACATGTGTCTACTGTTGTGTATCCTATTGTGCTTAAATGCAGGCCGATATTTGTGATGGGTAGCGACTATGGTGCTCTGACGAGCTCATAACAAGAGCGAAACGAATTCGTCAGTACCTGTCGACCCATGCCTCGGTCTGGTTTCTATCGAATTAGACTGGGGCCCTGCTAAATTAAACAAAATTCCTTGTGTAGGTAAAGCCAACATTTTAGTCCGCTTTGCCACGAAATTATTTTCATTTATTATATTTACGGACATGAAATCCTCTTAACCCTGTATATTTATATATTATATATTTTTATTTAAATACCTATGGAAATAGTAATTTTTTGCAGCTCTTAAGCGATAAGCTCGTACTATTTGGTATAATAGTCCTTCCATTGCTAATGTATAATATATAAATTTAACGATTCTACCGGGGCTATCCGTTCCCATGCCTCTTTACATTAGAAATGGGCATCGAATTCAGCGTTTTGTTGATACATTTCTCCCTCGTATATAAGACGTATAATAAATCATGCTTGTCAATGAAAGCCGCCTTATAAGAAATGTAACTACAGGGACTGGCAAAACTATTGGGTTAATGATTAGAGTTTGCAAATAAATATAATATGAATGAAACAAATAATTTTTGGCAACCTGTTATATTCTCAGATTAATCTAAATATAATCGGATGGACATGATATGGTATGGCGAAGACTTAATGTGGAATTTACGAAGAAAATTTGTGTCCGACAGTAAAACACGGTGGCAGAATATTATAAGCATGATCTGTTCAATAGTTTTTCTTAAATTAATAAAATGTAAGAAGACCTATCAAATTACATAATAATCTTTAATGAAAACTCAAGTGGGTGAAACTTTTTCCGTTACTGTATACAGTGACACGGCCACGCGATACGTAATAATGGTATACGACACGACCGGAACACGTTGGAAGTTTAAGCATCAATATTTATATCAGCAAAAAATATTTATCATCAGTTAAGGTCTGAAAATACTGAAGTAATCAATACACTTATTATAAAAAGAATGTTTGAATTAACTAAGATTCCGGTTTCTACTATTAATCTAGTTATTAGAAAAGGGGTTGTTTGTAAATCACTCTGTTAAAAGAAAACGGAAAAATCAAAAATTTAAAAATATGGACGATGCCTCCAAGGAATGTATTCGAAGAACAATTCATAATTTTTATAAAGAAAATAAAGTCCCTACTTTGGAAATGATTTCGAATAAACTGAGCGAATACCCTAATGATAACTATCGATCTTTGGAAAGTTTAAGAGGTATTTTATTAGAGTGCGGATTTAAATATAAGAAAATTAATAACCGTTTATTAATAATGGAAATGCGAAAGGAATATTTGCGTAAAATAAAAGAGTACCGCGAATCAAAGAGAACGATAATATATCTTGACATGACTCAAAATTGTATTTTAATTGCTCCATGTTCAAGGGGAAAACGGTTTATAATTCTACATGCGGGAAGTGAAAATGGGTTCGTACCCAACGCACTGCTCTTGTCAGCCAAAAACATAACACAGTCTTCTGCGGATTACCACGCAGACAGGACCGCAAATTTGTTTGAAAAACGGTTTGCTGAACAGCTAGTACCTAATATTCCCCCAAGTTCAGTTATCGTTATGGATAATGCGTCTTATCATTCGCGAATGTTAAATGTACACAATCTTAATCTGAGGTTTAGGGGTTTATTGTCTCCTCCAGCTCATCGCACCTTGTTATTCGAGCGATCCTTTTCCTATAACGTCTATAGCATCTACAATGGAATTCCTCACAATTTTAAGACTTATAAAATAACAACGTTTCGTGTACTTCTTAGAAGAAAACTATTAAATTTGGTTTAATTTTTATATTGTGTAGTGGTTATGATAGATATATATAGTTGTTTACTTGTTTCTAACCCGCCATTGCTGTTGTACAAATTAATTATGAAATTGTCAGAACTCGCTTCTAAGTATTACATTCAACATTCCAAATACAACTTTTGGCAACTCGTATAAAAACTTTATCGATTTAATAATCCAGAGTTTACAACTGCGTATATTGTATGTTTACAAACATACACGCCAAAATTCATTAAATTGACAACAAAATGATACGTTTTTAGCTATAAAAGAACCAAATTGAACATATATGCAGCATTTTACAACACATGAACTTTTAACAATGTACGTATGTCCATGTGTTACTTGCAAACCAATAATACAACAAATAAAATACAAAATCTCTTTGTTTCCTTTTCGCCTTCATCATTATATACTATTAAAACTTTTTTTATGATTTTCTTACTTACCAGACGGTGCATCGCGTTAAAAAATGTAAACTAAAAGATAAACTAATCTCATATAATATAAAAGATCGTCTTGCTCGTTTAGAAATTGCTTTAACGACGAGGCACTTTAACTCGTGTCTGCCAGCGAAATGAGACAGTGAAGTGCTAAAATAAACACAATAGCTATTTATCCACCAATGGCATTATGTAGACTTTAATGAACATCAGGCAAAACTACCTCCAGGGTCTTTAGCCCGAAGGACACTTGTTATAGTTTACTAAACCCGTGTTCTTTTCTACTTACAGCCTGTCTCTCATTAAGGTTATTATTATTAGTTTTGAATCAAAGGGATAGCTGAACAGACAGTGGCCTCTGACACTTAACTGAAACTCGCCCTTAATAAAGTCCTTTATTATTATTATAAAATCAGGACATTTCGTACCTGACTTTATAAGTTGATTAAGAAGGCGTATAAGTTACTATCAAGCAGTACAGCTTCTTAGCAGTGGCGGCTTGTCGAGGGAGGCTAAGCCTCCTCAGAATATTGCTTTACCTTTAAGTTAATTTACATGAATTTTTACTACATATGCAATAATAATAAGAATTTAAATCTAAAATTTATAATGTAACGCAAAAAGGACTACACCACGACATAATAACGATAACAGAATTATCCCCCTACACAGCGGAGGCTACACTACTACAGCCTCCAGACAATACACATCTAGAAGAGATGTAATTGTTCAATACCATGTGCAGTGGCAATCGCGCATCTCTTATAAAAACATATACGTGATATTATTTGGCATAGCGGCTAGCTTCCACATAACTACGCAATACGTAAAATGCACAACATGCAGAGCGAGGGAGCAAACTCATAAGGACTAATAATAATAATAATGATAATGTCTTTAGTAGGCGAAGTCTAGCCAAATGGCCATTCACACTTAACCCTTTTTTAACAAAAATAATAAATAAAAATAACAAAAATAATAATACTTAAAATTAAATTAAATTTAGTACATAAGTACGTATAACAATATAGAAAAATAGAAACAAAAATATTTAATATACTTACATACATGAGGTATGATTTCAATCAAGACAACAATCAAAATAAAGAAAAGAACCATTGTATCTGTTTCATGGAAAAACAAATTCATAAAATCATATGAACTTGTTGCTGCGAGAGTAGGTGCTGCTTGAGGCGCGATTTGAAATGCCTTTCGTTTAACAATTGAAGTTTCATTGCACTGGTTAGGCCATTAAAAAGAGTTACGGCATTGTAGGTGAAGCCTCGTTTAAAGATGGCCGTCCTATAAAGTGGCATTGTTAATTTCAGTGGATTTCGGATGTTTAGGACGTGGACATTTTTGCGAAATATCAATTTATTGAAAAGGTAAGGAGGGGAACGATTTAAAACAACTCTAGATAGAAAAGTCAGAAACGAATACCTAAATAAATTCGTCATCTTTAACCAATTTAAGCTTGAGAAAGCCTCGGAAATGTGATCATATCTCCGGAGATTATGAATCAACCGACAACAAGAGTTTTGTATCTTTTGCAAGCGGTTCCTAGTAACAGCATCTAAACAAGGAAAATACACAACATTGCACTAGTTCAATCTTGATAGACTAAACTCCGAAGAATAAGTTGGTTAAAAAGCGTAAGGAATGTGTATACTGGCCAAAGTGTATTGAATTCGTGTATGACAAGGCATACTGTGGTGAAAATAGGCAGTGGTTTTTCGTGACCCATTAGCGAATACTCTCAAAAATCTCTTGGTAAAAGTAGCGGTTGGATGTATTTAGGCACAATTCTTTGTCTATGATTCTCTAACCGTCAAAAAAGTAAATGAACATACGAGAAGGTACGTGGTAAAAATTGTGATCATTTGAAATGTGGTTCATAAAGTCGCCTCTCTCGTCAATTGTCTTTTTGTTTCTGTGAAGTCTCTTGTCAAATCTTTCTAAGCAAATTCTTTTTATCCTCAATTTATTGGTCAAAGAATGATGATCCGTAATATCACTTCAACTGCTCCACGATCATCCTGACGGTCAACCATCCATTTGAACGAATAAAATCCGGAGTTTTCTTGTGCCTTTTTATTGTTTTTTTGGAGTTTAAGAACTTCTGCTCTTCCATTAAGTCTCTATCAGGAACGCCTTAAGTATTTCTGATATTATCAACATCTTTGTCATATTGTCTCTATTTCAACAGTATTTGACCACAATAACGCTAGATTACGCCACTAATATTAGACATATACGTTATAAAAGTTTCAGTCCTGTGTGTTAAAATTTGACTGAGCTGTAAGTTTATATTTGGCACAGAAATCCACTCAGCTTTTTGTTTATATTGCACTTCTCCTCCACCTCTACTGAAATCTACCTCAACAGTGTTTACTAACTAAGAATTTTTGACTTCGTGTATCTATAGGCTCCCTACAATTTTTTCAAATATTATTGACTGAAATCACTACCTACATGTCATATACATACCTACCAGGTAATGTCACCAGGTAGATAAGTAGATCAGACAAAGTAATGGACCCAGAACTGATCCCTGTGGCATACCATCAACATACTTTGTGTGATTACGTGGTTTTTTAACCTCTATGCTTATAAGTTACAGATGATCCACGCAAGCCGTTGAAATTGCTTGGAATATCTACATCATAATGTTTTGTTCTAACAAAAGTGTGACGACAAAAATTTAAGAAATATTTTGCTTGCTTTTATTATTGTTGATTCCAGATGAAATGATATTGATTGCGGTTCTGATAGCAAAAACATCGTAGAAATTCGTGTAGTCTATAATAATGCGAAAAGACAATAAATAATTTTCAGTTTATTTTCACTATTATCTAATTTAATGAGGAACAAAACAAAGGAGTTGATAGTCATTAAACGAGCGCTTTTGCTGGCTTATTTATGAGGAAGTTTCAAAACAAAATTATTTATGGGTTTATAAATTACTTCTTTCAATTCATCTTGTTCATTGTTCAACCAACTCAAAATTGCATGGATGATATCTATTCAATTAAATACAATATATCAAGAAAATTGCACATATAGAGTTCGGAGAAAGCACAGAAGCTGCAAAAAAAAAAAAATAGGCACTTAGAGACAGACCTTGAGGGTTCCCTTAAGGTCGAGTTTGATATTTTAAATAAACAGAAGCGAGAAGTAATAATGTTGTGAAAGTCATTTGAGGTTAAGTGTCTGCGTATAATAATCATTTAGATTGAAAACCAAGGATTATATGAGGCGATTTACTTTGAGCTTTCGACTAACCTTGAAAGTTTTGTTTTAAGGTAAGTAACACACTATCTGCCCTTCTCATGCAATAGGCTGGGTTTGCCTGACTTCGATAGAATTTGTGTACGGACACCTCACAATGAACTGGTTTTGCACCCGGTCAGCTCAGTCAAGTACCTGGGCATTTTCTTTGATCCCCATCTTCGCTGGGACACTCATATAGACAAAGTTACTCAAACTATAAGATCCCTATTCCATAGATTTAAACGCTCCAAAGCTGTACTAACAGTACAATACTTAAAAACATTATACTACGCTCTTGTAGAATCCAGAATAAATTATGGAATTTTGGCATGGGGGAATGCAGTGGTTGCCCATATAAAAAAATTGGAAACTGCACAAAAATATATTTTAAAAATCATACTTAATAAAAGCCGACTATACACAACAAGTCAACTTTTTTCTGAAGCAGGAGTGTTTGATATTTCTTTCCACTGTCCTTCACCAACACAGAACCAAACATTTGCTGGAGCCAATTCAGCAGGACTATCATACACGAAATAGACAGGATTCATACAGAACTCCTTTCTCGTCTAAATCAATAGGTCAGAGACACTATATGTATTTGGCCCCACGGTTTTACAA
The DNA here is from genome assembly GCA_911728435.2 of Apoderus coryli. Lineage (NCBI taxonomy): Eukaryota > Metazoa > Arthropoda > Insecta > Coleoptera > Attelabidae > Apoderus > Apoderus coryli. The sequence goes on along the minus strand of OU452199.1, from coordinate 8,136,193 downwards.
TCTCTTACCTCCGGAAGTCAGATCCAAGCCCGCTTTGAAGAGTTTTAAGGCATCTGTAAAGGAATACATGCGTGGCAAGACTCGAGAAGAGTTTCAGACTCTTATAGGTTTTCTTTGATTCTGTGAATCATATTTGGATTTTTTTTCTTTTTTTCTTTATATACTCAAGTCATTTCAGTCTTAGCCTTTTTCTTTGTGTAGTATGTGGTGATTTTTTTTGTTGTGTTTTTTATTAAGATGTATTAGAAGCCAGATGTGCTGGTACTGCGGCTTGGTAGATATGTTAAGCTCACGGACAATCTTTATAAAGATTTTGTGAGTTAGACATGTTTATTTTGCTGATTAATATAACATTGTTATTGTACCTAGTAAATTTTGTAGTTAACCGTTTTTAGGGCTTTAGTGTAATATTGTTATAATTGTTTTATTTTGGCAAAATAAATGTTATTATTATTATTATTAAAAAGTGTTGGAATCGCTACAGCACACTACACAAATTTAAAATGATAAAGAAAATCTCTGATGTAACCTACTAAATGTTCTTGCTTTCCTAAAGGTCAAAAAGGTACATATTCTAATGAGAGAAAATGCACAACAAAATAAATTGCTACAAACAAAAAATATAATTGGCAGTCGCTGAAGTCGAAATTTTCTTCTAGCCATCCTCAGATTTTGTCTGTGTTTATTTCTAATTTAGAATATTTAGTGGACGTATTGATTAATCAATAAAGGAAGAAAACAACGTCTGCTCCTTTATTGAATCATCGCTCCTCTCCAATATGGATTACCTCGGAAAGTATTGATTATTTTTGTCAATTAAAATTGTATGTAGTTTAAAAATTAAGTAATTCAAAAGGAAACAAAAATCCATAGTCATCCAATAAACTGTTCCTATTCCTACTAAGTACCTACACAATATCGAGGGTGTAAAGCCAAAACCCGATAACGACAAAAATTAACTTTTAGAGAAAATCGGGTTTAAAGTTTTTTTAGACATTTGCAACATCATAACTAGAAACTGGTTGTATCGATTTTTTTAAAATTTTCTACACATAATAGTAATTTATTTTTTGTTCCAACTAAGGTTTTTCGATTATTAAAAAGGTTAAGATTATGTTTTTAAATCAAAAAGAATTAATAATTGTACTTCACTTATAGGGTTTTGGCATGAGAGATATTTAAAAATTTTAGGTATAGGTTCAGTCATTATCTCACTCAGCTTTTTCTTTAGCACTTATAGGTATGCTTAAGATTTTGTGGGAATATAAAAATCTTAACTCAGGTATGAATACATATTGTAGGATATCCGGACCATGCTGGACTCACTATAACGCATTACAATATCGTGTATTATTATATTTGTCCATTGATCACCAATCAATTCCCAAAGTTTATACGTAGGTCCGTTTCAATTATGGCTTTTAAATGAAAACTACAGATAAATATAAAACAGTTAGATGAATTTATTGTATAAAAAACTAATAGAGTAATGGACACATAAATCATAAGATAACAAATTGAACAAAATAAAACATTTGAACTTCTTCTTCTCCTCTTTCATTCAAACTCATCATCGGTTTCGTCATGGATACCAAGATCTGGTATACGTTCTTTAATGTCCTCAGACGTTTTAAGGCTGCTTATCCAACCATGAAATTCTTCAGGTATGATGTCCTTCTTGCATAATTGCAACAGATCTTTCTTTTTCGCAATACTTATGGTTAAGGAACTATCATAAAGCTGTGCCAAGGTTTTAGGAAATTACACACATTTGGAGACTATAGACTCATTTGGTTCTTCGTAATTATATTTTCAATTTGATCGTGTTAAAGGAGTTCTTAAAGGTACAGCTTTCGTATTTTGGGAAATGTCTAGGGTCAAAAAGTTGTCTGATAAGTCATAATTAAAATAAATTTTATCTTTCTCTCCTTTAACGTACTTTATTCTTTTAATTTTCATCCACGAAATCTTTTCGCCATTAATCTGTTTCGTGTGGTTATCAAATATACTTCTTAATCACTAGGTTGATATGTGGGATTCATCAGAATACTCTCCATAAAATGGATCTATCAGCTGTAAAATATTTTAAAATAATTATCATTTTAAAGTTAGGTTTGCTTTCGAAAAACAAACGTGCAAAGGAAATGGGTTCGTCTAAATTGAAACTGCTGCCCATTATATCTTCCATTTCAGCTATGATTTTGCATTGACGTCATTCAATTCTGATGAAATTCCACACAAATCTACCATTGCTGATTCTGCCAAATCAAAATCAAATCAAAATCAAAGAACTTTAAAACAAACTTATGTTATTTTAGGTTAAACATATAATTACTCTAAATATCTAACAAACTTACCTGAACTATCATGTACACATTTCAAACCAAGCTTATAAGTCTTCTTGTACGTTCAGACATAGTAAAAAATTTAAATTACACCAACGATATAATATAATACTTTATCAATAATTATAATAATATAGTATGTATCACTGCCCAGTTCTTTTAATTGGGAGAATATGTATGAGGAAACGCATTTACCTAGTTTTGGCTATCACGCACATTTCATATAGTTACTATGCAAAACGCAGGCAAAATACGTTATATGCAACTTATCGGGTTTTGTATAAGACGATTTTTCCTAAAAGCGCCTATGAAATATAAAACCAGAAAGCTGTAACTCCATTTAGCGGCTTTTCGCAGGACTTTTTAGTAGTTTTAAAACAGATGGAATATACAGGAAAAGCAAATAAAATGATTTACCAAATTTTAACTAGATCTTATGATATATAGTATAATGTCAAAACTCTTTAACAACAGTTATAGTGTTGTGATAAACCTATATTAATTGTAAATTTTCATTAGACAATCCGACAAATTAAATTATAGGGTTTTAGTTTTACCAGTTTGCCAGAAATTATTGGTAAGTATATATAAATGCATTTGCCTCTATAGAAATTTTGAATATTAGTATTTACTGGCTTTTTATCAATTCAGATTTAATGAAACTACCACCAGGAGTGACTTAAATAATTTTGCATCATATAGAGCGGAAAAAATAACTTAGGTTACTTCAATAATCTGTTTTTCGAGATTTTGGTCACTTACCGGGTTTTGGCATTACACCCTCGATATACTATCGTCAACCAGAAACGATGATGGTCTTTTATACAAAGTCATATCAGAATTTGATAAGGAATTCACAAGTACAATAATATATTGAGCTAAGCAGTGGCGGCTCGTGGGTAATTTTATTAGGTAGTAACAAATGGATGTGAAGAAAAAGGCGCCGCAGGTGAAATTTTTTTAGATTGTCAAGGTCAAGCGCCTTAGATGAATAGTAGAAAATTATCAAGGTAAAAAAGAACACGTTAAAATACGGGCTTCGTAAGGTAAATCTTATTTTTTTTATTTTGAAAATTAAATTACCCATTCACTACTCTACAAAATCCAATACATAATAAAATACAAAATTATTTGTATTGAATAAACATTAACATTACTACCTAATTACTACTTACCGCTACCGCAACAAGTTGTGCAGCACAACCACTAATCTTTACTTGTACTAGTCAAAATATTATTACTATTATTATTAAATAATTAAATACATACACTTTTTAATCAATGGCACTAGTATTTAAACAACAAACGAACAAATAATTCAAACGTAATGTAAAAAACAGTAAACAAAAATACCTAACGTACAAATCGAAATTCGTGCAAATAGTATACCTACCTATCTACAATAGATAGAAGGCGGCCGGGGTAGGTGCCTAAGCTCAACGTAAACACGTTCCCACGCAATAGAACACATATTATTTCAATAGGTATTATATAAAAGTTCTCAATCACCACCAGTTTTTTCTGTATATTTATTTCAATATATTCAAGAAAAATTACAACAATTTTGAGCAAAATAGATGTATTTTAGGCCGTATTTGGTAGTGCATACTATTACCCGGTGACCGGTGGCGCAAAACCTTTGATATGTACATAGTTATATGTGTATACAGTGTATACGAGTATACGGTGTAGGCGACGATAACAGTTGCCTGTAAAAATGCGAAGTCTCGGTAGTGGGTTATAGCACCAGCGGTAAACCTACTTTGCGGTAGTTATATTATACCTACAGATAATTATTGATTTTAAGGGGATGTTTTAAAGGTTTAAGGTAGAGAATGAAATTAATATAAGAATTAATATATATTTTTTTTAATTATGGAGTCAATAATAATACATTGAGTTTTAATTTAGGGCGAAGTTTTAAAGGTAGGCGGTGCCTACCTTGCCTACCCCGACCAGCCGCCACTGGAGCTAAGTAAGAATGTTCATAAATATGTTGCCATCTTGTAATGGTAAATGTAGAAATTTTCAAATGAACATATTCATGTTCTCTGCTAAAACTTCTAATGAAACAAACAGCTGAATCACCCTCTATATAAGCTATTTTCTTCTAGTTTCCGAATCATGTTAGTAAATAATTATTACAATACACTATTTTTCGTCGAAACAAAATGTCTTCAACATGTTGGTTAACTACTCCAAGTTACATATTCATACCGAACATATTGCACACTTCAACAACTCTTTTTACTAGTTACCAGGTATTTCAATGAGAATAATATTATGTAAAGAACAAACATAGATATTCCATGATATTTAAATACAATCCCCACATGCCGTCAATGCTAGTATGGAAATAGTCGTTATAGCAACGACCAGACAGGCGTTCAAATGCTAAAGTATACGTCAACAGAGCTTAACTTATCCAATTAAAGCTCGCCTGCTTTATATCTTACTAACGAGCTCGGGAACATGCACTGATAAAGAAAGTCCTCATTAACTTGCGAACGCCTAATCTACAGTAATATATCCAACTGTAACTCCGCACGTATACCGCATGCACCATAGGAACTTAGGAACAAACCATTCACATTCTGATAGAGAGCTTTTCAATAGTTTCGCCGATATAAATGTTATTGTGCTATTAGATTACTTTTAATGGTTTTCTAAAGAGTGTATCTTTAATAATTCTTATGGATTATAAAAACAGCAGACTCATGATAAATTTTATAATAATATCTCTATTATTACGGATGTTTATTATCTTGAAATTAGCAAATGTAATATCGCAACATCTCTACAGGCACATGCCTATCATATTATTAGTCTATGGACAATTGCATAACAGCGAACTGTCGTATATTTAAGGTTATGAAGTATAACACGTTATGGTTCGTTGTTCTTATTTTATTCATTTTGTTATAATTAACGTTTCTTTATTAGTAATTTAAAAGCACAAACATCATATTATCGGCCCAGAGTACCTACCTACCAGTAATAGAATTTAAACTTGGAAATAAAGAAATTATAACAGGAATTAACGCGGTTAAAATAGTTTCAACACATTTATCTGTGGAAAAATACGGTATATCACAGTTTGATGGAAAAGACTATAGTCATTGGAGGTTTCGTATGAAGTATTATAGTATAACTATAGTGCGGTGTGTTTCAAATGAGTACATAAAAGATAAAAATACTGCTTATGAAATGTGGAAAGCCTTAGAACAAGTATTCCAACGAAGAGGAATTGCTAGCCAATTATATTTAAGACGAAAACTTCTAACTCTGAGGTTTAATGAAAATGATTCACTGGAAAATCATTTTATTAAGTTTGACGACACGATTCGAGAACTTAAATCAGTCGGTGCAACAATTGAAGAGGTCGATATAGTATGTCACTTGTCGTTAACACTTCCAAAGCGTTATGATGTTATAGTTACGGCATTGGAAACTCTTGAAACACAAAGGATTAGTCTTGAGTTTGTAAAAGGTAAGCTTTTAGACCACGAAGAAGACGAATGGCGAAACAAGTAATTAGAAAAGTGAGTTCAAAATAGAGCTTTTAGTTCTAGTAAACAAAGTGCAGCTTCATCTGATACTAAGAAAAGCGAGATAAAGTGTCATAATTGTGGTAAATCAGGACGTTATAGGAAAAACTGTTGGTTTAAAGATAAACAAGAACAGCCGATTCAATCGGAGGTTGATAAAGAAATTGTGTCATTCATAGCCGCATTTAATTGTACAGAAACAGCGACAAATGGAATGCAAAATTCTAACATATGAGGTGTACAATAAAAATTCAAGAAGCTTAGATTATACACAAATAGTTCTACTCTAAAAGGAGCGAGGGTATTTGAGAGAAAAGTAGCTCTTCAATTGAATCGGTAAATGTATAATCAACATCTGCAATAAAAAGTAAATTAAAAAAACAGATAAATTTTACACAGTTCAGAGCTGATTGTGCATATTGTAATTTATAGCGTTACAAACAAGTTTTCAGTCAAAAGGAGTGATAACTATATCACTTTAAATATTGGTTGCAAAAATTTTATTAAAAAAACTGTACATTCGAGGAAATCATTTCTAAGAGCATACCACGAAATTTATTACTTCATTAATTAAATCCTCACTGAGCTTATTGTATGCAGTAGCACTAAAAACAAGTTTTCAGTGAACGAAATTTAAACAAATGCTAGTTACATTGAGCGATTTGATACTAAGAATTCAAAAGTACTCGTATATATTAATATCAGTAGTTACTCCCAGTTGATTTACGATAGCGAAACTAAGGGTTGTGTTCTTGTTTATCAGTTCATCGATGGAGCTTTTATTGATACATTCTATCATATGGGTCCTAGGGCACTCAGGATTCAAGAAAATCGAGAGAACGAACTGGCTGACTAGACAGGCCTCATCTAATGCAACACCAGAGATATTGGGAATAAATCCCTAAACAGGGACATATAGTATGAAATTCATAACTCTCATCTTCATTCCTGTCTCAAGAAGCATAACACTAAAATCGGAATTGACTATCAAAAAGAGGAGTTAGATTACGGTTTAGATTGTTTGACAGCTTCAACAAAGACACTAAGGAATTCTGGGCTGTTCGGCTGTCATGAAATTTTCTAGATGAAGAAAACTTTGATTAGGAAGGTACGCAATGACCCAGTTTTGAGATCGTCATCACTGTAAATATCACGCACTTAACGTTAAACTTCTTATGGAGTGCTAAGTTCGTCTGTGCGATACTGCTTCAAACTATATAGTAAATATACCGGATTTCAGACGAAAATGCGAAATCTGTGGCTTTAATGAAGATTTGTACAAGAACATAGTATAGACAACTTGACCCATTTATAGAATACATTATTCTACTTTTTCCTTTTACTTATTTCTACCTTCTGAAAACCAATAAAAAGAAGCCAGAAATAATCTCATGAGATATTTCCCTTTCCAGTTAAATTATTGGCTTTAAGTGGCTCTGGATAGGGTTGTTGAATTAAAAGAGCCTTTAATCTGGTAATATTACTGCTTTAAAGCAATTAGATAAAACGTTGATTAAAAACTGAAGGAACAAGTGTTTTAAATTTGAACGAGCTACCGTTCGATAACAAACTTGAACTGAAAAAGTTTGTTTTTGACAAAATGAATAATGCAATCCACTTAACGTATATTTGAATAATATATGTATACTAGTGGGGAACGTGTTATAAAATGAATTGTAACGATTCCACCTTATATTTCTATAGGACTCACGTACGTTACCAATATTTTACACTATGACTTTTTTATTTCAATCCCCTAAAGTATGCATATCTGAGAAAGTTGTTGAAAATTTCCCACAACGGCAAATCGTGGCCCACATATAGGTGATAAGGGTATATATGCGGTAAAGTACAGTGCCGTAAATTTCATTTGGGGCCAAACCCTACTATACTATTCATTACTTAAGTCTACTAGATTATTTATTCTCTCTTTACCATAATCTGTCGTGCTTTAAAAATTAATTGTTAACGGTCGCCGCGTCTTACGAGTTTGAAATAAACGTTCCTGACTACACTTTCTAGGGCTTATTAGCAATATGTGATTATATAAGTGAGATGGTATTTTCATGAGTCCAACGAATCAAATCAGATTGTTTGTTTGCTGATGAAGATACCTAAAAGGGCTGTCAAGATACTGATTTACTGGAAAAGACAAGTGGAAGATGAAGATGAACCTGCAATGCATCCATCAGCAGCACATGAAGCAAGAACCCTTCCGAATGCGGTATTACGGTCATTTGTTAGAAGTAATCGTAAACGAGAGTGAATATTCCTCCTGAATATTTATTCTGCGATACTTCTAAAAGCATCGTCACTGGTGATATTTCCAAGCTATTTCATCTTACTTTATTCAGTTTTAAAGCACTGCAGCACTGATTTTGGTGAAATTAGGCTGATTATCGGTTGTTCTCTGCTACAAAACATAGGCATTATTGATCGAAACATTTGTCTCCAGGAAATTCGTGCAACAAAATTGCCATGCTCAGAAATACATGCCTGTTTCTGTTATCTAAACTCTATTTCAATAATCCTCATAAACCAGAGAATTGGAGTAAAATATATTATGTAGGAGAATTAATAACTCATTTTAAGTATGGTTGAGTTCAAAGGTCGAATGACCTGACTAACTGACCAAGAGGATACAAATTAATATGATGAAAACTTGAACTGAACTGAATTAGAAAAACAATAAAAACTCAAAACGTTGCTTCGGATTTTGATAGATTTTTTGTCTCGTTCAACACTAATCCTGACCCGACAAGAAAGGACCAAAATGATTTCCGGACAACAAAAAAATTATTAACGTCAATATTATCCTTTACTTACACAATAACAATCATTTTTATTTCAAAATTATGTTACAACATAAAATGAAATTACATTAATTAATTAATTAGTTGTGGTGTACCTACCACAACCACAAAAGTACTACACTGATACAAACATTGTGTATTTTTAAATGGCATTAAAATATTCGGACAAACTATATGGTTCTAAATATACTAAGTAGATTTTAATTTATTTTTTAAATAATTTAATAGGTTGAATATTTTTTATTCTATTTGGTAACTTATTGTATAATTTTATACACATATAAGGTGCATTATTAGTGAAGAGATTTAAACCATTAACTGTTCTTGTGTTATCCTCGTGGGTCTCAGATAAATCATTAAATTTGTGCCTATAGTTAATGAAAAAATCTAAACATTTTTTTTTATTGAAACACCCCTCTACATGATTGTAAATAAGACATTTTATTTAGTATTCTTATATACATCGTTTTTGCACCACAAAGATACTTTGCCCATTACTATCTTTACCCCAAAAAATAATACCACATTTCATACGAGATTCAAAGTTTGCATGATACAAAATTTTTAATGTTGCTTTATTGAGATACTGACCTACAACTCGTAAAGCATAGCAGACAGAATTCAATTTATTTACTAATGAATTAATATGACTTGTCCAATGTAAAAATTCATTGATGATAATTCCTAAGAATTTAGTTTGTGTTCCAAGTTCTACTTCAGTATTTAAGTCAAGTGCAACTCCTTTCGGTTTTGAAAATGTATTTTGTTTAGTTCTAAATAACATAGCATTAGTTTTTCCAGAGTTAATAATTAATTTATTTTGAGTGCACCTTTGTGAAAGGTTAACATAGAAATATCTTAAGTCTCGCTCCAAGTGATTTATATTTTGACCTCCTATAAGAACGTTAGTGTCATCAGCATAATTTACTATTGTCAGATTTTGTTCTTGTTTCAGATTATGTACTTATGTCAATAAAATAAACTAGAAAAAGAATAGGACCAATAATGCTTCCCTGTGCAACACCAAACCTATGCAATTTCATTTCCGAACAGGCAGTTTTTCCATTTTTGGATATTGATACTAGTTGATCTAAAAAGTAGTTTGCCTAAAAGACCTCACTCTGGAAGGAAAGTAATGACATTGATATATTCTAACCCCTCGTTGTCATCGGTTTACAACGAAAACCAAACAACTGGCATGGACTTTTGAGCATGGTAGGGAATCACTCAAAGAACCATTTTGAAAATTCTGCAGATTCATCTTGGTAGATGCTAATGTAGAATGTTTCGTTCGTTTTTGGACCTCTGAGATAGGATGTTGTGCTGGTCCGGATTGTTACTGGATTCATCATAAGGAACCTCAGTCCAAGCATACTCAATGCAACGACATAAAAAAGCACACTACAACCTAAGATGTGTGATCTACATAGTCATTTGGAATATTTTGGGACCCACAAAGAACCCTATTGATTGATTAAAGGTGCGTTTCTATAACTTTTTCTGAGAGGTGTATACGGCAGCTTGTTAACAGATGGTTTTTCGCCGTAAAAATCTAAAAAGTACTTTATCTCGAAACCGGTCTATTTTATCGATATCGAATAAGAGCATAATGTTTAAGCTATTTAAAAACTGCCTCAAAATGTCAGTAGCATTAAAAAAAAGGGGGTTAACAATCTCTACGTCAGTACGCCCATGCGGCCTTAATGAAATGCCATTTTTTTAAATAGGGTTACTGAAATTGAATTCTACGAGGCGGTTCAAAATTGATCATTAAAAAACTGAATTTCAGGTATAGTCTTTAAGGACTCATAACTTTCCAGCGAATGCCGATTCGACAAAACTGGCTGGCTTTATCCAACAACCCCTCGTTTTAATTATGATTATATGAAAAACATATTTTTAAGACTTACATACACTTACACTTATTTAAATGCCCATGCATGTTGTACGTTCTTTCAAAAATGGGTATGGTAATAAACATAAAAGACAAAAAGTAGAGAAAAAGTATCCCTTAGTGGCACGTCTGCATTCCCAGTCGTGTGTTAGAAGTTTTGCGAGTTTTCGGTTTTACCTTAAAGTAGCTTTATACGCTGTCTGAAAGTTAATGAAAAGAAGCCACTTTAAAAGAGACAGTGGTCTGTGAAAAAATCATAAAATTATTATTATTATTTTAAAGATATTGCAGATGAAGAATGGCTTTCAAGAAGTTGTATGAAACTTTAGGTAATCGGAAAATTATTGTTCTGAAGTTGGCTGTAATCTGGTATATTATGGTTTAACACATTTTCTCTATAAAGTTTTAATTACTTAAATTTGATGATGTATGTGACTATGAATTATTAAAAGCTCTCTCGTAATGCATTCGATCCAAATCTGGAAGAAATAATTTCACTTGTTGGTACGTACGGTGAAAAATGCAATTTTGAATGAACGGCTACTTCTTCGGGAGACTGAAATCCTTGAAGACTCATTTTTGATTTTCGGAAAGTTAAAAAAACCGTTAGCAGATGGAAGTTGGCACCACACAGCAGATGATGTTGTTTTATTGAAAATATAATTATCTTGCGAACTATGTGAGAATTTGCATTGTTTTGGTGTACCATGATTCGTTGATTTTGCAAAGCTTCCGACAGACTAATCTATTTATTGTACCAAATTTGTTAAGTGAGATACAGATTTTCCTGACCCTTTTGCAGACTTTCCACGGACGCCTGTGGCACACAAATTTTTTGTCGTGTATTTTTGAAAACCAATTTAACTAGTTAAAAAGCTAAATATATCATTTTTACAGTGTAATTTTTGTTGACCCTTTTTCTACTATGCAGCAGGTTGTCCGATAAGGATGTTCACAAAATATTCATTTATTTTGTCAAGATCCTCCAAATGTTGCGGTATACTTGTTTTCTCTTTGTCATAAAGATTCATATGTCTTATATTTTCCAATTATTCTTAAAATTGTTTTATTGAACACGATCCTGTAGGAAAGATCTTTTTAACCCTTCACTGGTCGCTACATTTTATTTTACATGACTGGACGCTTGGCGTATTTTGTCACTTAACTAAAGGTACCTAATTTCATGTGAATCGGTACCTTTCCTATGCATACAAGACACTATGCTGGGAGGATATATGTGCGATAACCCCCGGCCGATGGCTGGAAGTTAAGGATTAAGCGAATAGTCTCCATCGACAGACCCTGTATTATTCGCAGTTTGCGGGAATGTTATGTTATGAATCCACTACTATTTTAAATAATACATTATACACTGTATCAATTTAAAAACTACTTAATACTAAACTACTTCTTTAAAATCTAAATTTCAAGTCTTACAATTTGGTATACCCAATCGTTTTCATTCCAACTTTTTTCCTGTAAGTATTGCAATTACTTTATCAGATCTAATTTGTCGTAGCACTCACCCTTGTTCCTGAAACATATGGAGACCTATAAGGATTTGGAAGCTTAGTAAAAGGAAAAGAACAGCAAACACTATAGGCCATTTAGGCGTTCGTATAATTTAATTTGGCTTAAGGTATGTTTATCTAGGTGCAGGCTCAAATTAAATGGAAATTATGCTGTTAGTTTTATTAAAGTGGCGACAATCTTAATGGTAATAGAATAGTAAAAAGGATGAGGGTGAGTCGGATCGGGATCAACCTAGGTAATATAGTTTTTCCTTAACATAACAAAAATAAGAATTTCAATGCCTTTTTCACAATATTTACATTTATTTAGCAGGTGAGTCTTGCCTACATCCACCATTATACATTATGCAACTGTCAAAATATGTCGAGATATTGAAAAAGTGATGATTTCACGGTACTCTAATTTGAAGAGGAATGATAAATTCAACTTTCGATAGAAAGGGTTGGACTGAATCGGAAAAACTCTATAGGCACGTATTAAGTTCTCCTCTGACAATAATATGTATGTGGCGACATCTAATGTGAGTAGCTAATATGGCTGGTGAAACAAAGTGCACCAACGATGACTGGACAAAAAGTAACAACCCTATTAAATTGTATTACCAACAATAGATTCCCAAATTCCCTAGCGGGAGGCTTTATTTACAAATTGCTTGTTACATATTAATTAAATTTGCTTCACACTATCATGCCTTCAATAGACGGACAGTTTCGTTAATCCACAACTCTTCAATAATGATCAGCAGCCAACGTGATTGGCATCACCGCGGATACTAGCACGAGATACCGAATGCTAATAAGATGTATGTGGCGACATCTAGTTTGAGCAGGCAATATGCGCGGTTCACAAACGATGGCCGTACAAGCAGTGACAACTCCTTTAAATCCTGTTGCCAACACTAGATACGCCCGAATTGCCGTTTGTGAACTTTATTTCACCGGGCATATTGCCTGTTCACACTAGATGTCGCCTCATACATCTTATTGCCATTAAGTATCTCGTGCAAGTATAAGCTTTTCGTAGTAATTTTTGATCCCCAAATATTGACTGAACTATAACTAGACAATCAAACGTATACATTTAATGTATGTTAGTATGGGAGTCTGACCCAACTAGCAATTCGACATTCTTAAAGAACTAATATATTTTATAATTATTTTATTGCCGCTTAGTTAAGACTTTTTTGTTTTTTAAAGTTTCGTTTCGTGACTAAACTGCTGTGTTAAACTTTTCTGTGAGAAAAATTGTTTTAAGAACGTTCTTGCAGCAAAATAATAAAATAGTTATAAAATATGATATTGTAACAATTTTATAAACGTTTATAAAATACTTTTTGTAGGACGAATTTGTTCCGAATGATAAATGGTTTTAAAAGCATTTTGTAAAAGTACTAGTCTGGAATAACTTGTTCCGTTAAAAACAATTATAAAATTATTCTGTTAAAGTACATTTCGTAATAATAAAATAGTTTTTTTATTGTCGTTGTTAAGAGCGATTTGTTTTCTGCAGCAAATTTGTGCACAAATTAATAATTACAAAATTGTTTTTTAGTTATTTTATTAAAAAAAATAAAAAAATAAATATGTTGCCAATGCATATTTTATAAAATTAAAATGCTGTCATAAACATTACCTCGAACTAATATATAACATAGTTTTATTTATTTTCAACTGATATTTACTGTTATATCATACACAGGTTTCAAATGTTGTCCAAACGAAAAGCAGTTGTGCATTTAATAGAAAATTAATTACAATATTATAAATTATCAAAGGCAAAACATTAGTGACTATAATAAAGAGTAGCAAACTGTAATGGAATCTGATCAAATTAATGACAATTTATAAGACACCAAATATTTTGGTGACTGATAAATTCTCAGGAGGAATTATTACTAGATGGTGAGCGGGTAGCCGAAATAGAGAATTGGTGATCAATATCATGCTTCAAGCACAAGTGAGATAGAAAAAAATGCAAAACTAAGAGAAAACATGCGAACATGGGCAGTATCAAATAATGTTCCGCATTTTTCCCAAAAGAAGCTTTTTGCTATACTCAATAAACACATGCCAAATTTTCTACCTCAAGATCCTCCAACTCTCTTAAAGACACTCAACAAACCGTTTTAATAACGGCAGTTATAACATACATAACATAAACAAAGGGCTCAATTTAGGTTATGTTTAAATTACTCCCGTAAAAGCTAATAAGAGAGTAACTATAAAAGCATTTTGTTTTATAAGAACACATTAAAAGCTTTTATAAAACATATGTTAAACTTTGTTTTGTAGAACTCTGTTTACTATTTTATTATTATTCCAATATTGAGACGATGCGACACACGGCGGCGACTCACACAAACATCAAAGTATCAAGCACGAATACTTCAAGTAGACAGGACTAGACTTGATTAATTTCTATACATTTTATCTTATATATTTTTTGCAGCACCTTTTAATTAAATTTTGATTTTTTAGAGCATTTATATACAAGCTTGTTTTACCATTAATTTATTTTAAATAACGGCAAACGATTACTAAATACATAAAACTTCAAGAAAAATACTTGTAATTAGCTTCATTATTCATTATCAAGCTTAGTGATCGAAATATATTTTTTTTACACCATAACTGGTTTATAAAAAATTCTTCACGTTTACATAAAACATAGGTACCTATAGTACGACACAGTTAATATACGCTTTTAAATGGGCTATCCATATAAAAGTGTATCATTCTTAACTGTGTCGTACTATACCTACTTATATTTTGGCTAGTATCCATATGATAGATATAAAAGAATCATATCATTCTTTCTTATGCTATCAAAGGGGTTTCAGGTAATATTAATTTTATATTACATTTCATTTGCACTTAAAATATTATGAGATTTATGTTTCTTAACGAATACACCCCTGTATAAAACAATTCTGCAGTTATTTTGTAATAGCTATCTAAAGAGCATACTCGTCTGGGTTGAGATACTTTTGTTTTATAAGCATCGTATAAGGAAGAAGCCATTTTTGGTTTCTTTAAATTGTTGGCCATGTTGACCAAACTTTTAAAATTAATATTTTTTATAATTTGTAAAATTATCTTAGCTAATAAGGTATACAGAATCAGTCATTACATAATGAAGGATATCCCAAAAGATTATTTTCAACAATAAGTAACAATAAGAAAAATATTTTATATAATTTATAAAATCTAAATTCATTAATTTACATAATTCGCGAGGCGCATTAAAATTTTAGTAATAATATACAATATATTTAACAGTAAATTTTGTTTCGCAGCCAAATCTGCTCATGGGTGAATTTTATCTGACTTATCTTATTATTCATTATTAGGTATTATAGCGTTTTATATTATTTTTACCTCCATGATTATTCAGATTTTATTAATGTGTACCAACAACAATGCATAATAATTATAAAATACTTTTGTGTAAAAAGGTATTTTAAAAAACATTTATATCCTTTAACTGTTTCCGTTGATAGCAAAAATGTTGCAATTGAGGCTGTTATAAAAGAGTTATAAAATATGTTTGTAACAGTTTTATAGTAGTTCTACAAATATGTCGTTTTGATCTAGTAACAGAGCTATAATAAAACTGTTTTATAACAGTTTTATTTGATTATTATTATTTATAAACGTTCTAAAAACTATTGTATAATAGCAACAAGCAACATTTATAGAACCGTTAACGAGTCGATTTGTTTTATAAATCTGCGCCTTTTTCGTGTTTATAAGGCGCGTAAGAACGTTGTGAAAATGTTTATAAAACATATTTTATAAACGTTCTTACAGCAATTAAAAAAGTTAAATTGTTAGTTGGGGACTTAACTCTGCCTCATTTATTGTTCGGCTAGGCTCGGGGTCGTCTAGTTGTTGCTGCTCTTGTCTTTAATGCTGGATATTCCTTCGTCAGAATTAACTCTGCGTGGTGCAACATACAACTCCAATTTAGAAAGATATGATATGAGTGAAAAAACCGCTGCCATCTAGCGCTATAGTAGTAAATTATTGATTAAGGAAGTGTCTACACGCATCCGGAGAAGAAGAATGAAAATCTTCAATTGCCCAATCATCACAACCAGATGGCAAATTTTGTCCCTAGAACTCCGGAGAAAGCAGGATTCATAATGATTTCTTGGTTTATATAAATACAATACACCCGACGACTGTTTCGTCGATCCACGACTCTTCAGTGATATTGCCACGATATCACAAATGAGCAAAAATGTATCTAGAACTATAATACACTGGTAAAATACTAGTCAGATAAATTGCTGCATTCAGCCGGACAAACAGAATAGAAATCTTCAAGTGCTCAATCGCTACAACCAAATGGAAACTTTTGTAAAACCCATCAATTCGACGAAACGGTCGTGTGTGGCATGGATGTTGCCTGCTGTATTTTGTTGAGGTGGGTAAGTGTTTGAAGATTTCGTTCTTCTTCAACCTGCTGCTGTCATTGCTTAAGATCTTATTTATCAGTATTTTGAATAATTTTTCCTTAACTCTACCATTGTTATGCTACACTTTATAAACTGAAAAAAGGAAGTGCTTAATTCCAACTTATCGCTTGCTTTTACTTATTTCACTTAAATGTCAGAAGTTCACCAATAGTCTGGTAAATATATCCAATTGCAAGAAATCTTTGCACAATCAAAAAACAACGACAGAATGTAGAATCCAATATTGTTTGTTACCACTCACTGGATTGAAACGAATTTTGAGCACAATAAAATAGGATAAACAATAGAAAAAAACAAAAATATCCAACATCTACTACTACCAGACATGATTGATTCCTTTTTATTTTATTGTCTGCCATTTACGATTCAATAAAGACTTTTTGGTTGGTAACTCCATGTTGTTCAATAAAAACAAGATAATGTACTTTTACTGCTATTGTAAATTTTGCAGTAAACGTACATTGTTATTGTTATATGTTTTACAAGTCCAGCTATAACATGTATATTATAAAGTGTGCAACTTAGTGAAGAGAATTGTTTTGTCCACATTTTATTGGTGTTTAAAAATGGCGACATACAAAATGTTGTTCACTTCCATGGCAGTGCCATTTTTTATTACAAGATTAACTGTCTGCATTGTAAAATTTCGATTATTATTTACCCAAATATTATTTTCGGGTAGTCAAAATTGATACGCTTAAATAAATTAGAAAGTTCTATAGAATATGTAAATTGATTTGAATCTGAACGCAATCTGTGTACAGAATTATATTGGCTTAGATAGTACAACTCCTTTAGATTATTTATTATTTTTACGTAGTATTTAGATGCTAAAATAACTTACCAAAAAATACTACTACTACTACTATACTATTGATCTATCCAAGGCCTTTGACACTGTTACTCATGAATTGGTAATTAAAAAATGAGATAATATTGGTGTTCGAGGCATTGGCCTGGATTTATTTTCAAGCTATTTACATAATCGGAAGCAAATGGTTAAAATAAATGACATATTAAGTGACCCATTGCCTTGCTCATATGGAATCCCACAGGGAACAGTTATTGGTCCTCTATTATTCAATATATATGTCAAAGATTTATTAAACTTCGAGTTGCCTGGAGACCTGCTTTGATTTGCAGATGATGATACAGTATTCTTAGTAGAAGGCAAAACGTGGCATGATGTAGGACAAAATATAAAAACTGGTCTTCAAATAATAACGCAATGGTTTGACAAATATCGTTTAACCATTAACTTCGAAAAAACTGTGTATGTTCCTTTTGCAAATTACGTAAGCACACTACCAGTAGGTAATGATATTAACATTCATTTGATGCAAAGAGATAGGAGTTGTAGTGTAAGTAAAAGGGACTATGTTAAGCATCTAGGCATTATAATTGATCAACAATTGAAATGGGATATTCAGATACAAACGTTGGTTAAAAAAATACGCTCTTTTCTATACATTTTGAAAAACACAACGAAAATTTTATCAACAAAAGAAAATGTATGTCTTTATTATAGTTTGGTACAATCGTTGTTATCTTATGGAATTGTGGGTTGGAGTGGAGCATACAGAAGCAATCTTGAACCTCTACTTATCATACAAAAAAGAATCTTAAAAATTATTTTTCATTTGGATATTTGTTATCCAACAGAAGAGCTGTTTAAGGTTGCTAATGTGCTAACTATTCGACAGATGTTTTATAAGAGTGCTGTAGTCCATCTTAATAAATCAAATCAATTTTTAGGAAAGCTTGATCATAATTATTTAACGCGTGATAAAAAAAGAGATATTATTAGGGAACCTGTATGTAAAAAAGCAATCGGCCAGAGATCTCATGCATATATTAGCCATAAGGTGTATAATCAAATGCCATTGGAATTAAAGGATAAAATTAATTTCAAGAATTTTAAATTCAAACTAGCAACTTGGTTGAAGTCTGAATATATAGAAATTTTACTGCTGGGTGTCTGTTTTTAAGGCTTTTATATTGATACGTGAGATTTTTATTTGTGTATAACCTTCGATTCACTCCTACGGATGGATGAAGGGGGAGAACGGGAGAAAAACATGTTCATCTCTAATTTTTTGTGTTCATTTCTAATTTTTAAGAATAATTAAATGTTCATGTAAGTTATAAAACATTATTGGGTAGAATGGGATATATTATTTGAAGGACTGATAGTGCGTGAGCAACCGTTTGGTGTCTGGTGGTGTTTGGAGGAAGCGGACAAACTTTACCAAGTTTTTGCATCCTCTAGGCACAGCTTAGTAAAATCAGGGCAATGCACATATAAGATTATATTTGTTTCTTTATTATTATTTATTTCGGCTTAGAGCAAAATAACTTGTATATATTTTAAGTGGATATTTGAAATAAATAAATTTGAATTTGAATACTCTTATTGTCGAGCTCTATTGACACAAACGTTTTCGCTTGGACACAGATAGACCTTCAGAACACAGTCCCGACTATTTTATTTTGCACGGTTAAAAATTTTTGATTTTAGAATAGTATATTGTGCAACGAACATGAAATCACATATATTTCCTACGAGTATGATCACATTTCATGTAAGTTTCACACTATACTTTTTCTACGACTGTTTTAAGCTTACCTATACTCGCCCTGTTGGCGTAAGCTTAAATACGATGAGTTAAAAGTATTAAATTGACTAGGTGGTGTTAAACGTATTCACTATCACTGGTTTTCATTATACAGGGTGTCCCATAATTAATGGGGCAACATTCACAAGGCTGAGGTGGTTTCCACTCGTTTGGTCGTGGGTTTTTATGAACTAAAATATCTACAAAAACACAAATGTTTTTTTATTGTCAATATTTAATTAAAAATAAACATTAGATAGCGGTATATGGAACAGATAATATATTATTTTTACTTTTATTTATTTACGCCCACAAAGCAATTTCATTTTTATAATTTGTCAGTTATTTATTATTGAGCCATAATATATAAAATTTTAATCGGATTCAATTATTAATTTCACGATCTGCTCTATGCCGTAGTTGTGTAGGTAGATATTTTGTTTTTCACATATTAAATTCGATATGCATTATATTAATGGAATAAAAACTGCATTGCAACGATGTGAAAATACTCTACTACCAATATTAAAACAGTTATTCAGAGATATTTTGCAACACTTCATTGTGGTAATCATCTCTAAAGATTTGAAGAAATTGTTCATGTCATCAGATATTTTGAAAAATTAGTTCTTGACTTGTTTGGTCTCCAGAACACATCAAATTTTATATTTTGATAAGTTTATTTGCCTGTTTAAGGTTTATCAAAATTAGTTCATCATATCGAACGGTTATGTCAGATTGAATATTTGTACCGGGTGTACACATAAGAAAGGACGCCGGCTCTATCTCGAAAACTAATCATGTTACGGTTTTAGGATTTTTTTTTTTTTTGTTTTAGTAAAGGCGGATAAGGGAAACCGCTGGAAAATAGTTTTAGTTTCCTAAAATGTCAGCTAGAGGGCGTAAATCTAACTCTAAATTGAAAAACACTGTTTACTTAACAATATACCTTACGTGAGTAAGTGTTAAACTTAATGAGGATGATCTAAAACGTTTTCATATAAACCTTTTTTCCCTATCTTAACTAAATGGTGGAGGAGCCGGAGAATGATGGTTTGTAAAAAGTTCTTGCCAGACTTACCCTGTATAGATAAAATCAAATAACTGTCAAAAAGATTATATTAATTTCGGGTATAGAATTTGGATCCATAAAGGGGTTAAAAAGGGCTAACACAAAAAAAGTCACAAACTTTTTATATAGAAGTACTTAACTAGTTGTATCTAACTTCTTCGCCAGTATAAAAATGAATGTCCAAAGGGCGTCTCTGAAAGTTTTGAAATGGGGGCTAAAATATCAAAAAAATGTATGTTATGTTACAAAATGAATCTGGACGTAAAATACCTTTCAAAAATTCAATAATACAAATTCATTATTACTGAAAAAAAGTTTTATTTTTGTATGGCGAGCTTCGTGCTTCAAGGGCACCAGTTTATTTAATGGATGATTACGTTTATTACACGTTTGGTGTGAGTATGGAAAAAGGCAAGTGATGATGAATTTACCCCCTTATATATCGTCTAATTCAAAACCAGGTGCAATAACCAGGTATCGTGGTGTAGTGTAGACCCATATTGAAATTTGTACACCTTGCTAGGTCGGTGTTGATCTGTACAGGGTGAGCAAAACTCGATGTCCCAGCTCTGTTATGAGCCAATGAAAAACGATAGAAAAATTCGGGAAAGAGATTCTTAAATAGGATTAAGTAAGCTCCATTTTAACCCATATCTCATTTTGTTTCCAAGTTTGGAAAGTAAATGACGTCATCAACTTTTTTTTCCAGAAACATACCTATATTTTTACATAGTTCAAAGGGGTTGAAGAAAAAAATGTGCTATCTTCATTCGTTAAAAAATTATAAGCAAATTTGTAGAAAAAAACTAATATGAAAAATTCGCAACCGTCACAACTTTTACACAAGTAGGCTTTGGAAACAAACTATAATTATATCTGTCAATACTTAAACTAATGGTTGACAAATGGTAATATAAGTCATATAAGTTAATGCCAAAATGTCCTTCGTCTTCAATCGGCTTGACAAATAACATGTCAACATTTTCGTTATGCGTAAACATTTTACATAAAATGCACACATTAAATGACGATAAAACTATTTGTCAACCATTAGTTTTATTATTGACAGATATAATTGCAGTTTGTTTCCAAAGCCTACTTGTTTAAAAGTTGTGAAAGTTGCGAATTTTTGATCATAGTTTTTCCTACAAATTTGCTTTTAAATTTTTAACGAATGAAGATAGCAAATTTTTTTCTTTACAAAAGTTGCTTAAAAAGCTCTTTTGAATTATATAAAAATATAGGTATGTTTCTGAAAAAAAAAAGTTGTTGACGTCATTTACTTTAGTTTCCAAATTTGGACACAAAATCAAATATGCGTTAAAATGGAGCTTACTTAATCCCATTTAAGAATCTCTTTTCAGAACTTTTCTATCGTTTTTCATTTTCTGATAACAGAGCTGGGACATCGAGTTTTGCTCACCCTGTACAACCATATAATGTAGTAGGTATACGTAATCTCTGTGTATGGTAATCTATTTACAACACAACGTGTCAAAGTGAGTTGAAGTGAGACCGTGTAGTGGAATAAGACATAACAGGAAGCACAGGGACATAAATTATTACATTAATTATTTGCTAACGATAAATTGCTGTCTTAGAAATGTCACTCCGTCTACGAAAACTTGTTGACGACGTTCTTAATTGGAACAATAACAACTGAATTGCTTTAATAAGATTTATTAGTGGATAAGGGATTGTAGACGGTGAACAAGACTGTTGAGATATTTTCTGTTGTGTACCTTATTAATTTGTGCATCTGGTGGGAAAAGTTGCAAATAAACATTTACGCTTCAATAAAATATTTCACTAATTAAATTTAATTAGAATTGTTTTCTCTGTCTCTCAATGGTAGATCTATCCAAACTTATTTAAACGATTACTTGAGAAATAAGCAAAATTCGAATTATAAAGAATAATAATAGCTTAGTGGGTTCGGACCATACAGGGTGATTCATTATGGTTGCAACAAACGAAAACTGGAGATTCCTGAAAACAATTCCAGCATTTTTTGCCATTGAACCCATGTCCGCAAATGCTTCGTTATCGAAATACAGGGTGTCCAAATTTAGTGGTCAAATTAACTTTTTTGTTAATTTCTCAAAAACTAGCTCACCGATTTTGACAAAATTTTACATGCATTTGAGGACAGATAACCTAAAATATTCTGAATTATTTTGGCTTTCATTAACTGTTCATTGGCGTAGATATAGGGGGCATTTGAATAAATTTTACACATAAATTAGTTAAACACAGCTTTGACAAGCTTCATTATTTTAAATTATTACTTTTTTAAAAAGAGCAACTTATAAGCTACAAAAAAGTTAATTACGTCGATGTTGTGGTTTCTACCATTTTTATGGAAACCGATAAATTGCAAGTTAATGGTAGATTTAAATCAAAATAACGTTTACCAGAAATCCAAATGAAAAATCAAAGTTGCCGTGGAAAACGATTTAATAATAACAAATTCCTTAACAACAAATTTTAAGGCCTATCAGTACAATTAAAAATTTAACAATAAAAAAACTAAACTCGATACTAAACTAAGAAAATTAATAACAACTGTGCAAACTGCCCTCCATTGACAGTAAATGCACATTTTACATCTTTCCACTAATGAATTTGTAGCACTAATAAGGATATTATGATTGTTTCTTATTTTCCTAGCAGCTTCATGAACTACCTCCAGTAGTTGGTTTTCATTTATAATTGGTACACTGTAAACCAATTGTTTCATGTACCTCCATAAACAGAATTCAAAGGATTCAGATCCGGTGATCCAATCAATCAATCAATCCAATCAAATTGTTTCCAAACAGTTGATTTAAAACTTTAGTTACTTGTCTACCAGCACGGTGCGCAGGGGCTCCGTCACGTTGATACCACATGTTTTGAACAATATTCAGAGATACATCATCAATAAATTCGGGCAAGCGGTTGTGTAGGAAAAGACTGTATTGATTTAAGTTTAAATGCCCATTAATTACGAACAACGGCAATAATTTATTGTTAAACATGCCACCCCAAACATTGATACTAAAACGTTCTTGAAAAGTTCGCGGCCTAATAGCACGAGGGTTGTTTAGAGACTATACATGTTCATTATGGTTTGTATTTATGCCATCTCTAGTAAAAGTTGCTTCATCTGACCAGAGCACTTTCTCTAAAAATCTTTCATCTTCTTGATGCTTACCAAGAACCCAATTACAAAATAGTAGGCGCCTTTCACGGTCTCCAGGATGTAGGGCCTGGACATCTTGATGATGATAGATTTAATAGTCTCCAAACAGTTGTTCGAGGTAATGCCATTTGAGTTGGTATTCTTATAGTGCTTATTTTCGGATCGTCTAAAACTAAATCCACTATGTTTTCTTCAGTTTGAATATTTAGACGATGCGGTCGTTTGTTAACTCTGGGTAAAAGGCTCCCTATCGTTCTAAGCCTGTGAAATGTAGCCGTCCATGTTTTGTGATATGGATGACGTCTATTAGAATAACTAATTTGGTATTCTCTGGCCGCTGCTCTTGCATTTGCATTACACAAACATATTCTTCAATTGAAAAACTCATTTCAATTTAGAGAAAAACATTCGCAATATTAAAAACAACTACGAAATAATAAAACATGCGCAATGCCCCCTATATCTACGCTAATGAACAGTTAATTAAAGCCAAAATAATGCAGATTAATTTAGGTTATCGGTACCCAAATGTATGTAAAATTTTGTCGAAATCCGTTAGCTAGTTTTTGAGACATGAACAAAAAAAGTTAATTTAACTACTAAATTTGGACACCCTGTATCTCGATAACGAAGCATTTGCGGACATGGGTTCAATGGCAAAAAGTGCTTAAATCACTTTCAGCAATCTCCAGTTTTCGTTTGTTGCAACCATAATGAATCACCCTGTATATTACTGTGTTTTTGATTGTAATGATTCAGCTGCTTTTTTTTTCACGGACGCCTATGGTATATAAATTTGTTGTTGTGTATTTTTAACACCAATTGAACTACGTAGTTTCCGATTAAAAATACTTGCTTTCCTTTAAAACATAGAGGGCGCTAGTCACACAATGTCTAAGCGGAATGAAGTGAAGTTATGAATGAAATAACTTTTTTGATGTTTACTTTAGAGACTTGGTAATTACAAAACAAGATAGCTCGTTTATTACCCAACAAAAAAGGTACTCTTCAGAAAAATTATAGAAAATTTCTCCCATTACTTCTGGCACAACCTGTATATATAATATGAAGAGATAAAAATTTGCATCATCATAATGTCAGTCGTTGAAAATTTCAGCGCACCCACGGAGTTCCAAATATTCTCTGATTGATGATTTTACAAAAAAAAAAAAACGTCTGATCAAAGCAGCCTTTACCAAAGTTTAATTACAAGCCTGAACCATCCTGAAGTTAACTCAGCTTACTAATCGTTTAAATAATTTAAGGAAACACTTTCAGTAAATTAACTACTTAACCCTTGTGAATACATATAATGCTAGAATACTTCACAGAGTAATTCACGTAAAATACAACATGCATTTTCCATGTACCAATAATTTGAAGCCTAAATGCTAACTAAATAAAGCTTAAAGCTGTATAAACGATCGATCATGCAAATGAGTACACCTACTTATCATTCTGTACCGTACAATTGAAACTCATATCATTACCCATTATATGTTGCCATTTGTTCACGTCTTTGACTAATAACATGTTTCAAAATGTATGTAGGTACTATACTATAAAATGTTAATATTGCATTTGAACTGAAAATCTTTGCCTATAATTTATCACAACGTACGTTACAATTTTACATGGAATTGCTGCCTGTACCTACCTAGTTTATGTATTTTCACACTAAATTACTGTTTGGTCGCCATGGATCGGCGGCATTGTCCTCAGTTCGATCCCGATGATGTTTCTCAGCAAATAATTTGTAGTATTGAAGCACATTTCCACATAAATATAGACAAACAAAACATTAGGATTTGATACCAACTTAAAAAATTCCAAAATCCACAGGTTGGTGCAGGTTCTATTCTGAGAAAATCCGTTCTCTTAGCGTTCTCTCTTGACTTTGTTTTCATGCTGTTCTTCACTTCGAGTTTCTCATTTCACAGATTCGCGTCGTTTTATTTATATTTCTTTTACAACTTAGCGCTGTTTCTTCCTTCTTTCGGTCCTTGTTTGATATTTTCAATTTCTTCTCCTCTATACTGCTAATCCACTTTGGAATTCGCTTTTTTCTAGTCAACACCATTAGCCATCAATGAATTCTTTCTGCTGGTACTGTTTTATAGGATTCACTATAACTGAGGGGGTACGAAGTCAAGTGGTCCAAGTAACAATTTTTGAAAAAGCGAGCTATGTGCATAAAATGAAAGCTAATATAACAGTTTATATCATGGCAAAAGGGACTGAATACATTTTGTGGCGATCACGCCGCCGACTGACATTTGCAGACATACTTCAGTCGCTTCTGACTTGATACTCCGTGCTAATTCGACAAAATGACACTAGTGACAGAAAAGGAACAAGAGATTCCTTCGCGCGTTTTTACAGCTTCTACAACATGTTTATGGTTCACTAAATGCTTTAAAAATCATTATAATAATATTAAGTTCAACAAACTTAATAAAGTGTACTTGAGTGTATTAAAACAATTGACAAATCATTTTTTAATACATGTGATGCCATCTAAGACTTTTCAAATAAACTACCAAACAGAATCGTAAATATTGTTTACTGTCAAAGGGAACTAAGTGCACTTGGACCACTTTGCCTATTATTTAGAGTGTTTAACTTTGGACTTATAACGTTGGAGTCCATGATTTGGCTACTGGCACTGGTAACATGTCTATGTGGCAGAAGGGGAGGCATCTAAAGACCCTCAGGAAATGTTGTCTTGTTTTCTGAAATATCTAAAATGCTTACCTCAAACTGTTACGCATATAGACGCATTTAGCAATGAGTCTGGCCAGCCAAATAAAAACAAAAATTTTGTGAAATTCTGGACATACATTGCACAACATGCCCACATCAAAAGCATCGAGCATCGCTTCCTTGTTTCTTGTCATTCATTAATGGAGTGTGACTAGGATTTCAAAAGGAAACAGACCAATATTTTCACTTCTGATAAATGGTTCCACTTTGTGGGAGGGGTTAGTCGAAAATTTATTATTGTTAAAATGCAGCCAGAAGTTTTTAAATCGATATCTCATATGGACCGCTATATGAAACCGCAAATATTATAAGCCTAAGTAAAATGCAATGGTTGCACTTTGAAAAGGCGCATCCTTATTAGCTCTTTTAGAAGGAAGTATACAATCAAGATACAACTTTTGAAGTTGTTGATTTCAGATCGAAAAATGCATCTGAACCTCCACGGCTACAGCCCACAGATATTGCTTTGCCTACTATCTATATCTATAACAACCCGCCAAAAATAAACTTGCGAAATATCAAAACTTATTGCAACTTTTTCCTTTTATTCCACCTGTCCACCATAAATTTTATAAAGACCTATCATATATCATATGAAGGAAAACGAACAAGAAATCAAAAACCACGAGAGAATGAGAACCAATGTAGGAACTCAGATTTTGAAGGCAACTTTAATCAGGTACCGACTCCGAATAATTATGTATCCATTTTGTGTTAAATATTAAAAATTAAAAAATGATTGTAGTTTTATAATATTTGTGTATTATCTTTACGTACAAATATTTTGTAATCTTAGTCAAATACTGCAATTTTAATTAGGTCAAAATAAAGGCGTCTAAGTGAAAAAATTATGCCCTTAAACTAACAAACGTAAGTTTCGAAAATATGAAAATTATATATGGAAGTAAAGATAAGTATAGACCTTTAACTATTTAAAATAAGATGAGTAGAATTTTTTATTATGTCACTTACACCCCTTGGCTTCTCACACCCTCAACTATAAACCAAAAAAAAAAACGTTTATTGCCCTGTCAAACTAAAGTCGAATACTTTTGACCTGCGATCCGCGAGGAATTTTTTTTTGCAATCCAGTTTTATTGCTAGATCATCAACGTACCTTGCCGCCACTGTGGAAGATTTCCTTGTTCTTAGAGAAGCTGACGTCCTCCGGAAAAAATTACCAGGTGGTTCTGGGTCAAGCAGACCTTGACACTTTGCTACAACGACAAGAAGAGCCTCAGTAATATTAATTTTAACTAGGTACTTAGTTAAAACATTTGTCCATTTGGTATTACAAGAAACCAGTTTGGCAGACGTAAACAGTTACTATTCAAGGTGTCTTTTAAATTATCGACAGAATTTTTGGTAATTTTTTTCAATAGCATTTGACCGAAATGCCCGTATTTGAAACGAGATAAAATTGATTCAAATAATCCTTTTTATATTACCCAATAAACATTAGAAATGTGATCATAATCATCATCATACTCCTCTTTATGTTCTATTTTTAAACTGCTAATTAGGGAATGAGCCACGAAAATAAGGAAACACAACAAGTGACAATGGCTTTATCTCACCTTGAATGTGGTGGCTTTTGAAATTCTATTCTATCCCGCAAATAGACATTATATCCCTTATGAAAAACCTTGCACATCAATATATCTCAACAACACCATTTGTTACAATATATTATGCAACGTGCTGCTGTGTTGCAATTAAACTACCGCCTTTTATCATTAAATTAATGAGTCGAAATTTATTATTCTAATAGCCTAAACCCTTGTGCTTCATAATGTATTACGCTGACTGTTAACAGAATGAACATCGATTTAATTGCCCACCTATATAATACTAACTAATCCATTGACTTCTACGAAACGATTATTGACAGGCATATACACGCACACAGAAACATATCTGATATATCGGACACTAATTTCCAGCAGGTTTATTGGACCCAGCAGGATAAATGTGTGCTGCATGTGAGTGTGTTAGTCGGGGTGTGAAGATGAGTGGGTTTACAGTTTATTAGGTTATTATCCTTACAAACGTTTAGAGTGACATATACTTATTTGTGAGTGGCCATGTACTAAAAGGGGCCTTGCCTAAATAATAATTCAGGCATTCACTGTATGTTCTCATATAGTGTTAATGACGTTGCTTCAAATAAGGCTAGTTAAAATATGAAGACTAATTATGGTTACGAACATTGACATTGTGGAAATATGCAACCGCAAAATGTTATTGGGGTTTTTTTTTTTTTGAATATTGGGTTATACGAGTTTGTAAAGAAGTAAACTCCATTAACCCATTAACGCCATCGAAAATCAACAGCATAGCCAAAACTTGCTAATTTGCATGAAATGTATCATCTTATACCATCTGATTGCTTAAAGTTTTACCAGAAACTTAAAGGAAATGCCAATATTGTAGAAGACATTGATGGCTTCAATATCGAAAATGTAGACTTCTGCCTCGAAGAGAACTAATACTGTATAACTCCTAATATTGTAATAAACACTAGAATTTTTACTTGTTTTTGTTTAATAAATTGTTTTTGTTTTGCAGAAAGCATCCAAGCCCCAAATTTACAAAAAATTATTTTTTAAAAATAAACTTGTTTATTCAGAACATCTAAACATAAACTAGGCTTTGGATGTTGCGGGTTATCAATATCTAAACTGAAACAATTATTTTCTTATAACAATGTTCTCTAATTTTCTGCAAAACTCACTTTGTGTGGGTTGGATGCTTTTTGCAAAGCTGGGTCCAATTGTAGTTTTATAAGCAACCAATTTTTGCTGATCTATATTTATACCACTCGGCAAATGCAATGTCTCACCAAATTCTGCAGGTGACTAAAGAATGATTCACTCGAGACGCACGTGTATCAATTGATGAAACCCAACCCAACCCAAACAACAAAGAGTATTTTTCATAATGTATTTTCAGTTTTTAAATTGTATGTAAGGTGAGATTTCTGTTTGAAAATTTATTTACAGTAGGTATTTTAAGTTTATAATGCATCTTCTCAGTGATCTATATATAGACCACTACTTTTTTGCCAATTGTTATATGTATTTTGAATAACAGTATAGAGAATTATCTAAAAATTCGACGTTTTTTCGTCGTGGGCGTTAATGGGTTAAGACTCAGCGACGAAACGTGGTGACAGTTTAGACATAAGTAAAATAATTTTCGAAATAATACACGTCTGCTCCACAGATGATCAATTATTATAATCAATTGACTTTAAAACCATACATGTTTCACTGAGGCAAGTGTGAGGAAGGCTGGCCGGCCGAGAAGAAGTCGCCGGCAGAAAGAGATAAATAGACTCCTCAAACGACTTAAAATAAAAGGTAGGATTCAAAAAGTGCCGTTTATTAGTTCCAACTTGATACGAGATCTACATACGATCCATTTTTTTTTCTCTTAAGTCATTACGCTACAATACAAATAAGGTACCGTTCAACTTTCTGACAAAATGTTATCCGGTAAATACTGAAGACACGCACTGTAGATTGTAGAAACATTCCTTTCTTGTGCCCTTATTCGTTGCAGTAATATTTGAAACTCCCCTTTACTTACTTTCACCTCTATCTACATTGTAAAATTTTATTAGCATTAGATAACAAGCCTAATCAAATGAGTTTGCTCCTCCAAATGCAAATAGATATAATGGAATAATTACATCAGTAGGTACGATAGGAAAAGAAACTTGGTGAATAAATTTCAACTTTGTATTATGACTAGTAAATTTACATTTTTCATTTAACGTAATACGTTATCCTTACCGATTCAGTAAGTTCTATATACAGTATTCAACAATTAAGTATAACCTAAACACCGAATCCCAATCCTCATCAAACAAAAAGTGCAAACCTGCACCAACCTAAGAAAGAACACTGAATTGATTTGGATTCCGTCTCACATAGGCATACTAGAAAATTAAATAGTAGACCACGGCACAAAAGATGCCATAACGAATGAAAACAGACGTCAAAGCCTTTATCAAACCAAAATATACGAAGAATGGCCAAACTGTGGAACCAATCGCATTCAAAGCTATCTGAATCCAAAAAGTCAACCAAACCTTGGAGCTTTACACCCAGACAGATAACTAGACTCAGAATAGGTCACACAAAGCTAACCCAAGATCACCAAATCCGATAGACCCCAATGTGACACCTGCAATCCATCACAATGAATAAAACACTGAATGCCAAGAAATCCAACAAATATGAAGAGAACTGGACATACCAGAGAACATGGAAGAAGCATTAGGCCAAGAACGAAATATTAAAAAAATACTAAATTTATAATACATTGCGAACTACAAAATAAACGGTGAAAGTTAAAAATAATGTAATGTAATGTAAAATGTAATGTATAATGTAATGTATAATGTAATGTATAATGTAATGTATAATGTAATGTATAATGTAATGTATAATGTAATGTATAATGTAATGTATAATGTAATGTATAATGTAATGTATAATGTAATGTATAATGTAATGTATAATGTAATGTATAATGTAATGTATAATGTAATGTATAATGTAATGTATAATGTAATGTATAATGTAATGTATAAATACAAATCGTACCGTCGCCAATAAAACGTAGGATTGACGCGACATTAAATAAATAAAAATAAAAAAATAAGGTTATAATGTATATATTTTCAACTGTCACTATGTTTGGTATGTTGTACTCACAATGTACATTTTCTCAAATTTGATTATGTAACTAAACAAATACTACATTTTCAAACTGATGAAACATCGAGAAATTATCTAAAACGAAGTACAAATTGATACAGATAGACCACATGCTCTCAATAATAATTTCTCATGGAATTCAACCCATCAGTAAAAATTCCAGTTTTGTTTTAACGCAAATCTCTTGGTTGTTTGTTTAAACTATTGCTCGACCCAATGAGAAATTATTTAAAAATTTGTTCACCTTCAAATATTTGTTGAATATTTGATAAGCTAGCATTGTTATGATGAAAAATAATGGAATATTGGCCGTTGGTCTTTCTGAATTCGTCGATGACTTTTGGTAAACGAATTACTGGATAGCATTCAAACTTAAATGTTCTTCAATCATCTGAAAGAATAATTGTTGCAACGTGTCCTATACAGCCGCAGAAATAAGGGATTATTTTCTTGGAATTGCTTCTTGCGCCAACAACTTTTTTTGGAATTTGGTTAATCGTGGAACAGTCATACAGTAGATTGTTGCTTGGTTTCCGCCCATACGAAAATGTGCATGTTTGATCACTTGTGATACCAATTCACACGAACTGTTTTATCCATCCAAACATGTTTCGGAAGAGGCATGTCAAAGGCACCATCTAGTGGTTGTTTGTAAAAATATACAAAGTGACGTTCGTATATAGCGCCATGCTGTCAGACCCAAAAGTCTGTCATTTATTTTGTAAAATACGGACGGAGATAATGTTGTTTGTTTACATCCAGGTTGTTTCTAAAAGTTGATTTCAAAATTTTGCTAAATTTCCACTGGAGGAATATACAGGGTGACCTAAATAGCGTCATAATTAGGGTCACTATTGCATCTCTATCTTATTGATTCTGAGTCTTGATTATTGCCAACTATCTTGCAGTCTATACCAACACTAACCATAGGGTATCGTCCAGTTGAATTCTATGGACCCTGGGTCATCTCACTGACTCCAGTTAAATGCTATTGTACTTCTAAGGGCTGGTAACTTTTGTCACCAATAACGGGAACCTATTAAGTATTACGTTCCATTGACTTGACATTTTAGTCAAATATTTGGCAGTGGAAAGGACAAATTAATATTGTGACGCCCTGTATGTAAGAAATCGTGCACAGCCTACTACCAAAAACAACATAATTAGCTACGTAGCTTAAATATTTGTGCGCCAGTGTTCTCTGAAGCATATTTAATAAAATACAGACAAGGAAATCCGTTATATATATATATGGTGGTATATGGAAGCTAAAATCTCGTTTTTGAATCTCATGAAATATATTTCCCTTAAGACATCTCACAATTTTAGAGGCAATTTTCCGATATACTCGAGTTTTGTTATACTTAATTGCTAAAATGAATTATAAATGTGACAATAATTATTAGAATTTCATACAATAAAAAAATGTATTTAAAAAGTCTGTATCAAACGGGCTAGTTTGCTTGAATCGCGTGGAATTATCACCTTGTGGTAAACCTTAGAGCTTACACAGTGGGGTGTGTTACAACCTATATTTTAAATGACAATGTGCAGTGTAAGTTTATAACTGTAAGACTCTTCATTGTTTTTTATGCCACCTAGCTCTGTTTTACTTTATTACATTTTTTCCGTTTTATATGTGGCAGCAGCAAACTTCACAGCCTTCACAAATTTCACATGTCCAAACTTCTTGTTACAGAATAAAACAAGCACAACTTGCCAGACATGCTTTAGTGTACTTAAAATGATTTATTATATCGCGTAAGGACACATTTAGATTGTTTCAGAATTTCTCGATTATGTGGATGAAGCCGGCCAATTTCGTGAATCATGGACATCGTTAGTGAAACATTGAAGTGGACAATAAAGTAATAAATCTAGTTTTATTGAGTTATTTCATTTTAACAATAATATTGAAGGTTTATGCATTATGATGTTCTATAATAATACTCTCCATA
Source organism: Apoderus coryli (assembly GCA_911728435.2). NCBI lineage: Eukaryota > Metazoa > Arthropoda > Insecta > Coleoptera > Attelabidae > Apoderus > Apoderus coryli. Next base: position 8,103,261 of record OU452199.1, on the reverse strand, counting down.
TATTATGGTAAAATGTTTCTAGATTATGATAAACACAAAATCATACACCGGTGATCTCTTGACGACTTCCAACACACTATTCATTAAATTTTTTGATTTTCGATTATTGAGTCTTGTTGTATTTGTTCATTTATTTATGTGGGGTGAGAGCCACGCCTAGACCTAAGAACGTCCAGGTGCCGGCGCCCCTTGTGGCGTTTACTTTTCTTGTATTAATAGTAATAATTATATTAATCAAAACAACACAAATGTTGTTCCCAACAACTTAAAAAAAACCTAAAATTTATCTCACCTGAATTATTTGGTTTTATGGCCAAAGATGCGTCGGTGTCACAGCAGTTTAGCCTTTAGGCAGTGGAGAATGGGTGTGAGTGATTAATATTTAATTAAAAAAAAACTAGTTAAATATTTTAGGGCGCCAATTCTCACCGAGGGCACCCGGGGAAATACAAAGGGGAAGGGCTTAGTGACGATAATCAGGTTCGAAATTAAAGAAAAAAATTTTGAAAAATAAAAGTCCCTATCCGTATATTTCGAAAATATAAAAATAATTGAAATGTATTAAATAAATAAATTATCTAAAATGAATTCAAGATATTAATCGATTTTTTAAAAAACTAATTTAATTTAAAAAAATTAATTAATTAAAATAATGAAAAGAAACACAAACATACAAAATAGGTAAGTATAATAACTTACAAACAGCGCGATACGATGGATTGTATACTAACGTCATTAGCACAGCATTAATAAGTACAGCATTCCGACTCCACGTTGGCACTTTGAAATAAACTGTGACGTATACCGCCGCCATTTTGGGTTACAAGTCAGGTCCTGACTAAGAATAATTATAGTTTTCGGTTTCTAACCACAGTACTGTATTTTAATTTTTGTAAAAATATTTAAGTACATAATAATATCGCTGTGAATTTCAGAAATATTTGTGGTGTGTCATAGTGATTGAAAACAGCCTTGAGTGGTGGTATCAATTAAATATTGACATGATTGGGTGATTTTTAATAATAATAATAATAAACACAACAATAATACAGACTTTATTAGTAAAAAAGACATTTTTATAAAAGTTGAAGCAGTGCTTCCTAACTTAACCTAAACGTAACTTATATTTTAGCTTAAACCTATCTGAAAATAGTTTTACATCGCTGGTCAAATTAAGTAATTAGCTTATGTTTACAAATTAATTTGTTCTATTACGTCTCAGACAGCGCTCTTAAACTAAAACCCCTGTAAACTTTTTATATTCTCCGGTAGAGCGTTGTAATATTTTGAAACCGTATAGGAAAATGACCACTCAAAGATTGATGTTGAGTCTAGCAGTGGCGTAATGATAGTGTTATGAGGAATATTCACATCATACACCGATCCCCGGAACTTTCATATAAGTATTCCGCCTATTTCCATCTGATGATTTTTATTAATCAAAATTAGTGAATGAAAATCCGACGTTGTTTCATTCTTAACCAGCCGATTTCCTTAATCTTATTGCTAGCCTCTTTCACCCCTACGAATTCCACATACAAGCAGTGTGCCTGAATTCTGCATCAACTGAATCCTGTTCCCAGCAATTTTAGTCAAACAAGGGCCATATATATTGTCAATAATATAACCCCTAGCTGATTGCGTTATCATGCTATCTCGCCACGAGACAACTTGTGTTTATGTTTTACTTTCATTTAGTTTAAAAACATATTAGATACTGCCATTTCGTAATATAAATTTTACGGTTATACAAATAGTTGTTATAAACGTAAAATTATCTAGTATTTATCTTTATTTTATTTTATTTTATTACTCACCTAACAGGATCTGTGGGGAAGCGAAAAAAATGTTTAGAGCAAGTGTACCGCTTATTGGGACAACATTTTGCAGCACACACATTTCCTCCCTGATTGTTCATTGTATTAATCATAAGATACGTTAGTAAAAATAAAATCCTTTTAATTCTCACGAACACTATACCAAAAACACAGAATTAGATTTAAACACAATATTTATTTATCTCGTACACGCCGACAATGAACTATATATTGAACACAGGAGTGAACGGTATTTATCTACGTCTATGTAATTATAGTGACGTTGTAACCCATAATGGCGGCATGCGCGACAAAATGCGCAGGACGGCTCGCAAGCGGAAAGTCAGAATACTGTATTATTTATTATACTGTGCCATTAGTCAATCTTTTACAGGTCAGAGGATCGCCTGTTTCAGCTTAGAGATGTTCAAACTATACAGAACAAATCCAGCAATAAAGTTCCCACTCATCAGGTACAACAAAACCACAGTATTAACCTGCCTTATTACCCTAATTACCGAATAAGGCACACCCGTGTGATTGTTAATCAATCAATAATAATAAAAGTGTGTTAGAAATTACTTTGTACGTTTTTGAAACGCTACACCCTTGCTATAAGTTCCCATAAACATAAGTCCCGGAAATGGTTATATCCTCATCACTTTCCATTAGTTTTCGAAGCACACAATTTACGAGAAATAGCTTTGATGTTACTTAATTGAAATTGACGACTGCTGTTTGGTACTTCTTATCAACAATTTGTTAAGCAACTTTGTTGTTGGCAACATAATATTTTATACAGGGAATAAAATAAAGTTGCCTAATATGTACGGTCGTGGCCAAAAAAACACTAGGACATTCAAGGTCATCTCATAAAATTGAAGTGTAAATTTATCATAATTTTTTGTTTTTAGGTTACATGTCACATGACAACATTATTAACTTTTCTATCTTTTTTTTTGTTCTTGAATCATTTTGTGTTTCTTTGAGCTTAAGGTTCTCTAAAAAAACTTTTTTTTTATGACAAACGGCATTTTTTATGTATTGATAATATTTTGCATTGAAAAAAACTGAAAAATTTTTTTACGTTCCATGTATTTTGGTCGTTGCCTAACATAATTGCATTAACCTGTGCAAAATCCTGTTTAATTAATAAATTCCCTAACATTAATTACCACAAACTCACACCATTAAGTTTTATGTTTGGTTTTTTTGACACTGCAAATTTATCGTTTAAAGTATAATCCGTCTCTGATTACAGCATTTTGTAGGATAATTTTTCTTGCTGTTATGTACAGCACTCCGGCTTTTTGGCGAATCAATAGCGGTCAGCAGAACAGTAAGCTGTTGCTGCTTGATAAATTAATGTAATGGTCTTTTTTTTTCTAAATGGGCAGACCAATTAGTGAAGAAAATTCCTTTATTCGTTCAGGAATTTCAACCTTCTTGTTACGCTCTACTGTTTCCGTTTGTGAAATTGAATTTACTTTTTTTAAAATGTGGGTCTTCCAGGATAGAGTTCAATTTATTTGTAATTGTCTAACTAATTTTAAAATATTGATTGTACCTATTACTCTACTCAAATTAAATGATAATTAACAACAAATTGGGCTTTTTTACAAAGGTCAAATCGATTCAGGTTCTTAACCACTAAATTGTATTATAAATAGTATTGGAATCGTCATCTACCAAGCAGAAAATGAAGAGGAGAAAGAAGCACTGTTTGAGTTTTAGAAGCCGAATATATTTGCAAGAAAACAAGACAGATCTTACTGTACTTACTTTTGTTTACCTAGTGTCCCAAAAATACCTAATAAGTGCTCTAACATATCCTAAGGTCACAACTAAATTGGTGTGGGGAATGTTACGGTCTTAGGGGTTAACCTGATACGGGTACCGGGGCTTTGAAACTCCATATAATGGTGCGTAGCCTGCACTGGGCTGGTCTGAAAGAACCATGCGCGAACTTCTGAAATACTGGGCAAAAAACGAACACCAGAGATATTTGGAAAATCTGGGGCAGCACCAAAACGCACAGGAAAACTGCTAGCACTAAGCAGGAATCAGTTGTGAAATATCATAGGACTCCTCACGGGGTACTATCTCTTGCAATATCACCTACAAAATGTTTTTTGTTACTCAAGTTCTGACGCATAAATAGGTTTAAAGGCGCAAGTTGGGAAGTTAAATTGGGATACTAAATTTTATCCCTCTGCTACTACCCCTTCAGTAGCAATAATTTACATGGTCAAGTAGCCATATGCAATATTTTAACGTCACACAAGGCTTCTAATTTCCAAAAGTTGATGAATTCCGGCTGAGTTATCAAAACGCCTCTATGTCTCTTCTTTAGACGTGTCTATGCAAATTTAAACTATTTCATTCTAATAATTTTGCTCTTCCAAAAATCTTCCAAATTCAGATTATTAAGTGTATTCCAGAGAAGTTAATTTTAGGTGGCACTTTGATGAAGTATTTATTTGTACTTTTTACACTATCGTGCAACACTTCGTCTTTAAAATAGAAATTAAAGATTTCTAAACTCATTTAATTTTTTTTTTTGTTTTCAAAGTGTCATATTTAGGGTCAGGTCTTTATCATATATCAATCAATGATTGAACTGATATATCAAGGGTTATAGCTCGTAACCCATAAGGTGTCACGTATTCTCACTAGGTTCCAATTATTTCTCAGGATTGCTGTATCAGACATTTTTGAACTGAAACTGAGTTTACAAGAACTTTTGAACTTGAAGTTTATATTTGGCAAAGTACTTCATACAAAAAGTAAATGCATACATGGCCTAATATTTTGTTTGCCAAATATAAACTTCAAATTCAAAAGTTCTTGTAAACTCAATTTCAGTTCAAAAATGTCTGATACAGCAATCATTGATGAAAAGCAATTTTGAGACTAAAGGTTCTTCAATAGATCAGGGCTCTTGCTGCTTTTATTATAGCTGAGTCGCTTTATTCTAGCAAAGATTTTGTGTACATTAATCTTTGATTCTAGTAAACATTTAGATGCTTCTGCAGCAAAGAGTTATTTCCAGCACATCGACTTGGCGTTTCGTATAAAAATCACTTAGATACTTATTATCATAAAGATATAATATCCATAAAATATCCCCTGTCGAAAACATAATCATTTAAACTTTATTTTGATATGAAAGATTTCCCTTACAGTATAACGGCAATTCAGAGAACCCTAGATGTCGTTCTTAAAGTGTCTACATTTATTACGATGTAGACACTTTAAGAACGACATCTAGGGTTTTCTTTGGCATATTTTCTCAAACGATCTTAAACACTTTGGGTTTAACCTGTGGTTAAATATAACATAACGATGGAAAAGTGAAATAAACTTATATTGTATTCGAACTGAAAAAAAATTCCGTGTCACAAGTTGGAATTGAACCAACATCTCCCAATTTCCGGTCAGGTGTTCTAACCAATTGAACTACCGTGGCACATAGTAGAAATCTCTCTCAGTCCACATACATTAACGCGATCTCTGTGTACAGTGCTGCTACGTTGAGATCTTTAATTTAAAGACGACACAAACTACACACCGCCACAATGCATTGTTATTTCTCGCTGCAGTATGCGAATCTGCAAACACAATATAAATGAAACAAAGCTATTCAACATAAGTTGTTGACATTGTACAATATAACGATGGAAAAGTGAAATAAACTAATATTGTATACGAACTGAAAAAAAATTCCGTGTCACAAGTTGGAGTTGAACCAACATCTCCCAATCTCCGGTCAGGTGTTCTAACCAATTGAACTACCGTGGCACATAGTAGAAATCTCTCTCAGTCCGCATACATTAACGCGTTCTCTGTGTGCAGTGCGACGTTGAAATCTTTAATTTAAAGACGACAGTTAAATATAACTATACTGATCACTGATCAAACTGGAGAAGCGATTTTTGTTATCATTTATTTTAGAACAGTTATTTTTATAAAATACAATATTGTATATGAAATTTCTACAGACGATAAATTTAGGAGAATGGCAGTCTTCAATTCAATTTCATATGACTGGAATCACGCATATATGCAGCTTTCAGCGTGTCAAAATGTAACTATTTGATGCATTATCCAAGCGGATGCACAAAATTCTTTCAAAGTAAAGGAAACTTTTTCGAATCTACTGTAAAAGGAAAATCATTGAGTGCCTCACTTTTTACCTTAAAGACTGAGAAATTGTTCATTTAAATGCAAAAGACGTTTTCAGAAACTATAAAATAAATGGTATTCAAAACGTATCTTTCTACGCGGTAATGTCCTTTCTTTCATCACAACTGTGGCGTGTATTTCTTTAATTAAAGTTTTTCTTTCAGCAGCTTAATGGGGAGCGTGAAAATTAAATACAAATTGTCGATTATTAAACGAATTTACGCTTTCAGTAGGTATACCTATATTTCCATTTACTCTCTAGATTAAAAGCAGAGCTGGAACATTCTACAAGACCTTCTGTAATCTGTTTTTGCGTTCTGTAGTAGAATAGTCGAAAGCAACTGAAAACTTATAATAAGGTGTAACGTATACTGGTTATTTACGTCATCGAACAGGACCTTAATAACATAAAACTAATAACAAATAGTTTAAATTGTATGTTTGCTATGCCGTTACAACGCTGCTAGGTAGGTTATTATAGTATTGCAGAGATAAATCGTCAATTCACAACAAGACTTTATTTTACATTTTCAAAAACAAATATAATAAATTTTATTTAGAGACAAGCGGCCAATGGACTTTAGTACCAGTCCTCGAAGTAATAATTCAGCCTTAAATAGATATTGAGCTCGAATCGAATATATCGATACATTTCTTGCACGTCTATTAAGGAAAGTAAGTTGACATTTTGAGCATCTGCTTCAAATTGAATGTATCCGTTATGTCTGCAGTTTTGTTTACAAGTATATCGTCACGTAAAATACTTATATTTTCTCATTTTTGTATACATTCCGCACAATTGTTTACCTATTTGGCATATATCAAAATAACAAGATGTTCTTGGCGACATCTAGTGTGAGCAGGCAATATGCCCGATGACACATAGTTAACAAACGATGGCCGGACGAAGAGCAACAACTCCATCATATTCTATTGCCAACACTAGACACGCCCGAATTCCCTGGTGGGAGGCTTTAAATGAATTGCTTGTTACATAATGTAACAAGACCTTAAGTTTTTATTGGAAATTTGTTTCACGGGCCGTTTCGTTGATCCACAACTCATCAGTGGTGATCGGCAGGCAGTGTGACCCAAATTTCCAACATTTATGAAGAGCTTATACTAGCACGAGGGTTGAAAGACATGTTGTCTTTCAACTCTCGTAGTGTGAAACAAATTTCCAACAAAAAACTTACATTATGTTTAAAATTTTCCGCACCAAACCATAACAGTAAATTCATATCATGACATTGTATAATTATTAATGAACTGGTAAAATAATTTAATAAACATGTCAGGTAACAATATTTACAGACAGGCTACAATTTCAATAATAATTACAAAAAGTTCCATGGCCCAGTTTTAAACTCCCAGCCTTACGATTACGAAGACTACAATGTAAATTTTAATCAGAGTTGGTCTCATTACATTACATTGCAGAACTATACAATATTTATAATATTTCTCTTAGTATTCGACTTCCATTATTATGTTCATAAAATATTGAACGTCAAGAAAGCAATCAAATTTAATGTGATACAAATGCGTGGCAACCCCGCGGTGGCGATGTATCGATTTAATTATTGTTTACGCTTGACGTTGACGTTTGCAGTGCTAGTAGTGCCACGTACAGTTTTATAACCCGAATTGAGTGATTCATACGAGAATCTGGGTTAATGCTGGGTGCATACTGAGTGCACTATATAGGTATTTACTATCACTGTTTTTGTGTTTTGAAATTAGCGAAATACTTAATTATAATTATTATTAAATATAAATACCTAAACTGTCAATTTGGTGTGTTTGTATTGTCGGCGTTGCTGATGTGGTGATGTTTCATGGCCGACGCTACTTTTGTCATTACCAGGAAATTGACCCGTAGGCAACTAGTGGGAAATAAGTATAATAGTTTATATTGTAAATTTATATTGTTTTTTTTTTATAATAATTGACGTACTACAATTGTATTTTGTATTGTACTTCAATACGTAGTCCATAAAGAATCTATCTATCTAATAATTTAAAAACCGTCGAAATAGTCTTTTTTATTGTTGGTTTCATAATAATTTTGCTCTTGTGTCGAAGCCTGGTGGAGACAGATTCCATTTCTCAGGCTTATTGGAAACTGTAACCACGATTTCATAAGAATTACACTACGCCACGGAATTTTGTTAACAGCACTGGTTCTGTCATTAAAAAGGTAAATATTGTCCATTATGTTATTAAGACAAGTGGCCAATAGACTCAGTTGCAGTCCTCGATGCAATAGTTCAACTTGAAAAAGAAATTGAGATCGAATCGAATATATATTGATACATTTCTTGCATCTCTATTAGTGACAGAAAGTTTGACATTTTGAGCATCCGCGTCAAATAAAATGTATCCGTTCGGTCTGCAATATTGTTTACAAGAACATTATACATTTCGCACAATTTCGCTTCGTGGCATATATCAAAATGATTCAAATTATAATTTGCTAATAATAATTGTATAATTAATAAAATATCTCCTAAAAGAATTTAATAAACATGACAGGTGACACTATGTGCAGACCGGCTACAATTTCAGTAATAATATAATAAAGTTCCACGGCCCAGTTTTGAAGTCGGAACCTTACGATTACGAAGAGTAAATGTGAACACAATTGACCAACGACCAATAGGTATGCAATGGTTACTTTTTCTAAATTGTCTTTAAATGTAGAGACCCAGAATCTAGATGGTGAGGACGGTAAAAAAATATTCGAATGCCAAATGTGTCAACTTCTGTCATTTAAAAACAATTCTGCCAGATTTAGTTCATGTCAATAGTATTAAGTTAAAAATAAGTATAAATTAGGAGTTTTTTTAGATACAATATTGTTTTAATATTTGTAACATTATTGTTAAAGTTGAATAAGTTAAATTTGTTGACAAATCAAGTATCTAAGCATGTTCCATGTGTAAATACATTGTGTAGTCTGTGGGTTTGTTTAAGAAACATATGCTGGAATATGTTTGTGGTGAAATTTTCAAAAAAGTGTTGCAGCTGAGCATAATATGTAGGACATCGCAAGTTAGTATAACAAGTTGTTTAGGCGACTACATTTTGCATATAACAAGCACACACATCTTTCTAATTACATTACTTATATGAAAAAATTTATGATTTCCGAAGTATTTTAAAAATGCTTCCCTTCAAAGGTGTCTAAAAAGTAAACGTTGCACTGCGCGAATATATTACACTTGTTTTGATTTTGAGAAATTCTACCAGCACTTGAACTCTGTTTTCGTATGGCATTAAACCAACACTATTTTGTCCCAACGTTAAAAATAACGAAGATATTTAAAAAATATCTTATAAAGCATTTCGCATGCTTTGTCTGTTAGAACCTCAATAGACACGACTAAAAATATCGCTACCACTTACCCCCATACCTACCATTCCGCGAAATTAAACCCGCCCCAGTATTTATTTTTAAGATTACATGTATTTAAAATAGTCATTTATATTGCCAAGATGGGTAGGTATATCTCAAAATAAATGACTATTTTATATCTACAGACACTCTACTAATCAACATTTTACTTATTATCATTCCCCTAAAAGCAAATATATCATAAACTAATTGCTTCTGTGAAATATTTCTCTAAATAAATTAATAATTTCGTTCCCTCTACCAGTAAGTATAAGGGGATAGATATAATTCTCTTTCACGCATAACCCAATTTGCATCGAATCGTCCGGTGGTTGTTAGATGGATCCCAGTCCGACCAAGGTCATTTGGTAAGGTTTAATTCCACCCACCTTGTAACCTTATGTCAGGTGACCAGCCGGTGCGGATATAGCGGAAACTATTTCGTTGGGTCGGAAATTGAAGCCTCTAACAAAGGAAACTGCTATTGTGGCTCCATTGGCGTCGCATGCATTATTAAACTTTAGTGGAACTTTTTTCCAAATAAATGTTATTCTCTAATAAAACAACCTATGTAAATAAATTGTTTTATTGATTAGAGTTATTGTTGATATTATTTTTATAAAAATTATCTAATTGCTTTTTCTCACCCCTGTATTTTCTATATTTTCGATGAGAGAATAATTGTATAAGAGCTTGAGGAAAAAAAGATCAGTGAATTGAATAGAAATTCAACAGAATGTCTCGTCTCAATCTCTGTTATTGCTTTATAAAATTCCACGTGCATACATCTTTAAAGGTTTTAAAACGTTTTGAAGTGGACACTTACGCGTCTTCAGAAATAAAATGTGTGAAGAAATATAGATAGAAGGAAACTACCCGATTTGTTTATGCGCACATTATTAAACGAACTCTCGTTATAACCGCTGTGTAATAAACACAATCCGCTTTTAGTCATCATAAACACGCTAATTATTAAATCGCCATCATCATTTTAATGACAATTGCGTGGTTGTGGATTTTAAAGACTTCTAAATTAATTGCTGGCTAGCTGAAGATCTTCTGTAGGCGGGGAACAAAAGGATAAGTCTTTAGAGGTGCCGATTCAAATCATTCATTATGATAATAAAAGATCAACTTGATGCTGGTTGAGTATAGGCTTCCATATCCCTCATAATGCTCTGTTTGAAGTTTAGTATCCTACAAGCGGCTAATAGACTTAGTTGCCATCTTCGAGACAATAGTTCAACCTTAAAAAAGAAATCGAGATCGAATGGAATATACATTTCTTGCATCTCTATTAGTGACAGAAAGTTGACATATCTAGCATCCGCGTCAAATTAAATGTATCTGGTCGAGTAACAATATGTGCAGCCGGGCTACAATTTCAATAATAATAAAAAAAGTTCAATGACCCAGTTTTCAATAATAATAAAAACAGTTCCATGAACCTGTTTTGAACTTACAACATTACGATTACCAGAGTAAACGTTTACACAATTGGATAACAGGTATGCCATGGTTGGTTTTTTAAAATGGTCTTTAAATGCAGACGCCCGGAACGTAGATGGTGAGGACGGTAAAAAATCAATATTCAAATGCTAAATGTGTCAACATATGCATCTGCGCGTGTGTCGGGTGTAAATAGATTTCGCATTAATTACGCTATTGAGGCAAATAATACGTACGGGGTGTAGGATAGCGATAATTTCTAAGATATTCTGGCAGCAGATCATTGTAAGTTAGTATGTTGGTTAAGCGAATAGATTCCATATGAATAACACACAAACCTGTTTTCTTTTCTAATGACTTTACTTTAATGAAAAATGTGACGACTATTTTAAAAATGTTTCCCTTCAAAGGAGGCTCACCAAAAATAACCTACCGCCAAACCTGAATATTTAACTGTATGTAAAAACACATGACATATTTTACAATTGTTTGGCATCGGACGAGATCTGCACGAACTTTAACTCGTTTTGGTTGAAGATTAGAGTGAATAAGATAGCTAGCGTTTCATAGTAGTTGACTTACCGTATTGTTTTTTGTCTGTACTCACATATAATCTATAGTATCTTATTTGTCTTTAGATGGTAGAGATAGAGCTGTTCAGCAACAGAGGCAGTTGCACCCTATGCAACCTCTGAAGGTTTTAAGACAAATTCATCATATGTTTTCCCTTCTTAATCTCAATCTACATCAACCAAATTTTCACAGTTGATCTCCGAAACAAGCGCAAACGACAAGGATTTAGAAGACCTGTTTCTGATGACCGTTTTATTATTTTTAATGTATACTTTTAGGGAATAGGTTTGTCGGTTTACTGTCTATAAGTGAATATAAAAATATTTAATTTAATGTCAAAATAAATGGGATAGGATATAAACCAGGTATCCGCATATCGCGAAAGAGACTAAGCTAGTATATTGACGATATGGTGATTTTATGCTTCAATAGTCGCACACCAATGCTTAATAATGTATGCTTCAATATGATTAGATAAGTTATGAGCGAATAATTAATTTACATTACAGCCGGTTCGGTTTTTAATCCCATACAACATTTCGAATATGTCTATATATATGTAGATCATCACATGCATGCATATCAGTAGAATGAGTGCTAATAAAAGGTCCTTTGTGTCCTACGGTAAAGGAGGTAAAAGGTAAATAATCCCTTTATAGCATCAACAACAATGGTTTGTTTGGTGGTTGGCTTGTTGTGGGACATCAGAGTGCAACGTTTGATTAATAAAATATTGATGCATTACTAGGCACTTGTTTGTCGGTTAATCATTCGAGAATTAGTTTGTCGCAAATGTTGTTTCAAAGGTATTTGATATGCACATATGCTTCAATGGTTTTTCTGTTCCAAATTGTATATACCTAATGGTTAATTTTGTATGTTTCGGACTAAACTGTCTAAGTTAATTAGATGCATGATGTTAAAGGATTTTTTTCTCGGAAAATCAAAGGAGTAATATTGTCACACCTGGTATATTGTAATAAAAATATTGCATCCGGTCGAACTAAGTATTTTTCGCTGATTAATAATTTATAAAAGCTCATTAAAGTTTATACAAGTTCATGACTCTAAGATCGGTATTGTATCTACGAAATAGACAAAAATTGCTGATTAACATTTTTCTACACAAGCGGTACGACGCGACACCAGGAATAGACAATTTCATTGATCGATATTCGAAAGAGTGGGAAAAATCAAAGGTTGTACGCAACAGGGAAAAACGGGGTATATTAATTTTTAACTCAGTGGAGCCCGCTGGTGGATTCTAATGTTATTAGGGATAAAACTTGAGCTGTTCATTCTACTTGGGAAGCAACATAGTTTGCTGTAAAAGTCATGCTCATTTTGTTGTGGATTTAGAATGAAAAAAAGCAAAGATCCAGTACAACTGGAAAGCTTCACAAAACTGCTTTAAGAAAACGCAAATCTTACTGTTCTTGTCAAACTCAGAAACTGCTGCAACGTTTTGCCTACCAGTTGTTTCTAAACCCAAGGTAAATTCATCGATTGGCTCCTTGGTTTCTGCTGATGCACAATGTTACAGGGTATCTTTCGCTGTCGGAAAATCAAAGAAGCAATATTGAATAGTTACGTCAATTCCATTAAATAATATGGAATGAAGGAAGAAACTGGTGGATTCTAATGTTATTAGGGATAAAACTTGAGTTGTCCATTATACTTAGGAAGCAACACAGACAGGCGCAGTTTGTTGTAAAAGTCATGTTCATTTTGTTATGGATTTAGAATGAAAATAAGTAAAGATCCAGTATAAATGAAAAGCTTCACAAAGCTGCTTTAAGAAAACGCAAATATTACCGTTCGTGTCCAACTCAGGAACTGCTGCAACGTTTTGCCGACCACTTGTTTCTAAACCCACATTCATCGATTGGCTCCTTGGTTTCTGCTGATGCATCAATCAAAGAAGCAATATTGAATAGTTACGTCAATTCCATTAAATAATATGGAATGACGGAAGAAACTGGTGGATTCTATTGTTATTATGGATAAAACTTGAGCTGTCCATTCGAAGCAACTCACGAAGGCGCAGTTTGCTGTACAAGTAATGTTCATTTTGTTGTAGAATTAGAGAGAAGATAATCAAAAATCCAGTACAACAGGAAAAGCTTTACAAAGTTCCTTAGATAGATATATTTATTCACCATTTTATGTCACAAAACGTGTATAGTACGTCAAACCAATTAATCAAAGTTACAGTAACAAATCAATCAAAATTACAGTAACAAAGAAAGGCTTACAAACAAATTAAAAAAGTAACAACGTAAAACGAACTAAAATCTATAAAAACGTTACAATATCGCTTCTGAAATAGTCCTCAAAGGCATAAAAAGCTTGAGATATCAAAATTGTGTACTATAATTATGTATATCAGAGTGAAGAGTGAAATGCGAGGCGTTGGCTCGAATGTAGCCGAGACAGCTCAAGATTTACAAGGAAGTACGTAGTCCATGTTGAACAAAATATTTGTTACGACAGTCACGCAGTCAAGATTTTCATAACATGGGAACAAAATAACCGTGATAGAGACTGGCAATTGAAACACTCTGAGCAAGCCTTCTGATCAGATATATGATACTGGACATCGAGCACCCAAGCTGCCGAACATGACTCTCCCAGGTAAATTTAGGATCAAGGAACCTTACTCAAACATCGCTCTGAAAATCGATAGGCGCTGAACGCAAAGTAAAGTTCATGCTTTGGGTTTTCGCCTGATTCAAGCTCAATTCATTTGCAAGAAACCAATTGCCTATGTCAGTCACAACAGCCATCTCCCCTAAAGGGTTGGTTGGTCGATATCTAATGACACTAGTTGTGTCGTCAACAAAGAGGATTATATTTGAGTCTTCTTGAATCTATACCTATACCCTATCATTTACATATATCCAAAAATAGTAAAGGTCCCAAAACCGAGCCCTGGGGCACACTCCGTCCAACCCTTTGTCTCTCCGAGTATCGTCCCCCATACAAAACATGCTGAAAACGATCGCTCAGATAGGAGCCAACCAAGGCAACACTGTTATCATCAAACTTATAGTAAGAGAGTTTCTGTAGAAGTATTTCGTGTGAAACACAGTCAAAAGCCTTAGTGAGGTCATAAAAGGAAACAAAGGTGTCACAGCCCTACTGCATCCCATCCGAAACATATTCCAAAAGGTTATTAATTGCAAGAGTAGTAAATTTTTTATTACGAAAGCCATATTGACTTTGCATGAAGAGACTATTTGTTTCAAAATATTTATATATATTTATTTATTCTACGAAGAAATGTTAACTCTACACTTGTCGTGAAATTGATAACAAAATCAGAATTCCTAATAGTTGTTTTTTTTTTCAGTGTGGTTTAGATCCAAATTCCTAAGATTGATAAGATAAGATAAGATAACATGTGTTTTTAGTAAAATTTTTTTTTAAATCTCTGGAGACTTCTACCGAATTTTTTTCCTGTAATAATACTAATATTAAATTGACTGTAGGACCTATTTTTTAAAATTGGACCATGGTATACATTACATATATCTTTCCTCATCCTAAGCCAACTGCGCTTTCCTGAAAAGCAATAACAAGTTATTTATACATGAGCATTGCAGCTAAGCTGTTGTTTCCTTTCTCTTTTCTATTACTCTAAATTTTTCTCTCTCTATCTTATTGTTGTTCACTATTTCCAAATGTGTGTCTTGACAGTTTCACTGCCAACAAATTGTGTATAAAATACGACCTTTACGACCTTTTTTTTTAATCTATACCTTAGGGAATAAGTTTGTCGTTTTACTGTGTATAAGTAAATAAAAAATATTTAATTTAATGACAAGATAAATGGGATAGGATATAAAATAGGTATCCCTATAGCCCTGTAAGAGACTAAGCTACTATATTCAATTTCAAGATGGACCTTTTATATTAGGTTTCTTCAAACTTAATTGCAAAGATGAAGAGATCAGACTATTACTGTTATAATAATGTTGGCCTTGAATGGTCAGGATGGACTGTGTTTTTGGCGTTAACAACTCCGATAATTAAAGTAAAATTAACTCAAATTCTGTGACAATTTCGTATTGCTTAAGTAATGAAATAAAATATACACGGTGTTAGTAAATAAGTGCGACAAACTTCAGGGGGTAATTCTGCATGAAAAAATAATGACAGTTTGCTATATAAACACATGTCCGCAAATGCTTCGTTTTCTGAGATACGGGGTGTTAAAGTTTTTCTTAAAAACTGAAGATTTATTGATTTCTCTGAAACCGGTGGAGATATGCAAATGACATTTAGTGAGCTTTAAGAGGTAGCTATTGCGCATTTTTTGGCAAGCAAATAAGAATTTTATGTTCACCAGTGGCGCGCATACGTGTAATGATCTCAATATTTTTAAAGAAAAAAATAGTACGCCACTGAGATTTTTCAAATAAAAAATCATTTTGCAATTCCTCGTTCAATTTTTGATAAAAAATCTCTCTTGCTGTTTTATCGTAGGGGGCATCGTCTTTGTGCAAAAAAATAAAACATCTTACCCCGTATTTTTCATTTCCTTAATACATTATCTAGAACTATCTAATACAATAAACATTAAACCAAAACAATAAGAGAAAATAACACTAATAATAAAGAAAAATTGAGATCATTACCGCGCCACTGATGAACATAAAATTCTTAATTGCATGTCAAAAAATGCACAATAACTACCTCTTAACACCCACTAAATTTAATTTGCATATCTCCACCGGTTTCAGAGCAATCAATAAATCTTCAGTTTTTAAGAAAAACTTTAACTGTATCTCAGAAGAAAATGAAGCATTTGCGGACATGTGTTTTTATAGCAACCTGTCATTATTTTTTCATGCAGAATTACCTCCTGAAGTTTGTCGCACTTATTTAGTAACACCCTGTATATTTTTCCAAAACTGCGATTTTTTTATTAAATAATAACTGAAAAAAATCATAATGGTTATATAAAAACAAGATAAAAATTATTAAACATTCTTTACATTATAACAATCATTCTGATATTTTATCCCTTCCCACAAAACTAAATTCTGCAAGCATATCCGCCAGGTCACTTATCCCCCACGATTTAATTCTTCTGATAATAAACTGAGTATATAGTGAAGACTTGTTGTTGCTTAATTGAAGCGTAGTAGCTATTCTCGAATTACGAAAACACCTTATCAATTAATAAGATTCCTTCTGATCCCTAAAAGACAGTCGACATTAGTTTTCTGGCTGACTGTATGACCTTAAACATCTTGGGTGGTGGTGTGCTTTTTTATGATGCCATTAGATGACCAAAACACCATCCTTATCTCCAGTACAGAGGTTCAATAACGCACGAGAACATTCAACGCGCTGTTGCAGAATTTTAGAACAGATAATCTTGTTTCTTCGTCAGCGAGCATGTTCCAGTATAATTTTTGTCAACAAATTTCGAGTGATTCCTTACTATGCATAAAGAGGCTATGCCACTTGTAAACCATTGAGTTTCCTTGGAAAGGTCCTCCTAAACTGATGGCAATTCTTCCATCATGGTTTGAACAAACAAAACAAGCTTGTTTGGCTGCACATTATCCACTAAACCGCCAGCAGCTGTGAAAGTACATTTAACTCCTCGTCATATAGCATTGGAGCAGGAAGCCATTTGGTCTACATACAGATTAAATCAAACTACTAGAGGTATGCCAGAGTCACATATATGAAAGAAACAAGCTGCCGGCTGACATTCACCAGCGAGTATAAGAGAGAGCTCATTCAGGAAAATAATCGACTTCATTAAGAACATTGAGCTGCTGAAATTATTAATAGAAAAAAATATAATAAAATTAACTTTTGTTAGCCATGGCTGAATGGTAATAATTTAAAGACTGAAAAGGCCACTCTTTATTGTCTCATTTCATTATAATGCCATAATATATTATTTGTGACATCATCATTCTTTTATATAAAGTTAAAAACTTCTAAACTTCATTCTAAAAGCTTTATGTGAAAAGTTCTGCGTCACAGAATTAAGTATTAGAAACTTGGTTACATTTTTGTATAAAATAATGTAAAAAAAAAGACCCAGCGACAATAGATGTTAAATGTTTCCGCTCTATTTGTTGGTTTCAGTCAATCTTTCCCCACTCAGTTATTTAATAATTTCCGTGAAACTTGGCGAGTAAATTAATTTGTTTTTTATACAAGTTGCGAGTTGAGCAAGATTATTTTTCTCATCTCTTTTTAATTAGAGTGAAATTGGGTCAGAAATTACCAATCTCAATTAAGACGATCGATCAATGGCGCCCACTTATTTATATAAATTGCTTAAAACAGTTGATTTACGAACTCCGCGCGACCTTTAATGGGTCGCTAATGTAACAGTCTTATCTACACCTAGAAGCCAATACCTCATACAATACAGGAATTCAATCATGTTGTGCCAAAATTATTTTTTCTGAAATAATTTCAAAATTTGCCATAATTCAAAAACGCATTTACGTATTTTTTACAAATTTACTAACCGGGATGTTCTTTATGTCGTTTGGCATGCAGATAGCCCTTCATAATATCATTGTCCTACCTAAATTTCACAACCCAGCAGGCAACGAACAGGTTTCAATTGTAATGCTTTATTTCGTATAGGACGCTATCATCAAGACCTAAGACACCTTAGCATGTATATAGATTACTGGATGAGTACGTGTTCAACCTCTAGGGCCATAGACGTCATTACGGATCTAACACCTCTCATTAGAAAGAGCTGCAGAAGCGAGAATATAAACTCATTGGACTTGATCGAAAACACTCCATCTCTAACTGTTTTTATTGACAAAACACCAAAAAGCAAATAACAACTTTGAGAGAATTATCACCGCAAAGCTAGGTGACAGAAACGTATGAGAAAAAAATATCAGAAACCTCAAAAAGAAAATATTACAAGGTAGTCTACAGACAGCTTCGACGCCAATGAATGGACTGAAGCAGAAGTATTCGGGCCGGGAACCTATACCAGCATTTTTCAGACGGAAATTCACTCAGCTGGAAAAGGTGTATACATGCAGCAATTCTAGCACTGACTTGCTACCTCGTCACCTCAAAAATGGTATGGGAAACTTGATAAATTGGGGAGTTGTAGCTTCAAAACAAACTTCAAAATGGTATGGGAAACTTAATTAATTGGGGAGTTGTAGCTTCAAAACAAACTTCAAAGACCGCGAGACAAGGAGCATACTGTATTTTAGGTCATAGTGCATCAGACACCTGTAATTTAATCTTAAGGGGTTTTAATTTAATACTATTTATTTTCATAAAGATATTTTGAATATATTAATATTAATTTATTAATATTCATATTTCCGCTAAAAATACTCCCCCCTGACTAGAAATATTTCAGCCGGCGCCCATGCTAGTACTATTACAACTACCCATTAATTAATTAATCAACTTCAGGGAGGCTTGGAACGCGAAGCCTGCTGCGCAAATGTCTCTACTTTAAAATTAATGTGCTGTGGCGATCGCGCATCTCGTAAAAAACATTTACGTGGTATTATTCGGCATAGAGGATAGCTTCCACATAAATACGCATGTGCAGTGAGAGTTATTTTTAAATACATATTAAATAGTACTTGTTTATTTTCGGTGCAAAGACTGCAAAGTTTGTTTTTTTTTTTGCTTTTAAATATAATTTTTAAAACCTATAAAGTTTTAATAGATCATCTATAACTAAATTATAACTTTAGCCTCCCTAGGTAAATGACTTGCGAGCCGCCACTGGTCAACTTTAATTAAACTTGTTGCTGGGAGTTGACGGCGCAGGTCATAAGTTATATAGAAATAATTATAAATAATTAAACAATTGGAATAGCACAAAACGATATAGCAGCGGGACTTACCAGCTTAGGGCTGCGGTTGCTAATGCGACGGTTGGGGGCCCCCGGAGTACCCTTCCTGCTCCACACACACTTTTACATCGGACATATATCACGTTGTAACATTTCTATGCATAAATGCATCACTAATATATAGTTCAATTACAATAATTAACAATAGGAATATAATGCGAAATTTAACTGTTTTTTAAAATGGACAAAAATCAACGGTCTTTTCATCCAACGAACGACTTAATGGCGAAGGCGCGCATGACGAATGTGCAATCGGCGGCGCTGTTGCCCGCTGTTTTGTCTAAAGTTTTGTGCTAAAAATGATATGCAACCAAACAATCAAAATATACAAAACCTGCGTCAACATTCCGCCCACCAAAAGAAACAAAGATGTTTTTTTTTTATTATACGAAAAGTGTTTTTAGAAAAGCTTGATTAAATTTACTAAAACAAAAAGGCTCGAAAGCTATTACTTTTATGAAAGAAAACAGCAAAAAACAAAACAATAAACACAGACACAGACACACAACCAATTGCAATAGAAACTATGTTAATTAGGCAAGGGACAGAGTTTAACCACCGGTCGCCTTAACAATCCATGCGAGGTCCGCAGCGTAACCACACGCACAATACCGTCGGACCCCGGATGAAGCGTCACCACGCGAGCAAGTGGCCACTGCAATGGAGGTGTGTTTTCGGATTTTACTATGACCAAATCGTCAATTTTAAGGGTTTTGCTATATTTGGTCCACTTATGTCTCTGCTGAAGGGTATGTAAATATTCGCAATGCCACCTTTTCCAAAAATCGGCATGCATTTTTTGCACTAGCTGCCAACGATTCAATTGATTCAATTGCAAATGGGACAAGTCTGGGTCGGGTAGGCTATTTAGAGGGGCTAACGTTAAGAAATGTCCTGGAGTTAAAGGACACAAATCGTTCGGGTCTGAACTTTGGGCACACAAAGGTCGAGAGTTCAACAGGGCCTCGATTTGGGTAAGTAAAGTGTTAAACTCCTCATAGGTAAGCGTTTGCATGCCAATCACTCGATGGATATGAGTCTTTACAGACTTTACTGCGGCTTCACTTAAGCCATTAAAATGTGGCGAACCGGGAGGACTATGATGCCACTTTATCTGTAATGATGCGGAAGCGTAATTAGCATACTCTAAAAGAAGAGAATTTGCCCCAACAAAATTTGTACCGCAATCAGAATACAAGTCTGAAACCACACCCCGCCGCGCAACGAAACGTCGAAATGCAGCCAAGAATGCGTCCGCTGACAAGGATGCAACTAATTCTAAGTGAACAGCCTTAACTGCGGCACACACGGAAACACAAATCCACGATTTAAAAGTGCGTGAACCACGATAGCGACAAATGGAGACTGCAAATGGACCAGCGAAATCTACAGTGGTGTGGGTAAAAGCTTTGACTTGGCCGATTCGAAAAGACGGTAAGTCGGCCATATAAGGAAAAACCGATTTGGGACGAGCTCGAAGGCATCGAATACAACGAGAAAGGCAATGGTCTATCGCACGACGAGAAGACAGTATCCAAAACTGTTGCGACAAAAGATATTGAAGCGGTTTAAACCCTGGATGCAAATTCAACAAATGAACCTCCTCGATAATGAGTTCGGTTAGGCGATGTGATCTAGGTAAAAGAAGTGGATGTTTAGCATCAAATGACAAGTTCGAGTTTCTAAGACGTCCGCCCACCCTAAGGGTTCCATCCGTATCAACGAAGAGGGCTAATTTACGAAGTGGTTTAGGCAGTATTCGATTTTTACGAATTTTATTGAGAATATCTGAAAATTGTTGCTTTTGAACAAAGAGAACGAGAGCTTTAAGAGCACGAAATAGTTCAAGATTAGAAAAAGAACCAGTTACTCTAATACGTGACTGGCAATTTTGGCGAAAACGAAAACAACAAGCGATAATCGATTTGATCTTTCGAAGAGACGAGAATTTTGACAAGAGTAAGTCGACAAAATTTATTTCCATAGTGGACTCAAAGGATAAGAACTTTTGTTCATTTAAAACTTCCGCCGAGTCAAACGAAGTTTCATTTGCACAAAATTCCAGCGGCAAGTTTTCCATGCACAGCCACGCGGGGCCTTTCCACCACAGTTCATGTTCCACGAGCTTCATAGGTGTTAGTCCGCGAGAAACGCAATCTGCTGGGTTTTCAGGCGAAGACACATGATGCCAATGGGAACTGGGTAAAAATTCTTGAATATGACTTACGCGATTAGCGACAAATGTTTTTAACAAATGAGGGGACATGGCCAACCAGCACAAAACTATTTGGCTATCCGACCAAGCAAAAATACGACTACAAGTTAGCTGGTCTTGGTAAGCATTTCGAACAAAAATTAAGGCATCTGTCAAAAGTTTGGCAGCACACAACTCCAAACGAGGAAGCGAAAGAATTTTTAGTGGAGCGATTTTAGATTTTCCATATAAAAGGTAGGAATTAATGTTACCAAAAACATCCTTAGTGCGAAGGTATACGACAGCACCGTAGCCAACGGTAGAAGCGTCCGCAAACCCATGAAGTTCGCAATGTGTCAATTTCACAGGTATCAAACATCGCGGGATACGAATATTGCACAAAAATTTTAATTCCTGGCGAAATTGCGTCCAACTGTCAATGATTGATTGACTGGGCGGATGGTCCCAGGGCATCTTTAACAACCACAGTTTTTGCATAAGGCCTTTAACAAAGGTAGAAATGGGAGAGACGAATCCCAAAGGATCATAAATACGAGCGATTTCTGACAATATATTCCTTTTAGTACAAGGACGGTCAATAAAATGGTAATTATATGTAAAATAATCAGCTTCGGGTGTCCATTGAAGTCCCAGAACCTTTATAAATTGCGGCTCATCGAGATCAAACGTTATAGGATGTTGGGCTTGTTCCGAGACCTTACGAAGAATTTCACAACCATTGCTAGCCCACTTACGTAACTCAAATCCACCACCACGCAACAACGCAATTAAATTCGATTGAAGCTGTAACGCTTCATTAAGAGTGGGCACACTGCAAATGGTATCGTCAATATAGGTATATTTGAGTAGAACCTCTGAAGCGTCAGGATAAGCTTTGCCATCAGTGTATGCCAATTCACGAAGTACTCGCAGAGCCAAATAGGGCGAAGATGATAAGCCATAGGTAACCGTATTTAAACGATATTCTTGTACCGGATCATCACGAGAAAATCTCCATAATATTCTCTGAAAATCGCGAAACTCCGGCTTTACCAATATCATTCGATACATAGCTTTGATATCGGCAACAAACGCAAACGGATGCAAACGAAAACATAGTAGAATCTTTTGAATGTCATTTTGAAGTTTTGGTCCCGCAAATAGAGTGTCATTCAACGAAATTCCCCTTGAACCCCTCGCACTACCGTCAAACACAACGCGAATTTTGGTAGTAATATTTAAAGGACGAAGTACTGCATGATGAGGGATATAATAGACGAAATTTGGTCTCGGTTCATCATTTTTGACAAGCGACATGTGACCCGACTTGAGATAATCTAGCATGAAATCCCTATATTGTTGATAGAAATCAGCATTTCTATGAAAACGAGATTCCAAAACAACCAATCGTCGAAGAGCTTGATTATAAGTATCACCTAAATCAGGTGGGCCAGTTCGAAAGGGAAGAGCAACAGTAAATCGACCATTAGCATCCCTTGCAATAGTGGAAGAAAATATCTCCTCACAAATGATATCATCGGAACTGGGAGGGATGTCTACAGCAACCTCCTCAACTTCCCAAAATTTTTGAACGACGTTCTCAAGAGAGGTGCTCAAGGTAGTGCAGCATGAAAATGAGACAGTAGGATCGATAGGAGGACACGAAACCTTTCCGAGTAAAATCCACCCAAAGCAAGTTTCTAGTGCAGAGGGCTGACCGAAAGAACCAATAATTTTTCCAGAACGGAGTATGAATGGGAATAACTCTGCACCTAGTAAGGCATCGATCGGTCCTGAAGTATGAAAGCTAGGATCGGCAAGGGTCAAATTTTTCAAAGGTGACAACGTATTAATTGGAAATGAAGCAGTTGGCATATCTGCACTAATTTTTGTTAAAACGATGAAATCTATTGCAAAACTGGGTTCGGGACACGCCACTGGTTTAATAATGCAATGAGTTAAACCCCTTGCTGAATTGGAGGACATGTCATTAAGACCGAAAATTCCCGTGGCACATGACCTTCGAGGAATACCAAGACGACGAATACAATTTTCTGTCATGAAATTCGCTTGTGATGCACTATCAATTAAGACGCGAATTTTCTGGTAATGACCAGCAATGTCTAAAATTTCGACAACGGCAGTTGATAACAATACAGTATTTGAAGAACTTGAGGTTGCTAATGAAGTTAACGACGGGCTATGAATCGCGGGCTGATTGTTGGTCGAGAATGAGTTTGATGTTGATGCTGAATTTTCTGCCAATCCACCCGCGATACCAAGGGTTTCAATAAGATGTGCATTTACATTAATTGAATGATTTGTAGAAGTGGACTGTATAGGACGATTATTATTTGACGAACGATTTGTTTGATTTTGCGACGACGAAACTTTATTAAAGTGTAACAATGTATGGTGACGAGAATTACAAATACGACACGAAAAGGATGAGGCACACGAATTTAACGCGTGCGAAGGGCGAAGGCAATTCAGGCAAAGTTTATTTTGTTTGGCAAATGAAAATCTATCGAACGAAGACTTAGCCAAAAATTGAGAACATTTAGTAAGGATGTGATGACCTTTACAACAAGTACAATTGTCGGTAGCAGGAAGCGAGCTAGAAGTGATAAAACTAGAAGTCGATTTTCCATGTGGTGAAAACGAAATAGTAGTTCGAGAAGGCGAAGATTTGTTTGAACTTTGTGAGGGTCCAGGCAGTATTTGAATCGAAGCGAGAGCCTTACAATGGTCCTGCAAGAAATTTATTAACTGGTCATAGGTGGGGATATCAGTAGAGCTATATTTCATCTCGAACGCAGTACGTGTATTGGTATCTAACTTTTGTAACAACAAATTAAATAAAATAAAACTCCACTGTTCGACCGGAAAATCCAATACCTTCAAGGCCGAAAGATTTTCAGTAAAAGTGTCAACTAACTGCCTTAACAACTGTGGAGAATTGGACTTCACAGAAGAGGCTTCTAAAATTTCATTCAAATACCCCGTAGCAAGCAATCGATTATTTTGGTAACGATGTACCAAAGTTTCATAAGCAGTTTTGTAATTATTTTCAGTCAGCTTAATAGTTTTCACAAGATTTAACGGTTCTTTAATTACCGAAGTAATTAAATATTGAAATTTTTCGATATCGGACAAACTACCATTTTCATGAATCAATTTATTAAACAAATCTATAAACGAAGGCCATGATTTCAAATTTCCGTCGAACACGGGTAGATTGATTTTTGGCAATTTGACGTTTGTTACTTTAGGAACATCTAACGAGTCAGCAGAGACAGAAGCAGCATTCAGCTTATCATTAATTGCCTTAATTAAATAATAAGACTGGTCAACAGATTGGCGAACCCCCTCCTGTGCATCGAAAAACTCGTCGCTGTCATCTAAACCAATTATTTGATTGTGTATTTCATAAAATTGTTGCTTAAAATTCTCAAGATCATCGACACGATATTTTAAAATAATTCGCCGCTCAGGAGAGGTCTGCGCTTGTTTGGCCAAATCTAAAGTTTCCTTTATTCGATTAAACGAAATCTCCCGTTTTTTAATCAATTTTTTAATTTTATCATGAACTGTCGACATTTCGGCGATGTGGCAATCACGCTTGAATCAAACAAATTAATGAGATCTATCACAAAAATAGAAAAATGCTATTCTAAATCAACCATTAAACTGACCATTCCACTATAGCAGTATAGGGCGAAAAAATAGGTATATGTGTGTGTGCGTGTATCTATTATTTTCAATATTATAGTAAACAAACAAGTAGGTACATACCTACCTACAAACAAAAGTATGAACTTTTTTAATTAAAGAAAGCGAGAGAGAGATATATATATCTATATATTTTATTATTTATTTATAATTAAATAGACAAAAATGGCTGATACAAAGAATTTAAATTCTATCGAATTATCTATCCGGTGAGAAGGATCAGAATGACGGCGCAGGTCATAAGTTATATAGAAATAATTATAAATAATTAAACAATTGGAATAGCACAAAACGATATAGCAGCGGGACTTACCAGCTTAGGGCTGCGGTTGCTAATGCGACGGTTGGGGGCCCCCGGAGTACCCTTCCTGCTCCACACACACTTTTACATCGGACATATATCACGTTGTAACATTTCTATGCATAAATGCATCACTAATATATAGTTCAATTACAATAATTAACAATAGGAATATAATGCGAAATTTAACTGTTTTTTAAAATGGACAAAAATCAACGGTCTTTTCATCCAACGAACGACTTAATGGCGAAGGCGCGCATGACGAATGTGCAATCGGCGGCGCTGTTGCCCGCTGTTTTGTCTAAAGTTTTGTGCTAAAAATGATATGCAACCAAACAATCAAAATATACAAAACCTGCGTCAACAGGGAGTGCTATGACAATATTAAAAGAGTGTTGATTCATACATAGCATTTCAAATTTTAAATAAAACACTCTGTATATTATATGCTAATCATAAACAATTACTTGATGAGTTACAAGCGTATGCAAAAATTAAGTTCTTAGGACTAAATATATTATTCTTCATAGAATCTAATTTATCCATGTACGAAATCATTCTATCTATTACAACGAAAACCAACATACCGCAGAGTTCAATGTATCAACAGCTTTACACCGTTCTACGTTGTTTCCACTGAACTAAATTCCTGTTTTTAACAGAAACCCAATCAGGAATGAAGGAATCCGCATCAAAAAAATTAAAGGAAACAATTCAACGATAGACCACACAAATCAATAACACACGAGAAATAGAGTCCATATAACGTATGTCTAGGGCGCCTTTGCTGCATATATAGGATGCCATTGTGATTTCTCAGCGCCGGTCGTTAATTGTTCGGATTCTTGTTTTCCGGCCACGTCAATTAATTTCCTACCTGACATGAACGTGTATATGTGAGTGTGAGGAGGAGACTATGGGATGCATCCCTCTTAAGCTGGTAACTATTAATTAATGTTGGGAAAGTTAGTCTTTTCTAGACAGGCATTGACGTATTTATATCGGGCACATTGTTATAGGTGAAGTTTTATTTTCTAAAAACCAGGGTAGTTTTTAAGAAATATCTTTTTCTTAACAATCCTGCTCCCTGGCAAGTTTTAAATCTATTTTATTTTTGCTGTTTTAATCGTATATTTCTCAAAAATTACACAATATTTTTTATTTTAAATGCTGTAAATTGTTAATCCCTATTTTTTGATGTCAAGATCGCGACTAATTTTCAGTAGTAATACCCCTAGGGTCTTGATAATACCGAGATAATTTTGTCATAGAGAATGACGAAAGCGTGTGCTTGAGCTATTATCCTTGAGCAACCCACTTGAAGGATTCTCTATGACAAAATTTTGAGTATTTCTGAAGGCCCGAGGAGTATTCGATAAGATAATTTTTTACTTTGTAGATATCAAAAATTTGATTGTCAATCTGACGTTTAATGATTTTCTATACAAAATGTATTAGTTTTAATCAAACAAATATTATTCATTTTTATTTAAAACTACAGTTGTGAAAAGTACAATTGGTAAGTGTTAAATTGGAAGAGTTTGCTGAAGTTGACGGATTGTTAATTTCCACTGTTGAAGAAATTCCTCACATGGTGTTGATTATTTCACCATGGCGTTCTTGGTTAATATTCAAGGACGGTTTAATTGAATTAGAGCTGCTATGTCCTGCTATGTTTATTAATTGCTGTTCAGGAATTCCTTTATTTGCCAAATGGCTAACTGCAGTTGATCTGTTCGAATGATTGGATATCTTTTTACACTGAGTGTCCAAACCAATAGCTTGCGCGGATGATTTGGTCCACATATTTATTAATTGTGTTCTTGCCTACCGGTATATTGTCAAACCATGTGTCACTTTCGGATTTCCAGAAACGATTTGGTCTCAAGAATAGGCGACTGGAAGGAATATTTTTCCCCCTTTTGGACAATAATTTATGGAATAACCGAACAGGGCATGCACTTTCGTTTGCAATATTTGGAACAAGCCACTTACTATTTGTACAACTTTTCGATCCTCCTTGGCATGTTTTACTGAATATTGGATTGTATTCAATTCTGTTGGTTGGCGTTCCATCATTATTTTTCTTAATCGTGAAATCATCTATAAGGCAATCAGCTGGTTCACCACCTCGCCAGGCTAACTCAACAGCTACAATATGAGAAATAAAATTTTGTAAACCTTATGTTGTACATTCATCCCATAATCTAATGATTCTAGCCAAATCACTTGAACTCAAACTTGATGAACTGCATTTTCGTTTGTTTCGATCCTGCTGTAATCTTTTACGTTTTGCATTTCTTGCATCTCGCGCATTTTTGAATATCACACTTGTAAACGGGTCGAATACAATTTTGAAGTCAATGAAGTATTTTTCCTGGAGTAGCCTACTCCTAGTAGTCCAAATTGTTTTTACAGATGCTTCTTTATAATCAGTTCCGTCAGCTTTTCTCATATTTACCGCATAATCTTTCAATATATTAGCCAAATTATGCAAACTCGTTTCAGCATTCAGTTCGTATTCTCTGGTCGCACAAAACTCGAGAAATATTTTCCCTACATATTTTTTTTGATTTGATTGTATTTTTTGGTATATTATTAGATATAATATCATTAATTGCATCATTAGATGCAATACCAAATCTTCGCGACATTTTTAAACCAGTTGCGAGTTTGACGTTTAATTAATTTTTAATGAAAAAAAAACACCAAACTGAAAATACCACATGTAGGGTATTATCGCTGTTATCCAGAGGTGATTGCATGAAATTTGACACATGACTTAAAATTAAGTAATTTGATTCGTTACTATATTTAGTAAAAAATTATTAAAATCATTTATCTTGAAAACGGCTTCTTCTAGCGTTATGAATCGAACATTTTGTATGCACAAAAGTCTCAAGTTGATTATTCTTTTTAGAAAAAGTAAAAAAGGCGCACAAAAAAAAGTTGGAACAAAATTTGTTCTGACCCCTCCAGCCTAACCCACCCCTGACATTTTCCTAATCATGGGATATCAAATTTTTTAATAATTCTACAAAGATACGTAAGTGTGCCAAATTTCATTTTGATATCGAGACGCATTTCGGGAATATTACTAAAAACCCATCGTCAGGTATTTATAAATAACACCCTGTATCTAAAAAACGAAGCATTTTTCAACAAAATCTTATTTTCGCTTGTAGAATGTCCCCTTAAATTATTTTAAGTTAATTTCGGGACACTTTGTATATTATATTATTTATTAGGATGTACTTTTACTTGTATTTAAACTGTTTAAAAACGTTAAAAAAAATGCCCGACTTTCTTTGTACTGAGTAACCTCGAATTTCTATTAAATTCGGATATATCTCGGAATCTTAGCTCAATCATCAGCCTTATACAATATATTATTGAGATCTCTGTCAGAATGTGAGAAAATATTACACATTTGTGAAGTATCTGGGCTTATGGGCAAAAAAGAAAGCCCAAGCACTGTTCTAAAATTAACAATGTTAAATTTTCTCCCAAACCTAAATGTTTCCTTAAGAGTATTGCTGTCTACACCAGTAACTATTGCAGGTGAAGAAGTTTTTCCAAAAATAAAATTGATTAAGAATTTTTTACGTTCAACTACAACGCCAAATCTTCTTAATGGGTTGGCCATTTTTGCGGTTGAGCATGGAATTGCTGATCAAGTTAACTTAAAACATGTAATAAAAACATTTGCGGAAATTAGTTTGAAAGAAAAATTTCTTTTATGTTACTTTATTTTGTAGTTATATTTTGGTTATGCAATAATATTTTGTACTTTCTTAATAGAACATAAGTATAGTAATAAAATTGGTACTTTATATGTTTTTGCCCTTTTTAAAAATAAATGTATACATTTTATTCAAAGAAATGTGATTAACGGATTGAAACTGTTATACCTTTGGGGCCTTATGTTACTTTCAGTCCTAATTGTAGTTAGCAAACTGTATATTGATATTGATAATTATAATACACACCAAATTCTATCCATAATAATACTACATCTAACCAAATATAACTATAACACTAAATAATAGATTATATGTTTATTATTATTCCATCATTATATTAAAATATAGGTACTTCTATATAAATGTATGTATGATTATAAATAACCATCGAAAACACCACTAACCCAAGCGAAATATTATGAAAACATTAACAACAAAAACCAAACCATTATATGCTAATTTAGAATGTATTCCACATTAATTATCTATTTAATAACAGAACCAGTATGCGTAAAATGCGCTTTATGTCAACAGATAATCTCCAACGCTCATTACAACGTAATTTTATTAAAACTAAACAATTTTGCAACCGCATATCTGACAGTCATTTATGACTATATCAAAAATTAACAATAATATTAGCGTAAATACACAGATATTATATTTTCGTGAAACGGCTCAAATTTATAATAAATTTAATTGAAACATATTATATATACATTTTTGACTGTTATTATTTGCCTAACAAAATTAGATAGCGAGTACTACAACATTTCTAGTGCCGTCTCTATTTTAAAATATTAAAACCGATATTATAAATTTATGATCCGTATCCCGAACGAAAAAAAAAACTTGTTAATCATAGCAATACTTTCATATAACCTAGATAACGTTACATAAATGTTTTCTAATTTAAATGATTTCCTATATTGAATAATAACAAAGTTACTGATGGAGAACACTTAATTTGAATAACCCTATATATCAATTCCGATCTTTATATTTAACGTCTTTAGCTAAAAGCGAACTTTAACCTTCGAAAATATATCTACGGTGCTTTAACTATGAGTTCACAACACACACAATAAAAAAAACATAAATGTCTCGACTTGTTTGACACATGACGGTAATACGTGCTGAAACGTTTATTAAAACGTTTTAAAATATAAAACTAAATAGCATTGTTGCCTTACTCAATACCTAGTAAATTGAAACCTTGGTCATATTGTTATGTTAAAAATCAGTTTTTCTTGAACTTTTAAAATACACTGTATAACTAATAAAAGTTTTATATGAAGAGCACAAGTAAGGACTTCTTAAAATAGTGTTTTGAAACTAATTTACCTTTTTGAAACATTTTTGAGAAAAAAATTATAAAATACTCAGCTTCTTAACAAAATCATTGAACAAAATTGAGCGTAGAATTGTTTAATAAAAATATATAAAAATAATAAATTAAAAATAACTCAACGAAATCATATAAAATAAAAATTAAACACATTAATTATTCAAAACTTCTTGCAAGTTTTAGAGGGTTGGAACAAAAAATGAAACTTCCCTGTCCTTTGCTTTGCTCTTCTGTATGTGTATATACAGGGTGTCTCACGATGACCGTCCATTAGAAAATTTCGGGATTTAAATTCTGACAATTTGCATGACATGCTTGACTCTGATGAAATTACAGCGAGGTTGTGCGACGAAGTAGTTGTCAACTTGCTTATTTCATATGGGAATGGGACGCCCTATATATTATTTTATTATTGGATTCTATACATAAAATTCTAGACTAATTTCATGTATAATGTTCAATACCTAATTCTCACCGATTTTTACATACCTATTCTAAATTTTGCGTCAAAAATGACGTTTACAAGCCAACACTTAGGTAATTATATTTTTCCTATCAAGCAGCCTTCCTTTAATATTTGGTTTGAATTGGTTTTCTTGTAGAGGGAGGCTTTTTTATCATACTTCTGGTCCTCCACTCACACACCTCGGTACAAACTTAAACCCCCGGCGTGTACGAATGACGTAGTTCAGCCTTGAAGAAGGCTTATTGTACCTTTTCAGGACCATACTGCACTCACTATCATTCTACCGTAATGAATGTCTTCACCTAGATGGCCACCATCAGGTACCGTCTATAATGAATCCCCTCCTAAACGGTCACCCATCGAAATTGTAGCCGCGCTCCAAAGAGCTGCACTTCAACGGTCGTCACTGTATGATCCCGTCGAGGCTACCCGGCCCGGCTTAATTTAGTAAAATGTTTGTTGATATTTTGATCATGATCAATACAGGGTGAACAAGAACGAAGGGTACAACTTAAGTTGAAAAAACTGTTCTAATTCAATTTTTTTAAATGAAAACCATTTTTATAATTTTATCTAATTTAGCACTAAAAATAACTTTTTATAAGGTTTTTTCATTTCAAAATCTAAATATATAAATAAAAATGGTTGAACTTTCATGTTTCATGATTCATTAGTTAGTTGGCCACGATGGCCAAGATTAACCAATCAATAGTATGTTTCTCGTAATGTACTTTTGGAAACCGCCAATCCGAACCGCAAGCGTCTACTGCTTAACTTGGGATCATCTTCAATTCTGTTTAAAATTACCTCTTAGAGCTCAGAAATCCTAATTGTCCTCGACTAACATTATTTCCATGAAAACTACCCGTTCCTCTAAGTTGCCTCTCAATATTCGCGGAAGTTTGATGGTTAGGAATTCTGGATATTTTTCACGATAGACTCTGAATTTTTTGAAAAGAATCAATTTCTGTATGCAGGAACATAGTGAACATTTGTTATAATCATTAAACTAGTTAGTAGCAGTTAGAATTAACACTATATTAAAGTTTTTTCGTTCCGAATAGAAACCAATGATCAATTTCAAGGGATTGTAAATAATTTTTTTGTAGAGAAACGGTATGTCTAGTGCAAATTTTACAAGAGACGAAAAGTTTTAAAATTAAATCAGCAGTTTTACATTTCTAGGCAAGCGTTGTATATGTCATTTCATGTATATTGTTATATGCAATAAAAATGTGTGTATTATTTCCTCAATTATATTATTATTACTTGCCTAAAACTAAAAGTAAGTGCATATTACTTATTCTGATATTTTATTTCAGGTTTCAAACTCCAACTCTCGAGAAGTAACTCTAACGGATGTGAAAAGGGACACGTCTGGTGAATTCAAGTGTGAAGTGTCGGCGGACGGGCCACTTTTTCACACGGATATAAGGGCTGCCAAGTTACTTGTTGCAGGTAATCCCAAAAAAAAATCTTATTTTAGAAAGATTAAAATGCATTGGAAAAGCCAAGAACTTCTTGAAAAATCTCTATGACAGCTTAAGTCTGTGTTGGCGGAGATTTTTACCAGTTTTATTATACTTGTACAATATAGAATGGTGGCATTGTAACGTTTTCCTCTTTCTAATTTAGACACTACGCAAAATGACAAAATGACTTTTATATGCAGTTCTTACGTGTTAACGTGTTTTACATTTTTCAGTTACTATTATTGTTTGGCAAATTGATCTGTAACAGCGCGGCGTCGGTAAGAGGAATGTAGTTGTAATAAAACATGGCTGATTTCATTCATAAAATTTCCAACCAGTTTTCACATTTTTATTTTCTTACATGGGATATATATTATATGACGACACTCCAAAAGGTGAACATTTTCGTTTTCACCCTGTACCTCAGAAACAAAAGAAGCTTGATGAATTCAGTTTGTCGCGAAAACCGCAAGAAATAGGACACACTGTACAATCTGCAACTATGTTGGCATCGCAATATCATATCAATCAAAACCTCAAACGTGAAAATTCACCTTTTTATATTATACTTACATTAGTTTAAAAAGTTTCAGAATTTTATTTACATGAAAAATAAAATTTGTAATAAGAAAAACCTGTGAACTAGTGGTAAAACTGTGATAAAACTTTTACTAGAGGGTAACAGGTGCACAGGACACGTTTCACTGATTAAACTTTTCTGTGAGAGAAAAAGGAAATTCTACTTCCATTTTGGCGATTTGCCGAATGACTGTTTATGAAGTTTGATGACGAATATGTATTTTGATGGAAACAATCAAATGGATGTGCTGCAGAATGTATGAAGATCTATAACAATTGCCATAATTAGATAAACGTGCCAGCTCTGTTAATTTACGAATTTATACAAAGCATTTTATTATCTACCGTAAAACTAATAACAGAATTTGCTAGAGAGTTCTTATTATTTATATTATTTTAGTGCAAGTAAAGCAGTGGGGTTTTGGCAGCAATTAATTCTCATTAATCAATCTTTCGGATCAATAATAAAAGCCACTGCGTGAATGAAGAAATGTAAATTTGCCAATGTTCTTTGAAAAAAGTTGGATAAAACTCACTATAACCAGAAACTTAACGGCCTAGATTTGCGCGGCCCTCTAAATAAATGGATAAAATCCTATTTGAGTGAGCGAAGATTGGCGTACCGGGTTGGCGATGCATTATCCGAGGACTAGGGTTTGGAAATGGGCACTCCACAGAGCAGTGTCTGGGGACCCCTCATATTTCAATTGTACATCAATGATTTGCCTGAACACCTAAGTTTTGGAAATATATTTCTCTCTGCGAACGATACAACAATAGTGCTTGAAGACAAACACCCTGATGTTCTTCAACAGAACATCAGTACAATCTTGGACGAGTTTCAGTTGTGGTGCAACAGAATCACGCTCACTGCAAAATTTAACAGATCTGTTGTCATTCACTTCAGCAGATTTCAACCTGGCCTGCAATATAGAGTCAACTTGTGTGGGCATCATCTTTCCTGGGCTGAAGGTTTACGCTAGGATTTACCAAAAAATAATCCAAAACATTCAGAATATTGTCTTCATCGCTGGTTACTGGTTTTGGTAACTTTCGATCTATCTTCAGTTTAGATCCATAATTAACAAACTTATTTTGAATTCGCAACAAAAATCCAACAGGAAAGTCTAGCGTGAACCTTAAAGCTAATTCAACCGAAGGCTATTGGGTTCATCCTAGGACTCTCCGAAACTCATGTGCCAAATTTTGGCTCAATCGGTTAAGGCGTTTAGGCGCTATCGTGGAAGAATACATACCAGCCACACAGGCAGACAGACTTCGAAATCCATCTTAGTCGTCTCAGGAAACTTCAAAATGGTTATATCCGTCTTTCCCCCATTTTTTTGCGCGTTCACAATTCTTTCTCTGGGTCAGCAAAGTAAAAGCCACTGAAAATAACCATCATCTACAGCGAAAACAAGATTATTTATAATACAAAAAGTTTCATAAATAGAATATGAAATGTAATTGAACTCCAATCTTCAAGAAATATTTGTTAGATTAAAGCCGATTGTCATGTCGATATTAAAGTTTCACTGCTACTCCTCTTAAATCTATTTTCGCTTAAGCAGCAAAAATCTTTAAACACATCATAATCATATACCGTGCCATAAACTTCATGATGTACAAGTGCACGAAAGTCAACTTTGACAAAGTAATAAAACTCTTTATACGCGATTTTATTACCCTATAGACTATAACTATATGCGAACTTATCTAAACCACATAAATTGCATATATATACAAAATTTAAATAAGATTCACGCTAAGCGTGGCTTATAAAAAAATATGGAACACAACATCGTTAACCTGGAACGTTGTTGAATATAATCTGATTAGATGACACAGGGTGTGAGGCCCAAACTCTGGAACAAAACAAATCACATACGCCCGCGAAAACCTTGCAGCGACAACGCCGAGTCGGATATAACTTCAAGTTTTACTTATTAATGTCGAAAACGCTAAATTGCCTAAAAATACGACATTGTCGCGAACTAGAACGTTGTAAAACTGGAAAATTCACTTAAACAACTTTACGATATACAACAGCTTTAGAGGTGTCTCTATAGGCGCTACATCAAAACATTATGTCAAATAAAGTATGACAACCCACTCCTTCAGTTTATTTTCTTACAATATTTTGTTTTTTTTGGTATATTTTATTTTGTTCAAGCGGTAAATTTATGTACAGTAAGTTTCAAATCTGGAGGGATATTATAGAGCATTCTTTCTCAAGTATATATTTTGCACCCATGAGAATGAGTCATAATTCAATAGGCTAGTATATTCCGATAACTTCGAGATGACAGTAATAATTGCATATAGAAAGGCTAGCGGCGCAACCACAAGTCAGTTTGCGTAGGAAAGGCGAAGCAAGCGAAACTGACTATTGTGAAATAAAATATCACCCATTCATTTGCTTTGACTTGTTTTAATGTATGATTTATTAGTATGGAAAAGAAGCGAAAAATAGACAGTAAATTCAGAACGTTCAAAGAGAAATGGAACTCTCAGTATTTTGTGCCATAGTTGTTGAAAATCATCATCATCCGTAGCTTCACAAGCCTGGGTGGGTTTTTGTCGACTCGACCACACGTTCCATCCTTCTCTATCAAGCATCCGATCGTGGCCATCTTCAATCTCCATGACTTTTAGGTCTTTTGTAATATTATCCCTCCATCTGAGGCGAGGTCGACCTAATGGACGTTTTCCCCCCGGAACCTCCTCCAACACCAGTTTTACTTACATTCTATCATCTGGCATTGTTTTAACGTGTCCTCCGCACTGTAGTCTTCTGGTCTTTATTTCGTTTATTATGCTGGTATCAGTGTGGAATTCTTTGAGTTCTTGGTTGGTTTTTATGCTATACTGCCCTGTATTTTCGTCTCTAGGTGGGCCAAATATTTTCCTTAGCACTTTCCTTTCAAATTTTGCTGTTGAAAATGTCATTAATAAAAAGAACCTTTGATGGAAGAACTTGAAATGTATCACAACTGATGGAGGCATATGCTGTCTCAAGTGGTTGCACTTATGTCATAGGCTGTAGAAAATGATGGTCGTTCAAAACCATTAGTCTTACATTACATCATTCATCAACAGTCCTTGCGCGGAAAATCTTTGGATAAGTCTGAAGTTCTAAAACCAGTCATATCAGTTGTTAACTTCATCATATGTACTAGCCTGAAACAATTCCGCGAGTATATTGAAGAGATTGGATAAAGGACTTATGTTGCAAGCTTTGATGTTGTTAAGCTTTTTTTGGGTTTTTTTGTTAGGGGTTTTTTGAAACAGATGAAAGTTGGGTAAACACTATATATGTTTAAATAATTTATTAATTAGGTATAACTACAAATTAAAAGGTTATATTATATGTTTAAAATAAAATGAAATAAAACTTATAACTTATGATGCATCTGCTGCAAAATCTATGCTTCTACTCCATAAATTACACAAAGATCGCAGAAAGTATAAAACTCTAGTCAAAATAAGTAAACACTCTGGATGCGGTACGCGGTAGTCAAAGGGTTGCCGAAAAGCACACGCGCAGTGACACGACAGGGGCGCACTAGGTATCGTTTGTTACACTTACCATTATCATACTGCCGTACGCTGGCTTAGTTTTTCGGACTTCGAGCAGAGCTCGAAATTTTTTTGCATGAGGAGCATTAGCCCTTTACTGATTTAGAAAATAGTGAGTGGCTGTGGAAGTTCTATGTCGATTTGACATGACATTCGAACGAACTGTGTTTGAGATTGCAAGGAGAAAATCAGCTTCTCCTTGATTAATACACCAATATCAAATCAATTCAGGCCGAAAATAATACTATGTCAATCGCAAAAAATGTTTCACATATTTTAAAACATGTGAAATATTCAGCCACACTACACTAAATTTCCCGTCGCTTTTGCAATAGAAACATTGGGTTTTTGATACTCGTTTCTCAGATTTTGATGTCATTGCGAATGGAATTAAGCTTTTTCAAAATCCTTTTGGCTCCGGAACTCCAAATGAAAATTATTGATTTACAGTTGGAATTATATAAGAGCTTCCACTGGTACAATTTGATAATTTGCATAAGTTTGCTCATTGATTTTTTTTCTGTTTTTGGTGCTACTTGTGTGCGAAAACGTTTTCGAATATGATGTAGGTACACAAAGAATGTTTACAGATCTAAATTAACTGATGAGAATCTTAAATCTCTTTTAATAATTAGTACAAGTAAAATTGATCCACAACTATACAAACTATTGTCGGTTGAAAATCACAATTACATAAATCTTATTAGTGTTTTTTGTTTTACTGTGATTAGTGGGATTCATTTCAATTATTTGTTAGTTATTAATATGCTAAAGCTTAGATACTTAAGATTTCTGCGTCATCATTTCTGTCGGTAAGGTTTACCTTGCAAGTAAATAAAACCGAGTAGTTATCATTCTGTATTTTCTTGTTCAACTTATCACAGCAATAGTAACAACAATAAAACATTGGCTGTCGTTGATGACACTAGTCTCTTAAGCTGTTGCGGGCCGGATTTGGCCGGCGGGCCGTAGTTTGGAGACCCCTGATCTAGGGGTTATTTATTTCGAAATAATCAAATTTGCCTGCCTTAATTTACACATTTTTTCACTAAATGTATATTACCAAAACACATCAAACAAAAATAATATCACACTGAGTATTCTACTTCATTAAGAAATAAATAATGTAGTAGAAATTATTTGGGACACAGCGGACAAAATTACTGGTTAGCTACACAATTTTGTTGAGTAGAGCAAGAATAAAATTCAGTGCAATTGCAATCAGACTGAAACATCGGTCAACCGATATTGACCAATTCCAAAAATGTTGTCGGTTATATCACAAAATTATTTCTACTGTATGCTCTTTAAAATATATTCTGTTTTCACAAGTTGAACTTTACATTTAATTTCAGAGGTGCCTGAAGACGAACCACTTCTCAGAACCGAAGTTCAAAAAGTTGCACCAGGTGCAAGAATTAAGGCTAACTGTACTACGCCAGGTTCATATCCAGCCATGAATGTTACGTGGTACGTCAACGAGGTGGAGGTAAGAACATTTTTTTAACAGGAACTTTTTGATTATTTTGACAAAAGTATTAAATATTTCACACATTTCTTCAAAAACTCTTCCTAAATTATTTCAAGGACCTCCTCCGTTACAGATTTTGTGTTATCTGATTTAGAGCATACTGCTAACTCAAGTCATGTGACCAATATTAGAGACTAACGTTTTCTGTAAATTTGTGACAAATTTTCAAGCAATCTTTTAAAGCTTCCTATCTAGCGGACATGACACTTAAGGCCTATTTTATGACATGAGTCAATAAACTGAAGGAGTTTATTTATAAGCTTATATTTGGGCAGCGAAATCTTCTGAGCCTTTCCATAAGAGAGATGCTCTGTGTCACAGTTTAACTGTGCTGATGGTTGTACGGTCCTTAACTTCTAGGCTCGAATAGACGACATGAATGAGTGTATGAACACAAGGGGAATGCGAAGATCCGAGAAATTGGCTGGTTAAGTATGGATGAAGTGCATAATTTGTCTTTCAGTGATTTTTTTATTTAAATAAACTAGTCTAATGTACTGTGTGTCAAACATAAGTCTTCATCACGAAGTCTTTCCTGCATAAATTAATTTTGATAGTGAAATGTTAAACTCAAAGAAATTATTCTGTGGAATCAGACATAAAACTGGAAACTTTCAGTATAACCCATTAAATTACCTTCTTAGTAGATTTTTTTACACCGTAAATAATAATATTTACGAAGTACAATATAAAAAAGAACAAATTACAACTCCTAAAAGAAATTAATTGCCATAACTTCCAACAGTATATCCGGATGTGATTTTCCGCTGGAATTAGAAAGTTTTTCCAGGAAGAATTATATCGAGAAATACAACAAAGGAATTGACAAGCAAAGTTAATAAGTTTTCTCATAAACTTTCGCCAACTAAACATCGGCAACTCCAAGAGCGCGTCAAATTAATTTTTAAGATAACATACACATAATATACAAGAATAACTGTGTTTCACAGCACATGTATAGACATGTGCTGTGAAACACAGTGATTTACAACTTTTTTTTCTATAGTTTGAAGTTTATTACAATAATTAGGTTATCTTTTTTAAGCATTTATAAGACCAATGAATAATAAAATAGAAATACAACTTTGGTAATCTCTCTAATGGAGAACTTGATGTTTTCAACATAGAAATTGGTTACAAACTTTCTCAGTCAGTAAACACGCAAAGGGTTTGGGAAATATAATCTTTTAAAATAGTTAATTATACAAATGTACACAGGATATTTCAGTTCGCCCAAGTACAAATATTTTCAAAAGTAATTAATTTATATTAAATAGTCTACACGTCCTCAAAAATGGCTACGTTTATTAGAACCTAAAATCTATCTACCACATGTGACAGCATTTTTAGCAATAAACTCTAATGTATACCCATCAGCGAATAATTATGAACTACTTTTAAAGCCTTGTTTTCAAGCAGAACTCCTGTTTCTTTTTATTCGGCGTCACTTATCCAGGCTAAGGCTTGTCTTAGGTATTTAAGACAATTACCTTCTATATTCATCGCCATAACAAAAGTTTTGATCGCGTTCCACGTAGGACCATTTTGTGGCTCTACGAATTTCTCAGATCATGGTTGAAATGCACTTTTTATCGGCCTAATTTTCGTTACGAGCATCCCACAGACAAAGAAAACAATAAATCCTCGCTGAAGTCCAATTGAAGTGGCCATAACGTCTAAGTCTCCACACCACTGTCATTTTTACAGGTTGTAGTTTTTTTTGTTTAAAAGGATACGTATATTTTCATAAGTTTATTCCATTGTCACTAAATACGCACATGATATAGAAGATTTCAAAATTTCGATTATGCAATGACACAGCTTTGAAACTATATTTCGATGATTCTATGAACAAGCACCACTTAC
The DNA here is from genome assembly GCA_911728435.2 of Apoderus coryli. Lineage (NCBI taxonomy): Eukaryota > Metazoa > Arthropoda > Insecta > Coleoptera > Attelabidae > Apoderus > Apoderus coryli. The sequence continues at coordinate 8,063,143 of OU452199.1, read as the reverse complement.
AATGGAGAATATTAAGTTGCTGCATCGATAATTGTTGTTCCCTTTTTCTAGTAATTTCCACTCCTTAACTTAGAAGGTCTGACTGTTGTTTCAAAAACCTCAAATCACGCACTAAATCACTTTGAACCGTTTCGAGTGGCTCGGCAGAGTTGGAACTCCATGATTTGCAAAAAACAATATCTTGCCAATTTGAAGGCACAGCTGGTACTCATATGGTAGAAGTTGATTACGGATATGCGATCTTTCGCTTTCTCTCTTGGAATAACATCCAGTCGTTGTCATGCAAAATAGCAGAATGATTGCTGGGTTTTGTTATACCAATGGAACTGCATAATGCATACATTTTACTTATCTTTCACCCACTGCATCAATAACATGCTATAGGTGACACAGTACACTTCGTGTCTTCGGTGTTCTAAGCGGAGTCCAACAAAGATCTGTGCTGGGGACTATTCTGTTAATCTTGTAAATCAGTGACCTGGCCCTATGAATTCTAAAAACGTGTTCTGTGTAGATTTACTATACAATCCCTTTACGGAAGTTGAAAATATTACGAGTTGACTGCGTGCTCTAGAAGCCTGGACTAAGGGAAGGCGTTCCATGATTGGAAGAAATACCAGAACACATATCACAGACATTTTATTATGTGTAGGTCGACTAGGAATAATATACAGTGAACGCATAATCGGTGAATAAATCGTTTGGAAGGATAAACCGCTTACTACTTTCAATAATAATATCTAATAATAATAATAATAAATAACTTTATTTTCCAATTCAATACACTACAAAATATGATATATATAATAAGGAAATAAAATATGAATTGGAAAATTAAAGGAAGTTGACCACAAGGTGCTCTACCACTTAACCCTGACATAAGTTAACACAATTTCTAGCATTACACTAAATTCTTAAATTTTATGCACTAAATGTGCTCCTTGAAATAAACCAAATCAATTTAAATTTAAGAAATATAAAAAAAAGACAAAATAAATAGAATAGAATGCACTATGAGCACCACAACAAGTCAAAGTTACATATTCTGCTGTTCATATAAATACTGACAAACAGAGCATCGAAACTCAGCCAATTTCATCAACTTCAGATTTGCCGGTAAGGAATTATATTGTTTCGAAACATCATATGAGAATCTCCTCTGAAATAGAACCGACCTATGGATTGGAGCAGTTATAAGACCACGAGATCGAACGTTAATATGATGCACATCTCTACGAAACTCTATCTTATTAAACAAGTAAGGTGGTGTTTTATACAAGATTATTTTATGATAGAGACAGAGAGCGTAATATTTGAACCTGTTTCTCAAATTAAGCCACTTTAAATCCACAAGTTTATGGGATATATGTTCATATTTGTTAATTCCAAAAATAAACCTCATACAGGAATTTTGAACACGCTGCAGCAGACCCATTGTGTCAGTAGCAAGACAGGGACCAATTAGTGGTGCACAATAGGGAAATTGAGATAAAACCAAGGTCTCAGAAAGCATTTTTTTTGTGGTTATATTAAGGGACGATCTATGAGAGTATAAAAGTCTTAATGCCAGATAGGCTTTTCGAATGTTCGCAGTGCACTGCTCACGAAACCTCAAAGTTCTGTCCATAATTACTCCCAGATTCTTTGCACTGCTAGCGAACGGAATAGAATCATCTCCCATCTCAATTCTCAAAGCCTCATTAAGAAAGTCGTAGTCAGTCCTCTTTGCAAACAAGACAGCCAATTATTTGTGCATAAATGATGTTGTGAAGCTTTCTCTGCCAACGAGTTCAAATCCGCGTTCAACCTGCTGTTTGCAATAAGGTATTCTTCTGGACGAAAAGATAAAAGCAACTGCGTATCATCCGCATACATAGACAGTCGCGAGTACTGTACAAACCTGTAAAACTGAGAAGTATACAAAGTAAACAGCAGAGGGCCCAAAATTGACCCTTGCGGAACTCCCCTGGATATGGTATGTGGGGCACATATATCTTTATTAATTCTCACAACTTCTACCCTGTCAGAAAGATAAGACCCAATCAGCGCAACCGCTCCATTACCGAGAGGACATGATTTTAAAATATTTAATAAAACAATATGATTTATCGTATCAAATAGCCTACTAAAGTCAAGAACCACCATCAGAGTACTGCAATAATAATAATAAATTTATGAAAAATCTATTTATATTTTTTATTTGCTATGGACGGATTATGTGAATTTCACAAACACCTATTTTTGAATTGAAAATGGATTTAAATTTACCAATAAAAAATCCAGGGCTGTATTGAAAAACACCAAGGTGCTGATGGTTTTTCAAAAACAAAACACCGCCGTAGTGAAAATTTGTAAACGCTATATTTTTCTCTCAAAAAATGACAATGAGAAAGTCCTTTTCATTTTTTTATATCTGTAAAAATAATGTCAGAAATAAATAAAAACTAAAATCAAATAAAAGAAAACAAACAAAAACTTTCAAAGTCAACTCCACAAAATCTTTAATTTAGTTATGAAAAAGGAAACTAGTTTCGGCTCAACAAGCCATCATCAGTCCTACAATAATGATAAAAACGAACGCATAAGAGAAAAATAAAGAAACAAACAAAACGTACAACGGGCAACAAATCTATACACAAGTTCATAAGGTAAAAAAGTTACCATTCTTACAAAAACATCCGTGTAGAAAAAATATCAAACATGAATATAAATAACATTACACGAAAACAAACACCTGTGTTGAGTAAATAAATAAAATAAGATTTTAATGCATCCAAGACCAGATTCAAATATATCAAAAGGAAAAAACGAAAAACGTTTAACCTTTTTCTATAAGTACAGTATGTCCAAAAAGAATTGAATTGAACTGGACTGAAATTCTAAAGAATCGTAAAAATAGTAAATTTAAATGAGGCAAGCAAAAACAGCATTAAAGAGGGGCATAAAAATTGAACACGTTACAAATTAAAGAGTGAATTAATAATAGGGGACTCAATGAAAGATGTTTGGTCATTCAAGCAAGTGAAACTGTTATTTGACTTAGCCTTCATGATCTCCAAAATCTCCAAATAATTCAAACGGGAGCCCTTGTTACACCTATGTAATAACGTTGAGTTATTCAAAACATCGAAGTTGTGATTTGTCGCGATTAGATGGTTTGCAAAAGTAGATGGAGTATTAAAAATATCGGTATTCTTATAAAGGTTGTAATAATACAAATGTTCCTTGATTCTCGTAAGGATCCTACGGCCAGATTGGCCGATATAAATGCTATTACAGTCCTGACAAGAAAGTCTATAAACTCCCGAACATTTCAAAAATTTGTTCTATCTTTAGAATTCACTAGACAAAGGCTAACGTTGTTAACAGTTCTAAAACTAACGACAATATCCGGAATACTACCTCTTATTATTTTAGCAATCTTAAGACAATAGCTACCAGTATAAGTAAGAGAGACTTGTTCGTTTGAAAAACTAAGATGGCAAAAACTGATTTTTTCAAAAATTTCGTCAAAACGGCTAAAGTTAGTTAAATTTTGAAAACACCATTTAAAAGGTGTTTAAATTGTACAACTTTTCTCTAAATTAACATTCTTATCTTGGACACAGTGTATACACATATTATTGTTGGGAGATTAGTCTTGTTCTCCCCCCCTCCCAATATATTGCCTTCGTTCCGCCCCTGACTACCACAGATTGAAATTTGTTTGAATTCCAGTTGCTTAAAAAAATTTAATTTTTTACTTAAAACGAAGATGTTCGCACTCCACTGGTGGACGTAAAATAATATTTTTGACGTAAAAAGATGTTTCTAAATTATTTATCGAAATGCGGCAAATTTCATTTAAATATCTAAAGTAGTTTTAAAAATATTAATAAATTTGGAATTTTTTATAAAAATATTATCTTTGTAGCGAAGCATTTTTCAAATATACAAGCTGATATTATTTGGTGGTTCTCTGTCGGCCTCTAAAGTTTCGAAACTGGACCATCCGGTACAATATTACACCCACAATTTAACTGAATTTTACTGTATATTGCAAGTACCTAAATGTAAACACAAATTGAATTTATTAATTTGCTATATTAGTTTTGTACTTATTTAGGTCAATTTAATTTTAAAGCGCATTGTTATGACTTTTAACTCTTAACCACACAATTAATACAACCATTCTTCGCTAACAGCAATCTATTTCAAAACCAACAATATAATCTCATCGTAGTGGGTGAGTTGGTTCTGTCCACAACGCAAAATATTAGTTTGTCGCTCTTAGCCAAACACTCAATTGTTCTCGGTGGACGCAATTGTTTCTCTTATACCCTGAAAACTGTAGAAAGCATGTTTCCGCATAGCCCAAATGGCTAATTATTGTGGTCCCGAGGGTAATTGGAGTGTAATTTGGTGCTGGAGCGACATCGAAACAAAAGACGAGAGCGGTTCACATAACTTTTGGGTGAAAACAACGATAGACTTTTAGGTTTTAGTGTCATTTGGCGTTTCATGTTTACTTCTAATAATAGTAATAGATGGTTGTTCTAGTGGGAAACCAAATAATTCTGATATGACGTACTAAATTAGTTAATTTATTATTGTAATATCCGGACCTATTTATGAATTAATTCAACACAATATACCAGGCTGTAATTTGAAGAAATGTCAAGTGTATTTATGTGTGTTTCAGATTTTTTTTTATTTGACATTTCACAAGCCTACTATCGCATCGAAACGTCAGAAACCGTACTTGAGTTTTACCTTATTCTCAAGGTAGTGACAAATAAAAATGCAGGTCTATATTTTAAAAAACAAAGTTGATGGGGGCAGGTGCAAAACGAAACGTTAAGACGTGTTGATTTTGAAAGTGCCATGTTATGGACATATTAAAAGTTAGAACCATTAAACTTTTTATTTTAAACTTTTGATTTAAAACTTTCTCTCGAAAATCAACAGTAATTCGACATATTTAAGAAAATAGGATTTGGAATTTTTCACAAATCGCCCTGTATTTCAACAGCTAAAAAGAATTTGTCTTCATAGTAAAAAGATTTTAAACAGGCATCAAAAACCTCAACTTTTGCCTAATTTATCTCTATCTTGCACGGTTAAATGTTAAATAGTCTTGCACTATTAAATAGTAGCTACCCTGTACATATAATTGTTAGGCATAATAAAACTGATCTAATTAAAAAAAAAAATTCTCACGCAATCCGCTTCTCAATTGACAGAATTGACAACCCCGACAGCCTTTCCTGTCCCATGGTGTTTCGAAGATAATTTTTTACTAAATATAGTAACCAATCAAATTATTTAATTTTAGGTCATGTGTCAAATTTCATCCAATCACCTCCGGATTACAGCGATAATACCGTACATGTGGTGTTTTCAGTTTGGTCTTTTTTTATTAAAATTAATTAACCGTCAAACTGACAACTGGTTTAAAAATGTCGCGAAGATTGGGTATTGCATCTAACGATGCAATTAATGATATTATATCTAATAATATACCAAAAAATACTATCAAATCAAAAAAATATGTAGGGAAAACATTTCTCGAGTTTTGTGCGACCAGAGAATACGAACTGAATGCTGAAACGAGTTTGCAGTAAATATGAGAAAAGCTGACGGAGCTGAATATAAAGAAGCAACTGTAAAAACAATTTGGAATACCACGAGTAGGCTACTCCAGGAAAAATACTTCAATGACCTCAAAATTGTATTCGACCCGTTTACCAGTGTGATATTTAAAAATGCGCGAGATGCAAGAAATGCAAAACGTAAAAGATTCCAGCAGGATCCAAACAAACGAAAATGCAGTTCATCAAATTTGAGATAAAGTGATTTGGCTAGAATCATTGGATTATGGGATGAATGTACACCAGAAGGTTTACAAAAAAAATTTACCTTATAGATTATTTCACGATTGAGAAAAATAATGATGGAACGCCAACCAACAGAATTGAATACAATCCAATATTCAGTAAAACATGCCAAGGAGGATCGAAAAGTTGTACAAATAGTAAGTGGCTTGTTCCAAATATTGCAAACGAAAGTGCATGCCCTGTTCGGTTATTCCATAAATTATTGTCCAAAAGGGGGAAAAATATTACTTCAAGTCGCCTATTCTTGAGACCAAATCGTTTCTGGAAATCCGAAAGTGACACATGGTTTGACAATATACCGGTAGGCAAGAACACAATTAATATGTGGACCAAATCATCCGCGCAAGCTATTGGTTGGGACACTAAGTGTAAAAAGATATCCAATCATTCGAACAGATCAACTGGAGTTAGCCATTTGGCAAATAAAGGAATTCCTGAACAGCAATTAATAAAAATAACAGGACATAGTAGCTCTAATTGAATTAAACCGTACTTGAATATTAACCAAGAACGCCATGGTAAAATAATCAACACCATGCGAGAAATTTCTTCAACAGTGGAAATTAACAATCCGTCAACTTCAGCAAACCCTTCTTCCAATTTAACATTTACCAATTGTACTTTTCACAACTGTAGATTTAAATAAAAATGAATAATATTTGTTTGATTAAAACTAATACATTTTGAATTGAAAATTATTCTGACGTTACAATCGAGGATCAGAAACTGAATCATCACCTAACACATCTGCAGATAATCCACGAAAAGTTTTGCAAACTTCACTGATGCCACACGTTCTATTTTTTAACTGAGATATTCTAATATCTAACGTTGTATAAAAAACTTGTATTTTGAACTAGTCTTCATTTGATTCTACTTGAAAATGATTTTTCTTTTTATCAAAAAATCGTTTAGGCCTAGTTATTCTCTTTTCGCCTTTATTCCCCATTCCGTAGCCAAACTACTTGATTCGCTTATCAATAAATCAAAATTATTATTATTATTAAGGCTGTTTGATCAGACTCTAAATATAGGTATAAGGCATTCATGATTGTGCACTTATTTCTTAATCGATTTGAAAAATTCTTTTTGGATCATAGAGAGAACACTTTAACAGAGGTTTATATAGGAATAAAAATAAAATTTCTTAAAAATTTATTTTGAAGTCAATATAAATTGCTAAGAATTTTTTTTTATTCCTATATAAACCTCTGTTAAAGTGTTCTCTCTATGATCCAAAAAGAATTTTTCAAATCGATTAAGAAATAAGTGCACAATCATGAATGCCTTATACCTATATTTGGAGTCTGATCAAACAGCCTTAAGTGTTTTAATATTTCGGACAGCAGTATTAAACATTTTTGAGGCTTGTTCAAAGTTTTGCTGATTAGTTTGCAGTAGTTTCGAAAGAGCATCAGTACATTTCAAAATTTTTGTTTGCAAAACGATTAATATGATAGTTTCAAATATTTCTAGTTTTTTTTTTTTTTTTCAAAGAATTTGCTTCGTCAGCCTCTATTTTTGTTATAAGAAGTCAATATAATTTGTGATAAAACTTTTAATCAAGTCAAAGAAATGTATAAAAATCCTAAAATTTATATTTAATATAGAAAAGATGCAGAATGCAGTATCGGGCCCCTTGAGGTAGTGCTGTCCCAGCACTACCGAAACGAAAGATCGATGTTGACCATCGATGTTAACATCGAAAGCTAACATCGATGGCTTAAAAACATTTTTTTTTTATTTAATAGTTTTATTGTTTTACATAAAAAAATTTCACAAAATGGTGAGTACTCATATTTTTATACTTAATTATATATGAAAAGTACAATATCGCGTTCTTGTTTTCAGGCCCGAATGCATTGCATACTCTATTAACTGTGAATGCTTGAATATATGCACATTGCATTGTAGTTTTTCGTAACTGACTGTATTACCACTGATGATGGAGCTTGTAGCTCCGAAGCATGTTTGGTAGTTTAATAATATAGTTGTTTCTTTTCGTGGAGGATTGACTTTCATTTCCAGTTAAATACATTTACTCCATTCAAGAATGGACTACTTTTTTAAGATGGTTAAAAACATCGGTTGTAAAACATCGATGTTTTCGAAACATCGATATTTAAAACAGTACATTTGCGATTAGGAGTAAATTAGATATAAAAAATAAAAATAAACATAATATTTTATACCGCCGGCGTCGAGCCAGTTTGCAGGGTTGCAGTCTACAATACGTATGGAAAACAAGTTGCGACGTTGCCGAATGCCGGCTGGAAGTACAGAAAAATTTCAACTACCTTTAACAAATGAAATCAAAAGCTTTCGTTCTTATTTTCTTGTGCTGGGAAAATTGAGTTTAAGATAAGAACCTAGTTTTCTTCTTTTGTCATATCATTGAACATCGAAAGGAAACATCGATGTTTTCTACCTCTGACATCGATGTCGAAAACATCGAACATCGGTAACAGATCATCGATGTTTGAAAAACGATGAACATCGCCCAGCACTACCTTGAGGATACCGGGCCCGTGTTCCGTGGAACACTGGTCACTACGCCCGGGTTGACAGAGTGGCTATAATATCGGAAAACCAACTTCTCTGTCTTAACATACTTATATGGGGGTGATGAGTTTTTCAAGATCCTATATTTAAGAAAACCGAGTAATGAAGCTTATCATTATTGGTCTCGAGTTTGGTCCATTTTAAAGTTTTTAACGGATATGTTATGTGAGCAAATTTGCGCCAACCACACACAAAACGACAGCAATTATTCTGAATCAAATCTAAACACGGGTAGTAAACAATGTCGCAATATCAGACCATCCGTACAGTCAGTCAAAATGGGACACACTGTACATTTTTATACTATTCTTAAAAATGGTGTGGAAGGAAAATCGGCGCCTGGTTTGTTTTATACATTTTCACTAAAGTTATCTACGTTGTACAAAACGAAAAGGGTTATATTAAGAATTATTTAGTTCGTTGGGGAGAACCAAGAGATTAAGAGATACACAACCTTCATGTTGTAATCTATTATCCAATGTTTCGAAGTTGTCTCGTTCCCCATCATAAATTTAAATATGCTGTCGGGAATTGTTGCCAACAATAAAATTAAAATTTTTCCTACATCTAAATCATACACACCATCCACTATACAATGTTTGATCTATTAGAGACCAAGAGTTCCGAAAATATAATGCCGACATTTATTGAGCGATTTCTGATTTATACTATGGCATTTTATGCACACCCTTTAAAAGATATGAAAAATGAAATTATTGCTTTCTGGTTGCTTGTTTATGTAAACGACTGTGCAGGATATATGTAGTTGAAACTGCAAATTTATGGTCCGATCTGCTATGAAGTATCCGTAATATTTTTAATCTGAGTGGAAATAAGAAAACAGCAGAGCCATAGATAAAATATGTAACGGGATAACATTGTCAAAGTTATGCCAGGAATTATATTAAATTTTTTTATAATAACTGGATGCTCTAAAAATGTCACGGTAGAATTAATATTGGGATTCCTTATCGAATCCGTTAAAAAATATACGAAATTAAAATTGCATTTATTAATGAAAATGCTTCAGCTCTGCATCAGTGGTTTTTGGTTTCACAATAGTATACAAATACCAACGAGCATGAAATGATTTTTCACGAGTGTAACGATTTGCTGCATATGTCAATGTTGTCAAACAACAATAGGGAAACAAAAAGGAGGTAAACGCAGAGTTAAAATAATCATAGAACACCGTCAATTCATTGAACTGTAAATGCTTAATTCAGAGATCTTATGTTCGAATCCAAATGCTTTATGCTAACAGAAATATTCTAAATTATAAAATGAGGTAAAAGCTTGGCGAATCACTGATTATGCCGACAGTTTTCGTGTTTCTCAACAAATCTTTGATCTTGGATGGGTCAAACTATCCAGAATGTGGTAAAGCTGGATGACCTCATGTTCACATAAATATAGGTTTCTGGACTCTTCATAGCATGTGTATACTTGCGTTAGTTTGAGACCTTTTAGTTTTAGGAAACGAATAAAAAAATCGGTTATGTCACCGCAAAACTAAATTCACAATTCAAAAATATTGCTAAATAACATCCTGGCTGTTGCTGATTGGGAGCGTCTGACTAAAACAAAACGGCAGGAATAAAAGAAGACTTATTTTAAGAAAGTCTACCTTTACGAAACAAATTTAATAGATTTCTCTACAAATTATTTTTTTAACCATATATGTTTCGGAGCAACATTTTTATTAAGGCTGACATGTTGCCAAGTGTATCGATTTACCGAGCATTTAAAGTAAAAAATTTATTTAGAAAATGTAGATGATTATGTGACTTCAATCAGGCGAAATATTAAATATTATGTTAGAACCTACCTTTCGGATATGTCTAACATGCCAGAGAATGATTTTTGAACTTCCTGGGGACCGCTTGGTTTTCCTCGTTCATTCTTCTTGTTTAATGTCAGCTACTCAGACGACCACGACAAGGTGGATCCCCTCCGTCAGGAAAACCCCAAAGGTTAACAAAAAAACACACAAATGCAAATAACCCTAGCACTTCAAAGCGCTACAACAGCAAATGTTCAAATAGGCCACTGTTAACTTCACTTTATTTACGTGCATAATCACTGAACTTCGGATACGTGCAAAAACACCAGAATTATTGCGGATTTGATCAACTGCCCCTCAATTTGTAGACGTAACTGCTGTTCATCACCAATCTCCGTTTTATAGACAATAGTCTTCATGTAGATCTAAAATTATTATTATTTTACATAAATCGTTCATATTTTACAACAGGAACTTCTCGCACATCACACATCACAATAATAATATGTAGACCTACAACCCTACAGTAAATTGTTGTGCTTCAAATTGATTCTTAAAGTTACGCTAATTCGGTAGTTCACTTTCATCACAAAATTTAAACAAACAAATCATAGATAAGTGTTTATTGAAACAAATAAAAAATACGGTTAATAATCTTACGGTATAAACCTGCATTATAATCTGATAAATATTTTGGGATTTTTTTTTTGCAAAGCAGCAATTTTATTATTTACGAAATCTTAAATCTTTACTGTTAATAGCAAAAAATATCAACAAACTTGTGCATATAAGTTACATTGACATACAAAAGATATTTGACAGTTCACAAATTCCTGAAAACTAAAACATAAGTCGAATTCACGCCATGACCGATTATAACCGGTTTAACTTTTTGCATTCACGTGACCCCGGTTATTGGCGGTTTCACTAAGATGACGTCACGAAAAAGACCTTCATGACATTATCACAGCTAACATGTGTATGTTAGCTGTGACATTATATTTTCTTTGCGGTTTCACAAGAGTCCGAAACCTACGGCTCATCTGACTTGAATTTTATTTTTTGTAAAAGGAACGTGAAACGCAACATTGTCATTAGCTAATTTGCACTTAATTTTTCACGTAACGAGATTTGTTTTCATAGGCTTCGAAACTGTGAGAAACATTATGGATTCTGCGCATAACGTTGTTGACACGCGATGTAATTGATTTGCGCAGAATAGAGACTGTTTCTGACGATTTCAGAAGCCTGTGAAAACAAACCTAGTTACCTGAAAAATGAAGCGCAAATTAGCTAATGACATTGTGTTTATTATAATATAAACACAATGCTAATGATAATGTTCATGGAGGGCTTTTTCGTGACGTCATCATAGTGAAACCGGCAATAACCGGGGTCGCGTGATTGCAAAAAGTTAAACCGTTTATCACCGGTTATAATCGGTCATGGCGTGAATTCGACTAATGCTTTAGTTTTTAGGAAATTGTGAACTGTCAAATATTTTGCTATTAACAGTAAAGATTTAAGATTTCGTTTATAATAAAATTGCTGCTTTGCAAAAACAAATTTCCAAAATATTTATCATATTATAATGCAGGTTTATACCGTAAGATTATTAACCGTATTTTTTATTTGTTTCAATAAACACTTATCTATGATTTATTTGTTTAAATTTCGTGATGAAAGTGAACCGCCGAATTAGCGTAACTTTAAGAATCAATTTGAAACAGAACGATTTACGGTATAAGTTGTAGCCCTACATATTATTATTGTGATGAGTGATGAGCGAGAAGTTTCTGTTGTAAAACATGAACGAATTATGTAAAATAATAATAATTCTAGATCTACATGAAGACGTGTCTATGAAAAGGAGATTGGTGATGATGAAGTTCAGTGATTAAGTGCGTAAATAAAGTGTAGTTAACGGTGGCCTCTTCGAACATTTGGTTTTTTCGCAACGCAAGAAGTCGTTGTAAAAATAACCGATTTGAGTAAAATAATCGGACATTTTAGTGTTTTTGCGGCTTTTGTTATTAGTGTAGTTGTTCAATATGCGAAAATATCCTTTTAGCAGTTTCCAAAAGCAAAGAAGTAATGTACAATTATGCAGATGAACTTATTTATCAGGTATTTTAATTATTATTATTAACAAAACGCCGCGAATATTATCTCTACTGTTGTTCGAATGTTCGAAGTCATATTGAAAAATGGTTGTCATAGGCGACGATTTACCGGGGAAAAACGTGGATTTGCCCCATTTTGTAAATATCGAATAAAAATTCCAAAACAAATTTTTTATAGTTTTACATGCTTCTCTGAGCACGTGGTAAAATTATTTGTACTGAGTGATGGTTCACCCTGTATATTGAAATAATTATTAAGAATATTTTGTAACTCACCATTCCACCTCATCACTCGAGTTTTATTTTATTTTTATAAATCATTTAATTCGATAAAATTAGCAAAACGTTATGCGAATTGAGTTGCCGTTTGGGTGTGGCAATGCCATTTCAATTAAATCTAGATATATATATATTTGCATAAAATATTTATGATTCTAAATAATATTCACTAAATACACGGCAATCTTTTAATGAAAGAAGGTTTAAATTTTTTTTGTATTGTAGAAAATTGTTTTGTGTTTTTAAGTCTGCTCCCAAACCCCTTTTGATGCCGGTCCTGTGTACCTGGCCAGTGGCGTAATGATGACATGCATCATTTTCAAACATATTTCTGTTTAACTTTAAGATACTCATTACCTTGAGAGATTGAAAAGAAACTAGAAATTCCTATCTATGTACCTATGATGCTCCTATTGTATACATTAATTTCGTCTAGACAACTGTTCTTCTAACTGGAGCTTTATTTTGTATTTTTATTTTGATTTGATTAAGCAGATTTAGTCTTATAAAGTTCTTTTATTATTGGTTTTATGGATATGTTGAAGAATCATAAATCCCCAAATGTTACTCTGGATATAAAGGTCAAAGCTCCAAGCAAATTAGAATAAAAGCTGAATTTTATTGGAGCTTTTATTTTAGTGTCCCTAACATACTACTTTAATGCCATTGAACCGCGTAAAAATAACTTTTATATCCAACATACACTGGACAGTTATTTACCTCATAAAATAATTCTTATCTATCTCATTCCAATATTTCATTTACCAAAATCGTATTATTTTAAATTAAAGGTCCAAAACGCATTATCCGAAATATATTTTACACTCTCTCCTAGTAAAAGTTACAGTAAATTAACAAACTTGTCGGTTTGTTTCTGCATGAATATACTTCTATTTAGAATGAGAAACAGTACTATAGTTGAATTAAAAGTCAAATTAACGTTAAGATATGAAGTTTGTTTTAAAACTTTCGCATAATAACTTGGGTTGTGTTTTCCTTAAAACATTTTAGAACCTCAGCACGTATTTTAAATGTATGAAAAGTTTGTTTAGAGTTTTGTTTTTCTTTTATTTGCTAAAGTAATATATTTGTTGGCTATGATCAGATATATTTAGTTTTTTAGACGATTTAGAGCAAGTATTTAAAGGAAGATTGATAGTATTCACAAAATATAATACAAAACGTTCTTGCTAACTTTGTTAGTTCTTATATTGAGGAAAAATGATCGACGATAATCGGGGTAAATATTGGAAAATCAATATACAAATATTCTAGATTTCCGATTTATTTTTGTTATTAGTTCAACTTAAAAAGCTTAAAAAAATTTTGATCAGTGACATACTACTGGAAAACTGTTAAATGCCGGCACAAAATTTAAAATTCTTGTGCGGACTAACTTACTATTACATTCGTCTGCAATTAATCACCATTGGTGATTGAGTCATCTCAATAAGTTACCAAAATGCATGATTTCCATTAAATTTCACAAAATGACCAGATAATGTTCACATTTACAGGTATATACTGCTAGAATAACCCCATACACATACGAGTCGCACACAAATCAATTAAGCAGGGGAATGTATTGGTAATGTCCAAAGTGGATTATTAAAGAACAAATGGATTTCTGACCGCAAAACTACGAATATTCAAATCATAGTTTAATTAAAAGGCGATTATAGAGGGGAATCTATAACAATAGGTGAATCGGATGTGAATTTAATTAAGTAGATTGGATGGTTTGTTTTATATGCTAGGTGTGTCTTAATATTTGGAATCCATTCCAAGACATAAAAATTACAAAGAAAACAAAATAATATAAATCCCTAAATTTATCATTAAAACCATATACAAAACATTTATCTATATTAAACCTAAATAGTTATAGCTTTATCTGCTTTTATATTTTAAATCTTTAGCTTTTACACCAAAAAAATATATATAAAAAAGAACCACTATCTTTTTATTTGCAATTGTGTTTGAACTTTCCTTTTATTAAAAATAACGGGACATTCAATTTTTTAATAATAATAATATTTTATTGCAAATATTTAAATATTATAATTTACAGTATACGAAGGTTACCTTTTATATTTCGGGATTTGGCAACCCTGGTGTTGCAATCTGGCAACTGAAAGCTCTATATCGTAAAGTTGGACATTTTTGAGGTTATACGAACTCAGAACGTTTTGACATATTTGTCTTGTTTACAGTAACTTAAAAGATTCATCTCGGCCCAAAAATGGAATTAAATCGTGAACATTTTCGTGCGATTATTTTTTACAACTTTCGACGTGGATTAACTCAGCAACAGTGCATGGATGAACTTAATTCAATTTTTGGCGATGAAGCTCCATCAAGGACCAGTGTTTATCGATGGTATGGTGAATTCAATCGTGGTCGTAGTTCACTCCAAGACGAATTTCTTGAAAGTTGTTGTTCCGAAAACCATTGGTCCTATGCGTAAACTGAGATTGCAAGATCGTTAAGTGACCTATCAAGAGATTGAGACAACCCTGGGCATTAGTCGGACCAGCATACTTTCAATATGGCATAAACATTTGACTGTCAAAAAAATTTGCTTGCGTTGGATCCCACACAATTTGTCAATCGCTCAAAAAATGGCTCGTGTCGATTGGTCGAAAGAAATGCTCAAAAAATACGATCGCGGTGCTTCGAAACACGTCTATGACATCGTGACAGGTGATGAATCGAGGATTTACGCGTATGAGCCCGAAAGTAAACCACAGTCGACTGTATGGGTGTTTCAAGATGAGCCAAATCCAACAAAAGATGTTCGCGCACGAAGCACTTCCAAGCAAATGGTCGCCTGTTTTTTCGGAAAAACTGGACATGTCGCAACCGTACCACTAGGTTTTCTGCACTTGATAGAGGAAGAACGGTAGTGCTAAGTTGAGGCATTATCCAATCATCAAATTTAAAATCCACTCGGGATTTTTCAAACCAGTAATGTTGAACCTAGACGTGGAACAGGTCGCTCAAGGGTTACCAGCAAAAGGAAGAACCTTTGTTATCTTTCTCAGAACTTACCAAAGAACAATATCTGGCAATACGTCAAAGACTTAACACCGCAAATTTACTATCTAAAAGACCTCTAAGAGTTTTCCTTCTTCAGACAAGCCATGAAACAGTCTATTTGGCAACGTCAAGTTCCAGTTCAAGAGTGACAAGAACGCCTTCCTGTTGCCGCAGAAGTAGTTCCTTATCAAGGGGAAACAGTTATATTTGGGGGAGGATTTAATGTATGGTACCAATTATATACCCATTGCGTTACCAAATTGGGGACAACTTTATTTTTTGGCCTGTCTCCATCGCAAAAGGAGAGTTCAGTAGGTATTAGAAGAAGGAGACAATAATATTGAAAGACTGGAAAGCAAATTCGTTAGACATGAACCCGATTGTATTTTTGTGGGATTTTGTTGGAAGAGCCATTCTCAATCGAAATAAGCCCGTTATCGCACTTCCAGAATTAACCCTGGCTGTGCAAGAAGAATGGATCAACATTCCTCAAGAAACAATAAATAATCAATCTTATAATTTCAATGCCAAAGCGGCAGGTGAAGGCATGCTAATTATTAATGGTGGATGTGGATTAGATATATATGAAAAATTATTAGGTATTCTTAAAATAAAAATTGCTTCTAAAATCAGTATTCATTTTAGGGCAAATTTGATTTGTTGTTTTTTTTTCGTCCGACCAACGGTTTCCGATAAAAATAATTAAATACGCATATTTCAATGTGCCCATGATTGATGAAAAGGAAGCTAGGAACTTTGTTGTTTAAAAAAACACAAAATAACGATCTATTTGATTTGTAATTATGTTTAATTGAATGTTACTGAGGATAACTACTGATAGAATCGAAACATGTCTAACTAATGAAAGCACCTTAAATAAATTTTATTTTTGGCGGAGTGGATAGCGGTTTATGCCTTGCATAAATAGTTTTAATATAAAAGTATATCAAATAGTTCATTGCTTTTATAAATGTCACCGCTAAATGCCCATTTACTAGCCGCAGAGCCTTGAAGCGCATCGTTATTGCCATTTTCGCAATCCACTTCTCCATAACATGTATTTATTCATATCGATATATATGGTGTGTCTGTGCGATGAACCGGTCATTTATAACATACCCCAAGAGATGAAGTAAAAAGCATTTAAACTGCCACTTCGACACGATATAAGCCCCTGTGACATTTTTGCCGCTGGTCTTATCTCTATGTAACATAACGACAGCGTCGATACATAGGATTTTCTTTAGAAGTCAAATTTTAATTACAATTTGCCTTTATACAATTGTAAGCTATATAATAATGTGCTAATGAACAAAAAAGAATTATCTAATAATAATTTATAAGGCTCTTGTGGAATCAATTCTTAGTTATGGGTTGGTAAGTTGGGGAGATATGTCAAAAACTATGATATGTCCGCTTCATCGCTTACAAAATCGCATACTGAGAATTATATTTAAAAAAACCAATAAACAATAATACACGAATAAAATCAAATTTCAAAGAATGTCGAGCTAAAAAGACAATAGGACAAAGATTTCACAATTACATAGCCCCACATTTGTACAATTTATTGCCCCAAACACACAAAAGATAAAACGTATAATTCATTTAAAAAATATTTGTTCATCAAAACGCAAATAAAATTGATGAAGTAATTTCATAGTGTTTTTAGATATATTATGCCTATTGTTATTTAAAAAATAAAAAAAAATACACAATATGTGCAAATGTTTTCTCTTTGTTAATCTTTCTTTCTGTTTTCGCCAATATAGTTTAACACCACCTAGTCAATTTAATACTTCTAACTTATCGTATTTAGGCTTACGCCAAGAGGGGTAAGTTTCTAAAAACAAATATTTTCCTAAAAATTATGTTTAATTTATTCAAAAGTATTAAAACAGTCGTAGAAAAAGTATAGTGTGAAACTAACATGAAATGACCATTTCCTACTCGCATGATTTGCAGCACTCGCCTGCGGCTCATGCTGCATCATACAACATATATGTCATTTCATGTTCGTTGCACAATATACTATAGAGCACTGATTTTTGTTTAATTAAAATGATACGGTAGCTAAAGGGAATAATATTATGTAACTTATATAATACAATATGTAAATGATAGATTTGTATCTATGTTCATTTGTTTAATGCTGTGGATTAGACGCACACAAGTTTATTTTAAACTTAAGCGTCATTTGAAACACCATTATTGTAAATATTGCAAGATGTTTTTGGCAAATATTTAAAT
Organism: Apoderus coryli; assembly: GCA_911728435.2. Lineage (NCBI taxonomy): Eukaryota > Metazoa > Arthropoda > Insecta > Coleoptera > Attelabidae > Apoderus > Apoderus coryli. The sequence continues at coordinate 8,045,231 of OU452199.1, read as the reverse complement.
GATTGAAATAAATACTACTACTACTACTACATTTACATCTAGTAAACTTTTATTTGAAATGAATGAAAGCCTATAAAAATCCCATCACGATCAGATAAGATTGAAAAAGAAATTTAAATACACTGTTGCCCACAAGTGCAAGTGCACTATTTTTGTGACCTTTTCCTCATTTAACTTCCTCGTAAGACTCTTGGTGACAAGGTATATTTCCAAACAAAAAAATTGTTATTGGAGCTGTTTTTTTTTCACGGACGCCTATGGTACATAAATTTTGAAGATTATAAAGCTCAGAAAAAAAAACAAAAAATCTCACAGCAATATCTGTGAACATTCAACAAAAAAACACCAAAAGATTCACTCTGAGGATGATCTAATATAGATGCAAACGTCAGTAAAATTTTAAACCCAGTTTTATTGTTTACGACCTACAACCGAAATAAATAAAATATGCTCATTCTTGTATTTTATGTTTGTGTAAATTTGTCAACTGAGAAATCGCCACTGGATTTTTTTTTCAAATATCCAAGGGTGTGAGGTTTTTAGATTGGAAAACGCTTATACTAGTCATCTATCAAGATGGATATTCAATAAATGATGGGAATGGGATTATGTGATTTGGTTTTATGTGTGTAACAAAAGCTAATAAGAAATATCGTTGAAGCAATAGCATACTTCAAAAAATGTATTTATAGTGTTCATCCTTTTGCAATCTACGGTATTATTGCTTTATATTTTATATCATTTTTTTCTACTCCTGTTTTGATAAGCCGTCTATTGCAAAACTGTTAACGTGACATGTAAATTCAATCTTACATAAGTGTTACGTAATGAATATTACATAACACTTTGGGGATTTTTATTTTTTATTATGGAATTATGTCAAACACAAATGTCAAATAAATTAAAATATTTAAATGTCATAATTACGTTTTCTTCTGAGTGACGTATTTCTGCTTAATTTTAATTCGGAAATGGATTCTGATTTTGCAAAATCGTATAAAAAGTCCACTCGCATGTAAAATATCATTTACAGCACATGTTATGTAATATACTATTACCTTAACAGACTAAATCTCTTGTCTGGTGTGTTTGGAAAAAAGAATTCGTGGCGCGAAAAATTTGCTTTTAAATATTTTAGTAATAGAAAAGAAAACTCAACTCTACTGAGTAAAACCATGAGGCCTTGGGTCCAGTGTTAGATATGCCCGACTGGCATTTTTTCTATATCGCGATTCTAAAAGATTTTAGAGCTCGAATACAGTAACATAATTTTATTCAAATTTAGTAACAGTGCATAAAGAAATTATATTTTCAAACAATAAATGGATGTCATCAAATGTAATTATTATTATTATAAATCATTCAAAATGGGAATAGTTGGGTGAGTGTCAAAGCCGAATAGTAGCTTGACGTTCGAGTATTTGGCCTGCATGAGTTTCAAGAAGAGGAGATAACTGGGGTTGATCAAAGTGAGCCTATATCTCTTTATTTCAAGGTTTATAAGGCTATCTCAGACAGAACAAAGACATCTTAAGAACGTTGTGCCCAAACATTTCACACGTTTTAAAGATATCATTGAAAAAGCGCTTAAACATATCATCATCAACATATTTGGATGAACTTGAGGTCACATTTATTGTTTTTGTTTTTTTTTTGTCTTGTATATTTCTCTTGTCTATGTCTAGAATAAGTAATAGATAAGGTTAAGCTAGGAGGCATGTGCCTCAACTTCGCCTTTTGTGTACCTACTATATCACAATAAAGTCATTATTATTATTAACTATTAGAATTATTATGAAAAGATTCACATGCCTTAGTAGACCTGGCGGAATGTTTCGCCCCAATATTTAATGGAATTGGAACTTCATTTGAGATAATCTTCCGTAAGATAATCAATTGTTAGGTTATGACTTCGCTGCTATCGCAGACAGATCAATTATTGTCAAACAATATATTTCTTTAGGATGCAAATAATGTGTGAATGTGTGAATATTTTAATTTTAACAAAATTGGAAAGATGACACAGGCCAACACACATTTTGGTGCCTGCGATTTTTTAACTGTTCCTGAGTAATTTTTGGATGCAGAATGTAAAAAGGTTCTCAGATTTTGTCTATCAGATCTAGTTTTTGAGATTTTTTAAAAAATTGTGTATATAATTTACGTTATAACTGTTATAATATATAATATTACTATTGACAGTTAAAAAAAACAAAGACACATGGATTTAAGTATTTATTGCAAAAACTTAATTTACATAATTACATTAGTCACTAATCACATAAAAATTTTCTTTTATACGATTTTCTAGAATGGAGTTTACTAGGGCAGTCTCGCTGAAGGCTCCAGCAGTAGTCCGCCATCATGTGGCTATCCCATCGTCCTTGATAACGATCTTCCATAGTTTTAATATCCTGGTGGAATCTTTCCCCCTGTTCTTCACTACAGTCACCTAAGTTTTCTGGAAAACGATCTAGGTGGCTGTGGAGGTAGTGAACTTTTATACTCATGTTACAGCCGAGAATATTAAAATTTGAAAGCATAGTTTCCACTAATTCTACGTAATTGTCTGCTTTATGATTGCCAAGAAAATTTTGTACTACTTGAACAAATGAACTCCAAGCGTTAGATTCAGTCTCGTTCATTGATGTGGTGAATTGTGGATCTTTAACAAGTTGCCTTATTTGAGGACCATCAAATATACCAGCTTTTAGTTTTTCCGTGCTAATGCCAGGAAATTTACGTGACAAATACCCAAAACAATTTCCATCTCGATTTAAGGCCTTCACAAATTGCTTCATTAGGCCTAGCTTGATATGCAAGGGCGGAAGTAAGATTTTTTCTCTTGAAACCAAAGGTTCGTTGATCACGTTTTGTATTCCTTGAATCATGACATCTCTTGAAGGCCAATTTTTGTTAACCCAGTGCTCATTTTTAGCTCTGCTGTCCCAAAGGCACAAAAAACAAGGATATTTTGTATAACCACTCTGCTGTCCAAGGAGGAAGTTAATCATTTTTAAATCAACACAAATTGACCACTGATGTTCTTCGTATTTAATTTTTCTCAAAACTAATGCTATTGTTTCATATTCTTCCTTCATGGTAGTAGAATGACCAATAGGAATTGAGCCATATTTGTTACCGTTATGTAAAAGAACACATTTTAAACTACGTTTTGAACTGTCAATAAAAAGGCGCCAATCATCTGGAGTGTATTCAGGCAAACCCATTTTTTCTAAGAGCCCTTTTATATTGTTACAGAATACCAAGTCATTTTCCTGAGTGAAAAAAGGCAGCAGATCCTTATCTCTTTTACGATAAAATGTAATATTAGTACCTCGACAAAGTAGATTTTTTTCTTTTAATCTGGATGCAAGTAATTCAGCGGATTCCTTTGAGAGATTCAGGTCTCTTATAAGATCGTTTAGTTCTTCTTGATTGAAACACTGCGGAGTTGCTAAATCTGCTTCAAAATCGCTGTCGTTTTCTGATTGAATTCTTTTAACTTCGTCAGACGTTGATGTTTCTGTATCATCTTCTGTCAGTTTGGGTAGACTGCTGAATGATGGAACGGGTATTTCTTCCGAATGCACTACAGGCCTTCTTGCAGAATCTAGATCAGGATATGTCCATTTGTGTCTATTGTTTCTATTTATGCCTTTAATATTAACGAGACAAAAATAGCAGTCGTCATGATGGTTCCGCGGTTCTCTCCAAACCATTGGTACACCAAACTTTACGCACTTCCTCTTTCCAGTTGTCCACTGTCGCAAATGTTCAACACATGTTTTACATATGAAATGTGGGGCCCAAGATTTATCTTGATCTCCTAAATGAACGCCAAAATAGGCAAGATAAGCTCTTTTCACAAAGTCAGAAATCCTTTTTCTGCTCTCTTTCAAAGTGTATTCACCACACACATAACAAAAAACATCGGGATGATTTACACAGGTACGTCTGCTTGTGGATGCCATTGTTTCAGTTTAGTGTCTTGATACTACAAAACGACCAAAATTTACACAAAATGATAGCACAACTTTACTTGGGAAAACTCAGTAATATACTAAATCAAGTACAGCCAAGCAGGTATAGAAGGATCGGGTCATAGGCAATTACAGGTATAAAAGTAATTAAGAGCATTGTATTGAGTAGTTCCTAGTATAGGAACATTGGGTCAGGGACAATTCCAGGTATCCATTTGGCTAATTAGATTCTGGGAAATTCCTATTTTGACGATTAAGTACATATTTATCTCTTTATTTGTTGTCCTTTATCAGAAAAAAATATATCATTTAACCTGTAACGTGTATCTCAAAAACTAGAGCTGATAGAAAAAATCTGGTGGCATTTTTGGAATCAGCACATTAAAAACATCTAAAATCAGATGTTAGATTTCTGGCACCAAATTTTTTTTTTCATTTTGTTGGCCTGTGTGATTCATTAACACTTAATATCTAATTTGTTGCTATTGTTTGCTAATTAATGTCAATAAATTTATAGAGGTTTCTATTTTCTTAACGTAACGGAATACAGCACTCATTATGTAACTAGTACATTGTGAAGTATTTGGCAAACAAAACTATTCACCTACTGCGTTAGTGACCTCTTTAAGCGTTGATTATCAATTTGAAGTTGGTTTGTTTTAGGTAAATTACATAAAGAAACAAAGTAACTCTTCTGTCGACGTTTCGATTTATATTCAGTCATCTTCAGGACAGTTAACAATTTGCATTATTTGTCAAGAAGTCGGTTGGTTTTTAAGGACATTTACATAAAATGATATTTCAAAATGGTTTACTAAATATAATATATTTAGGTAATATAATATTTTATATTTATAATAAAGCAAACTATAACGTCACCTACATAGAATAACTTTATTATCATCACGTTAATAGAACATCAGAGACATGTTTCCGAGGTATAAACCCTCATCAACAAATCAGTCAAGAAAGCAAACGGGGTGGCAGAACGAACAGTTGAACATAATTCCCATTGTGTCGTCATCGAGGTTTCCAGAGGCGAAAATTCCGAATTTTCATCAAATTAACACATCGTTCTTAAATATTACAAATTAAACTAAACACTAAAAGTAAGTCTTCACATTTACACAGTTTGGGTAATCTACAGAGATTCTAGATAAAATCTTTCATCTTGCGCTTTATATATTTTTCCTAACTCAAACCACATCCCCAATAATTGTTCGAGAGGATGGTACATTTAAAATCCAATAAACGGCCTTTTGTAGGTTGACGCATATATCTTCTACAGATGTCATCTGGCAACACTGCATCGTGTTCTCAATTTTCTTTACATGTCTTACCCTTGAAACAATATCAATCCATCCGTTGACTGTGGCCGGGGTGCTTCTTCACCAAGACAAGGGTACCACGGCCAATGATTGAGCTACGAGGAATTGCCACATGTTCCTTATTCTCCTGAGATAATTGAGAGGCTCATCAAGTATCATACCACCCCCGTAATTTATAAGCTGAACTTAGATGAAATCACTATTTCCGTATGGCCTACAAACATTAACTGCAACATTTAAGTCTGTATCAGTGAAGTCTCCCTTTTATTTTACCTTAATTCTTAGTTACAATACCTACGAATTGGGAGAGTGAATTTCATTCCATCGAACAGTTCCACAGTTTCTAATTGCTTACGTATGAACCCCAAATAGGTAGGATCGATATAAGACATCCTTTTGTCAACGGAGCGTTCGATCTTGTTGATACCCTTCGAAGTCCAAAATCCGCTCTTGAAATTTTAAATCCTATAGGACAAACCGTGTTGTTATACTGTACCTAAACTCTATATTGTATATATGTAGTTTATATCGAATAATTTAAAGTTACTTAAAGAGAAATAATGCAAAAGGAAAGCAGCTGAGTATTATAGTATTATTTTACACAAGACCTTATGTAGCTAGCTAAACATTTTGAAGGAGGAAGGATAAATCGTTATATTGTATAGTAATAGAGAACAATGGAGATGAGGTACACTGATTGTTTTTAGGTGTAGGTTATTGGTTTCACTAGAAACTTGGCATTGTTGACGTCAACTTGCACCAAACATTTTGGCAATAGAGCAAAATTTGTTCAAAAGCCTTAAAACAGTCGTAGAAAAAGTAGGTATAGTGTGAAACTACATGGAATAACCATTTCCTACTCGATCATACTCGTAGGAAATATATGTCATTTCATGTTCGTTGCACAATATACTATTTCGATTTAGAAGACTGTCAAAATTAATCATGAAAAACTTCGGCCTATCAGCAATCAAAAAAAATAGGATACGCTGAAGCTATGCAAATCAGGGGTCATCCCGGATGAGTTTCATCCGTTACACAGCTCTAAGAACGTCGACGGTAGTTCCCCGAGCCTGAAATTCAGGACAGTGATGTTGAAAACGACTAATTTTGTTCTGCCAAAACCAGATTACCAAAAAAAAATGTGTTTTTTCGTGTTTAAATATTAGGTAGTCGTTGTTTGGTTTGATAATAATAATAATAAGTGCTCTATCGTTCTGTGTTGCTCTGAACCTATTATCTAATATCCTAAATGAGACCAACTATGGCTATAATGTTACAGGTCTATCCCCATGCAAAATAAATCATATTTTATACGTAGATAATTTAATGCTCTTCGCATCCACAACACATAAATGTTTGCTAAACCTCACAGAACCATTTAGTACGGACATCAAAATAAAATTTGGAATAGAGAAATGTAGTATTATCAAAGGAAAACAACAAATACAAGAAAATTATCCACTACGAAGTAACTCGAATATCGAAGCAATGAATGACACAGCATACTATAAATATCTAGGATATAAACAACGAACAAACGTTATCACATAGAACACACAATAATAAGAGATGAACTAATACAAAAATACGAAAATATGATAAAAAAGATACTCAAGACAGAACTAACGGCAGCAAATATAACCAAAGCAATAAACACATATGCAGTCCCTGTTTCGACTTACTCGTTTGGGATTATAAAGTGGACCGAGACGTCACTAGAAGCACTTAACACCCTAACACGAACAAAGCTTTACCAACACAACAAACATCACATTCATTCTGCAATCGAACGGTTCACTTTACCACGCGTGGAAGGTGGTCGAGGGTTTATAGACATTAAAAACATGAATTACACACAAATAGACAGACTAAGAAACTACTTTTATGAAAAAGCACAACACAGTAGAATACATAACATTATAGACATAGATACATCAGCCAAACCACTAAAACTAACAAATTACACATACAAACCCATACAACATACTACGACATCCGAAACTAAACTTGAGGCATGGAAACAAAAAGCCATACACGGAAAACACCCAAGTTATCTAGCACAAAACCACATAGACAAGCAAGCGTCAAACGCCTGGCTAGAAAAAGGACAATTGGTACAGAGACCAATGTAGCCAAACAAATTCATGAATAATTAGCCCTGCAATACAAATTCCTTGAGCTGCGAGTACCATACTATAAATATAAACCAGAAAGCATCCTAGAAAACAACACAGTTAGACTATACTGGAATAGAGGCATTATTACAGACAAGTCCACACAATAAGCCGGATCTCACGGTAATACATAAGCCGACAAATACCACATATTTGATAGAAGTTTCCATTCCAAACTCAATAAATATCCAAAAGAAAACAAGCGAAAAACTTGAAAAATACATCAACTTGCGGAAGATATAAAACAAATGTGGCATCAAACCAAAGTTGAAATTATACCGATAATAATTTCTGCTACTGGAGTTATACCTCACCAACTTCATAACGCCCTAAAAAAACTAAACTTAACATCCCATTCGTACCAACAACTACAGAAATCTGTTATACTAGACACGTGCTCACTAACCTGAAAGTTCCTAAATGCTGCAACGGACTAAACAGACTAGACCTTATGCTTGGAATTCTCCCGCATAGAGGTCTATCTAATCCAGGATCGAAACCTGAGAGAAAAAGAGGAATAATAATAATAAGCATTTATTCCCAAAACAGGTCAAACCCACTTATAGGAAAATCAATAAATACATTTTCCAATTAATTGAAAAAAAAAAGCATATCAAATCAAGAAGAAGAAACAAAAAAAAATGATATTCTTCAGTTGTGAAATCATTTGTATGATGAAACGATTTTTCATTTTAATTTAAAGTTTCAAACGACGATTTCTCAAAATTTGAAAAAATTCAGTTAGCTTGTTTTGGCAATAACTCAATGACATGTTGTAATATAATAAAAGTATTAACAATACTGCTAAGCATAATGGTAACAATTGTTTTGGCGGAATGTGTACTGCCACTACGAAATGTGCTAAGCAATTTTGATTCTCTAGCTCTAGATAATTGTATATAAGTCTTGTATTTGAGAAAAAATTTCTGATAACTTATTCTCGTGATTATCAAGTATTTTCTGAAATAAAACATAGGAAATTACGACTATTTCAACTACATTTGCTGGAGGATATAGTAGAGCACCTCTGCTTAATTGGGATATAAGATTAAAATTATTTTCGACTATAAGTTCATTTATCGCATATCAAAAGCGTTTTGCATTCATCGCATATTGCATTTAAGTTTCATAAGACTAAGTTAATACAGGCATTTCAGGCTTCAGGTTGTCGATTTCAAATTGCTCAATAAAAATACCTTCTCAAATTAATTAGAACTAAGATCATTTATTGTATACCATCCTTCACCTAAACAAAGATTATATCTTTGCCTAAACGAAAGGCCGAGTTAGCCAACGTGTTTGTATAACACACAAATCACAGTGAATAACGCCATCGGTTACCAACATTTAAAATAAAGTTTCTAATATTGGATCTGTGAGTTCTGGAGTTCCTCAAGGTAGGATTTTCCTCCTATACACTGACGATTTTTTTTGGTTGTGTGAAACATAGTCAATTAAATTGCTTCACCGATAACTCACAAGTTTATTTTGTTTTCAACCATTCACAGGTAGATGTCGCTAATGTTGAACTAAATCAGGATTTGGCTCTTATCCACAAGTACGCAGAGCGACATAACGTACACTTAAATCCTACAAAGATCAAACTAATTTTCTTCTGTCCAAAGAAATCACGTGCCTTCATTGAACATCGTTTAAACCCTAACATAAATGGCGTGCCGATTGATATTTTGAATAGTGCTATTAATTTGGGTGATACAAAGTTTCACTTTTAATTCAATTTATGTCAAGAACTGCTACATAGCTCTGAAGTTGCTCTACTCAAATATTAGCATTATAAATTTCAAACTAAGGAAAAAATTATTTATGTAAATCATCAATCAATCTTAAACCACGCCGACGTTTGCTATTTTCCTTGTTTAGATAAGTTTACCCAAAATCGGTTACAAAAAACAGTTGTTGTATATTTGTTTATGGACCAAAAAAAATTGTTATGCTTATTCCTTGGCTAAATCTGCCTTAAATGTTTAAAACAAGTTACAAAATGTTTCTAAGCTTACTAGTAAGTTGTTTATACTTAAAAATTTCAAGTTTACCTTGTTGAAAACGAATTTGATCTAATTCTGTTAGTTTATCTTCTCTACTTTTTCTATCTACATCTGGATCAAAATGTTGTTTGCACACTACACCAGAAGCACTAGGTACAAAATTTCTCTGATGAATTATCAGCTCTCGGGAATAGGAAAACGCACAAAACTACACTCCTTGCCCGAGATTTCTTTTACAATTTACCACGCAATAACGACTCGGCATTTTAAAACTGTAACACAACATAAATAATAATTATATAAACGCATTTTTGAAATAACTAGTCTAAAGTCATGAGATAGCGGTAATAATATATTGCGTAAAATAAGACGGAAATCGACGACTACGGCGTAATGTAATGGTTTTAATGTCAATCAAAATGGAGAGAGAAGGCCCAGAAATTTCTGCGCTATTTGTTTGCCAGGCGTATTCGCAGGTATAACCAAAAAGAATCACTCGCCATCCCAACCACTGCATATGTCAAATCATTGATGGGCATCTGTTGTAAAGCCCTCTGCAAATATATTGTTAATTTCACGTGCGCATTTTGAGTCGCGAAACATTTTTGGACCCCCGGTATAAAATATACATTTGTGTATGATTTAATGAAATTTTATTCATTTAAATATTCAAGAATTTTGCATGATCTAACTTATTCTTGTATTTTACGTAAGTTCTTAACAACAAATCATCCCTCTCACTAACCCCACGTATCTCGCAACAATGAAATCACGACAATATAAAGGTCTAAAAGGATTATCAACTTTTCAGAATTAATTTAAATTTATGCTCAAGTTTCTTTTGTTGTGATGCGATAGCCCTTCGGAAGCCAAATTCGTTTTGGGGGGCATTGTTGAAATGCCGAAATGTTTATTATGATAAGTCAGATGAGAGAATGTCTTAGAATTCAAATGGAAAGTCTCGACATAAATACCACCACTGTAAATGAGTTGAATTTAGTGCGACAATAGAGATAATTTTAGAGGATGTACGTCGGAACAGGAAGTAAATAGTACTAGATATTATGGAAATTATTTAGATTCGTGAATAGGTTTTAGTGAAAATACCTACTTAATTTTAGACATGCGGTTTTGAAACAAAGCTTTACTTCTAAATATACAATGCGACCCAAATGACATGGATATATTATTATTTTATTAATTATTAGTTTTGGTCCTTTGTTAGGTCTAAGGCAAATAGTACATCAATTCCGGAGTCCATGTTTCTAACCGAGCGGAAGTTGAGTGATCCTCAGGACGTAGTTGACTCTTTTGCCTCCTATTTCAGCTCTGTATACACTGGCTCTGATGGCTGTGGTAGTGATGAGTATGAATCGTTGGCCAGTGCTCTGATTTCGGTTGATAGCCTTACTGATACTGCAATTCTAGCAGCATTAAAAAAATTAAAACCTAAAATGTGTCGGAGCCCGGATCTTATTCCGCAGTTTCTAGTCAGGGACTGTGCATTAGTATTTGTCAAACCTTTCTCATAATATATAGGGTGTTTCAGAAAGGCATGGCCAAGATTTGTGAGCGAATTGAGGACATCTAATCATGAAAAAAACCTAAATTGTAATTTTTGGAAAAGTCCTTATTTACAAAGATGCAGAGTGTTAAAGATGACTGCCTGAGGACGATTTTTTTGAAATATTTTCGAAACGAGTAAAGATGGATTAACCAAATGTAGCATATTTATTCACCAATTAAAATGTCGTAACTGACATGAAATTGAATTAAAAAGGATTAACATAGGCGGGTAAACGGAGGGACCCTTGCCTTAATTATAACCTAACTTTTTTTCCTTGTGATTTTTATTCATTTTGTGTCAAAAATGTGATTAAGTAAAGTTTTCTACATAAAAAAGGCATACTTCTTTTTTCTCGAAAAACTTAAAGGTTTTCGAGAAATTCGATTTTGAAAATTTTGGGACAAAACTGGTCCTTAGTAAACAGCATTAATAAAATTATTGAAATACAGTTTGCTAACGAAAAGTTTTTCAAAATTTTATTAATGCTTTGTACTAAGGACCAGTTTTGTCCTAAAATTTTCAAACTAGAATTTCTCAGAAGTTTTTCGAGAAAAAAGAAGTATGCCTTTTTTATGTAGAAAACTTTATTTTATCACATTTTTGACACGAAATGAATAAAAATCACAAGGAAAAAAAGTTACGTTATAATTAAGGCAAGGGTCCTCCCCGTTTACTCGCCTATGGTCATTCTTTTTTATTCAATTTCATGTCAATTTACCACATTTAACTAGGTGAATACATATGCTACATTTCGTTAATTCGTCTTTACTCGTATCGAAAATATTTCAAAAAAATCATCCTCAGGCAATCATCTTTAACACCCTGTATCTTTGTAAATAAGGACTTTTCGAAAAATTACAATTTAGGTTTTTTTCATGATTAGTTGTCCCCAATTCGCTCACAAATTTTGGCCATGTCTTTCTGAAACACCCTGTATATTCAACTTAGCATTGAAGAGTAAATCATTCCCAGAAGTATGGAAAAACGCGAGTGTCACCTACACATAAAAAGGGTGATATCTGCCAAGTGGGTAACTGCAGACCAATATCGATCACCTCGGCATTTTCGAGGGATTTTGATATGTCATCGTGTACGGCTATTTGTAAGTTAAACAACTATTAATACCAGAGCAACATGGTTTCTATCCTAAAAGGATAGAAACTTATCGCGAATTTCGCAGTTTGTTGGATGTGTTCTGGATGATAGACATCAGGTTGATCCCATTTCCACCGACTTCTCGAAGGCCTTCGACAGGATTGATCACAACCTGCTGGTGTCAAAGTTGCGGGGAGTCGGGTTTAGCGAGGCTTTGGTGGAGTTTGCATTATCATACATTAGTGATCGTTACCAATGTGTCGAAGTTCGGGGATTTGAATCTAGGTGATTTAAGGTAACAAGCGGAGTTCGTCAAGGTACATCACTTGCGTACGATTGTAAAATATTCCGTATTATAGAGTCCACTGACGATCGCTATATTTGAACATCAATAAATGCAATACAGCCTCGATAACTGATATAAATAGAAAAATCATATTTCATTACAAAATTAAGGACCTGACTTTAGACAGGGTGGAATCAGTGAGGGATTTTGGTGTGGTTATTGATGAGAAGTTCACTTTTGCTGTGCATGTTGGTGAGACAGTCAACTCTGCAGTTGGAAAATTGGGATTCATTGTCCGCAATTCGGAGAGCATTCATAACATAAGTCGCTGAAAACTGAAAACACTTAATAGTTTCGTTAGGTCTAAACTTCAATATTGCTGCACTATATGGCACCCATTATTTTTCAAATACGAGTCTCAGGTGGAAGGAATCGCTATCCATATAAAGGAATAGATCAGCGTGTTTTGCTGGACAGATTTAAATTTAATTCATTAGTTTATTGAAGGAGAATATTCCTGGTTCAGTTCTTATACAAATTATGTAACTCTTTAATAGATTATCCGGAGCTACTAGCTCAAGTCTCTTGTTAGTCCAACACGGATGACTGCCTTTTTATAATCCCATCGCAAATGTCCTTAAGCGCACCACGATATATGCTGCATCCCGGCTGTTCAACACGTATTGCGTTAATGTAGACACAATAAATGTTATCGCCATGGATAGTTTTTTAGGTTTGTTAATAATGAATTGCATTGTACTTGATGTAGCGATATTGATGCTCGTTTATTATTATATTCTTATTGTAAAATATTGTATTTACTTAAGTATATTCATGATGTATGCACTATCTTAAATGTATAATACTTTTTGCATTGTCCTGTAATTGGGGTTTCCCCGTTAGATAAAGCTTATTATTATTATTATTATTATTAAATCAGTTGTCCATTTTGTGATTGTGTAATGTAATTGTATGTTTTTCTTATGGAACGCCCTGTATGTTATTAGTTTTTTTTAGATTAGATTGCAGCTACTTGATCATACTTGATTCTATTTTTTAAATTATCAATACTGTTTATGTTATCCTTACTCTGAACTAGCCCATATTAGCATTAAGAATATCCGTGAATTTTATTCTAACTATAACAAATAATTTTTAAATCAAACTATTATGCTTCAGTATTCGAAAACTACATACTACTAGGTTTAATTCCTAATGGAAAACCACCATAGTTTAAGTTGTCTGTGTTCTGCATTCTAGCCTTTCTCAAGAGACCATCCAACTCTGTCCTGCTTAATTCTCTATAGTGCGGCTATCAATTAAGGGATTCAGTTGATGGAGTTGGAAGTGTTATTAGTGTGATCAGTTGTTGAGAGAGCAGTTATTAATTAATTTGCCTTCTTTAATCCCTATAAATTTTTAATAATTTTTTATTGCACATGGACATTGCATTTTACTAATAAAACATTTTAATGTGTTTTAAATGATGTAATACATATTATTATTCTGTCAGTTATTCAATGAGCATTATAAAAAGCAGCATGCGAAACTATTAACTATTGCTTTGCACTAGATGACGCACAGAACAGTTTCGGTGATACTGTTTTATCGAGAATTCTAAGCCTTCCCAAAGATTTCCACCGTTCAATAACTGATTATAGTATTGGCCATTCTAGAATAGCTCTTGACAAAGTGGATTTACATTAAAGTTGATATCCTGATTAAAGCTCCTTATTTGGGTATTTCGCCACTATAAAAATTCTAAACGTTAATGGTTAAAAACAGTCCTTTCGGATTAATAATAAAAGCCACTGCTTGAATGAAAGAATCTAAATTTGTCAATGACTTTTATGTTAAAAATAGTTAAATAAAAATAATATATTGAAGCCATTGATATCCTGCTAGTACAATGACATAATTGACCAGCCTGCTGTTTTTATCTGGCTTAGTACTGATTTCTCTTCTCGCCAATAATGCAAGATTTTAACTTGAATTCAAGGAACTGTTTATTTTGTTCCAGGTATACACGAGTTACGGCATCCATATACAGAACTTCGTTTTCCACTATGATTCTTTGCCTGACTTAGAAACCGTACGTTCAACAATATCAGTTATGGCTACTTCAGATCGTTTTAAAAACGGAAAAATGAAACTGAAATGTATGACAACGTTATTTACACTGTATAAAAAAGATGCTGATGCTGAAATTCACGAGGATGCGCCTCAGTTAGCACTTATAATGGAACCAACACCAAGAGCCAATCAAGGTTAGTATTTAGAAAGGGTTGTGGAATTTGTGATTGTGTATGAATATTGTGACAATAAAGAAATAATTAATAAAATGTTTAATATTTATAATGATTGAAATTAAAACTCTAATCGCGTCAAATAAACTATAAAATTTAAGACACTACCCAACGGGGGGATTAGTGCTTCTAGGACCCGAAGTTTACTTCACCGAAGTTTGGAGAGAAGAACTCGTTGTTTCCTGTTGCGTAAAAATGTATAACCTTTGATTTTCTCCACTCTTTCGAATATCGACCAATGCAATTGTCTATTCTTAGCGTCGGTCGGACCGTATTTGTTGTATTTGCAATTTGTCTATTAGGTACAATACCGATGCTAAAGTCATGAACTTGTATCAACTTTGATGATCTTTTAAAAATTACTAATCAGCGTAAAATACCTCGTTCGACCGGATGCAATATTTTTATTACAATATACCGGGTGTGACAATATCAAAGACATACATTGAAACTATGAGATCTTAGCCATGTATCCAGTAAAAAACATCAATGCCTTTGACGATCCTCTTTGTCAATGCGGACAATTTGGTAGCGTTTATCTTTCGAACAATCATCAGGATCTATAATCTCTATATCTATAATCTCAAAACTGAAGTTTCCCCATCTATGTCATTGCAATCATTACTTAACTCTTTGATGTACCTATGAGTCATTAACACAATTTTCTGTATAAGAATAAATGAATGTTTTGTTTACAACCATATTATTAGCATATATACCAAACCAGATGCTTGCGAATCTTTAATTTAATTTTTACATCGACACCGGTTGGGAAGCGATTATTTCCCGTCCTAAGCCTGTTGAAGTTAATACTAAGACAATTTGCAGCAGGTTGCAGCCTTTAGACGTGAATTCCACTACTATTCACAAGTATCCGCGGAGCTTATCGTACAGTAAACGTTATAACATCCTGGAGATTTGAAAAAGCTGCGCAATCTTTGTGGGGATCTGAGCAATAAAATTATGACCAAAGGATTGGCTGAATATCTATTTTTCATTCCCTGAGTTTCGATACATTTCGTCACTTCTACACGCTTTGAGCAACTTCTGTGAAACTCCTTTTTCATTTATATCTGGAGTTTTATCTTCCGTAATGCTGACGGCTTCTTGTTTTCAGCTTTTTTAGAAAAAAAGTGTTAATCATAAGTTTATTGGTTTTACAGAAATTTTAAAATTATTTAAGTGTTAATGAAAATGAAAAGTGCTCCACCGGCAATAAATACCTCCTGAATTTCAAACGGGCCACCCTATATATTTTTACATTTTTAGATTTCTTGGAATAATTTCATAACAACTCCCTAATCGAATTTTCTGTAATTTAGACAGAAATTAAGATTGAATATTTTTTCAACAAATTTATGATATAGGAAAAAATGTCTTGTACTGTCCCATAATAAAGTGCCCACCCTGTATATTGTCATTCATTTTTCCTAGACCGCTTATCCTAAAAAAAATTACTGATGACTCTTTTTATTTTTGAGATATTTTGGTGATATAAAAAATCCTTAATTAATTTATTAAGTAGAGATCCCGTGTTTAAATCTTGGCCGGCATCACAGTGTTCTTATTTATTTATATTTTACGGTAATTTATTTTCTTTGAATCAGATTTCACAAGTAGGTACTCTGTGTCTTTTGTGTTTGATGGCTACTGCGGCGAACTCAAATTTTTTTAAAGCTTGAGTTGAAAATTTTTCTATTTTTTTTTTGGATTTTTTTTTTTTAAGACATAGTTTACTAGTTGCAGGTATTTAACACATTATATTTTTTAGTTTCCCAATCCATAAAAAAAGTATTGTGAACGCGTTAAAAAAAATGAGATAAAGACGGATATAACCATTTTGAAGTCCCCTGATACGATTGAGACTATTTGCAGATAGAAGTATGTATTCTTCCACGATAACGCCTAAACCCTTCAACCAATTGAGCTAAATTTTGGTATACGAGTTTGGGGGAGTCCTAGGATGAATCAAAGATATATAGGAGGGCGAATGAGCTTGACAGATGCGCGATCTGCTAATATAGTTGGCCACCATATTACACCATTCATAGTGCGGCGTATCCTGTTAAGGGGTGCAAATTAAGTAGGAAAAAAAGTTTATATAAATTTTTTTACAAATCGTTACTACCAGTTTTAAACAAATGTTGATTATTTTAATATTATATTATTGTAGCTAGACAAGATTGTCGAGAAATTTTTGGGCCACACAACCGATTTTTTTATATTGCAAAGCTTAGAATGCCAAGTATTTTTTCACACAAATAAAAACAAATTAAATCATTTACAGGTTGCAAAATGTAATATTTTATCTGTAGAAATGATTACCTTTGCGCAGCGCGCATTGTTAAACCAAAATAAAGAAATATTTGCTATCTCGATACGTATAGAAATATACTATTTATAGCAATCCTTTTTTTTTGTCTACTACTACTTGTCTACTGCTTTCAAAAACAACTTTCATCTCTATTTTATTAGACGTGATTTATTTTCTTTCCTTTAGTAAATTTATTTTGCTTTTTCACCATAACGTTCATTAATTATTAACAACTATGTATAGTATTTCTAATTTTAGTTTAAAATGATATAAAAAACCACAACTCGATATCCCTTTGTAATGTCAATACCGACCGTAGCCGTCCATAGGCGCACCCTTTTATCTTTTCATAACAATACATGTCATACGATATTTAACAAAATCTTTATGTATTAACAATTGTATGTTCATTTGTATAAAAGTATACTGTATTTTTATATGTTGCTGTGTTGGGCAACTAAACCTACGCTGAAAAAGTTTTTGTTTTTAGACGTTTAGACATAGATGCACACGTACCTAGTCCGTGTTCGAACGGCAAGGAACATACCTTTATAATAATTAATACTATTATTAATACTTGTTATGCATATAAGTAGATACATTTATAATAATATGCTTCTGATATTATAAACTAACAACAAATTTTACTCACGTAGTGTGACATTTTCTATAGGACGTACACATTTTATAATATGTGTATTCGTCACTTCATTATTTTCAGACCTTAACTGATGATAAATATTTAAAGAAGACGCTGGCTTTGCACATATAAATCTTGATGCTTAAACTCCCAACGTGTTCCGCTCGTGTCGTATATATGCTGTGTCTGATACAGTGACTGCAAAAAGTTTCATCCACTTGAGATTTTATTAACAGTTATTATCTAATTTGATAGATCTTCTTTCATTTTATTAATCTAAGAAAAACTATTGAACAAATCATGGTTACAATATTCTGCCACTGTGTTTTACTGTCGGACAATAATTTTCTTGTTTAAATTCCACATTAAGTCTTCGCAATACCATATGATGTCCATCCGATTATATTTAGATTAATCTGAGAAAATAACACGTTTCCAAATATTATTTGTTTCATTCATATATTTATTTGTAAACTCCATTCCTTTTTTTTTTTCGATTAATAATTAACCCAATAATGTTTCCAGTCACTGTAGTTATTTTTATTACTGTCGGTATCCTTTGGCAGGCACGATTTATTATACGTCTTATATACGAGTGAGAAATGTATCAAAAAATGCTGCATTCGATGCCCTTTTATAATGTAAAGAGGCATGGGAACGGATAGGCCCGGTAAAATCGTTAAATTAACTTTGGATAAACTATACCCATGAAGTTGAGAAAATTATTTTTGCACCAAGGACTTCAATTAAAAATTTTATTTATTTTGCAGGTATAAACGATGCAAGTCCAACTGCAAGATGTTTATCAAAATGCCTCACGTACACCATGATACTTATCTCAGTCGTCCATTACCTGACTGCTGTACGGTCGATTCAGACCTGCTAAATGTTCTCGCCCATTGTCCCATAATATTATAAGTCCAGAGAGAAACTTGACATTAAACGTTTCGTGATAAAGGTAAATTTAAGTAATTAAGTGTGGTGATAGGCATGTCTAAGACAGTAATTAAATATTATAAGTAACACTTAACATGTTTTATAGACAGTTTTATTTAGAGGACCCAACAATTTGTAAATATTAAATAAAATGTGTGCCAAAGGAAGTATAATAATTATATGTGACTTATCTGTTTATAAAATACTACATGTAGGACTAAATTAATTAATAGATCTGTTACAATGTGTTTGGAATAATCATATAATATCGCAATCGACCTTGTATTCCATAGATATACAGGGTGTTTCATAATATTATGTGGGACGCATTTACAGAGATGATAGGGCATCTCAAAATATGAAAAAAGTTCTTATAAACCTATGTCCAAAACCCCCTTTGTGTCCGAGATACAGGGTGTCAAAGTTCTTCATTTTTTTTTTTCATTTTCCTCCAAGAATTTGTAAATCAGTAAATTGATATTTGGTACGAGCATTTTTCGACAAAAAAGTTTCTAAATTGAATGGGAAATACAAATTTCTTATTATTAAAGATAGTTTTTCTATGGGATTTACTGCCGATGAATACTTTTACAATGCCAAGTATTTTCTTTTTTTCACAAGTAGGCTAAAACAACAAAATTTTATTATTACAGTTTAAAATAATGTCAAAAACTGATTGGTCAATTTACTGATTTCCAAATTCTTGGAGAAAAATTTAAAACACAATTAAAAGAATTAAATTATGACATATGTTTATAGGAACCTTTTTTATTTCTGTCCTCTGTCAATGCGTCCCACATAGGCCCAGATTTGTTTTGATTCAAACATACATCTCTATGTAGCCCAAGCTCCCTCTTAAATCAGAATTCACTAGTTAATCGCCTTCAGTGCGGATTTTCTTTTACATAATATGTTTATGGGGCAAAAATGTATCGGTGAACATTATACAATTTTTTAAAAACCACTAATTCACACAGTCACAGTTAGCTGGAGAAATAGGTACTATTTCGAATCGTAGTTTCTGTCGTCTAGAATATGAATGATAAGTTCAGGTGATTGGACAGCAATCCTGAAAAAAAATCCTGGATAACTTGACACAGGAAAACGCTCGAAAACTAAATTTATTGTTATGAATAACAACAACATTCCATTGTTGTACCAGAAATAATCCACAGTTGACACATACATGGCGATGGTGTCATTATTTCAAGCACATGTAAAGAAACAATGCGACACCAACGAACAAGGTTTTAAGTTCACTTAAAATAGACTGTTCTAGCTGCTGATGAAAGATTTTAGTCGACAATTATTGATTTTATTTGATAAACTACTCTCAAAATCTGCATCAGTTACCTTTGAGCTTAAAAAAATAAACAAAACTCAAATGTTTATATGAACTTATAAAAGTATTTTTCAACTAACCAGCTTCTATTAATCCTCACTTGGTTAGTACCAGTCGGTGCCGACTAATTCGCATAATTGTACTCTGAATTGAACTGCCGTAGATTGTTCCAGGTAGATTTCATACTAGCAAGTTACGTACAGTAAATGCGAAAAACTTTAAGGTGTTATTCCTTTCGGACTTCTTATTATTTTTTTAAATAATGAAAAACAAGAGAGGACTACATGAGAAGGTGTTACTGTTATCAAAATACATATTTGACATATTTTTTCACTTTTAAAAATAATTAGGAGGGGTTCACTGCGCCTACCATTTGTTTTAAAAGAACTTTAAAACATTATTTAGATATTGCGATTTATTTAAGATGATGCAGTTGCGCAACACAAAGTTGCTCATCGATTTGTTGTGCAATTTGTTTGATAATGTATGGGCACCTTTAATTATAGTGGTAATTTAATTGTTTGGAAGGATTTGAAAAAATTGTACTAAAACAGTAGCACATAGGCGTAACTAAAGGAAAGGTTTTAAGGTTTAGAACCCCCCATTACTGTAAAAATTAAAACATGCTACTTATTTTAAATATTCAATACAAACGAACTATAATAAAGATTAATAGTTAAAAATAATTTTATAATCTCTGAGGTACCCGAAAAACGGGTCAGACGGTAACCCATCACCATATCCTAGTTACGCGTATGAGTAGCACTACAGGTGGGATTTTGTAAAAAAACTTTAAATAATTTATTATTATTATTTAAATACGTTTCTACTGAATTAAGATTTGCAAAAAAAATTCAAACAACGTTAAAATATATTTTTAAATTTAGTTCAAAAAAGGATTAAAAGAAATTTAGGGATACCTTATTCGTTGGTTGCCTCGATTGATTGATTAAATTTCGCGATATTATGTAATTTAAAAAAACATACTTAATAAAATGTTATAAATTACTAATTTATTTATATAGGAAATAAGGAATACAGGGTGCGCAAAATAAATAATGCATCAGATACGTATAATAATGATTATGTTTATAAGTATATTTAGCTTTTATTTACTATACCAATGTAACAAAAAAATTAGAAAAGTACTTTATTTAAAAAAAAAGTACTAAATAGAGTTAACTTTAACAATTGTATAAAAAAAGATGTGGTGAATTTTAAAGTATCGCTTTTAAATAATATATTTATTTTATTTATATAAGTTGTTATTATACCACAAACACTGAATAAATTAATTAAGGTGTATAACTAAATATTTTATTAATATTAAACAATTAGTTACTACGGTATCTATAGTTTTATCTAAAAGTGTATTCAGATCTAATAATCAATTTTACTTTTCATGTTTTTTGTATTTAAATAATCGAGCAAGTTGTAGGGCAGATTTAAGACAATCTATATATAATTACCTCTCCACAGCTGAATTTTATTTATATTGTCACTTTTTTAATATCAAACAAATTTTTTTCTACATTTTATTTAGACGCAAACCTTTTGTAAAATCTAGGCGTACTGGTGACATTTGCTACAGTACCTCCAGGTGGTTAGAAACATCCTTAAAATCTATGCCTTCCAACTATGTACGACAATTGGAATAGAATTTTTCTACGACTGTCTTTAAATGCCTTTATTATATGTTCAATCATGATTTCAAAATGTAGTACATTGTAATGCTGTTTTTCATTTACCCGTGCACAATAAATAATTCCCACTAGTTGCTAGGCAAATTTCCTGATAATGACAAAAGTAGCGTCGGGCATGAGAAATCACCATAGCAACGCCGATAATACAAACACACCAAATTGACAGTATAGGTATTTATAATTAATAATAATTATAATTACGTATTTCGCTAATTTCAAAACACAAAAACAGTGATAGTGAATATAGTTTAACACCACCTAGTCAATTTAATACTTCTAGCTTATCGTATTTAGGCTTACGAACAGGGGTAAGTTTCGAAAAACAAATATTTTCCTAAAAATTATGTTTAATTTATTCAAAAGCATTAAAACAGTCGTAGAAAAAGTATAATGTGAAACTCACATGAAATGACCATTTCCTACTCGTATGATTTGCAGCACTCGCTTGCGGCTCATGCTACATGGAAATACATGTCATTTCATGTTCGTTGCACAATATACTATTTTATATTTTAGTATTGTATTTTTCGTGAACCGTGTTACAATTTTTTTTTTATTCTTTTTTTTTCTTGGGATGTAAGGTTCTATTTTATAAGCGAATTTTTGTCCTTTTGAAATATTTTTATTTCATGTCAAATAGTACAACGTTTCGGCTTGGTGTGTACCATTGTGTGTACCACACAAAAAGTGGTACACACCAAAAAAAATCTACAGAATCATGCGATGTTGGTAAGAAAAGAGATATACCTGAAGAAGGCGAATAAGCCGAAACGTTGTACTATTTGACATGAAATAAAAATATTTCAAAAGGACAAAAATTGGCTTATAAAATAGAACCTTACATCCCAAGAAAAAAAAAGAATAAAAAAAAATACTATTTTATCTTCAATATCAAAATATCAGATTGTAAGGAACTACCAAAAATTTAATCCACCATGTATTTGATGAAATTTACAAGTTAATTTATGTTCTGCTATTGCAGTATAACTTATTGATAAAATATCTCTTCGGATCAGCTGCTTAATAAAATTTTGTAAACATAAATCAATAAAATAAATCTACAGTAGAGGTTGTTTAAATTACAAAAAAAAAAATATGTCAAATTTGACATTAACCGAATCCTAACCTTTCGTGGACAGATTTGTTATTTTATTAGTGATAAGAAAATAATTATTTAAATATGTTAATAATGATTCGCTGTATAGTTCTATAGGTAAGGCAGATCTGGATACATCTTTAGTTTTAAACTTCATACTACTCAAAGGATAATAAGAAGATCAATTATGAAAAACTATCTCAAACCTTCCCTTATTGTAATATCATACCTATTTGTTATTGTTACTAGTATGATTATTTTTAGAATACCTATCTAATACACCTGAATTGTGCTCAAAGTTCATTGTTGTCTACTTTTCCTGGATTTTAAATGTATATAAGTATAAAATGATGTTCCATGTTGATTTTATGAAGTATTGGTATTTTACTGACTGCATTTTATTTATCGTTTTGTCATACGCTCACAAAAATTGATATTTTACCGCAAAATTCTTCTTTTTCGGCCTAAAAGTCGTCTTGGTAACCTTTATGGACTATTCCAAAATTCCTTAGAATTTCTAAATTTGAGAAAAAACTAACTACTAACAATATCAATGAAATAACTTTCCATGGGTAGAAA
Organism: Apoderus coryli; assembly: GCA_911728435.2. Lineage (NCBI taxonomy): Eukaryota > Metazoa > Arthropoda > Insecta > Coleoptera > Attelabidae > Apoderus > Apoderus coryli. Next base: position 8,021,873 of record OU452199.1, on the reverse strand, counting down.
TTTACTTCCTGATGAAATGGAGAAAATACAAACGATCTACTTGGTGCTACATTCGTGGAAGTGGTCACGATCTTCATCCATTAGCTGTTTGCAAACTTTTTTCTTTCCGTCAATAGATTCTTCTATGTACCCTTCCGTCACTGTCGACGACCTAAATAATTATTGTTGTTTAGAACAATATCAAAAAATATTAATATTTCTACCTCCAACCTCCTAGGCGTTTCAGCGATGTAAAATCCACATCTACATCTGCAACAAGAGTACCAGAAGTACGTCGGAAACAATGACCTTTATATTAGTTTTAGTTCGGCAAATTTGAAAATGCTGCTACAATAAAAGCATCTCGAATGAATGAATGCCGATGTGTTGCACGCTGCATTTTCCTTTACGATAGGAGATGAAGACATAATCATGTGGTACATTTTTTGACCATAGACAAACATATTTTCTATACAACTCAACTGGATTGCCAACGTACTCTTCGCCCACCATCGCAAACGTTCTTTTGATATTAGTCTTTGTATCACCAAGAATAGCTCTTGTTCTTGTCGTCTTGTTGTGCAAGGTCTTGTACTTGTCGTTTTCTAAGCACACGTAGAGAGTGCAATTCTTATCTTCTACATGCCCCACAAAGGCCAATGACAACAACATCACCGCAAATCGAAATATTGATCGATCTTTTCCCTGGACAAAACCTTAGACTTTTTACGCTCGTAACCAAATAAATCAATACCTTTTGGAAATTTGTCAATTTTAATATTTTCTTTAACTCTGCTTTTAACAGACTATACCAGCATAACTATACCAAATTAACCACACCATATTTCGATGAAACTGTCGAGGATTTGAACGTTTGTGACTATAATCTAACAGAGTATTTTATTAAATTATTAAAAAACTCAAAATCCATCTTGCGTAATTACTTTTAGTATTTATTTATAGCGGAAATTCTTCAACGTCTACTCCAAAAATGAACACTGTATATTAGTTAAACTATACCAAACTAACCATACATGTTTCGAGAATCGTCATTCTCATCGTCAGTGATATAATATTCATAAGTATATCATTATCGAAATTTGGTTCTAAACATTATCATATAGAATTTTAAAATTAAGCTTAAGCAATTTTTAAGTTCAAATGCTTTTTTAAAAGGTTTCTACGTTTCTTAGGACAAAAGATAATAAACTTTGAATATTATAATTTTTCCTTTTTTTCGACAAACGGGAAATGAAGCAAACCAAAAATTTAAACATGCTTAATTTTAAAATTTTACCTATACCTATAATAATTTTTAGAACCAATAGATTTCGATAACAATATAACTTTCTGTGAATATTGTACTGTTATTCATGACTTAATTTCGTGCCCTGTATTTTCTATAAGTAGATGGAATCGTGGGTTGTAGGGCAATGTTTTAGAATCAAATACTCGAATTTAGATTCTGCGGCGTTTCGCGGATTTATTTCCGCTTTTTCAAGCTACAACGGAGTAAAAACAGGCTATAGAATTCTTAAGTTATAAATCATCATCATCATCATCGCTCAGCTATAGTAGTCCACTGCTGAACATAAGCCTCTCGTTTATTTTGCCACTCTTCTCTATCTTGAGCCATTTGTATCCAATTACCACAGATTCTTTTGATGTCATCGGTCCATCGTGTGGGGGGGGCGCCCTCTACTACGATAAGCTTCGTGCCTCGGGCGCCACTCCAATAGTTTTTTAGACCATCTTCCGTCAGTTCTAGGTACGTGGCCGGCCCAGTTCCACTTTGAAGTTGTTATTTTTTCGATTACATCTATAACACCTGTTCTTTGGCGAATAATCTCGTTTGGTATTCGGTCTTTGAGGGAAATACCCAGAATAGCCCTCTCCATCGCCCGTTGGGTGACACGCAGTTTCTTTGCTGACTTTTTTGTAAGCGTCAATATTTCGGCTCCGTATGTCATCAATGGTAATACGCACTGATTGTATACTTTTCGTTTTAGACTTATGGGAATATCCGACTTGAAAACATACTTTAATCTTCCAAAAGATGTCCACCCCAAGCCTACTCTCCGGAGAAGTTCGCACGTCTGGTTGTCCCGTCCTATTCGGATCTCATGACCCAAATATTTGTAGGCGGTGACCTGTTCAATAGATTTGCTTCCAGCAGTTATGTTTTCACTGGGGACTAGGTTTGTCATGACTTGCGTCTTTGCAAAGTTAATTCTTAGGCCAACTTCCCTTGAAGCATTGTATAATTTTTCCAACATCATGGACGCTTGATCTATACGTCGGTGATAAGGACGATATCGTCTGCAAATCTTAAGTTATTTAATCTTTCACCGTCTATATTTAGGCCCATTTCCCCCCATTCGATTTTCTTACAGGCATATTCGTGTTTTTATGTAATCTTACACACGCCGTTGCTTTCTCATATATACCCTTAATCAGGGCAATGTACCTGTAATCAATTCTGCAGTCTGTTAATGATTTGAGCATATGTTGTGGGCTGATTGAGTCAAAAGCTTTTTCATAGTCTACGAAAACAAGGATGAGAGGCTTATTATATTCTGTTGATTTTTCTATAAGGGTCTTGATTGTATGTAAATGGTCATTTGTACCGTACCCTGCTCGAAATCCTGCCTGTTCTGAAAAAATCTAATTTTGGAGTTAGGCGTTTAGCAATGATCTTCATAAATAGTTTATACAAGTGGGATAGGAGACTAATGGGTCTGTAATTTGCTATATTACCAATGTTCCCCTCCTTCTTGTGCATTATTACTATAGTGGCGTTTTCCACTTTGAAGGTGTCACTCCTTGATGTAGACATTCATTAAATAATTTACATAGGGCTTTAATAACTATGTGTCTACCTTCCTTTACTGCCTCTATAACAATTTCGTCTTCTCCTGGTGACTTATTATTCTTCATCTCAGACACCGCCTTTCTTACTTCACAGTAGGTTATGTCTGGTACATCCTCAGAGCCCTGGTTCACTATTCTTGGGAACTCTTACACACACACTCCCAAGAGTTATAAATACTTATACTCTAAACAGACAACAATAATTATCAACTTCACAATTACATATTAAAATTCACAATTCTACACATACTCTTTCCAAATTACCTTCCTCTATTTAGAGTGTATACATAATCATGCGAAACGTCGGCAGAATCTAAATTCGATTGTTTGATTCTAAAACATTGCCCTACAACCCACGATTCCATCTACTTATTGTACTACTATTTGTTTACCAAAAATATACAGTGTTCATTTATGGAGTAGACGTTGAATCATTCCGCCTATAAATATATCATAACTCCTTCTTACCAGGAGTTATGATATATCGATTAATTTCAAAATACTTTAGTATTTTTTTTTAAATAAGTACTTACTTTTTCGTGCAAATAATATAGCAATACATCTTCATTTACAACGAGTACGCCATTTTCGTATTTCCATTCATTAAAAGCATCATATTCTTTATGGTAAATGGCGCAAGACTTCACAGGAACTAAATCCAGCACGATTTCTTGATTCTGGAGTTTAAAACATTTTAAAGTGGTATGGACTTTCTGCCAAATTTCGAATTACATGACAAAATCATCAAATATACAAATTTGTTGCTACGGTACCATAATAATTTCAAAAATTATGGAAATTTTGCAAATTTAAGCGTTGTAAATAACTGTAAAAAGCGTATAACCAAATTTTGGGAGTGTATAACAAAAAAAATAGTGTAAAATAGGATGATTCGTCCTGAAAACCTTCATTTTAGGTACCTACTTGTAACAAAAACAACCATTTTGTTATGGTTTTTTCTCTTTTCAAATTTATTTATTATTTTACTTTTGTTTTATCGTCTCTTTTAACTAAATTGTTAGTAACTTTCGGATGTTTCGAAATTTCTGGCACGAAAATACAGTCAAATCCAGGTTATGTTAACGTACGATGAAAGCGTAGAGATACGCGTATACCGTAAATAATTTGTGTTAACAATATTTGTTCAAAAAATCTATATGGAACACTATATAATATTTGATATTTTAATTGCAACAATTTTGACTTTTTTATTTTTTGAAGAAATACAAATAATGTGTAAATTATAATAAACGAAGTATGTAAAATATAGAATAAAAAAATATGTCCTTACTCCTTTGTTTTGACACTAAACGAAAATCCAGATACACTGGTATTTACAAGTTAAATACTCCATGCTATTTAACTTAATAGCATCAAAATCAGAAGTGGGATTGCAAATGTTTATTTTCATGAACTGTTATTGTGGCGGCGTGAATTATATTGAATGATTAATAGCTAATCAAGTATATATACTTATAATCAATAATAACAATGAATAAAATGTTATGCATTGTTATTATTGATTATAAGTTTGACAAGTAATGTGAATAGATCGCAGATCTGAAATGTAGTATAAAGTGTGAACAAATAAAACAGTTCTGATTATGAATATCCAATAGATTGTTGTATTCATTACTTAATAAATAAATAGTCTAAGACTTTTCAGTACTGATAGAACTTACTTTGAGTCTATTTTTTCAGAACAAGTTTTAATAATCTTTAAATATCAAATAGCTGAACATCTTCTCTTAATTCTCATCTTATTATCACGATAATATAGTTTCAAATTGCCCGCTATATCATTAAACGCTTTTAATTATCTGGCGTTAAATGAACACATTATTCGTCGAAAATTATAGCTTTAATAAATTTAGTAAATTATTATTCAATAATATTAAAAGAGGTTTTGCGTTTGTGTTTATAAACTACGTAATTTTCTTACAAAAACGAAAATAAACAAAGGGAATTTTATTTAATTTAAATTTGGGAACAGTAAAGTAATCGAGTGCCAACTTATTTTGACATGATCGATGAATAGAACCTTAGTCGTATAATAATAATGTTGGAAGACACGTTTGACCACTTCACATAAACACTCTTTTAATTTAAAAAGTGGCAATATGTGTGAAATATCACTTTTTAAGTAAGAAATAAAAGTCAAACTAAAAGCAAAAGGGTATGGTCAAAACCCCGTGGAGGATAAACATAGTCAGTTTAACCAGTTTTGACCAAGACGACGGTGAAATAACTGAAACCAATGACGCTGGCTTGCATTAAGCATCAAATTTAAACGGTTCTTGCAATAAATACAAAAATATTTTTTATCAACCAGTAACGAACATGACAAAAACAAGATTCTAGTGTTATAAACGCTTAAAATCAATTTCTTGTATGGCGTAAACGTTTAAAACCCCAGAAGCTCGTCTCTGCACGTATAAACAGCGTTTGTTATCCTAAACATTATCTCATTAAGGTAATTGAGCTTATTAAACAAATTATTTCCCATAATATTCAACGACCCTATTTCTCCAAGAACTCTAAGAAGTTGTACAAAAACTTATGATGGAAAATAGACTTATAAGACCATTTTTATACTTATTTTTGTAAGAACCGGTTCCTGTTCTTTTGAAAAAAAGACTGGTTAAACAATAATTATCCTGAGGGCTGAATTGGAAGAATTCTTTATGAAGTTATGTTATGAGTTGTCTAATATGGTATCTATATTGTTTTCATTTTGAGTTGTTTTCTGTTTTTTTGTTAATATTTTTTACATTTAATTAATTGATAATTAATTAATTGTTTATTATTATTCGATTGATGTTTTTTTCTAATTTTTCTCTTTCGTTTCTTTTTAATTATCTTGTATAATGAATTGATTTTCCTGTAATTGGGTTTATCTTTTTGAAAATAAAGGCTTATAGTTATTATTATTAAACAGTAATTATCCTAAGGGCTGGATTGAAAGAATTGGACCTGTACCTTAACCTGTTCCCGATCTTATACCTACAAGTCGATTATTAGTGGGTAATTTTAAAACAAGAAATCCTACAGGAACAACAAAATAGCTAATTGCTCCAATCTAAGCCCTATCGACTATTACGAACAGTGTTTGTTTAAGGATAACAAACATTACATTAGCTCATTAAGGTAATTGATCTCATTAACCAGATGAGTCCCCATAATATTCAACGACCCTATTTCTCCAAAAGCTCTATGAAGTTGTACAAAAACTTCACGGTGGGAACGGCTTCTTTGAGAAAGTAACAACATTCGAGTCACAATCGCGATTCCTAGAGCACGGCCGTCATAAAAATGCATGTCAGCATATTCTTCTTTCGAGTTTTAATTAAAGTTTTCAATTTGTCAGAAAAATCAAAACACGGACAACGGCAAATTGTCAAGTTTTGGTGGCGCTCTTCTACAATTGTTTGAAGTAGAACACCATTCTAAAATTTTAGTCTAGAAGCTTCTAAAAATGGACAGCGATTATTATTTTCAACGTTGATTTTAGCATTCTTGGAGGAGAAATAAGTAATAATAATAAAGACTTTACTGTAAAAATAAGGTTTGTAATTATTGTCATATAATAGGTCCTTCTCTATTAAGTTTGAATATTTGTTTTAAAGTTGTTAAAAATTGAAATATATCTTTGAATATACATAATATGAAATTCATTGAAATATGGAAAACAGTGTATAGAATTCAGTTTGCTAATTTTCATTAGTAGAGTCTAAAATTTAAATTTTTCTTGAAAGATCTGAGCCACAATGTGTTCCTAAAAATTACTATACTGCTATAAAACGTTTCCTAGCTGTGTCGGTCTATCTAAGAAGAACCAAATAATTGTCTCATTCTGCTCACGAAATCTTAGAGAACATATTCCTGAATACCGAGCACAAGACTGATGAGGCTAGTACATAAGGATAAGGATGAAATAAATATATTTTTTCTACGACTGCCTTTAAATGCCTTTATTATATGTTCAATCATGATTTGAAAATATAGTACATTGTAATGCTGTTTTTCATTAGTTTGCTAGGTAACTAGTGGGAAATATTATTATTACGCACGGGTAAATTTCCTGGTAATGACAAAAGTAGCGTCGGCCATCAAAAATCACCATAGCAACGCCGACATTACAAACACACCAAATTGACAGTTTAGGTATTTATAATAATTATAATTAAGTATTTCGCTAATTTCAAAACACAAAAACAGTGATAGTGAATATAGGTTAACACCAACTAATCAATTTAATACCTCTAACTTATCGTATTTAGGCTTACGCAAACAGGGGCAAGTTTCGAAAAACAAATATTTTCCTAAAAAATTATGTTAAATTTATTCAAAAGCATTAAAACAGTTGTAGAAAAAGCATAGTGTGAAACTCACATGGAATGACCATTTCCTACTCGTATGATCGATCATACTCGTAGGAAATATATGTCATTTTTTCATGTTCGTTGCACAATATACTATTTTCTACCCTTATCCCAATAACACTACGCATTAAATTTAAAATACTTACAAGTTTAATAATAATAAAACAAAATAAGCAAATAATAATCCTACAGTTGTTATGAATTTTATTATATTCTGCAGTCCCACAATGATTTTTACCAATAATCATCAGAACCCATGCAATTTGCCAATCATTTAACTGTATTACATAAAATCAATTTAGATATAAACACATAATAATAATTATTGTAGCATTGGTAACCCAATTAAGAAATTAAATGTATAAAATAGATAATAATTTTTTAGGTTAATACAATATATTTAGACCATCATCGAATTATTTAAAACAATAATTTTGTAATTTTAAAATGTCTATTATAAATAAATTAGATGTTTAAATGTAAAAAATTATAGAAATTAAAATTTTGTGATGAGATTTATAGAAGGTCCTATCTAAAACGTAGCATTCTATTGTTTTTCATTTTGTGAGAGAATGGTCCAGTTTTATGCAACTTTACAATATAAATAAGGAAAACTATAAAACTTGGAATCAGTAAGCTTAAATTAAATAGCTTGGAAAGTCCACAACGTTTATATTTATAGCGTTCTGTGGAAAAAGTATCCAGAATATTTAAATAAAATACAAAATATTCTATTATTCATCAATATTATTTATTTTGTGGCTTTCAAAGTGGGGCGTCCTGGCATTTGATGCAACAAGCATGAAATATGTGCCAACGATTTTCCTAATTATCAAAACACTTTTTATAATCGTTATCCGGGATGGCCTTCAGTTCTCTTCTCTTTAACTTGATTTTTTCGGTTTTGGCTTTTTTTTTTGTTTGCAATTCGGATCTCTGTTGACTTGTTTCGATGTCCAACTCATACACCTATGTCTCATCACCAATTATGATGCGTTCTAGGAATGTAGGATCGGAATTAGCCCGACCCAGCATGTCCAAACAGACCTGCTTACGGTACTCTTTTTCAAGAAAAAGCAGCGACGAGGTTTATGCCAAAAATATCCAAGAAAATCGTACAAACTGACCGTGAAAGATGTTTACTTATGGTGCTATCTCTCGTAAACCTAAGGGGTCATTTTACAACACGATTTGTTTCCCTTTTTTAATGTTCTTCTCGATGGATGCTGTCGATGATTGTCCGAGGCAAATCTTTACAAACATCTCGAACGTCCTTGAATGTTTGCTACCAATTATTGTAAACTTGTGTTTTTAATAAAACTGAATCACCAGAAGTTTTCAAAGATTCCCCACAATCTGTTCAATATTTTTAAACATATAACATCAAACTGAATTGAAGTAACAAGAATAAGAAAACTGAATATTTATGTGAACTTTCTTTGTGTTTATGTTTTGTATTGTACCTATTAATGTTACATTGATTTGTAGTTTTTCTTAATTTATATGGTTATTAATGTAAGTCTTGAGTTATGTTTATAGTTGTTAAAGTAAAGAAGTTAATTGACCGTTTTATTCGAGAAGGAAACAGACAAATGCACAAAACCATGGATTGCAGTAATTTAAAGTTGACGGTCATCATTTGACGCCATGAATTGTTCTTTAATATAATGTCACTCTTAATTCCTAGGACATGTCTTCTAAAAAATCCATTACCGACTAAGAAACTGGAGCATCTATTGTTTGCTTATCCAAAACCAGAAAAAAACCTTGTGAAAATGTAAACTAGAAAATCATATATTTATTTTTCTATTATTTTTATCATTTTATTCACATTGATGTCATGTCAACCTCGACCTAGATATTCAACTCATCTTTAATGGAAGCATTTAATACATGAAACCCATTATATGTTAGATTAACACCGAGTAGAATTTATAGCAGAGATAATTTTACGTAAACGTCCGTTTGCTTGTTTATTTTAACTATATAAAGGGTTTTGCATTTATTATATGTTTTCGTAGGTACTTTTTGAAGCAATAAAGAGCTTGAATTTCTTTTAGTTTCTATACTTACTTTTATAAATATGTATTAGAAGTTTCCAAACTTACTATCAAATTAGAATAAAACAGAAAGTTGGACATTAGTAGGCGATTACAAGTGAACATTGCTGTGCTGCTCAAATAAAGTAGCGTCTTTTTCGAACCTAAACTCGCCCAATAAAAATTAATATATTATTATTTGAATTATAATTTTATTCGGTAGGTTTTATTAACTTTCCTAACTTAATTTTTGGAATTTAAGTACGTAGTAATCAGTTTTATAAAAAAAACGCGTGCAGCACAGTACACGTGTAAGAAAGTGAATACTTCTACTACGAGAGAGAGAGAGGATGCATGAATACAATTTTGTGTGACATGGAGACAAATATATGGAATACGAGGGTTGCCTTTTTTTATATTTTGGGTATAGAGAACAAAAACAAGTATTAATCATCGCAAATCACTTTATTGTGTTTCAAAATATTGCCCATGAAGATCTATACACTTTTGCATGCGTTTGAACCAATTGTCGAAGCACTTTTGCCACTCTGATTGAGATATCTCCAAAACCTGCATTCTAATTGCAGCAACCGCTTCTTCAGGTGTCGAAAACGTTGACCTCTCAGTTTGTTTTTTACGTACGGGAATAAAAAGAAGTCATTCGGTGCCAAGTCAGGACTATATACGCGGATGACTCATCTTTTGGGTGCTCAAAAATGCAGATGTTTGAGCCGATGTGTGAGGGCTCGCATTGTCGTGATGAAGAGTGATCCGTTTTCGGCAGTTGGTTCTTCTGATTTATTGGAAGGCAACTGGCAAACAAATGGTTGTGTACCACTGAGAATTGACTGTTCTGCGTTGTTCTAGTGGTACAGTTGCGACATGTTCAGTTTTTCCGAAAAAACAGGCGACCATTTGGTTGGAAGTGCTTCGTGCACGAACAACTTTTGTTGGATTTGGCTCATCTTGAAACACTCATACAGTCGACTGCTGTTTACCTTCGGGCTCATACGCGTAAATCCACGAATGTCATACACGTTTTTCGAAGCACCGCCATCGTATTTTTTCAGCATTTCTTTCGACCAATCGACACGAGCCTTTTTTTTTCGATTGACAAATTGTGTGGGTCCAACGCGAACAAATTTTTTTGACAGTCAAATGTTTATGCAATATTGAATGTATGCTGGTCCCACTAATGCCTAACGTTGTCTCAATCTCTTGATAGGTCACATGACGATCTTGCAATATCAGTTCGCGCACAGCATCAATGGTTTTCGGAACAACAACTGATGTTGGACGACCTTCACGAAATTCGTCTTGGAGTGAACTACGACCACGATTGAATTCACGATACCATCGATAAACACTGGTCCTTGATGGAGCTTCATCGCCAAAAATTGAATTAAGTTCATCCATGCACTGTTGCTGAGTTAATCCACGTCGAAAGTTGTAAAAAATAATCGCACGAAAATGTTCACGATTTAATTCCATTTTTGGGCCTAGATGAATCTTTTAAGTTACTGTAAGCAACAGAAATAGCGCTCGTATGTCAAAACGTTCTGAGTACGTATAACCTCAAAAATGTCCAACTTTACGATAGAGCTGTCAGTTGCCAGATTGCAACACCAGGGTTGCCAAATCTCGAAATATAAAAGGCAACCCTCGTAACTCCACTAGCTCAGAAGCCACAAACCAGAAACTGAAAAACACCTTACCGCTGTGATTCGACTGCTAGGAAAGTCCAAATACTCCTATTAAACCTACTTAATACCAAAAACCATACACGCCACTCAACACTATATCGATTATAACTTCTCAAGATTGGATACAACTAGAGCTAAGACGGATATAACCATTTTGAAGTACCTTGAGACCATTAAGACCATTTCTAGGTGGAAGGCTGTGTGTCTGTGTGTGTGTCTGTAGATATTCTTCCACGATAGCGCCTAAAGTCTTTAACCAATTGAGCTAAATTTTGGTGTATGAGTTTGGGGGAGTCCTAGGATCATCCCAGTAGTTTTTTGGATGAATTCGCTTTAGCCCTGTGTTAGGAGTGGACACAACCGCCAAATTTTCAAATAGCTGTAAGGGTCGAGTGATACATCATTTTAAAGCATTTTTTATCTGCTTTACAACGATTACTTTTGATATTTGCTCGCATAATTCTCGAAGAAATTGCGTTTAAAATTTCGCCAGTTAGGTAGTTGGAACCTATTAGAATTTTATAAAGTAATTTAATAAAGAGTTTTTGGCGTCATTGATAGAGCCTGCATTTCGCATGCGGAAGGTTCTAGGTTCGAATCCCAGCTCTGGCAATATTTTATATTTCTCATTTTTAAATAAAGAGTTAGTTTGTTACGTTAGTTTATTGGAAATAATGAATATAATACAATTATAATAATAATAACAAATATTAAAATTCTGTTTCGTTACGCAGGTCATATTTTTGATTATATTATATCTTGTCGGTAAAGTTTTGGGGCGCCCCAAAGCCTTTATTTTATTTTTTTAATATTTTTATTTGAGCAAAGCTAAAATTCTATTATTCTTTAGCGGTCTTAAAATATGTAGACTTTTTGGTTAAATATACATATAGAAATTCTTTGTTTTTTTTTTTTTAATATAAATGTTTTTAAGCTTTATTTTTTGCAAATGGGGTGTCTTGCTTACGAAATTAAACCTTAAATCTTCATTTCAATACAATTTTACTTTGTTTTTATAGAAGTTTTAGGAGACACGACTTTTTCAGTACACTAGTTCAGCTGACAACTTTTTGATAAAAATGTTCATAACGATGCAACCGCAACATCAGATAGGTTCCCGCGTATTTGGTCTTGAATTGTTTGAGATAGCCTGTATATATGCTACAAATAAATAGACATTCGCATGTTGCTGCATATTTTGTTGCAAAACAGTATTATACATATAAAATCAAACAATAAATGCTTCACATTTTCAGAGTTTGAAAACAATTAAAAATATAATATATAACTATATTGTTGTTTAAAATACATAATAATATACATGTTATTTTAATATTTAATATTGTATAAAATAATAACTAAATTAATATACCAATTTTAGTTAAAAATATTTATGTAAAATACCGTTTTAAACTTTAGCTGGGTAGCGGTGTTAAAAAATAATAATACTAATCATAATTATTAACAAAAAATACCTATTATAGTTGTTCTTTTAATGATTGTTAATAAAGCATTATACGTTTTGTATGCCATTTGTTTTATTTACCTAGAATAGATAACTCATGTGTATAATACACGCATTTGCGCATTTCACATTTAGTAAACATTTTTGAAAAATTTAAAATATGTAAATACAGAGGATAATAAACAATTGCTGCCGCTTCACTTGGGGACTCAGGAAGTTTGATCATGTTTCCCTTAAAATAAAAGAGCTTCACTGGCTCAACGCGGAGAATACTTTTAATTATTTGTTCCTAACGTCCGTTAAAAGATTGATCAAAAATAACGTTTCACAGTATTTGATCGGGAAACTTGTCTGGCGCCGTGATCTACGTCAGAGATCTTTAAGAAACGAGGCACTTCTTTCAATGCCCCGCCACCGCTCTGCCTTGTTCCAAAGGAGTTTCACATACAATGTCGTAATGATGTATAACCAGATCGATCCCAATCTGAGGAGCAGCGGCCCGGACAGAGTTAATTTAATTTAAAAAAAGATTGAAGATTTCCCTATTAGACAAACAATAACCTATAAGCCTACATCAGTTTGATTGTATAATTTTAAATGGTTATGAGGTTGGCTGAGCGAGTTGTTGGGAGTCTCGTTTCAGTTTGTTACTGAAACTGTGTTATTTGTAATTACTGGGGTGTCCTGTTTAAGACGGAAAAGGAAAAATTTGGATATTGCAAATCGAAATTTGATAGATTTATCCGATGATCTGCGTCAGCATGTATAAATTTGAATCACCTAGCCGCGATAGATTAGTTGAAAGAAGTTTTTTTTTCTTTTCCGTTATGTCATCGTCAGCAAAAACATACATATTCTTAATATTTGTACTTATATTTGTATAGTACATTTGTTCATTGCAGGATGATAGTTTTGCAATCAATTATTGAATATAGTGGTAATTTTAGGATAGTGCTTTCAGATTAAGTACAAAGTAGCTTCATAGCTAAACTTCGCCTTTTGATTGAGGACAAGTTCATTGAGACATTTTAAATCTCAGTGCAGAAGATCTTTCCTTTTGTGTATCATCTAAAGTTTGTATACACTGCTCAATCAATAAAGGCTATTATTATTATTATATATTTGTCAAAAAATTAATACAATAATTTGTAGACAAATTTGTTACAAACAAACAAATCATAAGAAAAATAATAATTAAAGAAGTAATCCATTGGATGCAGTGGAGTGTAATATAATTACAATAAAAATAAATACATCGTCTCCACTAATAAAAATGTATTAAGATTCCTTTATAAAAGGGGACATGTTTCGGAGCTCCGCTCCATCATCAGTCTTAAATTTAAATCTCGAGTATTAAACATTGTAAAAAACAAACATACGGGCAAGGCCCTTGACAGACTCTCTCTGTCACATAGTCAAATAAATAAATAGAGACAAAGCAAACCAACTCAAGTACTCCACTGATTTTTAGAAGCAAAAATTATTTCTAGAATCCCTACGTTCAATTGTTTTTTTGTATAATACTTTTCCAGAAATCAATCGAACGAAAAAAGTAAAGAGTCTTTTTTGTTCTTGTTTTTATGAGTCAGATTGCTGTCAAATTTATACACATATGATTTGAAGGTTAGTACTAAATAAAATTCATATGGAAAAAATTCTAGTAACGCCATCTATGTGTCATCCTATGGCCTTTTTGAATGGACAAACTTAAAATTTTAAAAGTGACTCCCTCTCTGACATATTATTTAAAGTTGCTTAAAAAAAATTCTAATCGTATACGATCTGTTTCTCAAATAAAGACGTCCATTAAAATAGTAGACAAAAAATCGAACAAATAGTGTATTAAATAGGTACTCAAAATAATCTCCACTATTTTCTAACTCACAATAGCGCCTATTTTCAAATTCTTGCCGGACATTTCGTAATGTTTCCCGAGATATCTGTCTACAGGCTCGAGTAGTTTTGAGGTCTTCTGGTTGAGTTGTATAAACTTCAGTTTTTAAATATCCTCAAAGAGATAAGTCCAGAGGCGTTAAATCTGTAGATCTTGGTGGCCACTAAGCAGCTCTCCTTCCATCAATTTCCGAGGGAACGGTTTATCGAGCTATTGCCTTACACGAAGAGCGTATTGAGGAGGAGCTTCATCTTGTTGGAAATGCAAATTCCAGCATATAACGTTTCCGTCTTGATCGGTCCAGTTTTCTAGCTGAGTAATTAATGGATTTATTACATGTTTTAAAAGTTCAAAATAGAGGTTCCCAGTCAAGTTTTCTTCTATGGAAATAGGGGGATTATCTCGTTCTCCAGAATTCCTCCCCACACCTTGATCTTCTCCTGATACTGTGCTGTGTTTGGTCCTCCTGCAACTCATGTGAACTTTCATAATGCCAATACGTACAAATGTTTTTGTTGACAAATCCATTCGGAAAAAATGTCGATGCATCGCTAAAGCAAACATTTTTTACCAAATTTGGATTACCTATCTGATATTTTTCTATTCATATCTTCACAGAACTCTATCCTCCTTCTTTAAGTACCTGGAACGCAAAATTCACCTTTAGGTTTTGAAGTTCTTCCTCAAAAAGGAAATCGATGTGTTTTTGCGAAAATCGCGTCTACTTCAGATGACAAGTTATTCTGGGTGTCAAGTTGCAAGTTATAATGAAAGGACTATATAGTTAGTTATTTCTCTATTTACTTCGCTGCTGTCTCTTAGAAGGCAATAAAGTATATTTTCTAGATAGGTATCTAACGACTTTTCACAAGCGAACAAAAATATGTCACCGCCCTTTCAGTTTATTTCCCAAAGTTTTAAGTACTATTAAGTCGCTTAAAACTCACTTATCTGGGTTTCTCTTTTGTTTCAAACATGCCGCATTAAATCTGGTGAAGTTTTCCTAACGAAAAGATATAATCATACTACCTATGTGGTTCTTTTTTCTCTTTGTTCGTAGATATTTTATATGTTTCTGATTTTTTCATTACCTTTTTTGTGTCACAAACAAGATTCATATAGTTACAGAAGAAAAAAATTGTTTACTAAAGATATATACATCAACTTTAATCTTAAAAACTGAAGTTGGTTGGTTTTAGGTCAATTATAAAAACAAAGGAATTCCTCTGTCGACGTTTCGACTTTTATTAAGTCATCCTCAGGACACTAAAATACAACAAAAAAGAAAAACATAAAGGGTGACTTGAAACTTACAATTAATTGTTAAATACACAAATAAAAAAAAATAAATAAAAACATCAAGACATGTAATGTAATGTAATTTTTTTTTCCTTTGTTTAAACACAGATAAAACTACATACTACAACCGGTTCTCCATACTCACGTGAGTACCACCAACCAACTTCAGTTTCAAAACACTTAGAGGTCACTAACACAACATTTAATCTTAAAATTTAGTTCTTAGCACTCAACATTCTAATAATGAAAGAAGACGAATTTAAATTGATAAACTAACCGTTTCGTTGATCCAGAGCTCGTCAGTCGTGATCGGAAGTATCCCCAGTAGCACATATATATTTGTTTCTAATATTTATTAAACATCTGTCGCGACAGATTTTTTTATACTTATTAAATAAATATTTATTAAAAATATTTATAAATATTACTTAAAAATATATATAAATATTTTTTTTAATATTGCATTAATATTTTTTCCAAATATGTGTATAATATTGAATATTGGATAATTCTCAAATATTTATTTCTACTATTTGTTATATCTTACACATGCATATTTTTGTAATATATGCTCTCAATGTACATATACACTGTGTCCAGGATATGAATGGAATGGCATTGGAATCTTGGAAACGGTAGGAGTTAGAATCTCGGTTAAATTAGAGGAAAGTTGAACAATTTAAACACCTTTTAAATGGGGTTTTCAAAATTAAACTAAGCCGTTTTAGAGAGTTTTTAAAAAACGATTTTTTGCGATTTTAGCTTATATTATTTTATTAATTTTGAAAACACTATTTAAAAGGTGTTTGTACAACTCTTCTCTAATTTAACCGAGATTGTAACTCCAAAATTCCAATGCTCTCCCATTCTTATCTTGGACACAGTGTATACAATGAGCGTCTAAATTAAAGAATAATTTCATTATTTTGAGAATGGTCAACTTTTAAGAAAAATCCTGTGACAGGTTGATTTTTATTTTAAAAGTATATAATTTTTTGGCTATATTACATCAATTACGTCATCGACCTGGACGTGGTAACGTCATCCAGAGGCGAATGGGTGGCAATTTGAACATCTTATTTAAGTGGAACGTATTTTTTATTAATTAGATAAAATAACTTATTTATGTTTTTGTAACAAATGCAAAATATAAAAAATTCTTGTTAATTTGAAGTGGTCCTCCTCATAACACCCATCCGGTTGTACTTCCTCAACACTAGACAACCAATGAGAAAATGTTCCATTTGATTTTTCCAAGAAAATTGACAAAATCAGAAACATTGTTGTATAGCTCCATCTAGCGGTTATATATAAAAAATAAATAAAACATTACCTTTATACTGAGCCTGATTTTATTAAAATCGGACTACTCATACGAAAGTTAGATAACTTTTTCATTCTCCGGCTCCTCCACCATTTATTTAAGAAGATAGGGAAAAAAGGTTTATTTAAAAAAGTTTTAGAATTGTAGTTAGATCATTCTCAATAAGTTTAACACTTACGTAATATAAGTATGTTTTTAAGTAAACGGTGTTTTTCAATTTAGAGTTAGATTTACGCCCTCTGGCGGACATTTTCGGAAACTAAAATTATTTTCCAGCGATTTCCCTTGTCCTCTTTTGCTAAAAAAATTATTCCTAAATCCGTAACATGATTAGTTTTCGAGACAGAGCCGGCGTCCTTTCTTATCAGTACACCCGGTACAATTTAACTAATTTGTGATCGTCAAATTTCTTTTTAAGAATTTTTAATATGTCATAGATTTTTTTCACAAGGCGCATATATATAATAATAATAATAAAAAATCAGTTTATTTGAAGTTCTATAAAACAAAAAGATTATACAACTTAAACTTACTAACTAAATAATGTAGAACTACAAAAAGGGTTAAAAAGGCAGTATGTATTGATATAAATTTTAACCCTGTGAAAAACAAAATCAACAAAAGACATAAACATATGTTTATCCTTCAAAAAAAACACACAAACAGAAAAAGCACAAACAGTATTACCTTATAAATCTACATTAATAATATATTATAGCTATACATGAATATTAGAAAAAAAAAAGCGATTAGAAGACGAGATGAGATGATGAGATAAGGATTAAAAACCATTCCTGAAAGTCTGACTCAACCAAATAGTAAGCGATGTCTAAGTTTGCATTTAAATGAAAGCATAGGTAAGTCCTTTAACTCACCTGGGACTTGATTGTAAATTGAGTAAACATTGTAAGCGTATGACCTCTTAAATAATTCCGTCGTCCTGTGCAGTGGAGCAGAAAGCAAGCCCTTACATATGTATGTTTATATTCCATATCTCAATTTAACAAATCCACCAATGTAACTACGTAACCTTGCATGTCATGCCACTGATGATGGAATAGTCTTGCCGAAACATGTTGGCAAACACCTTGAACAAATGAGTTTATGCAGTATTTTGTTCATATTTAGCCAGTTCGCAGATTTTAATTTATACGACACTGCCAAAAATTTTCTAATGCCATATATAGAGGGTAGGCATGACTTTTGTATCCTTTCTATTCTCAAAGCATCAACACTGTCTAAAGAAGGACCATATATCACGTCAGCATAGCTAAAGGACCAAAGTATCGCATAATTTGATTTTAACTTATTCTGAGAGTACATAACGATGGGGATACAAGTATTTAAGTGCTAGGTAACCTCTCTGAATATTCCTACTGATATATCTCTCGAATCCCAAATTGGTATCCAAAATAATGCCCAGATTTCTTGCGGATTCGTGATTTTCAGATAATGACCAATCACACTAATGCAAATTCTAGAAGCAATCATCTCCTTATCCTTTTTAGACACAAGTAGACAGCACTTCTCGGAATTGATCTTCAACTGGTGTTCTGAGGCTGTACGGATGACGTTGCTCAGATCAATATTTATTACTTACTGCGGCTTATTGTGTTCTGAAGATAAAAATGAATGATAAAGCTGTGTATGGTTCGAGTAATAATGAAGTTGTAATGTAGGTACACTGAAGGAAGTATTGCATGTATATATTGCTGGACGACTCTCGTTTAGCTATTATTTCATATTGCTCCCGGTCAAACACATAGCTCTTCAGAAATTCGACAACACCATGTGGAGAGACCTATGAATTTTAAAATTAAAAATTTATGGTATCGGAGGCCTTTTAAAAAAATTAAGGAGCTGAAGAGCAGTTGTTATTCCTGAATCAATGCATCCAAGAATGTCGTCTGTTATCTTTAGAAGTACCAGAGGTGCAACTGTATCCAGGCCTCAATCCAGACTGGGTTGAAGGCAAGATATTGTAAGGATTTAAAGCTCAGAAAGTGTGCATTTATTAATTGTGGAAATTTGAAGGACAATTTAAATTAGACTCGATAAGTGATAACAGATACAGTATGGGCTATTTGAAATAAGAAATGTATTTAGTGTTGCGAAAACTGAATAACTTTGATAGCCACCATTTACACAATGCTTTTGCCAAAGATTATTCATTAATCTTTGCTTAGGTACATATTTATGGTTGTTCGGTACACTTAGTTTGCTCTCCAAAGATTTATATTTTTTCAAGTGTTATCCAGCTGTTCTTTTCGATTAATATTATAAAATAATAACACCATATAAAAATGCGTCCGGGTTTTATTTTTTTATGTAAAAATATATTTTAAGTGTTAATTTTTTTTTTAAATTATTCATGATTTTTTTTAAATCATCCTGATTAAAATCTGATTTTCTTTTGCATTGCATTAAATATCCATGATCTGTACATTGCAAATTACTATTAGGCCATGGATATGACCGTTGATTGACGTAGATCAACAATACAAGATACGATCAAAATCGGTAAATATGGAATAGTCAACTCACAACCTGCGTTGTTTGAAACCTGGCGATCACATAAAGGTCATTAGAAACCGTTAGGTTTAGATCGGTTCGATATTTTGTCGGGCCTTGATCCTTATTATTGATATTCGCCATTAGTCAAAGTCAGGCTGAAATTATTTGTCGATCAGCTGGTTGGATCGATATTTTTATTGGTTGTTCGGACGCCTTATTAAAACACCAAAAAAAATTGTTCATTAATCAACGACAATGGTTCTGTCATAGATAATATCTATGGTTCCGTGTAAAATGGACAATGAGGTTTTTATATCATGTGGAATAACGGAAGTTAAATAGAAGCAAAGAAAACGAAAATATTGAGTGTGCTAATGCGAAATGCGAACATCTTTATGTCCGTTAAAATATCTGTCCGGCGCGGTCGACCTAATGTGAACGTGTTTTATTATCTACTAGTTCAGTATAAATACATTAATAACAAATTTGCATTGTTATATTGTATATTGCCGTTGATCTTCAATCAACGATATTACATTAAACTTTTATAAAGCTTTTAGCTTTTAAGCTGATACCATCAAACAAATTTATATATCATTAGAACCATGGGGCTTCAATATTGCACAAACAAAAATGTAATTAGACGTACCTATACCTACGTTTTATATGTTAACTGCGAAATATCGGTGACATTTTATTATATTAAATGAAAAAAATTACTTCGAAATACGGATGGATTATACCGATGTACTCGTATTAACAGCAATCTGTATATACCTACGTTGTGAAATATGAATAAAAAATGATTCAGTTAAAATATTTTTGTGAAAACACAAATTTGCATGGACTTAAATGATCAGAACAGACCTTGGCTGGTCAGGTAAGTAGATCATACGAAGATAGTACAATATAATAATACTTAAATATGTAATAACATTAGTCTTTGCTTTTTCTATTTTTATGACAAAACTTCAATATTTATTTAACGATTAGTTTTAAGTGCAGCTCATATACCAGTAACTTCACTTCATTTGATCCAAAAACGTAAAAAATGCAATAAAAACAGCTTCTTCTATTTAAAAATTATGCGCTTGATATGCCACACTTTTTTAGGATACCCTGTATATTTAAAATAATTTTAATTAGGTACTCATAATAGATTATACAACAGTAAACCCTGGTATATTAACGGTGTAGCAGAAAATTCCGAAAAATACGTGTTTAGTAACTAATATCGTTACTAAACCATAGCTCAATTCACTGATCCCTTTAAAGGACACTTTTAACTGTAATAAAGTTTTTACAGTCGACAAACAAGAATGTGAAAAGTATACAATTTCCACACCCCTAAGAAACGAACAATAAGAAGGAAAGATAATCTCGTCACCCTTGCTTACTGTCTATTCTAAAGTAGAAGGGGATTATACACCCAGTGTTATCAGCAAAAACAACAGGCCTACTTTATGCTTGTTTATTGTTTAACAAAGTTTCTTAGTGCGTTTTTGTTTTTTTTTCTGTACTGTTTGTGTTGCTTTTACTTTTAAATGTTGCGACGGCGTTATTAAGCCCGGCATTGTTAGCTTTAATGCTTTCTTATTTAAGCAGTTAGTTGGAAGGGAATTGTTGTTTTAAAGTGTAGTTTAGTATAAAATTATTATATCTGGGTAGATTAGTGTATTTAAAAAGTTGGTTTTTATGTGGTAATTTAAACTTTACAAATTACTTACTGGATAATTTATAGAAATAAAAAAACAAAAGCAAAATGTCAATTAATTGACAAAACATGAGGAGCACTATAATAGAGTTGTGCATAAATCCTAAACTACCAAACTACTTTGTTCAAAAATTAGAAATAAAAGAATTGCAGGAGCAGGAGCCGAACCAGGGGCGTAGTGACCAGTGCTCCGCGTGTTCCACGGAACACGGGCCCAGTGTCCTCAAGGGGCCCGGTACTGCATTCTGCATCTTTTCTACATTAAATACCTATAAATTTTAGGATTTTTTTTACATTTATTTGACGTGATTAAAAGTTTTATCACAAATTATATTGACTTCTTATAACAAAACGATTGACGAGGCAAATTCTTTGAAAAAAAAACTAGAAATATTTGAAACTATCATATTAATCGTTTTGCAAACAAACATTTTGAAATGTACTGATGCTTTTTCGAAACTACTGCAAAATAATCAGCAAAACCTTGAACAAGTCTCAAAATTGTATAATACTGCTCTCGAAAATATCAAAACACTTATAAATAATTTTGATTTATTGATAAGCGAATCAATTAGTTTGGCTGCGGAATGGGGAATAAAGGCGGAGTTTCCACAAAAGAGAATAACTAGGCCTAAACGATTTTTTGATGAAAAGAAAAATCATTTTCAAGTAGAATCAAATGACGACTGGTTCAAAATACAAGTTTTTCATACAACGTTAGATATTAGAATATCTCAGTTAAAAAGTAGAACGTCCGAGATAAGTGAAATTTGCAAAAGTTTTCGTGGATTATCTGCAGATGTCTTAGGTGATGATTTAGTTTCTGATGCTGAATTATATCGGATGGGTCAGGAATTGTACGTCAAATATACCGATGACATTTCCGATACGATATCGTCTCAACTTGTTTCATTTAGGAATTATTTTAAGGGTGATTTATGTAAGATAAAATCAATTAAAGACCTAATGGAAATTATATTAATTGAACATTTCAGTTCCTGCTACTAAGCTTCAGTGAAATTTTGACGGATTGCTACATTTTCCTGAATCTCTCTGTATCTGTAGCAACAGCCGAACGGCTGTCGGGGTTTCCAATTCTGTCAATTGAGAGCCGGATTGCGCGAAAAATAGACCTGTCTTCCATAGTATCGACTTTTGCGAATATTAAGGCGAGAAATTTTTTCTTAATTAGGTCAGTGATTTTATTATGCTTAATCATTATATGTACAGGGTAGCTACTATTTAATAGTGCAAGACTTCTAATATGTCTATAACATGGCACTTTCAAAATCAACACGTCTTAAACGCTTCGTTTTGCAGCTGCCACCATCATCTTTGTTTTTTCAAATACAGACCTGCGTTTTTATTTGTCACTACCTTTAAAATAAAGTATAACTCAAGTATGGTTTCTGACGTTTCGATTCGATAGTAGTCATCATCATTGATTTTTTCTTAATACAGACCTGCATTATTTTTTGCTTAGCTAAAATACGAAATGTGTTACTACATAATGCCCTTTAAAATTCTTTATTTTCGTTCAGCAATAAATAATGCAGGTCTGTATCACGGAAAAATCATTGATGATGACTACTATCGTATCGAAACGTCGAGATCATACTTGCGTTATACTTTATTTTAAAGGTAGTGACAAACCATTTTAGAAAACAAAATTAAAAATGCAGGTCCGAATTAAAAAAAAAAACAAAGTTGATGGTGGCAGCTGTAAGGCAAAATGGCGGACGTTAATTTGGAAAGTGCTGTATTGTAGATATATTAGAACCATTAAACTCTTGATTTTAAACTTTGTGTGGAAAATTAATAGTTTTCAAAATGTTTAAGAAATTAAAATTCGGCGTTTTTCACAAATCACCCTGTATTTCCGAAACTAATAAGAATTTGCCTACATAATAAAGAGATATTAAATAGCCATCAAAAACAGTAACTTTTGTCTAATTTAACTAACTTTATATCTTGCACGGTTTAAGAAATAGCATGTATATTTTTTAGTTTTTATATTTTAAATTATGCTTTGGTTAAATTTGTTTGATTTCTTAATAAACGTATAAATATTGGTACTTTGGTTTTCAATGGGTGTGGCGGTGAGGAGCCCGGAAATTCGGCATCACTACGTCCCTGGGCCGAACACCGGACCTTCTGTACGCAAAGCCAGGCCGTTTGCCACTGAGCTAGGTCTGACGACGGTAGAAGATATAAAACAAAACTGCCCTTTTGTAAACTTGTATTTACAATTCATATTCTACGAGAGTAGCTAGAATTAGACAAGTAATATTTTATATTATATGTATAACAAAAGTTTAATGTAATCCCTTTCAGATATTGTACAGTTATGCAATCGTTTCTTCCAATTCCCGAAGCACTTCTGGAAGTCACACAAGCCACATCTGGCAAATATGTGGTTTTCTGGACAAAAATTCACGAACATGCAATGAAGAAGCAATCGATTGTTTTGATAGAAATCAAGTAGTCCTTAATGGCTGTTTCATTGCATCTTGTCGAAGGAAGTGCATTATGACGTTAAAATCAAGCATAACATTCACATTTAACCGCACTTGTCGAGTTGCCAATCTGTTTTACTCATAGCAGGTTCACCAACCTCTATTTAAAATGTATAAATATTTGTATTCTAAATAATTTTAAAAGACTTTTCAGACACAACAACAAAAAAATCGAACCAATCGCACTAATAAAACCCGCGAAATTACAAAACTTTCGTTATTAATTGAGCACTGAGCACGACATGTACAAATTGTGTTTGGAAGTGTTTATTACATAATATGACCTGCAAATGTCATTTTTTTCAGACGCTCCCAAAAATTGCTATTTATGGACGTAATATGCTTCTTTTTCGATCTAGTCCCTAAAAGTCGTCCTACCAACCTTTACCTTTATTAATATTTTTACCACCAACCTCCTAGGCGTTTCGGCGATGTAAAATCCATATCTGCATCCACAGCAAGAGTAGCAGAAGTACGTCGGAAATAAATAATTCGTTTTGGTTCGGCAACTTTAAAAATGCTGCTACAATACATTTTCCTTTACGATAAGAGATGAAGACGTAATCAGGTGGTACATTTTTTGGCCGAAGACAAGCATATTTTCTATACTACTCAACTGGATTGACAACGTTCCTTTGGCCCACCACCGGAAACGCTCTTTTGATATTAGTCTTTGTCTCAGAAAGGTGTCTTGCACTCGTAAAGAGTGTAATTCTTCTCTTCTACATGCTCCACAAAGGTCAATGACAAGAGCAACCTAAAAATCAAATGAAATGAAATAAGAAACCATCTATATACTTCAACATCAACTTCACCGCAAACTAACCTTAGTAAGTAAATAAGTTTCATCACTAGCCGTGGCCGAACATTGATCGATCTCTTCTCTGGACAAATCCTTAGACTTTTTAGGCTCGTAACCAACCGAATTCCTCGTACTTATTTTTTCCTGCAATCAATATATCTTCATTTACAACGAGTACGCCATTGTCGTATTTCCATTCACTAAAAGCCTCATCTTCTTTATGGTTACTCACAGGAAGTAAATCCAACACAATTTTTTTTGCCTTATTAGCAATATATTCGGAATTTTAAAACATTTTCAAATTTATGTGACTTTCGAATGACATGACAAAATTATCGGAAGTAATTGCACAAGTGCATCAAAATTACCGATAATTTTACATGACAGCGTGTTGTCTAAAAACTGCATGAGTGCATTTTCATATTTTGGAGAAAGAGTATGTAGTTTTTCCAAGACAACACGCTCGAATGCAAAATTATCTGGTTATTTTGATGCACGAGTGTAATTCGGGGGAATATTTCCCGAATACAAATACCCATTGGTTTAAATATTAAATTGTATTGTCTGTTGTGTTTGGTGTTCTTTGGTTCGCTTTCCATCACTTTATTTTCTATAATTCATAATGAATCACATCCGAAACGAGACATTTTTAAAAATATTTTTTGTCTTTACTTTACTGATTTTATTTTTAATTATCATGGATTCACAATGAGATTACCGTGGATACGTAAGCAATGCAATTATCGCAGTGCTCTTTTGGTTTCTACAGTGTAGTTACCGCTGTAATCAATCGATAATTGCACTCCTCTCATAGGATTTTTTACACATGAGGGAAATATTCAAATAAACAAACTTGTTGCATTATGATTTAAAAAATTATGGTAAATTTGCAAATTTAAGCGTTCTGAAGAATTGTAAAAGGCGTATAACCAAATTTTGGGAGCGTATGTCAAAAAATAGTTGTCACACGTGAATGAAGTTTTTTAGGACGAATAGCAGATTTTAGGTACTTGTAACAAAAATAACTATTTGGCATGGTATGTCACACATTTTCTATCACCAGAAATCATCATATATAACTATCCAGTTTTAAAATCAAAAAAATAGTCAAGCTTGCTCTACTCTACCTTTGAATATGCGTTGTTCGTACTTGACACCCTCTTTTTTTTATTCGTTTCTTTATGCTGTCGAATTAAATGTAAAAAGGAGAGACGCCGCCACCGCGTCGTAAAAATGATGGTGTAAAACGGAACTTGGCTCTATTTAATAAATTTATGTATACGCTTTTACAGTTTTAAAGATAAATTCTATCGCAATTCTTGATAGTTAGACATCATTCTAATGATGTTGGTGATTTTTATGATGTATATAATGGTATACTCAGCAAATGATTTTTCTACTAAAAGCTATTATATATACACCGTGTTCAAAACATCCGGGTTGTTTTAGACAAAAATTGTAGAGCTTTTTTGAACTGTTACTGTGTGACCTTGACCTTCAAAATAATTTTAATGAACTTATTTCTTTTGGCCGTGCGGTCAAACTTAAGGTCAAATAGGAAACAACTTCAACAAGTATTCAATATTTTTACAATGTTCTATACGATGATCTATCTCTTCTTTCGAACATATTGAAGATCAATATTTGCTATATTTTCTTCTTCTTTTTATTCTTGTAATACATTATTTATTTTGGTCTCTCTCTTCGCTGTGCACGGCACTTGACATCATTGCCAGGGCTTGTGTCTTATGTTACACCAATAGCCTATTATCATACATATTCCTATGCAGATAACGCGTGTTTCAAAGCGTTTTTATCTATAATTCAGCAACAATGCCACTCCGGCATATACCCAATATACAACGAGATACAACCACCTGACGGCCGGCTCTCGCCATTCATATAAACATAGTTGCCAGCGTTCAATTGCACTAAGACCTTGGCAAGTAGCAAACGAATCTTGCCATTCAACAAACAGTATAAGAAGCACGCTTCATATAGATGTATCACAGGCCTCTGGACTTCAAAGCTACTTTGGCATGGGCTATCAAGTTCAAATTCAAGGTAACATCACAGAATTTTTTTTAATTGTCTGGTAATGTAGTACTAGGGCAAAAATAATCCTAAAACCTTTGAGTTTGCGTGCCTAGTGAGTATAAACGATTACGAAAACTGTGCTATAATAGTGTCTACTTTAGAAAGAGATAATTTTCGTTAAAATATTTTTCCCAAAGAATTTTTTATGAACTAATTTTTTTTGCAAGTTTAATTTATTTAGGAATTTCCATTTTGCATTGACGCGCTCTAAAACCCGGGGCTACGAAACTCTGATTAATGGTTTTCAAGGTGTACTAATATGGAGTTCATAAATCTGGATTGGGTTGTTCTTAGAGCCGCCATTTGAAGCTTTTTGCCTATAGATGAGTACTTTAAAGTGTAACAAACAATTTTTATTTAAGGTTAGTTTACGTGGTTTAACCTATCGAAGTACTAAACCTGAATACATTTTAGTGTTATATCTTTAGATTTAGCCATTGAGCCTGACCTCTAAAATATCTCTATTGGTTAAGGGGAAAGTTAATATTCAAAATAATATAAACATAAAAATTAGTAACGGTTTAGCTCACTCTAAAGGCATCTTCAATTAATATTTCCTTAATTTTGAGCCATACACCCGAACAACACAATTTGGGGACACCCACTAGGAAAATCTACTGAAGAAAATTAATTTAATTATTGTTTTGCAAGCAACTTCTCGCATACATGTCCTTGATGCGATTTTGTTTTTGTTAGAATTTTGTATAACGTTACATTCGTAATCGTAGTTAGCTAGCTGGTACAGCAAAGTTGCCTAAACATTGTAATTCGTTAATTAATGTCGTTTGTCTTTTGTTCCCCTTTTCCCATTTAATAGAGGTTGAGAATGATAAAATTAGAATCAATTAAGACCCACACCGAGAAAGATATTACAGAGGAGTGACAGAACAACTTAACGAATTGTATAAAATTGAGCATTTCTACAATTTGTTTCATTCAACTTCATCATCTTTTTTTATGACAGGATACTAAAGAAAGTTTCTCTTAAATTTAACTTTGTGCGGTTATAATATTGAAGAATTTTCATGACATTGTCAATCGACAGTTAATATCTTATGTAAAACGCGCTTCAAAAAATGTTGCACAGCATTAAATGATTTACATTTTTCTCATAACATGTTGAATATTGGCTCTGAGCTCCTCCTCGGCATGTTGGCTTAGAGGATAGACGAATGATTTAACGCAACCCCATAAAAAATGTTTAAGGGTGTTAAATCACCCGATCTAGGCGACCAAACGACAGAACCATTTCTCGATATATCACAGTCACCGAATTTAGATTTCAATAAGTCGAGAGATAAACCCGCTGTGAGGCTTGTTGAAACCACATATCATTAATGTCTAGTCCATGCAATTGAACACAGAAATAACGGTGCAACATGTCTCTGTATCAATCTCCATTGACCGCAACATGACGGTGAATTTCAGCGACGAAAAAAATCGAAGCAAGTTTAGTTGTCAATTTTGATTGAATATTTGAATAACTATTTGAAATGGATATAATTGAAAGTGATTATGAATTGTTTACATATACACCATCTGAAATAAGAAACTTGGCGGAAAATGTGGAATTAAATCTATGTCCAGAGAAGTCTAAGAAAGTGTATGAGCTCACATATTCACGGAATATAGGCAAAAGAAATGTGTAGAGTCTTTTTCGGAAAATATGTTTGTAGCGTATTTTTTTGAACTATCGAAGAAAATGAAGTCATCGACGTTATGGTCCATTTAGTCAATGTTAAAAACTACAATGACTTAGCTAAATATTTCAATTTTTAAGACGACAGTCAGATGGCTTCAAACCAAAAAAATCTCGTGTGCTACAACGATGTGAAATCAATCCGAAAAAAACATTGTTTGGACCATTCACGAGAAAGAGAAAGGTGGACATTATTAACCCCACTCTCAGCGGTGAGCAAATTTGCCTTTCGGATAAAGTCAAATACCTGGGAGTAATCCTGGATAAACGACTAATCTGGAATCAGCATATAGAGAAAACCATATCGAAAGCCACAGCGGCCATATGGACGTGTCACAGGCTACTCGGTAGGACTTGGGGGCTAAAGCTCACATACTGGGTGTACCAAACAGTCATCAAACCCATGGTTACATACGCCTCAATAGTATTGTGGGCAAAAGTTAATATTAAGAAAACACAATGCCGTCTTCAAAAGTTGCAACGGCTTGCATGATTAGGAATAACAGGGGCAATGCGAACTTTCCCCAGCAGCGATGGAAACGCGCTAATTGCTGCCTGTCCTAGTCAAAAAAGAGGCAGCAATTAGCGCTCTGAAACTGGCACAGGTAATGGAATACAAATCTGGCGATCTAGAGGGACACATGGGAATCCTGAATCTAATACCTTTGGATTCAGGAAGAAAACCGTCGGACGCTTTGCCTTGCAAACATGATTTTGAAATACCATTTGAATTGGTCATTGGAGACCGTCAAAAATGGCTAAATGGGGAACCACGATTCCCAGAAAACACATCCTTCTGGTATACGGATGGTTCAAAAGGAATAGAAGGGAACACAGGCATGGGAGTATACGGGCCTAATTGCAGGCTCTCTGAATCTCTCAGACAGTCAAGCTGCGTTAAAAGCACGGAGGTCTTACACCTTCACGTCAAAGCTAGCATGGGAATGCAAACAGACCCTAAAGCAACTGGCAGCTCAGGGGAAAAAGATTACTCTGACATGGGTGCCAGGGCATGAGGGCATAGAGGGGAACGAAGCGGCGGACCAACTTGCATAAGAGGGCGCAAACTCTCCGTTCTGCGGCTCGGAACCCATCTTTGCCCTTCCAAAAAGCCATATGATGGAAGAACTTCGGAGATGGGAAAAGGAACAACTTAAGTCCTACTGGAGGAACACTCCAGGACTAAGAAAATCAAAAAGGTTTATCAACGTAGGGAAGCTTATCCAACTGGAGAGAAGCGACCTAAGACGAATTACTGGCCTTTTTACGGGACACCACCCAGTGAAGTACCATCTCAAAAAGATGGGCCTAGCCGAGGCCGACACTTGTCGGTTTTGCGAAGACGCAACAGAGACAACAGAACACGTGCTCTGTGAATGCATGGCACTTTTCTGCAAAAAGACCCTAACACCCGACGAGGCAAGGAATTTAGCCCCCAGAGAACTCATCAACTTCATGAAAAGTGTGGGACAGCTGGGCAATTCATAGATTAGAGTCATTCACAAAAGATCTTCTGGAAGTCGAAGTGAGGGGAGTCCAAACCGCCTAAACGATTCCGATAAGACAATCTACAAAGAATCTACAATCTACGATGTGAAATCGAGAAATTTCTACTAGAGGCTCCAGATCAACATTATTTGTGTACGAAGGTAGGTTATAATACAGTGAAGTTTATCAATTCTGGAATAAGTAATTGTTTCAATTTATATTTTAGGCTGTACTTATTATAGCAGTAGCTGGGGCTTGTAGATGTGATGAACTTCCAAATGAGGATAGAGAACAAATTATTAATTGTGTTGCCAAATACCAAGTCAAAAAAATCCAGAACTTTCGTAGTTATGGACTATTTAAATATTTTTAGAAAGTATATAAAAAGCTGGTATCCCCAAATTGACAAGATGATCGAAAAAGTTGCTACTGGCTAATACCAGAGAATATACGGGCAACTGCTACATTATTGATCCATTCTGGAGGTGACATTACTATGTTAAAGCAAGATGGTGGTTGGAAGTCTTCTTCGGTAGCTGAGGGCTATATCCAAGAATCAATTACAAACAAGCAAGCAACCATTTCAGGAGATAGAAACAGTCAAGTCAAAAATGCAGATAATTTTAACAGAAATGGGGGGAACGGAGAAAGTCCCACTATAATCAAGGATTGTTTCAATTTCACAGTAAATATTTATAATAAGTAGCCAAATTTAAATATTTGTTGTAATATTTTTAAAATTTAATAAAACCACTATAATACCAAAAACCCAGTATAAATTGACTCTAATAATTAAAATTTTGTTTTGATTTACATTATTCCGGTATGTTGCATAGCAACAAGAACCTTTTTACTGCCGGCGGCGTTGGCGTCACTAAATGTACAACTTTTGTCAGTATAACTCCAATTTTAATCAAAATTTGGAAAAAATTGTCACAATATGAGAAAGCTCGTTGTAGGACACCGTATATAAAAATAGTCCTTAGTTTTTTTATTTGGCGTAAAATTGTCTTTTAAAATATCTTGTTTCGTATACTAGTATTGGTAAAAAAAAATCTTTTCCATGTTATTTTAGGACGAAAATATCCAATACATATAAACCTAAATGAAAATAAGGAAATGTGTGGCGAATTTTTATTAAAATATATGGGATTTACTGAAGAGAAAGTGCCTCAAATGCAAAGTGAGTGAATAAGGGTATATTCTGTATTTTGTTCTAAATATAGTCAACCGTATTCGCTACAAATAATATTATTCAACCTGTCCTCAATCTTTTTCAAGGTATACATAAGATAAAATGATATACAGGGAGAGTCAAGTTTTTGTAGCAGGACTTGAACAACTTATAGAATATAATTTTTTACTATTAAAATCTTATACAACCATATATTTGTAGAAGCTTTGTTTCTGATGTACAGGGTGTCAAAGTTTCAGAATTTTGTAAGTTTTCTCCAACAGCTTTAGGAATACTGGATTACAATATAATAAACTTGTTACACGTCAAAACTCAAGATCTAGGGTTAATGAGAATTTTTCAAAACCTACAGGGTGGTACATTTTTGGGGTTTGTACTGACTTTGAGACTCTCGAACTTTTATGTGCGCGGCCTCTGCTTTCTATTAAATAATAATTTAGAATCTTTTTTTCAATTTAGAAACATTTTGGTTTCTATAGCCGTTTTCGAGAATTTTAGTTTTTATTTATTTCTGACATTTTTTTTACCGATATAAAAAAATTAAAAGCACTTTCTCATTATTACTTTTTGATGAGAAAGAGATAACGTTTACAAATTTTTACTACAACGTTTAGTCTTTGAAAAACCAGCATCAACTTTGATTTTTTAAATACGGCCCTGGATTTTTCAATAGGTGGCATATCACACGTAATGGCATAGAATAATAGTAATGGTTTATATAAGTTTTCAGTGTTTTTAGCTGTTATTCAAAATTATTCAAGAAAAATCTCCATGGCTTGGCACTTTTGCGTGCACTATTCGTCTCAGAAAGAGGCTTTTTTATAACTTCAAAAAGCACAAAAATTTCAACAATATTTAAAAAACCGCGTACAGAATCAAATATTGTACAGAGAGAGAAATAAATTGGCAAATAATAATAAATAATTGTGACTAACGACTAACGATAAATAATGTTTTAGCAAAACCTACTACTTTACATTCAATGAGTTAAGTGCGAAATTATGTCGATTTGTCTTGAATAAGTTTAAATAACAGCTAAAAATACTGAAATATTGTTGAAACCATTAAATGTGATATACCACCCATTTTTGAATTGACAATGGCTTTAAATTCAAAAATAAATAATCCAGGGCCGTATTTAAAAAAACGAAGTTGAAGATGGTTTTTCAAAAACGAAACGTAGTAGTGAAAATTTGTAAACGTTATCTTATTCTCCTCAAAAAGTAAGGCTTTTAATTTTTTTATATCTGTAAAAATAATGTCAGAAATAAATAAAATTGTAACAAAACAAAGACACACTGGCAATAGAATATATACTTGTGTCTTACCCTGTATAGATATTTGGGTAGATTAGGATATTTTCGCTTAGTTTTATAGTTTGATACCTAACGTGTCTGGAAGTATAATATTTTTGTAAATATTATACAACATCTGTAAGTAGTAAACTTATTATCTCGGGTGCATTTTTGAACTTGATAAAGAATAAATACCTAGAAAAGGGCCTTTTTCTAGTCGAAAATATTATGTTTGTTTTATGAGCCTTTGAAAATATAGATGCATATATTAGAAAAGATAACCAGATGTTTTAGTTACTTTCACTTTCACTGGTCACTTTCAACATTATCGAAATACCTTCATATAAATTAAATGTCGGACTTTTATTATTATATACTCAAGCTAATTGGAGGGCGTCACGGTTTGCCATATCAAAGAATATATATATAAAGGGCAAATAAAAAAACAATGGGTTTTGTCCAGGCGCTGATTCGGGACATTGAGAAGTCATTATAAAATCGTATTGTTTCTTGTTACCTAAGTAACAACAATCATCCCAGTCGACATAAAAATGTATTTTATTTCTAAGACGTAAACTACTGCCACCCTGTAGTTGTATTTTATAGGGGTGTATGTTCAATGCTCTTTTCTTATTGGCCATTTTTCATTCTGTAGTAACAACTTGTCATTTTTATGAGGCAATTTTGGAAATGCAATAGGACTTTCAAGTTAGATTCGTTTTAGCTTGAGTTCTGTTTTGATGTGATTTCCAATTTTATGAAGTTAAAGTAAATATTTTAATGTGTTTTTGGATTTGGATTTTTCACAGTTAGGAATTATTTTCTAATTTTGTTCTAAATTATATCAGTATAAAGATAAAGTAAATTTCATTTTTCATTCTGAAATAGTGAATTTTTCTAAAGTTAAAGTTTCCGTAAGTTTTTGTTATTCTTTTTTAATTGAAAGGCCTTTTGGTTTCCAATCAATTTTTAATAAAGATTAAAGTTTGTTTTTAACGTAAAGGAGTTATATTTCGAATAGTAGAATATGATCTCTGTTATAAATTCAGTTTTCAATTGTAATTCAAGTTTCGTATGGGAATTAATATAATTATTCGTAATTATATTAATTTACCTATTTTAAATTGTACATTACTGAATAAAATTTTCTTTCAGATTTTCATTCTTTTAATTGTTTTATTCTCTTTTTATTTTTACATATTTATTTCTTTATTTGTTATTCATTTTCTTTATTAATTTTAATTATTAAATTTAGTTGATTTCAATTGTGCAACTTTTCTCTAATTTAACCGACTTTGTAACTTCTACTGTTTCCAGGATTCCAATGCTATCCCATTCTTATCTTGGACACAGTGTATAATTAATCAAAAATATAAAAGCTGAAAGAAATATGAAACTTTATTGAAAAGTTTTAAGCTTTCAAATGTAGTAAACGTTAATTTGAAAAACAATTAACTTTTTCTATTTTCGGCTGACTTATTTTTCAAGAACAGCCGCTGCGAATTTATTTGCCAACTAAGTCTGAGATGTCTTACATACTGAAATTGTCAATTAATATAGAAATTCAAGCGAACAACACAAAAAATAATGATTTTTCCAAATAACTGTATAAATATCTATAATTCAGCATGCGTTTGTGATAAGAGTTTTAAGTGAAACTTTCCCTATAATAAAGCAATACCTATACTTTCGAAACATTTTCAAGAAACTACAGCAGCGTGGAAACGAAGAAAAATTGAAGCAGAAAAAAGTATAAGAGCAAACTCACACAGCTATATGCGAAACTCTTTCTCGCTGAAAACTTTGAATAAATAACCAACTGAAAAACGTTCAATAATAAAATAAGCTGGGAAAATTTCTTATTCCATCACTGTGATGCATATGCGAAACTCTACAGAATTTTTCATGAGACTGTATGCGATGTATACCACGATGAAATTATCCGCTTTGAATTTTATTTTATTTTTTTAGCTCTAGCTCATATACTTTATGTATACGCTTTTCACTCTTTCCCCGCTCTATGGGTGTCTATTGTTTAAAATAGAGACCGCCTCAGATTTTAGAGAATGAATTATTAAAAACGCTGTTATATATGATGGAGTTTTAATGTACTGAATTGCAAGTTCTATACCACTATTAAGCCACCAGATTTACTTCATTCTATTATCTGGATCATTCGGAAAAGAAAAGCTGAATGTGTTTAAATTGGAACGTAATTATTACGATACTTACTGTAATACTTTAAAACAAGTAATGATCAAGGATAATAGCGAGAAGTGTCAATGTATTCCTCTATAAGAGGTTCACTTTTTTTGCATTACTGTTTTTCTAATTTTTCAATAAACCGCCAAACAATTTTTTTACATATTTTTAAATAATAATAATAAATAGTCCAGCTTGTTTGGTTATTACAGGTGCATTATCCTCCACACCGTCAGCAGCTATGGATGGAATTAAATAAACATGTCAGGTAACAATATGTGTAGACAGGCTACAATTTCAGTAATAATAATAATAAAAAAGTTCCATTGCCGAGTTTTGAACTCGCAACTGTACGATTACGAAGAATTAACGTTATTAACTATTTTATAAATCGGCAAAAGAGCGATGCTTCTCATTCAAAAAAATTTCGATCCCTGCGGGTTTAAAGACTTTTCCGCAAGACAGTCATCGTACGGCAGTATGATATGGGAAGTCATTTTTCCAATTGCTTCAATAAACTCGCGGAATTGTCGGTGATTCAGCCTAGTGGATCTGATGAAGTTAACAACTGATATGACTGGTTTTACAACTTCAGGCAAAGATTTTCCGCAAAAGGGCTGTTGCTAAATGATACAATGTAAGACTAATGGTTTAGAACCACCATCATTTTCTACAGCATTTGACACAGGTGCAACCTTTTATTTTTACCACACATATTTTTGCCTAAATCAATTGTGAGAGATTTCAAGTTTTTCTTTTTATTAATGGCATTTTCTGTCGCAGTTGCTATGCCGTGAATAGTATCAATACCAAGAAGTTCTTCATATACTTCATAGCTTTTATCTACTCCGCGAATAAAAATCAACACCTGAGCAGTATCTGATACATACCTTGATTCATCCAAGGCTACAGAAAACCACTCAATATGTTCATTTTTGTCAGACAGTTGAGATGATATAATTTCTGCGATGTCTTGCACCCTCCGAACCACGGTGTTAGCTGACAAACTGACACTTTTAAATACATTTACGTTTTCGGGGCATATTTCTTCGGCTCCTGTAATTAAGCATTGTTTTATCATTTCTCCAGCAGTGAATGGTTTTCCACGAAAGCTGTAGCGAGTTGCAGCCTCTTGTTCAGTATTCG
The DNA here is from genome assembly GCA_911728435.2 of Apoderus coryli. Taxonomy (NCBI): domain Eukaryota; kingdom Metazoa; phylum Arthropoda; class Insecta; order Coleoptera; family Attelabidae; genus Apoderus; species Apoderus coryli. The sequence goes on along the minus strand of OU452199.1, from coordinate 7,986,249 downwards.
CTTGGTAAACAAAGATTGCTGCGATCTCAGTCCGCGCTTTGAGGCTTCAAATTTTTCCGTCCGCAAACTTCCTGTATATTTGGAGATATTTCGATTCATAGCGTCGTTTAATGTTATATTCTTTGAGAACAGCTATGGTTACTGTTACTTTAATTCACAATAGACAGTTTCACTGCCTTCGCCTTTCCTACGCCGGAAACTGACTCGCGTTTTTTTTTATTTCGCGAAGGCACAGAAATCATCATGACTTCTAGAGTTGCTTACCACTTCCCTAAGTAGTGTGCGACTCTAACCCAAACTAAAACTCTGCCTTATATTTGTAGTATGGCTCGGGAACCTTCCCTTTTCCATGTCCTCTTTGATTGTCCTCTGTTATTGTGGTCTTCTGTTGTTGATTGTCGTCTGTTGCTGTTGTCCTCTGTTGGTGGTGCCTAGAAAAACACTCTGTAACATACATTTAGGTTAGTATACCTGACCTGAGAGAAACAATATTAATTGTTTTCTTCGTCCTGTGGAGTCCTTCGTCAGAGTTAACTCCTCGGTCTCCGGTACCGCCTGGCACCATATTCTACGTTGTAGTTAACTGCTTCGCGAATCAGTGGGTTTGCATGGGTCTCTGCCATTGCAAAGACCTTCTGGGCTCTCAACCTCATGACGTCCCTCCGGGCGTCGTATTTGAGGTCCCTTCGGATCTGTGCGTTTGACACAAACCAAGGTCTACCCACTGCCATCCTTCTTGCCTTGTTCTCCGTGGCCTCTAATCGTTTCAGGTACGATGGTGCCGCGTATCCCCATGCTGAACTGGCATAGATCAAGGCAGGTCGCACGACTGCCTTAACCATTTGGAGCTTGACCTGCAAGGGCATCTTGCTCCTTCTGCAGATCATCGGGTAGAGCTTCGAAATGATGCCTTCGGCATTCGCGATGCTCTTCTCGATGACTGACTGACTAACTGACTCGCGTTTTTATATGCAATAACATACTGCCATCTCCAAGTGATCGGAGTACACTAGACAGAATCGGAACTTTCTCGAACGCCACCTGGGTAGCTGAAATATATAGTACATAGTACAATACATAGTATGACTACTCGCCATTAGATCTCCCAATACACAATAGTAATTGAAATGCAAAAAAGAGTATGTTTGGTTTGCGACTAGTCTAGAATTCTACAAATATAGTTAGGGGCAGAAAAATTAAAACTGTTTTGGCCGTTGGAACATACTGAAAAAAACATTATGGCACTAAGGCTTCAAAGTTTGCAGGCCCCAGGTTTAATTTGTAATGCTGGATGATTGGGTAACAGCCAATTTCACGATTCAGCAGTTATATTGGAGAAATTTTAATGCCAAAAAGTGTGTGAAAAATCAATTATGAATCTTAAATCATCGCTTGTGGAATAACTAAACTATTCCTTATAGGAATCTAATATAAAAAAAAACACCTCGCGAAACTGAACTGCAAGTTAAATCACATATCTATAGCCATCTTCTCTCTGCATTAATCTGATATGGAGTTGTAATTCAGGTAACCCACTGTGAGTTTAAACTACTCTCATTTAAATCTCTTTTCGTTTTCAATTACTAAACTCCTGAAAACGAAATTAAATGGTTGTACGTTTGTGCACAGTAACTTTTACACCAAATCTATAATACTTGAAAATAGGTTGGTTTAGGTAGAAAAGGTAAATAAATTAAGAGGAATTTTATACTATAAAGTGAATTTAAGAGAACTTGAAATACATTTTAAATTATTATATTATATATGAAGAAATGAAAACAAACTTGTAATAACTTGAAGTTGTGAGGAGTTTGTTTTCCATTACTCATAACATTTTGAAATTAATGCATAACATTTGGATTATGCGGATATTAGGTAGGTATTTAGTGTGTGCCAAGAAAGTCTAGATTTTCTATTTCTTGGCTTTGTTTTTATGTAAATAAGAAATAGTTGAATCCTGCTCTCCCGATAGAATAAGGATCCGAGACTAAGTTTGGCTACACTGTATGATGTAAACACATCGAGGTCGAGGTTTGTGAAAACATTGTTTTTTCAGTGTTATATGCTTACAAGCCGCCAATGCACTCAATTGCAATCCTCGAGACAATAGTTGAACCTTAAAAAGAAATTGAGATCGATTGGAATATATTGATACATTTCTTGCGTCTCTAGTAATGAAAGAAATAATAATAATAATAAAGCATTTATTGCCCAACAGTTTCCCAATTACAGGACAATACATACAAAATCAACAGCTATTAATTCTAACAATATATAAAGAAGCTTATAGACTATTACTCTCACAATACACACATTTACACTATAAATGCTTCTGCAGCTAACATTCTAAGGTAATCCGAGGTTATAAAAATGTCACATCTACCAGAAATCACCTCAAAATTATTGCACATAATATGTATAGGTAATCTCAATAAAACATTAGTTCTAGCTCTGTTTTAATAAACTGTCGCATTTGATATATCGATACATTTCTTGCATCTCTATTAGTGACAGAAAGTTGACATTTCTAGCATCCGCGTCAAATTAAATTTTTCCGTTCGAGTAACAATATTGCAGACGGGCTACAATTTCAATAATAATAAAAAAAGTTTAATGACCCAGTTTTCAATAATAACAAAAACAGTTCCATGACCCCGTTTTGAACTTGCAACTTTACGATTACCAGAGTAAACGTTTACACAATTGGATAACAGGTAAGTTTTTTAAAATAGTCTTTAAATGCAGACGCCCGGAACGTAGATGGTGAGGACGGTAAAAAATCAATATTCGAATGCCAAATGTGTCAACTTGTGTCATTTAAAAACAATTCTGCCAGATTTAGGTCATGTGTATAGTATTAAAATCAAAATACGCATACATTTTTAGATATAATAATGTTTTAATATTTGTTATATTATTGTGGTAGTTGAGTAAATTAAATTTGTTGAAAAATCAAGTATCTAATCATGTTCCATGTTGCGTAATGTGTAGATTTGTTGAGGAAACTGTGCTGGAATATGTTTATGGTGAAAATTTTCAAATAAAGTGTTGCATCCGCGAATTTCTCATCTTTTCTTGATTGTTGGCAGAATTTGAATGAATGAATACAAGATTTTTCGTTTCCCAACGAATCTACGATATCCAATAAATGGATAAGAGCAATTCACAGGAACAATTTTACTCCAACTAAGTCCAGCAGGGTGTGTAAGTTACAATTTTCCAAAGAAGAATAAGAGAAGATGCCTTTCGATAAAATTCCCCAATTATTCGTCTTATTTATCTAAAAGTAGTTTTGAAACAGTCTGCAGTCGTTGTTTTATCGGTGTTGCCAGATTTACCCACACAAAAAGGTGTCATTTAGTTCACCTGTTAAGATCGTTCCGACATTGAAATGTTAAATTTACAAACTCACACAAAACTAACAAAGGCAACTGTGAACTTGTATTTCTGTTAAAGCAGAAATGAAACAGTGTTTTCTTTTGATACTCGAAATTTTCGGTGCATCTTACGTATTTTTAAAAGGAGGTGATAAAACACAAAACTGCTCCCTTACATCCCCCAAAGGCTTGTCCAAAATATGCCTGTGCCTGGGTGACTCGGCACTGCTCGAGAAATGTGGCACATAACCAAATATTAGTAAAGGCAATGTTCTCTCTTTTTCTTGCTTAAAGTATGTCCTTCCTTGATCAAAAAATTATAAAATATGAGTATTTGAGATGACGAAAAAATTGTATATAAAACTGCAGACCTAACCAAATACATTTAATATGACGCTGATGCTCAAAATGTCAACTGTCTTTCATTAATAGAGACGCAAGAAATGTATCGATATATTCGATTCGATATCAATATCTCAGCCTATATTACTAGAAAAAAAGAATATTACAAGCCATGTTACATATTTTTAAGGTTGAACTATTCCCTCGAGGACTGCAACTGAGTCTACTCGTATTATCCTCTTGTAAAATAATAAACAACGAATTACGGAGCAAACACATTCATTTCGAGAGCCAACTGAACTTTTGTAAAATATCTTTGGTTAGATGATGGTTGTTCAGTTTCAATAATGTACACTTGATTTCTTCTTATATACCTACCTGTCATTTTAAAAGTAATTTTTATGTTATACACTAATAAATGTGCTTTAGCCCGTATAAGATGAATAAATAAACTAGATAAATAAATAAAATAAATAAGAAATAATTGTTTGAGCGAAAGTAAGCCAATATACATAAATTTCGTTTACTAGAGATAATTGAATAAACAAACAAATTTCATCTAATTTATGTGTTGTGAATTATTGATAATATAGTAATAATTTACAACTGTTTAGTAAATTTGTAAATTTAATTAAAAAGAATTCCATAAACCTAGAGAATATTATACTATACCACAAAATTTTACGAGATTTTAAAACTTAAAAATGCATGTGGCTTACTTTGAATCATAATCAGGTTGTGGCGAGTAAAAAGTTTTTAATTAAGCCGTTAAAAAATTGTGCAACAAAACACATCAGCTTTTAAGAAGAAAGACTGTTAATTATTTGAAACGTTTTTGCGTTTCTTTAAAAACCAACAAAATCGGGTTTTGCTCGAGAGTAAATCCGTTGTCGACTGCATTTAATGAAAAATAAAAAAAAAAATAACTAAAAGCTTTCATCTAGTTAAAGAATGAAACTAGAAGATTCAGCAGAATTTAAACAATTGACTTTTCCAGCGGAGGTCGCTATGTATGGGGTGTTAAAATTTTATGAGAATTGTTTTTGAATGGGGAAGTTTCTTTCTCTCCATAGTTTATTTGTCTGCAGTTGATTTTTATTATTATTTAGATATTTCACGCTTATGCAGAGTGACGAATCCGGAAACATGTTAGGTCTAGTCAAATCAATTCTTTCACCTAGAGAATAGCGGAAACGTTGAACACACTGATTTTCTACCAGGTATGCTTGAGAGAGGATAAAACATATTAAAACGCGTCAAATAGAAGATCAGCGTGTGGTTTATGTCACGGGCCGAAGGCGAGGGGCTTTTTCGTTAGAGCCAAATTTTTGTCACGTAGTGCTTACTTAAGTGGACCCAACAGATAGGAGTCTGATGGGGCAATATCTAGGCTATAAGGAGGGAAGAATCTTCCAGCACAATTGTCACTGTAATATTTATGTAGATTGTTCGATGGCCTTCTAGAAAACCGCATAAAATAGAGCATTTCCCAAAACGTGTAAGCATCACTTTACCTGCTGGTAACTGAGACAGCTCCATCCTTTTTTTGACGTTGCTAGGGCTTCGCAGATATTGACCCGACCGCGGAAGGTTAATCTAAATCCAAGCACTTTCTAGTAGCTCTAGCAAGCCCTGAACAGAGAACGGCAAGACCACAATACGGTTAGTAAACCACTCCACTGTACATACTCGGCCGGTTAGACCTAGGAAGAGCCTGTAACCATTTCTGTTTTAAATTATCATCTTTGGGAAATATAAAAACTGTTATTAGTTTATCATTTTGCACTTGTTTTAAGGCGCTATTATAACTGGTTTTACATTTAGGTATACAGCACGCTGAAGGCATATTGAAATTGACTACGAACCAAGAATCCGAAATAAAACAATCAGGTTGTTACCTAAAAATCCAGCTGAATTTATTAATAATTATAATTCTTAAATATATATACAAACTCTCGTACAAAAGACGTTAATGTATACGGACTGAGGGAGATTTCTATTATGTGACACGGTAGTTCAATTGGTTAGAACACCTGACCGGCAATCGGGAGATGTTGGGTTCGAATCCCACTTGTAACAAGGAAATTTTTTCAGTTCGTATACGATATCAGTTTATTTCTATATTTATGTTACAAATAATAATCCAATGTAAACACAACCAATAGACTTGTATTCGACGTTGTCAAATTTACTTGCGATTATAATGAACGTCTGTTATCACTTGTATCTTCAGCAATAAATATTCTTCGAGCTAGAGCGAACTGTGCATTATTTCTGGGACAATCATCATATTACGAATATCTAACCAATTTCGTTTTTTAGCGCTTTCCTATGTGAAGTATTCCAGCACTTCTGGATCGAAACATATATGCTTATGGACACTCAATGTTAATATAGACAATCAGTTGGGTAACATAGAATTCGTAGCCATGTCAAGAAACATCGCAAGAAAAGAAGATTTCCGTCAGTCTCGGCACTCTGCAGAACCACAAGAACTCATTAAAATACCAAATGACAGAAAGAGACGTTAACCTCAAAAATGTTAAAGGCACATAGCTGTTGAGATGCTCCTGCGATTTGTAACAACAAATTTGGCAGTGAACATCTTACGCTCTACTCTGAAAGAACTATTAGTAGATTTTTAAATAAAATCTAACTATTCAGGAGATCGACACAACCGAAATTTTGAAAAATTTTTATGCAGTCCTTCATTTTATGACCCCTGGATCCTAAAAATGACCTCAGTTCAATAGTTTATATATCTATATATATATATATATATATATATATATAAACAAACAAAGATATTCAACTAAGTTGACAGAGTATAGTATATATATATATATATATATATATGGGATATAGAAAACTTTGCGTCACGGTCTAGGCCGCATTTTTTGACCAATCGAAACAAAATTTGGTTAAAAAATCGGCTAGGTCATGGAATCGCGTGAGTTCGTTGGCGATTGAAATCGGCGAGCTAATTTCGAAATGGCGGGCTGTCAAAGTTTTAAAAAAATCATATTTTTTTCATTGTTAATAGAAAATACCAATGTTACATATCAAATGATAGAGCACGTAAATCTCTACAATGTTTATTTGGAGAGTTTTTTCATCGCTGGCATATTTAAGTAAATATAAGTCAATATAAAGTAACAAAAAATAAAATATCATCACCCGCTACACCTGTAATTATTTTGACAAATAAACACCTGTGACATAACAATAAGACCGTACTTACGTATGTGTTACAGTATAATGGGTATTTCAGTTAAAATAACTGTCAATATGACACTTTGGTATATTTGGCGACTGTCAGAATATTCCATTATTTGTTTATTAATAGTGGGTGTCAGTGGTAGACTAAGTATAAATAAAAAATACATAAATCAAAAATCTACTTTTCCGACTGGCTGCCATCGGGATTTTTTTTTTATTGCTACTGTAAAGCAGTATGTAGAAACCCTCCAAGGCGGCTGAAAGTTATTAACCAAATAATGAATTATGATTTCGGTTGAGGCAGGAGGGAATGGCCTATCCAATAGGACCAGGAGCGTGAAATATTCACGAATAGATCCATCATTGTATTGACTAGCTTTTTTGGTTTATTGGATAGATTTTAGATCTTATAACAACTTTGTCTACAACTCAATTAGATAGAGAGGAAGATTTCCGACGATTGCGTCAGTCATGCCACTCTGCGGACCACACGAACTCAATCATATACATCGCTCTTGAGATGCACCTGCGATTTGAAACAACAAATCTGGCAGTGGACATCTTACTACTTTACACGTACTTTGTAGAGTAAAGGCGTTTCGTTTCCGAATCTATCCCACTCGTGTTCGTAATCGATTCCTTTGGAAAATTAAGTAAGTAACTTCTATTTAGTCCAATTATTTATTAAAACATTGCCCTAGGAGAAATAATTCAGCATATGTGCTCAGCATATGTGCCACGTTGCTAGATCTAATACTTTCTGACTTAAGAAGCCTTTAACAGAAAATTGTTTACAAAACATCCAAAATCCTGGATTCCTTCTACATAACACTGTACTTTACATTAGAGAACATTATTATTAAAACATTCCGTTCGTCTCGATTAAAGTATTCTTTTGTTTCTTTACGAAACTTTTGCGCCAGTAACAGACTTGTACGACACTCACATAGAAATGTGTATGCTATGGTATACAAGCGACAGGGAAGACTTAATTTTTAAACTCATTTTAAAATAGGTACGTCAGATGCATTACAATAGTGCATACAAGAGGATAAGTCTCACTTTAATCTCCGCAGGGATTAAGAAGGTCTATTTGTTGTTTCGTACAATTCAAGTATGAGAAGCTTTCACAGAGTTGGATTATGTGGATTTGTTATTTAATTTGTTCTAAAAATTATTCAAAGCTATATTTGACATGTAAGAAATTAAAATAATGAACTAATGGTGATTCTTAAAGGGAGATCTAATGTTTTGTTCGTTCAGAAAATATGCCAACGACCAAAGCAAAACTATCTGCTTTGTGAATGCAATTTGTTCTGGCAATAAATAGTGTGACCAGCAGGAAGCCAGGTCACCGCGTACAGTGGACTATTGAAAGTCACAGTGTTTTGGGAATGACTCAGAAGTTGTTTGGATTACCTCAGAAGGTAATCCAAACATTTTGTAATATTTGTGCTCCCATGTATTTCAGGGAGAATTTCTAGCCATTGATCTGCTGCTTGAACAGAGGCAATTTGTGCGATTGAACGTCTCCGATAGCCAAGCAGCTATAAAGACCCTAATCTAAAGATTTATATCATCTCAAATGACTCTAGCATATCAGGAAAACCAGTAATCTGACTCTCGTCCACAATGCGATACTTAAAATACCTGAATGAAGCCAAGAGTTCTAAATTTTGACACAACCATCCACATTCGAAAAGTTTAATTAATAATCTATCGAAACTAAGATCCAGGCAGCTGTATGGAATGTGTGGATCTTATTTTCATTGCCTGGTGGGACTGGTATAGTCTTTCTAATCTTAATTTAAAATGATATAAAAAACCACAACTCGATCTCCCTTTGTAATGTCAATACCGACCTCAGCAGTCCATAGACGCACCCTTTTAACTTTTCATAACAGTACATGTCCTACAATATTTTAAAAATACTTTATGTATTAACAATAAATGTTAAAGGTATAACTGTTTTGCCATTTTAAAAATATTTTTAAAAACAAATATTATATTATATACTTACACTTGTCACAAAATAATTCCCCCTCAAAATTAAAACAAACGTGTTCCGCTCGTGTCACTGGTATACTGCCTTATAAAAAAAACTGTCTATATAATATATAACTACATGCCAACGTAATACCGGTGGTGTCTGATACAGTGACTGCAAAAAGTTTCATCCACTTGAGGTATTATTAAAAATTATTATGTAATTTGATAGATCTTCTTTCATTTTATTAATCTAAGAAAAACTATTGAACAAATCATGGTTACAATATTCTGCCACAGTGTTTTACTGTCGGACACAAATTTTCTTGTTTCAATTCCACATTAAGTCTTCGCCATACCATATGATGTACATCCGATTATATTTAGATTAATCTGAGAAAATAACACGTTGCCAAAAATTATTTGTTTCATTCATATTATATTTATTTGCAAATTCTAATCATTAACCCAACTTTTTCCAGTCGCTGTAGTTATTTTTATTACTGTCGGTATCCTTTGGCAGGCATGAGTCGAATATATACGAGGGAGAAATGTATCAAAAAAACGCTGCATTCGATGTCCATTTCTAATGTAAAGATAGCCCCGGTAGAATCTTAAATGTATACATTTTAAATTATAATTAGAAAGACTTATAACTGTCGTTGAAAATTCCGAATTTTACTTGTGCCTGCTTAGCATTAGCTGGATTTAGATTTGCGAAATTCGTTGATCTAGCCCTTCCTCTACTGAGTCCAAAATAAAGCTCAACCAGCAAAATAATCGACTTGAGTTATGTCACAATAGACCCTCGTATCGTCACAGTAGAGAGTTCATGCAAAGCCACTCAATTTGAATGGATTGAAAACAATTTACAAGTACTTTACGGGTTCGTAAAAAGGGCCTTACATGACCTGGTTGATAGATAAGTGTTTTTATTTTTTAACCATCTAACCAGTGGCTACCCCAAAATATATGTGTGTGATTCTAACAAACCAATGAGTAGAACCTTTGGCGTGTAGTAATATTAAAAACTCGTTTTACCACTTCTCCAAAACACTTTTTTGATCTCGACGCACATTTCGCCAACAATTTTAGAATTCTCAGGGGAGAATTAATACTAAATCATCCCATCCTGCTTAGGTTTTCTTGGTTTTACTATGTTTTATGATGATGTTAATACTACCCAACTAGCAAGGGTACGACTTTTTACGTAATTTTTACGTCATGAGATGCGTTGACATTGCTTCTTTTCGATAAGATAATATACGTATTTCATACGTCAGAATCTCACAGTCGAATAAACGTCGAAAAAAAACGTATAAATTAAGTCGAAGATATGATTAATGAAACGTTTAAAATGCGTCACTTATATGTTAACACGTTATATTAGGTCACGATTCTGGAAATATCAAATTATTACATCCTCTAATATAAACCATAATCAATGTAAAGCTTTATACTGACACTTTTTCATAATAATACAAAAAGTACTACAAATTTTCATTGACTTTTCTATACAGGAGGATGGATTTCTTCGAACTTAAATATATATTATCTAATTTTCATTTAAGAATTCTGTAGAATTCTTTACACCAACACTCAACTGTTGTATTCAAACAATAACAAAAATTGTTAGGTAATTATTATTTTACTATAACAAATAGCGTTAAGAAATAAACAAATCGATTAAGTCTAAAAAAACTAAAAATCCTATTCTAGAGACAATCTTTTAGGTGCATTTTTTAGCCAAACCTTCAATCCACTTTCGATTGACACAGCAGTGGCTTCTTTACAAGGATGTTTAACGGCTTCTAAAACAATAAATAAATATTAGAATTCCTGCTTAATTAAGATTGTTTATATCCCAATAAACGCCTTTACCTTTTACTAAAATATCAATATTTAAACTTTCAGAAACCTAGGCAAAATTGCAGCAGTATTTTATTTGTAACTTTTTTTTTTTTTTAATATAAAGAAAGCAATTAATGTGAAAAACAAAATCTCTTACCTGCTGTAATTTTTGTATCATTTTTGGCAATGGTAACATTTTACTTTTTCATTTGCTATAAATTGGTATAATTATCATTAATCATAACAGAATTTAAAAAATTCAGACTTAAAAAATGACCTTAGAAAAACGACGTCAAAATTACGTTTCCTATATACGTCTTTAATACGTATTTATGAAGACGTTTCTAAAACGTTTCTCTGGCGGGTAGTAAACGTCCTCGACTTAAAATCCCCATAAAGCGACGTCACAAAAACGTACCGTTGCTACTTGGGAACTCTATGAAAAATGTATAAAAAATATACAAAACTTTTAAAAGCGTGGAAAAAAACTAGAGTCGAAAAACAAAAATTGAATATATTTTGCTATTTTTATGAAAGACTTATTTAGAGAGTTTGTATTTAATTATTAAATAAAATACAATTCCTGTAGCATCTGCGTTATTTTTAATGCCTTTCCACGTATACGGTTCTGTACGGAAGAGTTTTTGGGACATCTCCAGTTGAAAAAAAAGTCGCTGCAAACTTCAAACGTGACAAGAATAAATGGTATAAGACCCTCATTATAAGAAAGAAAAGTTTTTATTCTCTCCAAGTACCTATACAAAGTGGAGTGTATAACTAACTCTAAAAGTATACAAGATGAATTACTAAAAAGGCCTTAATAGAATATAATAAAAGATGTTTTATAGAAATAGGACATTTTAGAAATGATGAAAAGTCCTTCATATTAATTTTTCAACTTACTTAAAGAAGGAATATTTCCCAAAGTCGGGGTTCGTATATTAAAAAAAAAGTAGGAATCATGAACCAGTTCGTATTATCACAAAATCCCACTGTTGTCAATAGCTATCAAGAAAACGCTATTGTTTCCAAAATAATTTTATGTCCATTTGACTGGCATGATTTGTTGGCAACTGCTTCTCGTAATACAACATCTTTCTTCAAAAACTAAAAAATACTCTAGCGCATTTATCTCAATATTTTTTATTATGTTCATTGTTGGAACGTCCAGGATTTTTGTGCATTTCTATAACTCTGAAAAGGTGTATACAGGGTGTTTCAAAAAGACGCGGCAATATTTAAGGGAGTTATTTCTCAGGTCATATTATGTAAAAAAGTTTCCATAAACACACGTCCGGAAATGCATTGTTTCCAAAATACAGGGTGTTTTTTTGTAAATAACGATTTTTTAGCTCTCCATGTCATATATGTACTATATGGAGACTATTAGTTTCATGAATTTTTTTTGTTTTTAATTTCACCGGAAATACTTGTTTTTGGTCATTTTATACATAAATAAGTAGTTTAAAGAAATGTCTGTATGCACGAAAACGCAAAAACCACTTAACAGATTTTAACCAAATTTGGTACAAAAATACTATTGGACATGGCAAGGAGCTTTTGGGAAACATTGAGCGTAGGCAATGGGTTTAAAAGAGGGTTTCAAAATTAAAAAAATTCACAGTTCTTAAAGTTACCCGAAATATTGCATAATTTTTTACGCATTTAATTGAATATAACCTAAAATATTTAACATAAAATATTAGACCACATTGGCGTTCGAAAATAGTGTCAAATGGGGTAAAAAAGATTTAAAAAAATCGTATTTCTTAAACATAGCAGAAATATTAACTAGTTATTTATAGCTTTGATAGAATATAATCTATAAAATGTGTCATAAATAACTTACTCTCATAGGCGTTCGTAAGTAGTGGAAAAGGGGTCAAAACATAAAAAGTAAATTTTTTTTCTCAATAATTGTTATTAACTCCAAGAAGATACAAAAAATCTTATAACAGGAATCAAACACTTAAAATTAGAATTAAATTTAAACTTATAGTAACTTACACACATTAAGAAGAAGAAAATTTACGAACACATTAATATGTATATGTATTACCAAAGATTAATGTACATCAATCTCTGGCATTATGCAATCACACACACAAGAACAATAAATCAATCATGAGTACTGAGGAGGAACTACAAGTCCCGAGAAAATTCAATAAGTACAAATTTCTTTAAATCCAATTTGAATTTATTTACATTTACCACATTTCTAAGCGAGTAGGGCAAGTTATTAAAAATCTTAACACCATTATGGATTACAGATCACCAAACTCCGAGTGAATCGCTTGTTATGAATATGACTGCCATATCTAGTCCGATAATTGTGTTTCCTAAACTTATTCGAAATATGGAATAATTTTTCATAGTTGTGATACAATATAACCTAAAAAATATTCCATAAAAAATTGGTTCAAACAGGCTTTTGAAAATAGTCTAAAAAAGGGTCAAAAACGAAAAAATTTTTTGTCCAAATATACCAGAAAAATTGGCTATAGCTTTCACATATAAGATAACCTACAAAATGCAGCATAAAATTTTTGTTTACATAGGTGTTCCTAAATAGTAGAAAAGGGGGTAAAATAAAAAAAAAATTTAAATGTAAAAAAATTTCTATTTAACTAGTTGAATTGGTGTTAAAAATACACGACAAAAATTAATGCACCATAGGCGTCCGTGAAAATTCTATAAAAAGGTCAGAAAAAATTTGTATCCGTGATAACTCAATAACTACTGAACGGATTTTAACCACATTTGATACGAAAATACTACAGGATATTTATAGGTGGTGATTAACATTGAGCGTAGGCAACGAGTTTAAAAGAGGGTTCAAAAATTAAAAAAATACTAGTTCTGAAACTCCAAAGAGAATAAAAAGGAACAAAACCCGATAATTAAAAAGATTTGCTGATGTCTAAAGCAACAAAAATATATATAAATATTCTTCTCCACACAATAAAGTTTAATAGATATTTCTAAAAACTTTTTACATATGTCACCAAACATGATTGGCAGCACCACCCGCATCATCAGTGGTTATCAATAATTCTTACGAAAAGCTATATTTATTACATGTTTTGTTGTTTGAGAGCTTATATGGCCCTACCTACATCAAAATTATTAAGTTCAGTGGCGTTAGGGGGGAAAATAAAATTATGAACAAAAAAAACTGTACAGCAGTGACTGCAGTTTAATTTCGACATTGTGTTGAGTTAAAGCAAGTAAAACTACAACTTTTTTATCTCCTGTATTTTTTCCATATGTTGCTTCGTTTACGATATAAAAATTTAAATCATTTTTCAACATACCAAGAATATTTGCGAATAATTCGAGACTAAAAGTCAGTAACGTTGATGTTATTTGACTGCGCCAATCATTTTGAATCTGTCAAATTTGTTGAAGTCCACTTGGTAGAATTTTATTAAACTCTCCCCTGAATACTTACGCCTTTCAGAAGTTCGAAAAAAATGTTACCCCCCATTTTTAGCCAATCAGAACGATGCATTTGAAAAGTTAGCTAGTATATTCTCCATTATTTTATTCGTACCATTTTTTACCCATCAGAGCGTCTCATTTGAAAAGTTTGCTTGTAAGTATATTTTCGATAATACAAAACGATTATAGGTACTCATGCGGCTGTCCAATCAAAAAATAGAACGTAGATAATTTCCATAGCAACAAGTTTGATTTAGTTTTCAAAATTGACAAGACGTTCTTGCAGTTTTTCATGAATATTTTGACAAAGCACTAAATGTGATGAAAGCACTATAAATGTTCTTGCAATGATTGTAGTGAATCCTCATATAAGCACAAGAACAATTTCTGCAGAGTTAAGTATTAGCAGAACAAGTTCGCTGAGGATAATTCGCGAACATCCGTTTCTTTTTTTCGGTTTCCAGAAATATATCTAATCTAAACTTTAGTAATGCATGAAGATTTGGTTCCTAAAGAATTCTGAATTCTTTTACAAACTTCATCTGTATCACGTAGTGTTGCACAAAGCTCTGAGCTCTGAAGATTATGGCCACCGTTTAAACTTCTGCCGTTTGATGCAAGGTATGATGGCAGACAATCCCAATTTTCTTGGGCATATTTTGTGGACGGCTGAAGCTACATTCAGTAGTGATGCCGTCGGGAACATACACAATATGCATTATTGGTCTTCTAACAATACACGCTGGATTCAGGAATCATCTGGTCTTAGTTTTTTGACGGGTGAGTTACTGGGCAGGTTTATTTGGCATTTTTCATGAACGAACTTCCCGTTCTTCTGGAAACCGCAGGCGTTCCAATTGAAACAGGAACGCCATGTATCTTCAACAAGAATCAAGATGGCTGTCCTGCCTATTAAGCGGTTATTGTCCGTAGATACTTGGACACTGCATTTGCAGGCGGGTGGAAAAAAATAAGGCCCAATTATCCTGTTATCGATGATGCCACACCAAACGTTAATTCTCCATCTCCCCTAATGCATATTGTGCATGTTCACGCCGTGATCACTACTGAATGTAGCTTCATCACTTTTTATAGTTGATATCTATTGGTTTAATTTACTCACAAAATAATGTAGCCAAATACTATTCGTTCATTAAAATAATACTATACACTACAATAATACAAATACCTACAGAATATTTAAGCTGTCAAACTGACACACTTTTTAATTATGCAACAAGTTATCGATGTATAACCGATTATTTTCAAGTACCTACTGATAGTATTACTTACTATTAGTAGTGAATACAATGCCTAATTAGTACTAGCTCTAAAGCAGGTCATTGATATCTTTGTAAATTTACTTACCGTCTACTTATATATCATTATTATTCTTCTATATAGCAGTGGTATAGAGTTTTTACTTATGCTAACTAAGGAAAATTGAATAAAATAGCTTAAGTATCTACTACCTAATTAACTTTAAAGCTTTTGCTAATTTCTTGGCTAAACAATACTGGGAAAAGTAGACGAACTAGGATATATACACTGAAGACAAAAAGTTGTGTCAATGAAAAGTTTTAAAGTATGCACAATAAAGTTTAACAAACACTGTTCTTTGTTTCTAAATAGCATTCAAAAGAGCTTATAATTAAGAGTAGGAAATTTAAGCTCAAAATGTAAAATTTAGTTTAAAAAAATACTTAAACAGTAAAAAATAAAACAATACTCGTAGTTGTCACTTTCTATCTCTTTACTTTTGCTTTGTAATCACACTGGACCTTAACATTCCTAGATGTGATTCACATTACGCCACTAAAAGCTTTTTTGGTTGATTGTGAAGTTGGAGCTACTTAGAAGTCATATATCGCACTGTATTCATTTGTTTTATGATTAAGCTGATGAAAAATATTGTCTAATTTCAAGCAACTGCATTTTGAGTTTGAGAATGTCATAGGATGAGCCCATTAGTTTTTGGTTGAAATCGCTTAAGCCCTGTGATAGGGGTGGACACAACCGCTAAAGTAGGGATCGAGTGATGCATCATTTTAAAGCATTTTTTATCTGCTTTACAGCGATAGATCACTTTTGATATTTGTTCCTACAATTATCGAGAAAATCGCGTTTAAAATTTCACCAGTTAGGTAGTTGGAACGTATATATATTACAATTAAAATACAATATCCCAAAAAATGGTACTGTGGCGTCATTGATAGAGCCTTCGCTTCGTATGCGGAAGGTTATGGCTTCGAATCTCAGCTCTGGCAATACTTTTTTTGTTTTCTATATTTTGAAGAAAGTACTTAGTTTGTTACGTTAGTTTATTGAAAATAATACAATTATAATAATAATTATTATTAAAGTTTTGGGGCGACACAATCGATTTTTGTTCTATTAGAGAAAAACAATGTAGGCAATGGCTGTATGACAAAGCTTACAAACAAAACCTGCGAACAATTTTATGTTATGTTGCATTTAGAATGTTTTTATTTTAATTTTTTAATTAAACACTCATTGATTATAATTAAAACTGTAAAACATATTTAGTTTAGTACAAATATTGCGGTTTAAGAATGTAATGTAACCTTCTCCGAGTCCACGGTTGCTGGGGGTTATCTTAATCTCATCAATGGGATATTTTCAGATCATCTATAGTCTGAGGATAATTAACATAGATCTTTGCCTTCAAATATCCTCAAGTCGTTGACGAAGAAAGCTTGTTGTTTTGCTTAGTGTTATTTTGAATGCCTTACTATCCGTCCCATAAAAAAATTGTTATAATAATTTTTGTACGACCGACCTTTTTTGATTGTTTACCGTGTCTGTCTTTATGACAGTAAGTGACATTTACTGGCTGACAACCCAAACACGACGGTAAGTAATTCACTTACCGTTCAGAGAACGGTAAGTAAATTCACGACGGTATATCATTGCGCATTTATGCTGACGTCATTATTTTGATTTTTAAATTGTATATTAAACGGCATTAGGTATGAACTTTTATAAGCATTTTCATACCGTTCTCTGGAATTATAGCGGCTATTCCAACATTCCATGCTTCATCAAGAGATTCACATTCAAAGTCACTCATTTTCAATAATAATACTTATTTAAATAAGTTTTGACAAATACATGACATAAAAAATACGATAACAATCATAACAATAACAATTAGTTCCATGACAACGTTCAACTGCAACTTTGTAGAGGGTATTCAGCTAACCTGAATTTGTATTTAATTGAAAATATTAATTATTAAAAATAATAAAATTGCAATTTCAGCTATTTCGATCGTACAAAAAATAGTATAAGCATCTCAAACAGTAAGTAGTTTACCGATCTCATCCAATTTTGGCGACTTCGCTTCGCTCAGTCGCCAAACATTGTCGTCGATCGGTAAACTACACTTACTGTTCTCAATACTTAATATACTATTTCCGACGCCGTTTCCCGAAGACAGTATAGTATGACCATCCTCATTTTCGAAATAGTGCAGATTGATGTCCATCCAACACACTAAACTGTAACTTTTTGTGGATGGATAACTTTTTGCTGAAAATATCTCCCACTGAATAAAAACTCGACGTAAATTATGAACGTCTGGCTTTAGCTAAAATATTTGTTATTATTTACTGCATTTTATTTTTCTTAGTTTTAAAGATTTTTAATTCTTTTGTGACCATCTTTTTTTTTTAAGGGTGCGTTTGACTAAATCCCCGGTTTCACTGCAGCCTCATTTACATCAGTCGACAGTAACTAACAATATTTTTTTTATTCCATTTCAATATACAGGGTGTCCAGAAATTAACTTAAAACAATTTAAGGAGACATTCTACAATAAGCGAAAATAAAATTTGAATGAACATATATCGAAAAATGCTTATTTTTTCATATACAGGGTGTTATTTGTAAATTCCTGACGATGTGTTTTAGTAATATTTCCGAAACGCGAAACCGAAATAATAAATTTGAAACTTTTGATTTCTACCCTGTTTCTTGTATTATGGTAGCCGTAAATAATATTGGAGACGTTGCATAGAAATGTTCAAAGTTATTTTTCAAGAAAACGGCTTCTTCTAGCGTTATGAAACAAGTGAACATTTTTTATGTACAAAAGTCTCATATTTATTATTCTTTTTAGAAAAAGTAAAAAAAGCGCACAAAAAAAAAGCTGGGACAAAATTTGTTCTGACTCCCCCCAGCCTAACCCACCCCTGACATTTTCCTAACCATGAGATATCATATTTTTTAATAATCCTACAAAGATACGTAAGCGTGACAAATTTCATTTTGATATCGAGACGCGTTTCGGTAATATTACTAAAAACCCATCGTCAGGAATTTACAAATAACACCCAAAAACGAAGCATTTTTCGATATATGTTCATATGAAAACAAAATCTTATATTCACTTGTGGAATGTCCCCTTAAACTGTTTTAAGTTAATTTCAGGTCACCCTGTATAAATATAAAGAAAAAGTCCACTAAGATCCAATATATGTTTAGTTAAGTAATTATAATTTACTGAAAATGGCTATAGCTCAAGCCGAAACATGTATAAAGAAATAAATTCAATTTTAAGTCATTAAAAAACAGACTTTTAGTGCATAAAACAGTAGTTTCATTACATAGAGTAATAAATAAATCCACAGTAAGATGGCTATGGCCCCCTTATCCCCCCCTTGGGTGCACCAATACGCCATAATATATTCCAATCCAACCCATAACTTAAATTTGTTGAATTTCCACATAACTCTTTAAAACACTGCTTTATCAATCCAGTGTACCTACGTATTTAGCACTTGGTACTCATCTGCATATATCTCATTTCAAACTCATACTCTCTTTTAACTAATTTATCTTAAGTGACATGTAACAACTATAGCTAACAGCTGAATTTAGACCGGATTTCGCGAGACCATGTAAGAATTTAACGTACATTTAAATAATTTTGAACATATCTGTGTTGGTTTTAATTTTAATTGTTCAACTGAATTATTTATGGTAACATGTGTTTTAGGAAATGTTTAATATTCATTTTTGTGGTTACTTCAATTATTAAATTGAGTGTTGGTGATGAGCCGAGATATACTATTAAAAATCCGTATATACATTATCCTTATGGAGGACCTTTTATCGGGGTAAGCAAAGATTTGGTTCCATGTTTTTATATGATTTACGTCAATATTTTGAGAGTGGTTCTACTTTATGTTATTTATAAAACCGCCGAAGTTTTTCTTCCTCATTAAAAACAGACTGGCTTCGTTCCACATTTGTAGCCCTACCAAAATCGAATAACGTACAAAGACGTAAAGATTATCGGCTCATTAGCTTAATGAGCCATTTTTAAAACTGCCTCTTCGAATCATGCACACTAGACTCTACAGGAAATGCGAGGAGGTAAGCGGATTTAGTCAGTTTGCCTTCAAGCAAGGGTTTGGAACCAGAAAGGCCATCTTCAGCCTGCAGGCTTGGTGGAAAACTGCCTTCATCAAAGAAAAAACGCCTTCATATGTTTCATCGACTATGAGAAGGCTTTTGATAATGTAAGACACGAACTCCTGGTAACATATCTCAAGAACTTGGATTGGACAACAAAGATGTAAAACTTAGTGCGAATCTATACTGGCACCAGTAATAATAGCCGATAATGCCAACGATCTGCAAACCCTACTAAATACTGTCAATGAGGCAAGTCAACAAAGGGGCCTAAAGATTAACATCACTAAAACGAAGTTTATGGTCATATCTAGAGATATCGTACCAAACGTAAATTTACAACTCAATGGAGAGCAAATAGAGCGGGTCAATAAGTTTAAATACTTGGGGTCTGTGGTGGACGACAAGTGGAACCCAGAACTTAAAATTAGGTGCAGGATAGAACAAGCAAGAACAACTTTTCTAAAACTAAAAAAATTCCTCACCAACCGGAATTTAAACTTCCAACTCAGGTACAGAATGGTTAAATGTTATGTCTGGTCGGTTCTCCTATACGGAGCGGAAACGTGGAGGCTTAAAGCTGTTTCTGTCAACCGAATTGAAGCATTCAAGATGTGGACTTTGAGACGGATGCTAAGAATATCGTGGACGGAACACGTCAGAAACGATGATGTGCTCAGGATGACTGGTTTGGAAGACCGAGAACTCTTCGGACACATTAAGAAGCGGAAGATCTCTTACCTGGGACACATTGTACGGGGAGAGCGATAGGAATTCCAACGCCTGATACTACAGGGAAAGATCGAAGGTGGAAGACGAGGCATTGGAAGGAGGAAATTGTCCTGGCTTAGAAACATACGCCAGTGGACGGGAATAAGCGACTTCCAGTCGCTCCAAGAAGCCGCCATAAATAGAATCATATGATAAGAAAAACGGAGGACGCTTTACGAAGGAATCTGCATGGCACTGAAAGAAGAAGAAGAAAAACTATTTCCTGGAGTTTGTATTTGATATGTGGTCGATATACAATGTGGCCACGGATAGAGTTCGGAAGAGGAAAAACTTTTTTATTTGTAGATTTAGAAGAAAAAGTCATTCTTTATAAAAACGGCTGCTTGCGTCGAAACTACAATTTCTAATACCAAATTTACAATTACTATACAGATATCAAAAATAACATTTTTAATGATTTAGATTTTTCTGTTTTTTTTTTTTTTATTGTATTAAAATATTGTCAAAACCGTGATTTATACACCAATTTTGCAAAAAAGCTAATAAAGTTTTTTCTCAAAGTGGTTAATTTCATAGCTACTATTGAAATAATAAAATTAAAAAAAAAAAGAAGAAAATCAAAATCATTAAAAATATTATTTTTGATATACCCTGTATAGTAATCGTAAATTTGGTAGTCGAAATTGTAGTTTCGACACAAGCAGAGGTTTTTATAAAGAATGACTTTTTCTCCTAAATCTACAAATAAAAAAGTTTTTCCTCAAAACCGCGCTAAACGGGTACATAGCGAGTTACCCAGGTAAAAAGACTCCTAAAAAATATTGACAAGTGTCATTTTACATAACTTAAATCTTTAAGCCAAATTTATTCACTGAAAAAAAAATGAATGTGTTTGTCGTAATTTAAGAGGAACAACTAGGTAAAAGTTAAATTATAAAATTACCAAATTAAAACAAGATTTTTTGACATTGGGAAAAATCCCTCTTTAAATTTTCGTATATTTTCCAATAAAAATATATCCAATAAGCTTCATGTCGGATGACAACAGTAGACGATGGCCATAAAATACAACAGCGATAAAAACATTTGAGTTCACATGCGACCCAATGAAATGATTCCCAATAATATCCTGCCAAATGTCAATCATGAATTTTTGTTAGTGATTTATCTGTATTATCACCCAACATATAACAGTCCCTTATTTTCGTTCGATGAAAGCTTTGCCGACTGCAGATGCAAGCAGTAAAAAAATTTGAAATTACGAGGATTAAGTGACTGGAATTTAAAATATCAAAAAGTCTATTCATTTTGTCAATAATACTTGTAGTGACCCTTCCATCAAATGGTAATAATTTAAAGTCTACGAACCAATTTAAACCTACTGAGGTGCTGTGACTTAATACTTGACTATTAAGTACTTGTGTTGGTAACAAATTATTTAGAATAAGTCAATTGAAAAATCTAGGACTGAAAATGAGTAAAAGTTTGATTAGCAACGTAACGGATTTCTCTTAGGTTATGTTTATATTTGTGTAACTCGTTCGGATACCTCGGTCATACAGTGGAGGATTTCCGGTAGAATGCGTTCTCGTCTGAATGACACGCAAGAGACCGTATCGATACGCGATACGTATCCGCAAACGAGATGAAAAATTCGTTTGCGCATGCCTAGCTGTCAATAGATACGTATACGTTCTGGTCTCATGAACAACTTTAACTCACTAATTAAACACTATTTTCAAACTTATAATCGACTTGTTATTGCAAACCAATAATTTTAGATTAATAAGATAGGTATGACTTAATTTTCCATACTCTCTCGACATATCATAGAATAGGTGTGACTTTAGTAGTAAACAAATAAGAATACCAACAATATTTTACTCGGTCTCCGCATAAAAAGACACAGATAACGCACTGCATGTCGTTTTGTTTCACTCGGTACAAGAACACGTGCTAGGCTAGCTTCTCTCTGTTAGAAAAGTTGGCTACGGTAATAAGAAGCTACAAACATAGCTCACAGAGCAATTGACCAAGCATTCAAATCTCTCAAAAAAATAGTAATAATAATATTATTGAACTAAATAAATAAATCTGGTTCATACACTAATTTTCAAATAAATGTCTTGTTTTAGTTGCTAACAGCTTTTGCGCTGCCATTGCAAATAAAAGGACCCGCAGACGTATTCATAGCAGTAAACTTTGAGGCTGCCTACAGCTTGCCGGAAAATCAGACGTCTTTTGAGTATCCGCCCATTGTTGGTTCATCGTCGACACGCCAGTTTGTTTACGAACTTTTGGAAAATAAACTAAAGTCGTAAGTAAATATTTTAATACTCATATAACTAATCTTACTTCAAATTCTGTATCTCATACGTGTTAATTTTGTTTGTAAAGAAAAACAAAAAGTAAAAGTCAATTTTGCACGGTGTCAATGTGATGGATGTTTCCACTTTTCGCTAATACCTATAACTAGCAGGGCTCGACTTACTTTAATTTAAAATTTTTTGCTTAAAAAGTTACTTTTTATTTAAGATGCTCTAATAACATTTGAGTTAAGATAAATACAGTAAAATTAAATGGATGTACTTATAGTAAGTAGGTATAAATACAAATAATGATATTCTTCGGAAATTCGGAATCAGGAATCATGAGAGTATGTTTGTTTGTTTTTGAAGTCAAATTATGACGAGGGTACGTCACTAACTAAAATAAACATTGTTGCTCGGGCACAGCATTAATAAGTACAGCATTCCGACTCCACGTTGGCACTTTGAAATAAA
Organism: Apoderus coryli; assembly: GCA_911728435.2. Taxonomy (NCBI): domain Eukaryota; kingdom Metazoa; phylum Arthropoda; class Insecta; order Coleoptera; family Attelabidae; genus Apoderus; species Apoderus coryli. The sequence goes on along the minus strand of OU452199.1, from coordinate 7,963,079 downwards.
CTGTGACGTAAGACGCCGCCATTTTGGGTTACAAATAATTATAGTTTTCGGTTTCTAACCACAGTACTGTATTTTCATTTTTGTAAAAATATTTAAGTACATAATAATATCGCTGTCAATTTCAGAAATATTTGTGGTGTGTCATTGTGATTGAAAACAGCCTTGAGTGGTGGTATCAGTTAAATGTTGACATGATTGGGTGATTTTTAATAATCATAATAATAAACACAACAATAATAAAGACTTTATTAGTAAAAGACATTTTTATAAAAGTTGAAGCAGTGCTTCTTAACTTAACCTAAATGTAACTTATATTTTAGCTTAAACCTATCGTTATCATGCTATCTCGCCACGAGACAACTTGTGTTTATGTTTTACTTTCATTTAGTTTAAAAACATATTAGATACTGCCATTTCGTAATATAAATTTTACGGTTATACAAATAGTTGTTATAAACGTAAAATTATCTAGTATTCATCTTTATTTTTACTTATTACTCACCTACAGGATCTGTGGGGAAGCGAAGAAAATTCTTAGAGCAAGTGTACCGCTTATTGGGACAACATTTTGCAGCACACACATGTCCTCCCTGATTGTTCATTGTATTAATCATAAGATACGTTAATAAAAATTAAATCCTTTTAATTCTCACGAACAGATGCGAATAACTATGGGACTCCTTACTGGGCATTGCGCTCTGAGAGACCACCTAAATAAGATGGGGCTGTACAATGGGGACCTGCAATGCAGATTGTGTAATGGGGCAGTTGAAACAGCTTACCATGTAATATGTGAGTGTGTAGTTCTACAACGAAGAAGACACGCTATCTTTGGGCATTCGCTGATTGCGCCAGCAGATATTGACACCCAACACATAACTGAACTCCACAAGTTAGTGGAGGGTACAGGGCTGCTGGATTGGGTGGCATAATATACGGGGATTTTTCACAATAAGCCCATGAGGCTGCAGTGAAACCGGGGACTTAAGTCGTACGGACCCTTTCAAAAAAAAAAAAAAAATTCTCACGAACATTATACGAAAAACACAGAATTAGATTACAAACACAATATTTATTTATCTCGTACATGCCGACAATGAACTATATATTGAACACAGGAGTAAACGGTATCTATCTACGTCAATGGGATTATTGTGACGTTTTAACCCATAATGGCGGCATGCGCGACGATATGCGCAGGACGGCTCGCAAGCGGAAAGTCAGAATACTGTATTATTTATTATACTGTGGCTCGGGTAGGCTTCAATCATTAAGATTGCCTGGGCCCCCTTGGTTGGTCTTGCTAATATTAAGATTGCAATTTATTTTTGTACGAAATATCTTGATAATTATTGTACATTTAAAATAGTATTTCGTATCTAACAAGTAATTGGTTTTGGTTTGGTTGGTAAAAAGTGTAAAGGAAATCAAAATGAACATACTTCCCTAGTAGATTTTAAGTTCAATGTAATTTATTAATTCCACATAATTTTATTTTTGAGTTTTTTTTTAATGAATTGCTTGTTACATAATATAACAAGACTTCAAGTTTTGCTGGAAATTTGTTTCACACTACCATGCTTTCACCAGACGGGCCGTTTCGTTGATCCACAACTCATCAGTGGTGATCGGCAGGCAGTGCGACCCAAATTTCCAACATTTACGAAGAGCTTATATGAGCACGAGAGTTGAAAGACAACAAGATGCTTTTGGCGACATCTAGTGTGAGCAGGCAATATGCCCGGTGAAACACAGTTCACAGTTTTTTAATTCAATTTACAATAGTACCCTTAGATAATCTTTTCCCCAGTGGAGTGGGTTATAGCAGTTTCAAGATCTTCACTCATGACTTTGCTCAATGGGATCAAGCAAACACAAGTTTTTTGGTAACTTGCTACACTCTATTGCATTCTTAGAGACCTTATTAGTTTGTTAATTTCTTCAAAAATTCTGCAAGTACTCTGTAAATGTGTGTGTTTTTGAAGTGAATACTTCTATGGCCGCATGAGAGTGATTTTTCAAGGTCGCGTCACGACACGATTTATAAAATTTTCGTCCCGCAAAAGAGATGAAGCATATAACAAATATGAGGGGGAGAGAGAGAGACTATATCCTATACCATACACTATTATGTATATAGCGGCTTAACGTTGCCTATCCTTCGGTTGTCCCTTTTGTACCGTCATTCGTATTCCCTTCCTCTCTCGTGAAAGAAGTATTCACTTCTATCACGTGTACTGTGCCGCACGCGTATTTTTTTTACAATGCCACCTATCCTAAAGTAGTTACATACGTTCTGTAGAAAAATTCAGGTTTCTTTTTCTTCGTTTATCAGAATTATATTTTGTCAAACCCAAGTTTTCTTTTACTAACCGCACCTAGTAGGTACTATAACCCATTGAAATCCTCTCAAGACACTACTACAAATTATGGACAAAAATGCCACTCGTCTCTGTTTAGAAACTCCAAGGTGAAGAAAAGCGGACAGAAGTAGTCCGTTCCCAAATTCTCCAAAAAATAGTCATGTAGTAACACTTTCTCTACAACATCAAAAACCTATTACTGTCCAATGCAAGTTCTCCCATACACAATCAAAAACGGACTGCGTGGTCAAAAGCTTCAGTCGCGAGAAGAAGCAGTCTACACAAATTAATCTCATGAAGAATAGGTACTACTAATAGATAAGTCCTAAAAGCTTTCTACTAAAGAAACCCCTCATATCATCCTCTTCGGTATCTGTAATGTTTTCAAGTTATCGCCCAGCAATCCCTTATCGGTCCTAAGATTATTGATTGAAAGTCAGTATAACAGAGTAATTCTTGTTCTAAAATGCTATTTTGAGAAATATTGTTTGTTAGGTACCTAGTTTAATAGGTATTATGAATTTAAAATTTTTGTAGGCATGGGTTATCGGGAAGAAAATGTCTTTTAAGAGCTATTTGTGAAGGTGCTGAATATTCATCTGCAGATACTGGAATCCTCGGTGATTTACTACATATTTTCTTGACGTAAGTATGATTGTATTTAAACTATTACGCGTGCTACGTACCACCGCTAGAGGCATCTTACATTTACCTCCACATAGAGCTATCAAGTGTTACCCCCAATTTGAAATAATAAAAAATTAAATCACGCCCCTCTAAACCGGGCAGAACTAAATGAAAATCTGTATACCCTCAGAACTCAGAAATAAAAATAGAAATGTCATCTAATTTGAATGTTTGTCTTCATAACATAAAGGTCAATATTTACCTTTTTAATGACAGAAGGAGTGTTGTAAACAAAAGCCAGTGGCGTAGTATAATTCTTTTGAAATAGTGGTTGTAGTTTCCAATAATAAATACATACCTACGCAGGCACTGTCGCATTTTTTTCAAATATAATTTATTAACTAATAGATGTGTGGGATTAAAAAGAAACACTTTCTATATTATGAAAATATTTATTACTAAATGCAAAGGTATATAATTATGAATTTTTGTTGTAACATTTACTAACTATAAGAAACCATATTTGAAATGAATCGCTTATCTTTCCTAGACCTGAGAAACTGAATCTGTTTCTACCGAGTTTAGACAAGATAAAAATTATTATGAAACCAACAAAAAAAAACTTAGTTTATCTGTCCTAGATTTATTTTTCTGAGCGTCAGAACCTAATAAATTTAAAAATAATCATTTTCAACATAATACTCTTTAGGTTGCTTTAGAATTCACTATACGGTGTTCTCCTTGTGAGTACTTATAACGAAAATTACTTTTTAAACGGCTGCAACTAAAATTGGAACTACTTGTTTACCCTAACAATTTTACGAACAAAAATTAAAATCTTGTTTGTGCATCCAAAACACATGTTCACTTTTATTTACTTCCCTGTATAATAATATATATTAACTTTTTCAGACCATCTTCATCAAAAAATGAAGGGCTACTAAAAGTTTACGAAGAAGCTGAGATTAATGGTAGAAAACATAAACGTTGTAAAAAATATCGGACAAAATGTTCATTTAGTGTATTGAAACTTGTAAGTTGGATTGGGAGTATATATGACAAAATGAAAGTTCTTAGTTAAACCGAGAATGATAAGCAATTAAATATTTATATAAAAAAACAGTATTTTTCTTACTTGTAGTAAAAAAAGTTATTTGATTACCTTATGGTAGTTTTAAGGTAAAACGTTCATATAGATCATTAGCACAGTTTAATATACAGTTACTACACTTCGTGTCGGAACGTTTTATCTCTCTGCCTTCAAAGCAATTCGCCGCTACTATAGTTATAGTATAGTATCTTATAGTATATATAGATATCGTATAACATAGTAGCGGGCCCGAATGTGGCTGGGATTGCGCCGAGTCGATGCCGTTTTTAGCGTCTACTGACCCTTCTTATCTATAGTTATTATTCTATGTCATTAGTATACACGATTTTAAAAATCTTAAACAATTATTTTTAAGCAAACTACGTGAATTGTTTAAACTAAAAATATGTTGTCATAAAAATATAATAATATAATAGCATTTATTCGACCAACAGTTTATACGAACCCTTTACAGGACAAATATCTTAAGTTACTAACCAAACTTATTATTCTTACATACAAATCAAAACAACTTAATATAGAATACCAGAGATGACAACACACCTTACATTAACAACTTTAACCAACAAAACTTTCATTGGCACACATATTATGCTCACAGGAGAACGCAGCAATACATTCCTCCTTGTCCTATCGGTATGAAAGGTACGAATAAATCGACCTTCATCCCTTGCAACATTAATATTTACTTTTGCGAGCATGCAGCAGCTTATATAGAAACACAATCGAGTTTACAATTCTTTTCATTTCCAAGCTCTGGAAATTGAAACGGCGCAAGAGCATGGCATAGTCCACACCCCTCTCAGGGTACACTCCTTCCATGAACATCAGACGTTTCAAAAATCTGCTTTGGAAGCGATAACATTCCCAAAGTTTCTAGTATTTCTAATTATAAATCCGCATATCTTACTGGCCTCGGCTGTCTTTGGCAAAATATGATTCACAAAACTAAGCTTTGAATCAACTACAACACCAAGGTCAGTCACCGACTCAGAAGACATTATGGTGGTGCGACTTACTTTATAGGAATATTGAATATTCTGTTTCCTCCTTGCATTTTGTCGGATTCAGGTGCAAGTTATTCATCTGAGACCAGTTCAACACACAATTCAAATCACCTTGCAACTCATCTATCCAGATCATTGATAAACAAGAATAATAGCGGTCCCAGGTTAGAACCCAAAAATCTTACAGAAATTAAACCGAATGGATATAGGTAGTTACAAACAATCGACTTGTCACCCGCCTGATATACCGGCACCATCTTAGACTTCTTCCATTGAGATGGAAAAACCTTTGTTTTTACTGCCAAATTATAGATATAACATAAAGGAGCTACAAGCACAGGAATGCAGTTCTTAACTAAGAAAGACGGTATACCAGCAAGCCCAGCAGTTAATTTGTTTTTTAGCTTTTTACTAGCAGCTTAATTTCATGACATCCGAGGAACCCGTATATACACTCTCAAAGAAGTTAGCTCGGAATTCTCGAAGAATTATTTTTAGAATGAAAATAGTTCCAAAAGTTTCTTGGTCCATTGTCTATATTCTTTTGAATCTCCTCTATATATTATTTATAAGCAATCTTTGTGTCTTCCTTGATTACTGATCGAATTTTTTTGAAACTGTTGTAAACAATATGGGGCATCAATGTTCTTGTATTGCTTAAGGAATTTTTAAGCATATACCATGCTGTACCATATGTCAAACTATGAAAATCCTGGCAAAGGTGAAGATATAACTCCTCATATGGTAAATATGACAACAAGTTATTTTGCTATGAATATTTTCCTTTCAAATGTGGCAAAATTACCAACCTGCATTGGTTGGTTTTAAAGATGCATGAAAAGATACAGAAATTTTGACGAAAACAAATTCAAGCGAAGGATGAATGAGAGTCTGTCTTACTTCAGAAGAACAGTCTCAAAGAAATTACTTTAGATTAAATGAATCACATAAAACCAACATTTTCAACCTCAGTGGTTATTAAGAAACAGTTTCTTATATAGACATTAGGTACTAAATGCACGAATCTTAATGGATTTTATATTGTAACATTAGTCAAAATTTTGTTTGTCAAATTACAGCAACTTCTGCCTGTATTTTCAAAGAAAAGGCGACACAAGAGAAGAATGACTTCCTTAATATATCTACCTATACAATCTGTTCTAGATACTTCACATTTAAAATTTGTATTGTCCCTGAAATTGATGGCTATGTTCTTTTCCTACTTCATTCAATTATAAAGTCAGTTCCTGATGTTTAAAAATAAATCCTGGGTTCTGGCAGAACAGAGCTGGTAGTATTATCCCGTGAGTACGAATTTTGTTTAAATAATGACGACACTTTTATTATTTGAACTAGTTAAGAGTTGCAAATGTCGAAGATGAAATGTTTAGTCGAATGGATTAATAATAGTAATCGCAGCACTGAAATGAATTGATTTACATGGTGTCCTGGCCGTTATGTATGTATATGGTTCTGGCTGTCAAACCCCCCACAGTTTTTGCTTAGTTCTTGCTCTATGTTTGAAGAAGTGATATGCGACTCTGCACAAATCAAAATATCCCACGACAGATTCTATTGGGTTACGTATAAGTAGTACTACTGTACATCTGGTTTCTTGGGCGAACAAATAAATGGGCGCATCAATATAAGACCTAAAAAAATCAATTAATACCTTATTTATTAATACAAAATTACAATATGTGCATATCACAGAGAATATAATTTCAGCCTTGCTTTAAGCTACAAAAAGTGCTAACTTTATTTAAAACTTGAAAACAAACGTTTTAAGTACTTACATCTACAATACTATTTACTAAAACTTAACAAACAACTTAATTAAAAAAAAAACAAAAAACTAAAATTTTTTAAATAGTACATTGAAAAAGGCACTGTGTGGTTTCTTGTCGAATGATCCTGCAATAAAAAAAAAAAGAATAACACAACACTGAAACTAAAACCAACGAAATAAGTATTGAAATGCATGAATGGTGTCCAAAAATCAATTAAATATTCAAGTAATTAAGTGCTAGAAATACGTAGATCATCGAATGCTGAAGTGACCATTATTATTAATAATGCATAAATTTATCCTAAACAAATATATCAGATCGCATACCTTGCGATCATTCCAGCCGCGAAAATTCGTGCCAGTGTCATAATTTCTAAGGAATTTTCTTCCTCAACTTTCATTGTAGCATTTTTTATTTAAAAATAAATATTTGTGAATTGCTTGTTACATAACGATGGTCAGACGAGAAGCAACGACTCCATCATATCCTATTGCCAACGCTAAATATTTGTAAATGATTGCGTTCAATAATGATATTGAGTTTTGATAATTTGATTGAATTTGAGCAAGTCATTCTTAACATTATAAATGTATTTCTCAAAATAAATAGTTGGGTGTTTCGAAACGAACTATATGTTTGAAGCGAATGTCAAAGGTCAAAGGTAGGGACATCTATGATTAATATACTATTTGTTATTCCTGTAAAAACAGCTTAAATCGAAATCTAGTAACATTGTCAAGGTGTGTCGCTGTTGCCTATCGTCGTGTAGCCAAGATTGTGAATGTTGACGTTTATAAGACTGTTCGAAATTTCGAAACCATAATTGCCATAGCATCGGTATGTTACTTCTGCTTGATGACGTGTCTAATATCTGGTATACGAATTTATTAGATACCTGGAGTGTTTTCAGGAACTTTTTTTATTATTACTATTAATCTAAAGTAAGTAGTAAGTAAGTTTCACCACTCTGCAATTAATCAAAAATAGTGTACCATCGCCCCCGACATATCCCCAAGTTCATCGTACACTCTGTTTTTAAACAAATTCTCCGAATCCAGATTAATGCTGTAATAGCCACCAACGATTTTAAAAGTCTGTATTAGATCACAACGAACGCGGCGATCCACAAAAGTTGACCAATTCATTCTGGCCAGGCGTTGCTCATAAGGGAATTCTCGTAATTCCAAAGGGATTCTAGTTACTTTTCTTTGTACAAGCTCGATGATCTCCACATCCCTCACATAGTAAGGACTCCAAACCGACTCGACTGTGCGTACCCCAGGATAGGTCGTTATTTCTAATGAATATCTAATGGCGTATTTTATTGATCAGGTACTAATAGCAAATTGGAAACATGAGCGTATGAATGAGTTGAATGGGAAAAATAAAATCAGGACGGCCACGAAGACTTTTCTTTATTGGGGTTTTGCTTCCTTTTTTGGCCATGTTGGAATAGTAACCTAAAAAACGTTCTAAAATTTCTGGGCAAATAAAATCTCATTGAGATTATCAATGATAGTATTATAAAATAATGAACAAACAGCATTAAATAATGTAAAATAATAGTGACCACGTTTTACCGAAGCTGACTGTTTTTTTGGTGTCTGCTTCGATTTGTTGGTCGAACAAACTTTTACCTTTTTGTTTGACTACCACGATGGTGGTTTTTACTTAATAAAAGGGCCTCCTGGATTCTTACAGGGGTGAGTTAAAAGTTCTTGTCTGTACAATTTTGAGTGGAATACCAGGAACCTGAAATATTTGCAGGGTTCTATGGAACCTATTTCAACTAAATGCGTTGCAAGGGGCTGGTTGTTGTGTGAGGTCTTCACCAGCCTGGATGAGACCGGAATCCAAATGTCAATGCTCGCCACGCAGCTATAATCAATAATTAGTGGCGAACTAAATACTTACAACAAATAGAAGATAAGTAACTATAGGATCGTGATTAGTCTACGTATGTTTTTACTTTGCCGCATAGGGACAGTATTGTGAACACGCTAAATAAAAAATTGAGATATGGTACATTTAACCTGGCACTCTCAGAGTGATGTATTAAATTGATTTCGTAGAGTTTCAACTTTTATTTCTAACGTATAGTATGCAACTATTTTGCATCAATTGAATGTGCTTTTGATCTGTATATGACAGAAACGGACATGAATCACAAACCAGCTTCCTTAAATTTTCAGTTAAAAGTTTTCGTTGAGAATAAATTAATTTAAACGTGCACATTTTTTCGAAAGAAGAATTAATAGTTAAATTATTTTACCTTCAACGTTTTGGCGCCTTTTTCTTCCCTGTGTCTGCTTTCGCTTTTTCTTTCTTTCTAATAGCAATCTCTCTCATCGCTTCGGTGTAACCTTCCATGCTATCATCTAATCTTGATGTTGATGCAACTTTATTGGCTCTTTTAATCGCACCTCGTGTTTTGGGACCTGATTCGTCTAAAATTTAAATAACATTTAGAACGCAGACTTCGCATATAAACTATTATGGTTAGATCTAAATGGAATACAAAACTGATGTGATTATATACATAAAAAATAAAAAATATTATCTATCTATACCAGTGGTATAGTGGTGGCTATTCAGGTGCCAATTAATTCGCCAAAAATAAATAATAAAAATATAAACTAATATTATTTTTCAAATTATAGTCTTTATTTTTTAAGAGACAAAATGCATCTTGAAATTTCTGAACAAGAACCGCTGGCGCGACAGTTTTCTTCAATTAACAAAGAATAATTACTACCGCATGAATCAAAAATATACCACTAGCGCAAGAGAGGAAGCCTCCAAATTCGAGTGTATTGCAAGCGAAGGACGCGCGAAAAATAGCGCGCCGACCTGCTGATGTTTACGTTATATATCTCGGTTGCCTGACTCATAAGACTCGCAACAGCTTTTTATCAGGAGGTTGCATTGCAGCTGTGCGTGTATCTCCTACACTTCGGATTTACATTAGAAGGATAAGTTGTTTACGTAGTGTTTTGTATTCTTATAGTTATATGGATGGTTTTCGATTGTGTATTATTCTATCAAATAAAACGTGAGCTTTTTAAAGGGGATTTTGTTTAATTTAGCAGGTGCCTCAATAGAACCAGACTGAGGCATGGGTCGACAGATACTGACGAATTCGTTTCGCTCTTATTATGAGCTCGCAGAGTACCATAGTCGTTGCCCATCTACAATATCGGCCTGCATTTAATCACAATGAGATATACAACACTAGATATATGTAAACTAGTACCATCTACATATACAGATAGTTAATGCATATCCCACCATAAACAGGCCGATCAAATGCCTTGGTCTGGTTCCACTGAATTAGACTGAGGCCCTGCTAAATTAAACAAAATGCCCTGTGTAAGTAAAACCAATCATTTTGTCCGCTACGCCACAAATTTATTTTTCATTATTTATATTTACGTACACAAATTCATTTTATAATTAATATTAATGTTAGCATAATATTGTACGATACATGACATTGTAGCATTTGTCTTGTAATTGGGTGTGAAACCTGTTAGACAAATCATTTATTTATTGATAATTATAATCAGCTATCAAAACTACCATCAGCTTTTATTGAAAGGAACATAATTCCTGGAATCTTTTAAATTAATATTGAATTAGTTTTTTTTTGCTTGTGATTTTTCTATATTGGCATTTTGTCGTTTTTTCATTCATTATCCACTGTAAAAGTTAGTGGGCACCAGTTTATTTTATAGTTGAGAGAAGAAACATTATATCGAATTGTTTAATTTTGAATTAATGTCCTTTACTAGTAACATCAGGCGTAATTTCTGATAATTTAGTTTTCTTAGCTTTTGATTTTTCTATATTGGCATTTTGTCGTTTTTTCGGGGAATGATCCACACCTCCATTATCCACTGTAAAAGTTAGTGGGCAATAGTTTATTTTATAGTTGAGAGAAGAAACATTATATCGAATTGTTTAAATTTGAATTAATGTCCTTTACTTACTAGTAACATCAGGCGTAATTTCTGATGATTTAGTTTTCTTAGCTTTTGATTTTTCTATATTGGCATTTTGTCGTTTTTTCGGGGAATGATCCACATCTCCATTATCCACTGTAAAAGTTAGTGGGCACCAGTTTATTTTATAGTTGAGAGAAACATTATATCGAATTGTTTAATTTTGAATTAATGTCCTTTACTTACTAGTAACATCAGGCGTAGTTTCTGATGATTTAGTTTTCTTAGCTTTTGATTTTTCTATATTGGCATTTTGTCGTTTTTTCGGGGAATGATCCACATCTCCATTATCCACTGTAAAAGTTAGTGGGCACCAGTTTATGTTATAGTTGAGAGAAACATTATATCGAATTGTTTAATTTTGAATTAATGTCCTGTACTTACTAGTAACATCAGGCGTAATTTCTGATGATTTAGTTTTCTTAGCTTGTGATTTTTCTATATTTGCATTTTGTCGTTTTTTCGGGGAATGATCTACATCTCCATTATCTGCTGTAAAAGTTAGTGGGCACCAGTTTATGTTATAGTTGAGAGAAACATTATATCGAATTGTTTAATTTTGAATTAATGTCCTGTACTTACTAGTAACATCAGGCGTAATTTCTGATGATTTAGTTTTCTTAGCTTGTGATTTTTCTATATTTGCATTTTGTCGTTTTTTCGAGGAATGATCTACATCTCCATTATCCGCTGTAAAAGTTAGTGGGCACCAGTTTATGTTATAGTTGAGAGAAACATTATATCGAATTGTTTAATTTTGAATTAATGTCCTGTACTTACTAGTAACATCAGGCTTAATTTCTGATGATTTAGTTTTCTTAGCTTGTGATTTTTCTATATTGGCATTTTGTCGTTTTTTCGGGGAATTTTGTCGTTTTTTCGGGGAATTATGTACATCTTCATTCTTCAGTGTAAAAGTTAACGGGCTCTCAAAACTACCACCAGCCTCTTTTACAGCTGAGAGGAACATATCCCGGATCTTTTTATAGTCTGGGACCTCGTTGAATTCCAGTGAGTTTACATACATCAAGTATTTTTCAACAATTTCTGTAAAAAAATAGTTTTTAAAAGAAATTTACAGTTACGCATCTCCCATTAATTTTTTAAATTTTACTTAAAATTTTCCTTCATTTTGATATTGTTGTTAAAAGCCACTAATTAAATTTCTTATTTTCGTTTTTGTTTAATTTTTTTTTCACAAATCAGTAGGTATTTTAATTTTTTACTAGCAAATGGTGCCTGCCGATCACCACTGTTCAAAACGGCCCGTCTGGTGAAAGCATGGTAGTGTGAAACAAATTTCCAACGAAACTTAGTCTTGTTACATTGTGTAACAAGCAATTCTTTAATCTAATAGATAACATAAGAAAATAAAGAAATAAAAAGAGGAATAAATATTAAAATTGCCATTTAACTTAGGTAAACGAAGGAAATAATCTTACAAGCGTTTTGTTTATCTCTCAGTGTTTCCAAAGTTAAAAGGTGTATTCCTCGCCTCCTCAACTTGACGTTTGTCCTACTTATTGTTATAAAATTAGAAAAGAAAGGAAATATACTTTATCAAATAAAAATTATAAAACTATTTATGCTCTAAACGCTCTACAAGACCCTGTGTGTCGGAAACATCATCTCGAACTAGTTATTTAGTAAACGGTCGAGAAAGCTTTACACAAGTTACTGATGAGGTACGTAATAATCAAAATTAATTAATATTGACTTCAAATATCTTACTTGTAGGAATTTTAGAACCAAAACATGCTTTGAGCATAGCCGGAATGTCATCCATATGTTGTTGTTTCTTACTTTGGACCGTTTTAGCATTTTTTAACGATGTCTCCCAAGGAAGCTTGCCACCAAGCCAACGAATTATATTGTATGCCAGTATTTCAAGATCTCCTCTCCTTGTCTGGACTAAAAAAAAACATGAAAACATTAAAAATTACTGCCTGTTTTTGAGACTTGCTCTTGTTCCAATCAGATAACGCGAATTTACTGTGTCGGAAGCATTCCAGTGTTGCGAGGTTTACTACTTTTTTCGCCTGCCTGCACTTAAACAGAAATGACCACTTAGCGCCCGCTCTCTTTATTTTTTTTCATAGATGGCGCTAGTGTTAGATTTCCAATAATAACGTTATCAGTAGTTTTCACTCACTTAACTTAATGTGCATTCCATCTAGACGATAAGTTGACAATTAATTGAGAAAGTTTACTTAGGTAGTCGTTGCCATTCCGCTAAACTCATTTAAATATTTAAAATTGTCCATTATTAATTAGTAATCACTTTTTAATTATTATTGTAGTACCGAAATATACCTAAGCTTCTTAAATCAAATTTCTATAGCGTACACGCTCAGATAATAAGACAGTTTCTTTCTACATTTAAAATACTCAACATTGACATGTGAGACTGTCACATAAGTTTATCAGATCTGAGTTTGTCAAAGGATAACGCCTATTATCGTATACGTCAAAAAATACTAATTACTGTCAAAAACTGTCAGTTCATAACAGTAATAATTAATTATTAAAATAAAGTTATTTTGGTTTAATATTGTAGTATGAAGAGGCAGGCGAAAAACAGTTGTAAGCACCACTGGCGGTAAAGCCGCTGCAGCCCTTCGCTGTATAGCTGCCCTCGCTCGCTTCGCTCACTCGTGCGTCTATACAGCGGCGGGCTGCAACGAATGCTTTACCGCCCTTTATACTTAATATACTATATACTTTCCTAAGGGTCAATACCATTCCTACAATTTTTGGATAAAAAGGTAAAAGACTATATAATTTTTAACCCTCAAATACCAGGACATGAATTTTGGATGAACTCTTTTTCGTTGGAAATTTCAATATAAGTAAAAATATTCGACCAATAAAATTAATTTACCTCCTAAATGAGCATCGCGACTTAAGTATTCAATAGTACCATCATGCGCCTTCTTTGGATTGGGTTTAAACTTTTCATCGTTGCTCAATTTACAGGCTAGACCAAAATCCACTAGGTACACTTGTTTATTTTTTGTATCTTTGGAAATACCTAATAGAATATTTTCTCCTTTTATGTCTGCATGCACGTAGCCTCTATTGTGAATATACTCTAAGACGTCAAGCTAGAAACAAATTTGTCTGTATAAGTAAGGTTCAAAAACAAATAAGTACTTATTTGATGTTAGACTTACTATTTGTATGGCTAATTTAAACACTGTATCTTTAGGAAATTGCCTGTCACTTTCATCAAATAATTTCCCTAAATCTTGTCCGAATTTCTCCATTATAAGGAATCTATACTTTTCATTGTTATATTCATGCGTGCCAGACGCAATGTAAACTGGCATGCCGAAAGTTTTTATGCCTTTTGATTTCTTGAACGCTTCAACTAAAAATATGATTTACATTTTACTATATTCAAATTTTCTAATACCTGCATTCGCTTACCATCTTCTGATTTGCAGTTATTTATGTAGAACGTTTTTTCAACGAATAATGGTCCATTAGAATGGGGCTCCTAAAAGAATATTTTATAAATTTCAAAACACACTCCAAGACATCCGATATCACAATGAAAAAAACTTTTGTTTGTGCCAAAATTAATACAAAAGAGTAAAATAGAATTACTTACAATTTTTAGGACATACGGATATTCATTACCACGGGCACTTGTGTCCTGAACGGTATAAATTTCTCCAAAACCCCCCTTTCCGATTGAATATCCAAGTTTCCAGGAGCTTTTAGTGGAATCTTCTAAGATTACACCTGCTGCCAACGGTGGTGCGAACTGATAACATGTGCCTTTTTTCTTCGGAGGCATTTTAATAAATAATTTGCATACCTATATAAATGAGAAATACAGTTAATTCCGAAAATTGTATCGAACTCTTTTTTCAACGAACTTTTTTTACAAAATAACCTACTGATGGAACATGGAAACAATTAACTACTAAAACATGGCTTGGTATAGATAGAAAGAGCTAATCATGAATCGTATAATGTTAGGTATTTTTGTTATATAAAAACTATTTTCAATATCTAGAAATGAAAACTTCGATTTACTATGAATTATGAACTTACCGCAAATGCAGATTAAGAATTCACAAACAACCAGAATAACAGAGAGAAAAAAGAACACTGAAGTTGTAGCCCAGCCTAATAACAATTAGTATTAAGTATCTCCCGCCTTTTTAAACAGCTGCTTAGAAACATGAATTATTGATTGACATACGTTCCTTTTAAATTTTAAACATAAAAAGTGAGACACTTTTGTTGCAAGGCGTAACTCCAAAGCGGCTTTAAAAGAACAGTAAAGCTGGATTTATAGTTTGACGGACTGTAAACGTAGACGCACTGCAAAAAGATCAACTACAGAATTTATGTATCCATGTTTATAAATGCATGACGGAACGTGAGTGAAACGGACTGGAACGGAAGAGTTGGCCAACTTTCATCTTTTATAGTCAGATATATGGTCTCCAGTTCTCCATATCTCTGTTTACCGTGCGTTTCTTGCGTGGCTGTCAGTTGTCACTTGTCCCGCGCACTGCGCTTAGGCATTGTATTTATAAAAGACAATTGCGTTCGCGGTGATTATAACGCGAACAGCGCCTGCACTTTAAAACCAGTTCTGTGATGTCACGATTCAGCCACAAAAGGGCAAGCGCAAGATATCAAAAAACCTGTCGTTTTAATTTTTAGGTTTATGATCAGAAAGCAGAGAGCTGCATACCAAATCTTAGTCATTTTTAAAAAAAGTCGATACCAATAAAATAAAACATCGTTGTTTGTATTTGTGTCATGTGCCCTAGATCCTACATCTAAAAACAGTTTAATACGGTTAGAACTGTGATATAAATGTTTGGCTTGTCTCTTGTTTTCCTTTTGTCATACATCTTTCTTTCTTTTCTAGGGAAATATCTGTGACGGGTTTACGATAATAGGTGCTTTCTTTCGCTACTGATTTCAGGATTCACTGATCATGTTCTTTCGCTAAACACGCATTTTCTGAATCATCCCCACTTTAGCGCCCATCGCGATCCGGATCCGTAATCACCTTGCCTCTCCGGAATTTAAAAAATATGATTCGTTTCATTCGAACATAAAATTGTAACCTCTGAACCTTTCTAAAATGTCATATTTCATATTTATAAACAAACACGTTATAGAAAAAAGAAAAGTTCTAATCTAAAGGGGTTATGCCCCTTTAGACTCGAACTTTTAGGTTAAACTTATCGAGCGTCCTTTCTTTTTAAGAAGACTTATAGATAAGTCTATAGCAATGAAAAGAATCACGATTCAGAATCCAACAAAACCTGAATAATAAATCCGGATCAAGAAAACTAGCGAAATAAAGCAGCTATTTATTAGAGATATGAACTATCTCTGGATATTATTAATATAAGATTGTTATAAGGATTGTTCCCACAAGCGTCAGAAACAATCTGGATTCTGCGCATAACATTGTTGACGTGCGGTTTAATTGGTTTGCGCAGAATCCTGACGCTTGTGAAAACAAACCCATAATGTATTTCTATTTGTTACATTTCTATTACTTTTTAAACATAAATCTATTACGTTTATTACAATTACACACCATTTTCTATTACTACAAAATTTTTGCCTACAACAACAAAACGATTCAGTTCAGAATCATCTCCGCGAACGAAGCTAATGGCTTAGGTTAGCAAAGCTTTTTTTATATATTTATTTACATCAGATAAACAAACAAACAATATTTACCTATACCAGAGCTGTTTATACCTATTTTGTTAAAAATTAATTAGGTTTGTTTAATGTCTCTATTACTCATGCGCGAAAATTCCGTTCCGTCGATTTATAAATTTAATAATATTGTAAGGTCCGTTTTGTAATTATCCAGTGCGTCTGTCTACGTATACAGTCCGTCCAACTACTTTCTTTCCGTAACAAATTCCCTGACGTTTTTAAATATTAATTTTTCTTTTTTGATGACAGTAAATAACATTAAACTTGATATATGAATAGAAATACAACCTGATATATAATACAAATAAAATATTAATAATTAACTATTTTTAACAGCAGGTAAAAGATAAACTGATTAAAATTTAAAGCAAAACATACATTATGTTTAGTGCGAACCCGCCATAACTCAACCAGAGAACATCCAAATTAAAGAGAATGCTATCTCTCTGGAAGGGGTATATAGTATACGGGTGCGAGATGCTCACTGGTAATCGCCATATTTTATGAGTATGGGTACAAGAAAACAGATGATAGTGCTATATCATGTCGGAGAACAGAAAGTTCAAGGTCTGCTCTCTAACCATATATTTATATATAGTAAAATTAGTGTTTCTTGCTTGTTGAGGTGAGTATGGCGTCAAAATTCAATTAACATCAGACAAAACTATATTATTTATTTTATTAAAAATATACTTATATACATTTTACAATTTGATCTACACCTTTTTCCAACGTCCAAATATTTACATACAATACAATGAACATATAAACATAAACTAATAAAAATTAAAATACAATCAATATTGTGGTTGTAACCTTTTCAATATAACTAGATACCTAACTATGGGTAGATACATCCATGTACGAACTAGTTAGTTTGTACATCGATGGGTAGCTAGGTATGTTATCTTTATTGCACTATTTTACAAAATTACACCGTTAATCTTCACCAGAAAATTTAATAAACGTAAAACTATAAAATTAATATTAAAAATAATTATTATACATCCATTCTTTTGACCTTAGTAAGTATCTAAATAATATTACTGAGAAGTGTATAGATACTTATAGTTCTCAATATCGCTCAGGCGTGCGCCACATAAATCTAAGTTAAACTTGCCGGGTATTACATCTAGAAATTGTCAAAGTCAATGCATCTACGCCTCCATTGGCTTCTCCCTGCATCCACCGTGGGTGCACCGAAAAACTATATTGATTACAACTGATTATGTGCGTATAAAATGTTTTATGTAATTTCTTTTAATGCCAACGGAAACTGCAAGACTTTAATATTTAATTTAATATTTATTTAGATATGATACTTAATCGATCTCTCAACTAAACAAATATATAAATAAAATAAATTTTCAAGTTGTTCCAAAGATTCAGTATTAATCTCCACTAGGTAACTATCTACCGCACAATCAGCACAAACAAACAAAAGCCCCTATGACCTCGTATATATAGTATATAATGTATATCATTCGAAAGAAACTAAGAAATTCTTGTTTATCGACCTTGTTCAAATTAGTTTCAACATCAAATGTCGTCCGAGGCCTCAAGACTCTAATGTATCTTCTAACATATTTGTTTTGAACGAAACCTCCAGAACTGTATATTGTAGAAGAATGCATTCAGTAGATCACATTACGAAAAGACAGTCCACCAACGATGTCCTAAGTTGATCAACACAAAAAGAAAACGACTGGAAGTCAAATAATGAATACCCTACAGTATCACAGACATCAAGAAATACAAATCCCAGATAATCCATCAGAATGGCAATAGCTCACACGAAACAGCCGATTCAAGCATTGATCTTTCACCTGAGAATAAAACTGATCTGAAATAAAATTTACAGACTTAGTGATAACTACAAGTACAAATAGAATATATTCACGTCGTATGATGACAAATACTAGAGCATATTATCTGGGTTATAGGTTAGAAATACATAATATCCCCAGTGTTAGTGGGTCTTAAGAAATTTAAGCTGTTCTTGCACTTGCAAATATGTTTCACCGGTGTTTCTTTAACGACCTTTAATATAGGTATTATATAATTTTATTGATGTCATGGTGTGTTTAATATCAGACCTTTTTAATTCAACTTTAGTATAAAATAATAAACCAGAATTTCAAACCTTTAGAGAGCAAATTTTTCACGGTTCATACATTTGGAGAACTTGTATAATAGAATAAAAGTATATGACGCAAACATAACAAACAATATCAATAGCCTAATCTCAAAACAAAAACTGTCTCGTTAACAATCACAGTAACATATCAAAATGTGACTTAAAAAGTCATGGGGTCGCCCAACTCTAACTCCGAAGTAATTTTTAGACTCATCTTCATAATAACAAGTTTAATTTTGATCTGTTACGTTAGTATAGGTATCAATAATCGTGATTATTTTTTTCGTACCATTTTTAGCCAATAAGAACGCCATTTAAAAAGTTAGAATGTATATTTTCGATACTTAATACAAAAAAATAGAGTGCAGATCATTTCCATAGCAATCAGTTTGATATTTGAAATGGCAATCAGTTTGATATTTGTTAAAAACATTCTGAACTCGATTTCACAATTGACATAAGTAATATGTTAGTTGTTATTGACTTGGATTTGATAAAAATTCATATTTAAACTTCTTTAATGTACATTAATAATAAATAAATCGGGTTATAGAACTCAAACTTCCTGCATAAATACAAATCGTGTCAGTTTCACAGAATAATCCTCCTGCTTCGCGTCCGATTATTGAAGCTGTCAAGCTGACACTCTCTGTAATTATGCCACATTGCAAGAAAATTGCTGATATTTCGCGTAGGAGGATAACTAATGAAAATCCCTCTACACCTTTGCACAGTACCTAGCTAAACAAATATAAAACGATCTTGCAATGGAGATTGAAAATGAAACGGTTAAAAACGAAAAACTGTTGTAAACCTAGGTAGGTAATTACAATTGTCTTCTCTTGTTACAACTTAATACTAAGGTAACCTGCCTAAACTTTCCTAAGTAATGTGTAAAAATAATTTATTAAAATACCTCCATTATCGGTATCTATATTAATAGAAATATTCCGATATTGTTTCAAAGAATCATCCTTCTTCTAGGTGGAGGCAAACTTCGATCATTAAGACGACTTTGAACATCATCTGCATCTATATAATAATTGTTATATACATCTGCTGGTTTGGTATTACTACTTTTCCACATTGTTGCAATCAACATAAAGAACGCATAGATAGTTTTACCGATAACATTGACAATAGTTATGATGATTGGACTAACGGCGTTTACAAATCCGCTACTTTCGTGTATAAACTTCAGCGAATAATCCAGAAGATATTGAACCACAGCTATACCAGTTGAGAACACTGCAATCAACAGTAGTAACAAATATTTAGTAGAATCTTTAATATTGTTCCAAGTTACAACGGTTGTGTAGAATTCCAATAATTGTTGTTTAAGAACATTTTGAATATCTCGAATGGAAGCATTTAGATCAAATGAATTTTCCTCCGTAGATAATTCGTCGACACTGTTTTCCTTTGGAGTTGAACTAAATGGACGGATAACATCTAGTTTGAGTCTAACCTCGTTTCCTAAAAACTCTACGGATTTTACCTTATACCAGTATGTGCCAAAGATTTGAACATTTGTAGGCAGTTCTGTCCATAAATTATACCCAACTGGTGCCCCGACAGTATTTGGTTCAGTAACGCCAATCCATTCTGGTGGTGCATCTGATTGTTCAATTCTTCTTTTCACAGCAATAAGATTTTCAATAAATTGTTTTTCATTACTTTCTATTTTAATGATATCTCGATAGGAGCCTAATGACTCCACGAATCTCTGTTCCGTAAATGTACCGGTGAATAATTGAGTTCTTAACATACGTTTTGCAAAATCTTTGATATATTCCAATTCAGAATTAGGATCAATTTCAGTAATTTTAGTCATAGCTAGTTACTTCTTTATAATGTCCCAATTATATTCTGGTAAAATTTAATTTTAATTACTTAATATATTTAGGGGACATACCAATTTACTTGAACACTTTTGCTTTGTTATTTTTAGACCACAATAATTACAATAAATATAAAAAAAAACATGCTTTGTGAATTAGACACATTTGACAACAGGATAGGCAACGTTGTCAGGTCAGCTATATTTGTATAAATTCCGAAATAAAAGGAATGTTAAAATTGCAAAAAAATATGTTTTCACCAGATATATATCCCATTCTAATTCTAATTAAGTGCTAAATTAATAAATCAATAGAATTATACTCCATTCATTAAAACTTTTATTAAATACATAGAGAATGCCGTGCAAGTGCAACACACAGAATGAATTTCAAGTATCAATCGTAGGCCTTATTAATATCAGCAATGTTCACTCACCTGTCATAAACACAAGGTCCTTTTACAAATTCAACAATTAAACAAGAAATTAATCCAAATTGTTTTTTTTTGCCAATGATAATTTTTAAGTTTTACCATTGTCCTTTTAAAGATACTGGTTTTACGCTCCTTTTACAATAAAAAAAGAAATGAGTTAAGTGCAATGTAAATGTGTCACGTCGTCTCTCCGGCTCAGCTGATCCAATAACACCTCAACTGCTTCTTAGGCCACTATAACATTCATAAAAAATTATTCAATATTAAAAAATAAGTTTGGTGCATATTGAACATTTTCTTATTTCGACGGTGAGACCATAGAATAAGTAGGCTACGTAGCTTACTTATTCTATGGTGAGACGCTAGCGTCAGTTGAGGCTAAGTTCACAGTTCCCAGCAGTAATCGCTATATTATGTTTTCACCACAGATATCTAACTCACCTGAGTTTGTACATCAGGGAGCCAATGCTTAAAATCCGGGAAGTAGAAAGATCGAAGATGAGGAGGCATCACCTATTGAATTAGCACAGCGTTGCCTCCCATCTCTAGGTTCTTCTACTTGCCGGTTTTCAAGAATCCGAACCGAGTTGTCTTTTGTCTTTTCCATGGAATTGGAATTTAGGTTATGTTTATGTTTATAAAAAAGATTTTAAATTAATTTTAAATATCTTAATTCTTAGTTATCAGTTATCATATAACTATAATGCCAAAAAGGCCGTGTCCATTCACCGACAATGAACAAGCAATTAAAAAACAAGAACTCGAGGGCAAAATCAAATATCGAAAAATTCGTTCGAAGTCATCGGAACGTTCTCTACAGTTGTTGTTTAAAGGTGCTGCCAAGCAAATACATCACAGTGATTCGAAAAATAATATAAATCCCGAAATTAAGTGTGCCTTTTGTAGTACTTCCCTTGAAATTATTATTGAAAAGTGTTTTTATTGTGATAGAGGTATATGTAACAGTTGCATCCATGTTTGTGATAATTGTAATGAGAGCTATTGTAAGAATTGCTGTTTTACTATGCATGATAATGTCAATAATATATGCTACTCGTGTTATAAATAATTCGTCGAGGAAACTAATAGCTTTATAATTCAATTACCTATTTTCATAATTATTGTGTATTGTTAAGTTAAGAATTAAAACTAAATAAGTATTTTGTTTATCATTTATTTATATTTTCAAGCATCAAAAACAAAACACAACATGTACATATAATACAAAAACTTATATAAATAAAATTAAATTTTGTTACTATACCATAGTTTCATTCAAATTACAAAAATTAAAATATAAACATAATAATATAATACATTTAAAATGGTAAAATTGTTCAATAATTAATTCAAAATATAATATATTAAAAGGTATACCTATATTTTCCTTACAACTAAAGTAATTATAATAATAGAAATGCCAGCATTTATTAAGAATTACCGTTAATTTCTGTAGTTAATATATATTGTTATTTTTGATAATATCCTAATGCAGTCTTTAAAACAAATTTATAAATACTTAATAAATATATGTATAAAAAAAAAGGTGCTGATATAGACAGCTTTACTAAGAGAATATTAATGACAAAGTTTGATTTTATTTTTTAAAAGCAAATCAATACGATCTTTAGGATTATTATCGAGGTAAATAATGTTTTATAAATAATAGGTACTCTATTAACGAAGGGAGAAAATTTGTTTACAAAACGATTTGGAAGCATTTGTTCACTAAAATTATATAATATTCAGTTTACTGGTGTTTCCAACCGTAACATATCTAATGTACGTGCAGGCAGAAAACAGCATTTTTTCTAAAAATTCCCTCCAAGTACAAATTAATTGTACTTATTTACAGCAGGCAGTGTGACTCTTTTTTTGAGTTGGAAACAACTTGATTTAAAACAACAATGACACATGATATTCACACAAACAAAAAATATTCGTGAATGAATAGAGCGTTGTAGAGTGAAAAAGCAAAAGAAGCTCTACATGAAAATAAAATATATAATGTATCAATTTTCTTAGTTCATCAATTATTATCGTAGTAAAATTGTAATTGACTTCGGGTGACATGAATTAAACATTTCGCAGTATCTACCAAATTTGTTGAAAGTCAGTTGCTATCATCTGGGAAAAATACGAGATAAATTGCTAACAATGAATAAACACCAAACTTTCCAAATCATAATGAATGTTTTTGAATATTGCATGCAACGATTTTTATCGGTTTCTCCATAAAAGGTTGGTAACAACTGGTTTAAGCACGCACCAAACATCACTTAACGAGATTAAAACATGTTAGAGTTGTATAAAACTTAGAATTGAGAGTGACATATTTTGAAAGTTCAATTTAAAAATACGTATGTAAGTATGTAAATTTGGATCAGACCTTGACAAATAAATATTCAATTAATGTGAATATAATCACAAAATAAATAATACGTTGATCTTTGCATAATAATCTATTTAAGGCTTTAAGCCATATGTTTAATAGATGATATAGCAGAATTTGATATATAAAACGCTGCACTATACCTAAATTTGTTAAAAATCAATTTAGTTGCTTAAATCTTATTGGACCAACAAGAATTGTAAGGGGTTGAATTTACTTTTTTTTTTACTTTCTATAAAGAACAATTGTAATATCTTTGTGTGACTCTTATTTAATTATTCAAATTTTCCCTTTGGCAAACAAGACATAATCAGTCCCACAAAAATATAGTTTGCGTTTAAATTTAAGGAGAATCAAAACAATTCTTGCCTGTCCATTTTGAGTTATAAATACAGCCATCGTAATACAACCAAATAATGAAAATATTCATAGAATATAGCGTATTCATTGTAATTTGACTTAATTTTAGATTAGTAGACATTTGTTTTCATTACCCTTTGTACCTATGATTCATATATTTGTGCATTCGTCCCCGTTATGGCGTGCGCTACTAAAGAACCCACTCAAAAGGATTCTAAACATATCCAGTAGGTACTGCACTTCTGGGTGCTAATTGGTTTCTCTCATCTTTCTTCCTCTACGATGTTGTAGCAAGAAGTAATTTTTACTAATTTTACAATAGGGCCCAAGAAACTCCATATTTAACATGCCAATTTTTCATATAACTACCGATTTCTCATGTTATTTTCTATAAGAAATGAGCCAGAACCGACATAGCTATACTACTGCTCGAACATGTTACATGTTTATAGGAAACGCTTTTGTTTTAACAGGTACGGTTATAATAGTTCTCTGCCAAACAGGCTTAAAAATGGCAAACCTGAATTTCTGAGTCACCTTTTCACCCTGTGTATCAAATACAGCAATTTTGAGCACCACAACTAGGTAAACCCGATAAACTTTATTTAGATCTCGACGCACGTTTCGCTTGCACTGTCAGGGGAGAAATTAAGTCTTTAGAACACCGTAGAATATATTCGGGATTAACACTTATGTATAAACTCTCTAACAATGGAATTGGAATATGGAGCTATTATCACAAATTGGATTGGAACTAACTTTTGAGGTCTCCAATCAGCTTTATGGTGAGAAATTTTAATTTATTGTGTGGAACATCTGACATACACTTTTCCTCATCTGGAAAATGCAAAATGCGTAATGGGCAGACGATAATATGCTAGTTTCAATATTTTGTTTTTTTTTTTCAATGTAGTTTTTATGTAATTATTCAATTTATCAGATCGTGTTTGTATATTTCTGATTGTACTATTTATTATAGTTTTAATTATTATGTATCGTCTGTTTTGGATTGTCCTGTAAATGGAATATTTTCTGTTGGGCAATAAAGCTATTATTATTACTATTAATAATATTAATATAAATGCTGTGCACGCGCCAGGTTCTGGAAGATTTTTAATTGAGTTTTTCAACGTGAATGTTTACAAGCAAATTGAACAGCCTTGTTAATGCGTTGTGTTGTTCAAAGTGTGTGGATTTTGAGAACGTGTATTTTTATAATCATGCTTTTAACATCTATTTAGCATCAGATAGAAATAAGTACTGCATTCTAGATCGAATAATTTAATTTTTTAGGCAACTATCCTTGTCAAACCATCAATCCGTGAAGGCGCGCATGTAATTTTCCCGTTAGTAGAAATTGTCTTTTTTTTTTGAAATTGAAAGCTTAGCAGTTTACCTTGATTTGGTTCGAGATTATCCCTGCTATTTTACTGTATTGTGAATCACGTGATAGTTACTCAGTCAAATTACAATGAAGCTAAAATAATTATTAATATTCTAACTCGAAAACAATTCCTCCTATTTAAAACTAACTATCAACTTCATTTGTACCTATACTAGATGATGATGCCGGTGGTCTAATGTTATTTGAATAGACTGGAACAAAACTACAAGATACTGGGGTGGGTGACATCGCTAGTGATGGATAAGCTGGTACAGATTCCGTGGAATTTATCGAATCCTGTTGATCGACCCCTGAGTCAGATAATTGGCTGTGTGAGTCATGTAGAGAATCGATGGATTTAAACAGTTTCTGATTGATGTCTGGGTATCGAATTCTAATTGTATCAACAACGTCGAGAAGATTCTTGGAGTCCATTGCTAGTACGTGGGCTGCTGCTAACATACGTCTGAAAAATATAACTTAATCAATTCCACAAAATCCTTGTAGGTATTTTATTCAAAACTCAAATTACAATTACCTCTAGGAGGTCAATTTTTATTATTCTATTAACTTACTTTCTGTACTCCGCATCCAAAGTGGTACTGCTATATTGCTGAGCTAATCGCATAGCATTCACCAACTCCGCCATATCCTTCGACAACACTTTATGCGCCATTTCAACTTCCCTTTGTGCTGCAGCCGGGAAATTACCAACAATTTCGTCAACGCTTGCAAGTAGAGATCGCAATTCGATACCAACTTTCTTCACCAACTCCAAATAGTGATCAGCGTGTGATTGTTGCACACCCTGTGACAGTGCCATTACTGCTCTGACTACGTCTGTGGTGCATTCGTACACCCTGTCATTGGTACGATCTAGATTTGCTGTAGGGGTTTGAGAAACTTCCTGAAAAGCAAAAAAGTCGGTATTTCAATAATGTTGACGTTCTATCCATAGAATTTTCGTGACTTGAAATAAATGATGATTACATACACATAACACATCTTAAAAAAATATTCAATTATTTTTTTAAATTTTTAAATTACGAAAAAAATATAACCGGTACGCCAATGGAGGCGAAATACCAAAGGGAGCTTGTGAAATTCATGAAGTTTCCTAGTAACGTGAAAATTTGGTTTTCCCAATCACCTTTCATGATTTAATTTCGATTTGGTTGGTAAGAAAGCTTTGATAAGCTCTATCGATTTGTATGTATAAAATTGTACCCAAAAAAGTTTTGGGCAAAGAGGTGAACTACATATTATAGAGAAGATATTTACACGAATAGCGAATAGGTGAGTATGAACCTGTTCCTGTAAGATATTCTACTACCAATTAAGGTTTTCAGAACAGTACCTTTGGTTTATCAGTATCACTTCCATGTTCCGAACCACTCAATTGTCCACTGGTTGTCATTGTATTAGTCAATGAACCAGCTGGTGAGTGACTTTTACTGCTACACATTGAACCAGCACTACTTTGCACACCACTAGTGCTGCCACCTAATGCCATAGCGGACATACCGCTCACTAAGTTTTGATGATGTGAGACGTTGTTCGTCGGTGGAAAATTGGAGGGACTCACTGGGAAGGAGTTCTGAGATTGCAGTTCTGTATCCATTTCACCATGTTGTGGTGCTATACTGAGCCGTTTCTTCTAGTAGGAAAAATATATATATATGAAAAAAAGAAGTATATTCCAGTTATAGAGAGTTAGTAGACAGTTGTTAACGTTAGTGAAATTTGTAGCAGACTCAGGTCTCGGTTTTATATTAATATAAAAAATCCAACATTCTTGATGTATTCTGCGCAATTTCAGAAATATGGTGAAAGTGGGAATTATGTATTTGTTGTCCTATTACCCACGAACTCCATAAAAAAATTATATAAAAGTGCGCAAATTGTTTAAAAAACTCCACTGTCGTTCGTAGGAGTACACCTTTCTAGAATTATATTATCAATACAAGAATCATCATCACCTAATAGGTAACGGATAATTCGTATTAGTTATAGTTTTACGTAGTTATAGTTTTACGTTTGCCGACATTCAACTGCAGCTTATTTTTTATACACTGCCGAGACAAAGCATTGGTAGTATCCTGCCAGCAGTTCAGGGCTGCTAAAAATACTTTACAGCTTTATATCATCAGCAAACTGCAGCATTTTCTAACCCAGGTATGCACCAAAAAGGGAGATTAGGCTTTCATGAAACCTGTCGCAATGCATTTTATCCTTAACTAGAAGGTAATTATTTATCCCTCGCTCAATTCGTATCGATTGTGCCCACCTGCATACCCGTCATTAGCAGGTAATAAATTAATAAGACGCTTAAAGATAATTCTTAAAGGTGTGCCAAAAACAAATGTGTGTACCAGACCGACGTTTCGACACTCCTCAACTCATCAATGGTGCTCAGATATTTGTATAAAGGTGATAAAGGAGACAAGGTCATTAGTGAACGTGCAAAAAATATCTTACCAAATTTATTTCAGATTCTGCCAACCATCTAGAATCCTCCTCGGACTCCAGTTGTTGTTGTCTGAGTTTCTGTTCTAAGATCTGATGATTAAAATTAGGTCCTGGATATCTTAAATTCTCCAATAGTTGATCCCCATATAATGACGGTTGTATTGAAGTTGCCTGCATAAAGAACTGTTATGAATTTATTGTAATAAAAGGTGATCAACAATTCTAGTGATACAGTAAACGAACCACTTTAATATTTTCAAAGAACTGGATAATGTCAATAAAACTCATCATGGCATCTAAAATAAGTAAAAATAATAATTATCAGTTATCTGAAAATGTTTAATCGACTTCATTACTGGATAGAAATTTTTTTAAGTTGATTCGTTTAATTTTCAATAGAAACTCCTGTTATACCACCTCATAACAAACAAGTCTTTAATGCTATTAACACAATTAATTAATAATAATTAAGTCACCAATTAAACACAAATTAATAAAATCACTTCATGCAAAAAGAATATATAAACAAAACTGTGCAAAAACATCAAGATATCATTCAGATTACCCATTGATTAAACTCGTTAATACCATCAGCTTGTATACCAGCCAACAACTGACTTTGTCTCAATTTCAATTTAAGATTCTCCTCAACGATTTTTTGCAATTTATTAAACTGTATTTTAAAACTACGAATTTCCAACTGAATTTTAACCATTTTCCCCTTAATATCGCGAATTTCATCTTGGTGCAATTTAAAATAATATCGCTGATTGTTTGAAAGCTGTTTTGCAGTTGCATATGAGGGTATCACTGCATTTTTGTCATGTTTCTTTGTAAATAATTTTCGTTTATATGGATTGAAAATTTTGTTTTCGAAAAATATTAATTTTTTCTTATCTTTATCACCAGAACTATTCTCTTCACAACTAGCGCAATTAAACATTTTTTTTTGTTATTTAACACTTAAAAATAAGTTGCTATACTTGAGTTTGTACTAATAACAGTAAGACTGTAGAACTGATAAGAAAATTTTAAAAATATATCCAAAATATTTAACGCTTCATGATAACGGATTAATTATTGTGATAAGCGAGTTCGTCTATGCAGTATAATAGGTAGTTATATAAAATTATGCACATGTACAGATACGCTGTTTAAATAAATAATAAAAATTGCTGTGCAATTATTTAAAGTAAGGCTTGTACTAATTAACAAGAACATGTTATTATAATAATTAGAACCTGGTTTATTTTACTGTTCAATTGTTATACTTTGGGTCGTCAACTTCTATTAATAAAGTTGGATTCAAATTTCAGAAAATAACTTAAATTATCGCCAATATGCCAGCATTCGTTTTGCGATTAAATTCAATCTACTTTTAAAATCACCACTGACCAGGTGGTTAAATTCTGTACTAACAGTTTAACAGCAGTTGTAGGATCGTGAGATAGCTTCAACAAGAGGATCTAGGGAACTTGACCTAGATAGATGTTCTGGAAATTTTTGTGGCGAGCAATAAGCTGAAGAATAGATTCACGTCGGGACCAGATGCTTTACCATCAGTTTTAGTCAGAGATTGTGTTCCGGGGTTGGTTGGTCAATAAGATCACTTCGATTCAACATGGTTTTATGATAAGTAAATCTACAATAAGTAATTTATCTATAATAACACAGGTTATCTCAGGTGTGGTTGATGCTGGTGGTCGGATAGATGTGATCTAAGTACACTAACTTCGCGAAAGAGTTCAATAGGGATATCATGGTATATTGCTGCGGAAGTCAGCCCAGTTCGGCTTTGTCAATAACTACAATTACTTTTCAAATCATATCTATCACATAGAGAACAGTTTGTATCATATAATGGTTACACGTCAAATATGTATCAGCCGCTTTCACGTGTTCCACAGGGATCTAACTTGGGACCATTATTGTTTTTGTTGTTTATTAATGATTTGGAAGGGGAACTAACTTGCAGTAAATTACTGTTTGCTGATGATCTGAAAATATCTCTTGAAATTAAAAACATTGTAAAGAGGCTCGAAATAAATTGAACCGTGTGGATTTGTGGTGTCAAAGAAATCATTCGTCATTAAATCGTATTCGAAGAAAAGACAGACGTTAATGGCACTGTAATAGAGACCTCTCAAACAATAACTGATCTGGGAATTGTATTTGATACTAAACCTTAACTACCCCTTCTATCGTCTTTGTATCTACAAATCTGTTTGGCGTAAGGTTTTTTTTTTTTTGAAATAGAAAATAATGTGATATGTTATCCGCACCAGGCTGCAGTAGTATCTACAAATCTACGGGCTGGTAATTTATGAATACAACAATATAACTCGACGGAAACGTTAAAAACGATAGTGATTTTAACGAATATGAAAGATTGGGACATCTTGTGACTAATTCTGTATACAATAATTTCTACATCGACATGCAAATACGGGGGCAACTATTTATATTTTGAGCCTTGGCGAGAAATTACTGCGTTATGATTATTCATCTTATAATATAAATAGTGGCCCTATTTTTGATGTTCGTTTCGATAATGTGATAATTTGTAGACTAAAGATGAAGGTACCTACTCCCGAAATATGTCTCTAAAAATTATAATCTTCAAGGTGTCAATAATAAAATTACTGTGGAGGTTAGTGTTTGCTTTGTTAGTAATTAAACCCTTTCTTTTTTATTCATACCAATATTACGGCTTATTAGAACATATTTACGCAGTTCAGGTGGATGTTATCTTTAGGAATATTTCTAAAGCGTAGTGTTTTGAAACAAAAACTAAGTGAAATTGGATTCCTAAATGACCTTATCTTGTTTCTCGAATCATATCTCTGCGGCAGGAGACAATTTGTTGAGTATAATGGGTTCAGATCGAAACAGGTGGTCGCGACAAGTGGGACCCCCCAGGGCAGTAAAATCGCCTCTTTGTTGTTCGCAATATACATCAATGATTATAGCATTGCGAACCAGTGTTTTTTTATTTGCAGACGATCTGAAGATCTTCTCCAGGGTTGATACATGCTGATTGTGGTATCAGTCGGAAGCACTGATGCACCCTAAGTTGCCTCTAAATTCCGGAAAGTGCAAATTAATGATAATAACAAGGAGATGCTAACTTATAAAATATCAATACACAATAAATGGTGCAATTCTTGATAGATGCATGATTTAGAATTATCATTCAATCAGCACATCATCATCAGCATTCACTCGCTAACGACTATGAATTATTCCAACTCAGGGATTTATGTTGTGAACTCTAAGATGGCTAAACAGACTGATCCTCGAGCCGCAAACCTTGTCATAAAATTGACACACCCAACTGCCACCATTTACCGGCTGTTGTAGGTGCGCTGCTCCATCGATGCGTTCTCTCTCCTTTCGATGCTGTCTCTTTGCATCCTCATGTCATCGACGCTGCTCTTCAAAAACCTGATGACCCTCGTAAATGGTACGCCTTCATCTCGTTCGGTCGTTCGCGATCTGCTCCCAGTTGCTACCCCTCCCTGATTTCGTGAGCCGTCCTTAATCTGTGAAAAAAGGATTCACTTTCGAAGACGTTGCAGAGTCTGTCGCCATCAAATCTGTAGACGATCTTCCCCCGGTAGTTCATCCTTACCAAGTTGAATGATCGTTCCCACAAACATCGAAAACAAAATCGGTTCAAAGACACAACCCTGCTTTACATTAGTTGTTATTGGAAATGGTTCTCCCGGTCCGCTGCTGCTTTCATATTATCGTGAAGTAGTCGCAGTATCCAGATGAATTTCTGGGGACATCCGTTGAGTTCCAATATCCTCCACAGAGACTCACCGTTAACAAAGTCGAACGCCTTGACAAGGTCTATAAAACCCATGGATAGAGGACGATTTTGCCCCCGTGACTTTTCCGGTAATTGCCTGGCACTAAATATCATGTCGGCTGTACCCCTGTTGGGAATAAAACCACATTGTGTTTCCGACAAGCACCCTTCAGAGAGCACATTTACAACATACCTCAGAGGTCTCTTCGTGCTCTGGGATTTGATTTGCGATCCACCAGTGGGTTTAAGAAGCCAGATTGTCTCATAGCAATTTACCGTGCGTTGGTCAGATCCAAGTTGGAATATGCCGCAGTTATCTGGTGTCCAATTTAACAAGTAGTCTATATCAACAAGCTTGAGAATGTACAATGCAAATATTTAAAACATCTGGCTTTTAGGATCAATGCTCGCTTTTCAGAACGAAGTGTTGATCACTATATCGTGTTGAACAGATTTTAGTTTACATCACTGGAATCTCGTAGAATTCTACCATCTCAGCTTTTGCTTTTTAATGACCTAAATAATTGCCCTTACTTGTTGGAGCGAATTGGTTTTCATGTTCTCCAATTTAACACAACAAACTCATATTTATTTAGAAATCCCCAAATACATGCAAACTATAGGAGTAGAGCCCCCATATTGAAGGCCTCGAATTTATGATTTTCACAAGAATCTTAATTACTTTGGTGAGAAATTAACTATATTTATTACCTCTCCTGAATTGTTGAAATTGCTTATTATTTTGTACAATGCAGGAAAAAACTGATCGCATCGTGCAGTGAAAAACACATTTTCGGCTACAAAGCTGTAGTAGAAATAGCATCCGAAATGCAGCCGGTTATCAGGTTTATAATATTACTTGAATTTCATTTAGGTTAGTGTCTAGTAGTCGTGTAATTTTCGGACATTCAAATCTACTTGGCAATCACCAAAAAAAAAAAAGCAAAAACACAAAAAGTACTGCTTTTAACATGCCTTAAAATGCGTGTCCTAAAACCAATTTTAAATGATAAAATAAAATATTTACATATTATGAAACACGGGTTGGTTTAGTTCGACAACACAAAGAATCAAATGTAATAAAACAAAAAAATCTCATTCGCAATAACGAAATAATCAAACATGCGTTTGCGTGCATCAAATTCGAACCTGCTCATGTCTTTTCATTGCAAATTTCTGCACGAAGAACTGTTGCTTATGCGCACAACTTTTAACATCAGCCCCACCAAAATCGTAAATACTTTCTTCCTCAGCAAATTGATATATGACTGGTTGTGCGTGAAATGAATCTGGCGAAGAAGCTATCGCTACATGTGAATTACGTTCCAATGAACCCATTTTGGGCGAAAATGCTTGCTTATGCGATTTGTTACGCTCTAAAGAACCCATTTTAGGGGAGGTGTGACGCGATTTCCGTTCCAGCGAACCTATTTTTGGGCTAAACATCCCCGATTTCTCTAGACTACTATGTGAACTATTTGCAAAAGGTGTATTACGTTCTAGTGAATTCAACTTTGGAGATGTATCTACAGCGTTACGTTCAAGAGACCCCATTTTCGGGGTGGTACTACCCGCGCTAGTTCGTGACGGAGTACGTTCAAGCGGTTTCTTATTTGGTTCAGTGCTATTACTAGCAATATTATCCGTAGATGTTGCGTTTGTAACAACAGCTTCAGTTAAAGCTGTTGAGGGTACTTCGGGATCAAGTTTTTTCAAATTTTGCATTGGCATTGGACAGGTTTTTAAGATAGGTTCAGTAGTTTCTTCAGTATGTTGAAAATCAACTGAGACTGTATTAAATACCGATGCGGGAGTGTTATATGTAGCCGGTGTTAGGCTCCGATTTTCGTTTTCTTTCATAAGATGGGCTAATACCTCGGGATTTTGGGCCACAATGTAGGTTTGAGGATGCACGCCATCGAAACCAGCTAGGGATGATGAGTCCAGGACTGAAACAAAAGAAGTTATGGGTTAGTATACTAAATTTCCTCACCAAATTTGGTGTTAGCTAATATTTAACATTTTTATGAAATAGTCCATTGCATTGTTGCGCGGAGTGTATGTCATCTGAAATGAACCAAACATTTAATCTAGCATAACCTATAAAGAAATTTAGAACTCTCATCTGACACTTGTTTGTTAATTAATACGCACATTTTTACAGTCTACAAACTCAGATCATTTGGTTTAATAACTGTTACTATACTGTGCGCAGTCTCCATGCAGGTTGAAAATATTACACACTCTTTTCTCTTTATTTGAGTAAACCCAATATTGCCGTTTCTTTTTAGTTTGACCTTTCTGATTCCTTTGTGTGAAATGAATTCTTTGATTGTATTTGTATAAAGAAAAGGAAAGATTTTCATAAATCATCATCACTTAATTAATGTGTAACACGTTTCTTATGACTTCATTAATTTTAACGTCAACGTCACTGTCTAATACATAATTTGTCAATTTATATTACATTCTCCAATTTCGACACACAGTCATATAAAATCAAACATGCAATAAAGTCTTCACAAAAATCTCAAGAATTACGATATAGAAAAAGAAAAACAATTTATGTATCTCAATATTCATTGGATAGTGATGTTGTGTTGACTTTATTCTTCGCAAATAAAGCCTCCCGCTAGGGAATTCGGGCGTATCTAGTGTTGGCAATTTAATGGAGTTGTTACTTCTTGTCCGCCAACGGTTGTGAACTTTGTTTCACCGAGCATATGGCTTGCTCACACTAGATGTCGCCACAAACATCTTGTTGCCATTCGGTATCTCGTGCTAGTATAAGCTCTTCGTAAATGTTCGAAATTTGATTGATTCACATTGCCTGCCGATCACCATTGATGAATTGTGGATGAGCGAAACGGTTCGTCTGGTAAAAGCATGGCAATTTGGCAATTGGCAATTCGTAAATATTAGAACAATTTTCCACAAAATGGTGTGTGCTTGATTGACAGTAATTTTAACAATTGAACTTCACTAATTTTATATGTTATCCATTTTCAGTAAATCAAACTTCTTTTTCGAATGTAAACCTGAGAT
This sequence comes from Apoderus coryli, assembly GCA_911728435.2. Classification (NCBI taxonomy): domain Eukaryota; kingdom Metazoa; phylum Arthropoda; class Insecta; order Coleoptera; family Attelabidae; genus Apoderus; species Apoderus coryli. The sequence goes on along the minus strand of OU452199.1, from coordinate 7,928,596 downwards.
TTATGATTGATTATGCACTACTGATGATGATCTCTGTATATCGAAACATTTATATTGACTAGCTCAAAGATAAACAATTATAAGTTATATTTTGTGGAGTTGGACGTTATTTTATGTCATTTCATAATATTTAACATTTGTTTATATTTCTTCACTAATAAGTATATTCCCAACAAGTTCTAGGTCTTTCTTTTAGTAAATTCTAATTTTAAAGGATTGTAAGCAGCGGGTCAGTGAATCAGTCACCATATTGATTAATCGTTTCTGGATATAAAGTATCAACTTCAACTGGTTTCAAATAATTTCTCTCCAAAAACGAATAAGAAGAAAAACCGAAATTAAATGTTGGAACACAATCATGAGTTTCATTCAAATAACTCGCTGACTCATTCTGCCAAGAAGATTCTAGCCGAATACAACATCGCAAGGATAAATGTTTGAAGTTGTGAAACGATAAGCACAAACTTCCAGCACTGTTTAAAGGTGAAATGCAGAGCTGGGGGTTTTTCGAATTAATTGGCGAAAATGAACATTTTACAATAGTTAATTACCTTGCATGGGGTATCTGCTAGGTTTTGGAGGCGGTACGAACTCATCAGTAGATCCCCACGACATAGCTGCCACTCGTCTCGTCTCTCTTCTTAATGTTTCTTGCTGAGCACTCTTTTCCTCAACTAAAATCTCTTGTAATCTCTCTTTAATATCTTTAAATGTTGGTCGTTTGCTAGGCTCATATGCCCAACATTGCGACATCAATGAGTATAATCTAGGTGGACAATTAGGCGGTAACGCTAATCTTTCACCATTTTCGATTTTGGTAATGACGTCATTGTTTTTAACGCCTTGGAATGGTTTAACGCCGAGCATAAGGATCTCCCACATGCACACACCTAGAACAACATCAAAAGTCTTTGATAGTATTTTTAACAAATAAAAGAACCTTAATTTTGAATGGGAATCATTTTTTTGCGATCTCGTATAACATGTTAATAAATTAATTAAAATTTCTTACCAAACATCCACACGTCACTAGCAGTTGTAAATCGTCTAAAATTAATACTTTCCGGACTCATCCATTTGATAGGTAGTTTTCCTTTGGATGCCTTATAGTAACTCTGATCGCCACCCATAGATCTGGATAACCCAAAATCGGCAAGTTTCACACATTTATCCGAACTAACTAATACATTTCTAGCTGCTATATCTCTATGTACATATTTCTTAGATTCTAAATAACTTAAAGCTGTCGATAACTGGAATGCGTAGAGTAACAATGTGGCTAAATCTAGATGAGACTTGTTGTTTTGCAGGTACGCTCTGAGTTCGCCCAGCTTGGCCAATTCCATTATGATCCATACTGGAGACTCGGAACATACCCCGATTAATTTAATTATGTGAGGATGGTCGAACTTCTGCATAATATCTGTAAAATACACACAATAGACACAATTATTATGGTTTATCATTAAGATTATGTTTATTACTTACACGCTTCTTCAAGGAACTTTTCGGTAGTGGCATAATCGGCATCACCTTTACAAGTTTTCACAGCCACAGGGATAAGTGTACCATCTTTGCCAACCACGGTCCCTTTGTGCACATCACCAAATTGTCCTTCACCCAATATCTCACTTAAATCTATTTGGCTTCGAAGGAGTTCATAATTTTTTGCTACATAAAAATCATTCATTATTTATGAGTTTATCGACTAAATTTATTCTTAGATCAGTTCCTGAGAAATAGGAAAATAGATTACCTGCTGGTACTGAGTAATCGCCTTCTTCGACTATTTCTGCATAATCCTCTGAAAGCATAGTGCCAGTTAAAGGAGGTGTAGATTCTTTAGAGTTACAACTTTTGTGTTTAATGGGATTTGAGTCTGTAAAATAAACGAAACAATATTTGCTTAGTAAGTATACAATTAAAAAAAAAATCGGTTGTATCGCCCCAAAACTTTCCCGACAAGTAAAATATATGACCTGCGTAACGAAACAGAATTTTAATAATAATTTTATTATAATTGTATTATTTTCAATAAACTAACGTAACAAACTAACTACTTTATTCAAAAATTAGAAAAAACACATTATCAGAGCTGGGAATCGAACCCAGAACCTTTTGCATGCGAAACGGCTGCTCTATCAATGATGCCAAAAACCCTTTATCAAATTACTTTATTATATTCTATAAGAGTTATAGGTTCCAGCTACCTAACTGATTCTTGAGAATTATGGGGGTAAATATCATAGTAACCTATCGCTGTAAAGCAGATAAAGAATGCTTTAAAATGATATATCACTCGACCTCTACTGATATTTGAAAATTTGGCGGTTCTGTCGAACCCTATCACAGGGCTAAAGCAATTTCAACCAAAACCTAATGCGTTCATACTAGCACTTGGTTAAAGCGTTAAGGCTGGAAATGCTTTTAATCGTCTCAAGGGACTTCAAAATAGTTATATCCGTCTTTATCGTATATTTTTAGCGCGTTCACAATACTTTCCCTGCGCGGGAAAGTAAAAAACAATAAATTAAAAGAAAAAATTGATGAAAACACTTACCTTTACAAGGACATGGAAACTGTTTCCAAATAGTAGCTTGTACAAAAAGAAAATAGAGTTTTGTCATTTTTACGAATAACTTATGTATAATTTACAGAAAAATAATAAAATAATTTCTAATATACCAATTCTGATGTCTTTTCTGAAGAATATAGTTTAGCTATGTTGAAAATTTTACACGAGCTTTCTACAAAAAAAAAATATTGGCTTTTGTATGGAAAAAGTACGGCCAACATTACTAATTGATTGTTTTTCTTAGATTTGTATTTTTTTTAATTGTCAAAAGCCTTCAATTTTCTGTGAACGAGCTACACAGCTACAACCTCAAACATAAATCAAATCAATTAAGAGTTTGTATCAAATGGAATTTTCTTTTATTATTAGAGAAAAGTGAAGTTTGATATGTCTAAAAACAAAAAATGAGGTGACTTGCCTTACCTGTCAAATTTGACATATGTCGTTAAAAATGTCAAAATGTTCCATTATTTATTAAAATTTTAAGAAATTTCATTTGAAAAAAGTTTCTTGCTTTTGCTTTTTCTACAGAGATTTAAAATTTCGTTAATCTAAAAAAAATGTCTGTATATTATCAAAGCAACATTATTTGGTTTTAGATAATCTGACACTATTAGCAAATATGTTTACTACAACTATTCATTTTGTTTCAAATACTGATATTTGTAGTCCAAAGTACGTACTCTTTCATGCAAAGTTTATTTATTTGTAGGAATAACGACATGTTTTTATTGTTCTTAAGTACTCAACTGCTTAAGCAAATATCACTTAAGAAACTAAAATCAAATAATGTTGTACGTAGAAAATAGTATACAGGGTATGGTCAGAATTTTCGAAAATTTCAGAAAAGGAAAAATTAATATAGATAGACTTTAACTCTCGAAAGAAAATGCAAAAGCAAGCAACTTTTAAATTTTTAAATAAAACATGTCAAATTTGACAGGTAAAGCAATTCGCACAAATACTATGGTATACCCAAAGACCTTAATAACACAGGAGACCACATTGTTTACGTTTTCAGGGTTAGCAAACATCGTCCTTCCTCTATTAATCCTAATACAAGCATTGCCAGACTTATAAATGTATCTGAAATATCTTTAAATTTTTGTCACAAAAAATAAAAATTGAGCGATGTAAATAATTATTTGTAACTAGGATCTTAATAAAAAATGTTATTACTATACTTAGGTTATAAATTAGTTCATTTTAAGATTAAATTGTACAAAACGGGATAATTATTTTATTTTAGGAATTATTCTCATAGTAAAATAAAAGCGCACTACGGCAACATCGTTTACAGCTTAACGCTTCTTGTACGACAGAACACGGCGTTATGAATGAAATTATAATTTGCGACGTTGAAGTTAAGAAACCTTCCTGTCATTAGCGTTTTTAATCGTTTTTTGAAGTATTTTCCTTTTTTGCGATATTCTTGTGTGAGTTTTTTTAAACTTGAAATATTTATTGAATAACTATGGTTCGTGGTTGTGTAGTTTGTGGAAAAGAGGATAGTTTATTTCCAGATTTAACTTTTCACAGGTAAGTGTGGTTATGTTTGGAAATTTGTTTGGGTTTGGTGTAAGCAAGTTTACACAGTGGCGGGGTTTGTTTGATATGATAAATTTGTTACATTTTCAATTTTTATTTCTATTAAATTATTAGTAACAAAAGCAAATAGATATTTTCTGAAAATAATGTTGGTTCATTTACGCCCAACAATGTAACCGCTTAGTAATTCAAAGCAGCATTATAGAAGTAAGTGGTAGATCTATATTATTATTATAGCCTTTTGACATTTGACATCAACATCATCCAGGTTTACGCACCAACATGCGATCACCCCGATGAGGAAATAGAAGACTTCTACGAACAAATCACAGATACCCTGAAGCTGGCGAAAAAATCAGAGGTGACTTTTATCATGGGCGATTTTAATGCCAAAGTAGGAAGTACACCACGAGAGGATATTACCGGTAGATACGGATTAGGAAGAGCAAACGATAGAGGAGACCGGCTAGTTCAGTTCTGCAAGGAACATGATTTCGTTGTCTCAAACACCTTTTTTAAACTTCCAAATAGAAGGCTCCAGACGTGGACCTCTAGCGCCCATACCCTGAAAGAATTATTCGCAATTAAATAGACTTACTTATTAAAAAGCGATACAGAAACTGCATAGAGGCTGCAAAAACATAATTAATTTGTATGTGCATAGTAATTATTATTTATTATCATTGTGTATAATTTAATAAATGTAGCTAAAAATAAACTATTGAGAATAATTTGCCTTTTCTATTTCCCGACTTACTATTTGTAATGCATAAAATGATTTTAAAATTAGATGATCTTCTTCAAATTATATATAAAGATATTAATTTAAGTATCGTTTTTTCGATATACGAAATGAAGGTTTTTCAGCTATATCAAGAAATACATACTACAAAGGAAAGTTCAACAGACTTTCTTAGCGAATACCTTATATGTACATATTAATATTTAAATTATTTTACGAAACTCATTCCAATTAAATATCGACTAAATTTCAGTTCTAAAATAAGTTGAATAGCGGTTAAATTCAAATGCGCGCCAAGGAAAGCCCCGCCCCCAATGCTCTGATAGGCTCGGCATGTTGGCTTTTTAATGTATGCTATTAATTATATATTATGTATTATAGTATACATACTTCAAACGCAGCCAGCCATCAGTACGCCACTGGCTGCAGAACGCATACCGGACAGATTACAACGTTGCCAATGAGCAACTTCAAGCCGACAAGGATGTCTTTCTCTCTCTCACACATTACTTGTTTACAAGTAATGTTGGATCGTGTTTGAAAGCACGTTATCAATGAAATATTTTGTCTCCTGTGTTATTAAGGTCTTTGGGTATACCTCATTTTTGGTTTATAAACAAGCAACACTTTTGCTTTGCGGACATGGTATGGTATTTATGTAATAATTGAAACTATCGTAGATTAATTAATCCCTAATATATTTACGTAAATAAATGTCAAATAAAAGACAAATGAAGGATTTTATTTTTGAAAAATAACAAAGTCAAAGCATTAATATTCTGCCTTTTAACAAATTTAAAATCATATCATTCTGAAAAATCATTTTCCTTGCTATGCTACAGGATTTGAATTATTGCTTTCTGTTAACCCATAAAATCATCTGAAGCTATTAGTACAGCCTTCTTTAGACAAGCCATGAATAAGTAAATTTGGCAACGTGGTATACAATACCGGATAAAATGTTAGTTAATAAAATAAAGTGATTTGTTTGGACTCTTTGATTTTTAAAAAAACTAGTAGTGATAAGTGTGTAGAAATTATAATGTTTCTAATAACTGGAATAATATTTAGAATTTTATAATATATAATATTTTTGTTGCGATCCCTCACTGGCCGAATATGTACAGTAGACTGGTTTACTAACAGTATTGCGGTGTTGCCATTATCTCTCTATGGCTTGTCTAGAGAAGGCTTTGGTATAGGATATAAGGTTTGAAAAATAATTAACAAATAGTTTACAGTAGTAGAGTTTACGTTTTTGATCCTAGTTTAACCTCAAATTAGAAGCACTTGACATAAAAGTACCAGATTCAACAATCAATACTAACAAGTCGTCAAATCACGCTTGTAATATGTCAGTTATTATGTATTACAACAAATAACGTATCTCAGATTATCATTTACCTTTTCTGTTCCAAATGGATGAAGATGAGCCCGAATACAACCGGCAATAGCCATCAATTAAATCCGCTAGACTCTCTGCAACATCAATGTCGGGGCAGGTAAAAAACAACACTTCCTGCTTTCCAGCGACACGTAGTTGCAATGTAGCTTTGGTGTGTTCATCGCAATCACTAACTAGGGTTTGTACAGCCTGAATTTCATCGAAATTCGCAATTTTTGTTACTGTAGATGCCTGAACGTTTGTATGTGAGATACCAATATCGGGGCCTACAAAATATTGAGAATACAATACAAAGTCAAATACGATTTCTTGTAAGTTGTTATAGATTCAATTGGACAACACCGGGGTGGAATCCTTTGCTCCACCCCGGACCCATTCGCAATAAAAATTAGCAAGTATCGCTAATGCCTCGGCAAATTGTCCCAAAAATAAAAAAATTCGAACTTTTTCTTTCTTTTTTTTTATTGAATCACCCTGTCTGGACACGTTTTATCAATTATTAGTAGGAGCCATAAACAAACTCCCTTGTAAGCTGGGATATTTTAAATCATACCAATTTAATAACATACCTATTACTAATTCTACTGGCACTGTAAAGCTGCTACCAAAATCGACACGAAACCGTTCCTGATCGAAATTCGTGTGATACCTTAATATATCCAAAAATTTAAACATACATTCCACATCATTCAGATGAGCAAACTTTTTGAATTGCGCTTGTATACTTTTTCTCAACGGTTTCGATTTCATGCGTTCCATTATACTGGCCGGTATGAATTTTTGCATGCCAATTTCACGTTCCAAATATTCGAAATTGGATTTCTTGTCCAATACATTCTGGGGCATGTCTTTGAAATATTTCCGAATCTCCAGACAGCACAATTGCACAGCCACATCTTGGTCGATTTTTTTGTGTAAATCTGTATGGTAATCATTCCGTACCTGCAAAAGGAAATAGAAATTAGATTTTTTGTAAATTCATATTCAATATTCAGCCGAAATAAATAAATAAGAACTAAATAAATAAATAATAAATAAACACGGTGTTCTCGACTACAACTGCGGTAAAATTCAGTTGCTTGGGAAGCAAGAAGAAATCATTCATGGCTCTCGATGTCGAAAATGCCTTTAATTCGGCACCGTGGAGAAAAATTATAGAGGGTCTAAAAGGAGAAATATCTCCACTTATTTAATAAACTTGGTCAAGGACTATCTCAGACATAGGAAAATCAAGCCTAAGCAGGAAGAAGAAGTATACGTTACGTGCGGAATACCACAGAGATCAATGTTGGGCCACCTCCATGGAACATTTTCTACGATCCAGGACAAACATTTGCCGATGATCTGGGCATCTTGGTTGCGGCAGACTGCAAGAACGACCTGCTGTACAAATTCGAGGTTTCCCTAGAAGTGGTGCAAGACTAGATGACACTAAATTGACTTGATTAGCTAAAGAAAAAACAGAGACAATAATTCTAGCAAGACCAAGACAGAGTCAAGAAGTTTCGTTCAGTTTTGAATCCTTTGAAATCCTACCTAAAAGAACAATCAAATATCTGGGATTAACTCTAGATAAAGATTTAAGTTTCGGTCCTAAGCAGTAAAAAAAGATGAGAAAAGAAAAATGGCATTGAACCCAATCTGGGTGGACCTGGATTGATCAAGAAGAGAACACTCCATGGAGTAATGATGTCAATAAATAAATGAAAAAATACCGAAATGTAGCCGAAAGATTCTCTCTTCTTAGAGGTTCCAGCGGGTACCACAGAATTTCTGCTGAGGCACTGCAAGCGATTACAGGAATATCACCGGTGGACCTAATGGTAGAGGAAAACACTCAAAGAGGAGGAGCCATACACTGGAAAGAGCGGAACCCTAGAACGATGGCAAATATGATGGGAAAACTTGAAGCAAAAAGCCCAGTGGACAATGACTCTGATCCCAAAGTTATTACATGGACAAATTGCAAACACAAAGTTATAGAATACTATATAACTCAATTTTTATCAGGAGACGGCTGTTTTGGTCAATATCTGAAAAGGTTTGGCAAACGGGAAGACCACCGATGTGTATACAGCGAAAGATTTGATACGCCATTATTATGCTCGATTCTAAAGAGAAATGGAATGCTAAACCATGACAAGTCCTATTCAATAAATCAATAAACGCTCAAATCTTTCCCGGCGTTTGGAAGAAATAACGAAATAGTGAACTATCGTCCGATATCCATTTTGTTTAACTTCTCGAAGGTCTTTGAGATAGCCATACATGACAAATTATTTAGTCAAATAAAAAATTTAATAATAGTTCAACAACATGGCTTCTATCAGAAGCGCTCAACCGTCACGACCTTATCCGAGTTCCTGCAGTATGTGTATCCGACTATGAGCAGAGGTGAACAGGTTGATGCTATCTACACAGACTTCTCGAAGGCTTTTGACAGGTTGGACCATGGTATTATATTGAGTAAAATGAAGGAACTAGGATTCAGTGTTGCCCGTGTTGAATTCTTCGAGTCTTATGTTACGGGACGTACCTTGTTTGTTGAGTACAATGGCTTTAAATCTAGGGATTTTATAGCTACAAGTGGTGCACCGCAGGGGAGCAACTTGGCTCCACTTATATTTTCGATATACGTCAACGATATCACTGCGAATGAATTTAGTTCCTGTCTCCTGTTTGCTGATGATCTGAAGCTCTTCAGGATAATACGAAATCCCTTGGATTGTGAGCTGCTTCAGACGGAATTGGTGGCGTTGGAGCGTTGGTGTGCAGATAACAGGCTTCCACTTAACACAAAAAAATGCAAACGTATGTCGTTCACCAGGAGTGCTGATGTCGTCCGGTTTGAGTACAGTATTGGCGACGACATTCTTCAGAGATGCAAGGAAGTTAGGGATCTGGGTGTCCTTGTTGACTATGAATTGTCATTCACTCCTCACATTCATAGTATTTGCCAAGAGGCGACTAGAGCACTTGGGTTTATTATAAGGTCAACAAGGGAATTTCAGAATATAGACCCTCTTATAGCCCTTTACCAGTCGTTGGTGCGGTCAAAGTTGGAATACGCGTCTGTCGATTTACCAAGTATATATCAATAAACTTGAGCAGGTTCAGCGCAAGTTTTTAAAGTAGATTTCGTATAAGATTGATGAACGATATCCAGACAGGGGGGTTGATCATAACGAATTCTTAAACCGTTTTGGTTTTCAATCGTTGCAGTGTCGAAGAGTGTCTGCGTCTCAAATATTTCTTTTTAATTTACAATTTTTACGACCTCTATTATTGTTATAGTGAGAAAATAATGGGTTTTAGGTCTTTTGTAAAAGAAACTAATGTATTTTAAGCCAACGTTTCGACAATCTTTATTGTCATCCTCAGGGCACAACTGAAAAGAACAAAGTTCCCAAGTATAATAAAGAAATGTTACATATAAAAAACAGATACACATATACAATCTCATATCAACTAATATTTCTCTTCTTTTCTTGTTTGTTAAATTGTAATATAGATTTTAGAAAATATAATAGGGTAGAATAACTCGAAAAGTTAAAAACAATTAAAAACATTAAAAAATGAATCAAATAATTCTGATAGCACATAAAATTTTAAAATATGTTATCATAAATAAAAAAAAAAACAAGAAACACAATAATAAGATCAGTATAACAAACGAAACCAAGTCAGAAATTTGTCCTGTTGAAAACCGTATATAATGCATATAAAAAATCCATATAAAAATGTGCAAATAAAATTTATAAAAACTTACATCATTGTTTCTGTTTGTCGGTAAGAATTTTTGATATAAACGAGACACGCACAAACAGAACACATGTATGAGATTGTATATGTGTATCTGTATTTTATATGTAACATTTCTTTATTATACTTCGGAACTTTGTTCTTTTCAGTTGTGCCCTGAGGATGACAATAAAGATTGTCGAAACGTTGGCTTAAAATACATTAGTTTCTTTTACAAAAGACCTAAAACCCATTATTTTCTCACTATTTCTTTTTAAATTAATCAACTCCATGCTGGAATGCTCTCACTTCTTACAGGAAGTGAACCTCAACGTACCACTGGCATATACAAGGAACACAACAACTTATTTAGAGTTCCCCAAGCTCATACGAATTATGAGACGAGGGCTCCCGTAATCAATGCATGCAATCTATGTAATAAGCATAAAATATCTGTTCATACCAATTTTTTTAGTAATAATTTAGTGTCATTTAAACATAGTTTGCAGGCTCATTTAGTTAATTTAAGAATTTGATATTAAGTTTTTACTATAGTTTTAGTGTAGATTAAGTCAATTGTTTATATTATGGAATCAAAGAATTGTCTTGTAATTGGGTGTAACCTGTTAGACAATAAATAAAATAAATAAAGAAATAAATAAAAATAAAAAACTAATATCAGAAATACATAAACTTATAAAAGAAATTATGAAGAACAAAGAGCGGGAAGAAATAGATAGAGAAAGAATCCAAAATCCGAACCCCTAATCATTTTAGAATGGACGGGAGATGTAGGAAATATGTAGGAAAAATCCAAGAATAACTGCCACAAAGAACGGCATAAATACAATAAAATAAATACAGACAGCCTCAAATAAAAAAAGCACTTATTCCTGCTGATTTTCTTCCACGCATGGCATTCTGTCAAGAGCTTTTGCACAAAATTGTTCTGGACTAGTCTTAACGAAATAACAAGCTCCAAACAATATAATTGCGTAATAATATAACAACCAGCAATTATTACAAAACTAAAACAAAAATAGGTACTACGATATTCAACTTTAAGAATTTTTCATTGCAACTTAATGTAATACAAGTATGTGTAAAAAGTATAACAATTCGAATAACTATTCCAATACATTTATATAATTACCATAGCCGAAGAAATAATAATAATTAGAGAATGTAAAATCGACCAACAGTTACAAATTATGAATTTTAAAAGACAAATAAATATGTTCCAACATCAAGGCCAAATAGAAACTCAACAAGGAAGAAAATGATAGGAATTTTTACAGAACATAAATAAAAATTGTTTTTTTATTATTTAATATTTTATACTATGCACTTGTAGACCATAAATATTTTTGAATGATTAAATAATTCATTTGTTAATAGAAAATGCCACTACATTTATTATCGGAGAAATACCTACCGTTTATGTATTTTATTTTTCTTACCATTTACCGTATTTATAATGACTGATCAAAATTCATGTTTTTTTTTTCAACTGAAGTACAGTAATGGTCAAAAATCATAATCTAACTTTTTAACAGGGTTGATAAAGATCATGATTTGAATTTCTATAGCACTGGATGCACTACAACAAAAAGGTGCATTTTTATCTCAAGCATTTTACATATGGAAAAAGTGACAGCCTATTTTTGACAATTTTGAAGAAAGAAAAGAAAAATTCTTAAAATTATCATCAAAAATAAATGATTTAGAGGTTAAATTTATCATTTAACACTCAATCAAATTTAATAAAGAAACGTGTTTATAAAATATTCAATTTTGACGAATATTTGAAATTTTAAAGAAATTATTATTTTTTCAAAATTAGTAACTATAACAAGAGTAAAAAAAACACAATATTTTAGTATTTTAAAGGAGACTACTAGTTTGAAATAAAAATTAATATAAAAAATAATCTTGGTAGAACCTCGTATATATTAGTAAATTATTTATAATTAAATGTTTCCCGTTTTTTCTAAATAATTATTAAAATAATGTACAAAAAAAAAGTGGCATGATTAGATAACACATTTGCTATGTGCATTTAATTCTATAATTTATTTTATTTTTATTTCTTACTAATGCCATATTAATTTGTCTGTACGCAAAGTCGCGTCGCATTGGCAGGAGGCAATTACAATTTAATGATGATACTATAAAGTGCACGAGTAACATACAAGTTATTTGTAACTGTTTTAAATTAGGTACAGATAGAATGCAAAATTGCCTTCGGTAATTGGTAGTCGTAGTATTTTATTAGATTAGAGTCTACACCTTTTCCAGTTGTTATTCAGAAAATTTCAATTGCAATTCAGAGATATCCAATGTAATTCAGAAAACCCCAATTGTAATTCAGATTTTTCAAATGTAAATCAGAAAGTTTCAATTGTAATTCAGATTTTTAAATGTATTTCAGAAAACCCCAATTGTAATTCAGATTTTTCAAATGTAAATCAGAAAGTTTCAATTGTAATTCAGATTTTTCAAATGTAATTCAGAAAACCCCAATTGTAATTCAGATTTTTCAAATGTAATTCAGAAAGTTTCAATTGTTATTCAGATTTTTCAAACGTAATTCAGAAAACCCGAATTGTAATTCAGATTTTTCAAATGTAATTCAGAAACCCCAATTGTAATTAAGATTTATCTAATGTAATTCAGAAAGTTTCAATTGTAATTCAGATTTTTCAAATGTAATTCAGAAAACCTCAATTGTAATTCAGATTTATTTAATGTAATTCAGAAAGTTTCAATTGTAAATCAGATTTTTCAAATTTAATTCAGAAAACCCCAATTGTAATTCAGATTTTTCAAATGTAATTCAGAAAGTTTCAATTGTTATTCAGATTTTTCAAATGTAGTTCAAAAAACCCCAATTGTAATTCAGATTTTACAAATGTAAATCAGAAACTTTCAATTGTAATTCAGATTTTTCAAATGTAATTCAAAAAACCCCAATTATTTTAAATCAGATTTTTCAAATATAATTCAAAAAGTTTCAATTGTAATTCAGATTTTTCAAATGTAATTCAGAAAACCCCAATTGTAATTCAGATTTCTGAAATGTAATTCAGAAAATTTCAATTGTAATTCAGATTTTTCAAACGTAATTCAGAAAACCCCAATTGTAATTCAGATTTTTCAAATGTAATTCAGAAAGTTTCAATTGTTATTCAGATTTTCAAATGTAGTTCAAAAAACCCCAATTGTGATTCAGATTTTACAATTGTAAATCAGAAACTTTCAATTGTAATTCAGATTTTTCAAATGTAATTCAAAAAACCCCAATTATTGTAAATCAGATTTTTCAAATATAATTCAAAAAGTTTCAATTGCTAATTTTAATTCAGAGATATCCAATGTAATTCAGAAAACCCCAATTGTAATTCAGATTTTTCAAATGTAATTCAGAAAACCCCAATTGTAATTAAGATTTATCTAATGTAATTCAGAAAGTTTCAATTGTAATTCAGATTTTTCAAATGTAATTCAGAAAACCTCAATTGTAATTCAGATTTATTTAATGTAATTTAGAAAGTTTCAATTGTAATTCAATTTTTCAAATGTAAATCAGAAAACCCCAATTATTGTAAATCAGATTTTTCAAATGTAATTCAAAAAGTTTCAATTGTTAATAAGATTTTTCAAATGTAATTCAGAAAGTTTCAAATGCAGGTGCTGGTGTCGTATGTATGGAACAAAGAAGGGGATCTCTTACATCTGCTTTGGCATGAGCCTGAACTTATTTAGGCGATGGCGGCATATGGGAAACCAACTGGAGGATTTGGTGGTTGTGTGCTCACCGTGTAAAAATAATACAAAACAGAAAACGCCAACAGGAAGCCATTATCAATGTCATCAACGTTTCGGACGGTGGTCTCTACCAGTCTACTGTATAATCAAATGAATGTCGCTGATATTAAGGTACTTACTTGGTCGTAATAATAATGAAAAGTCACTTTGTCTTTCTCATGTAACTCCTTCAGACTAGTTGGTATGTATCTCACTCTTAAATCGTACCGCCATTCAGAATTTGGATGCTTCTTTAAATATTTTTCTTGTACTTGTTGCATAGTTATGTCTTGGTGTAACCAATGGACCTGAAATATAGAAAAAAGATTAACAATATCAGATACACTATCGATACTAATTAAATTTTATGTACTTTCGGGCCCCTAAGAGTAGTCCGTGGTTTTTTTACAAATAGTCTCCTTTTAGCTGGATACATTTAATCCAACGTGCTTCTAATTTTTTTATTCCTTCTAAATCATAAGATTCCTCAAGGCTCTTAAAATAAGCGTTTGTTTTAACGAAGACCTTTTTATTCGACCCGAATCTCATACCAACCAGATTGGAGACAGGAAGTAGTCGGAGGGGGCTAAATCTGGAGAATATGGTGGATGAGGTACCAATTCGTAGCCCAATTGATGAATTTTTGCTATGGGGACTACACACGTGCATTGTCCTGATGAAACAAAACTTTTTTCTTCAGTACATGTTACGTTTCTGCTTCAAAACTCTGTCAAACCTGTCTAACAGCTGTGAATAATATTCGCCAGTGAACGTTTAACTCTTTTCCAGGTAATCGATATGAATGACACCATTCAAATCCCAAAAAACTGTGTCCATGACTTTGTTGGACGCAGAAACGGCACAACAACTCGTTTGGATTGCAGCTAAGCATCTCCAAACACCTCTTTGAAGTGATCAAACGGATGTTGTGTTGTGATGCACCCGCACAATTGAGATGCTTACAGCCTCAGCCAACTCACACACTTTCAATCGATCGTCCAATATTCGATGGATTTTATCGACGATTTCTTTTGGGCAGTCACAACGGAACTCTGTAAACCACTTTTTAACCATTGAAATTGACGGTGAAGAGTCCCATAATATATATCATGCCTCTCCTTGACTTCGGTAATCGTTTTTTTGCGCAAAAATTCATGCTTAATCAGTACACGAAATTAACTTCCATTTTTGTGGAAATTACGAGGGTGCTTGCTTTCAGTGGCTGTCAAACATAACAACGCAATTTGATCAAAATTTTGCAGCTAGATGGGAGCAGTGTTGCCATTAAGGTGTGCTCAAACAAATAGCAGCGTTCAAGTTTGGTATCGCTGCATGCACTATTTTCCCGCGTATCGCGTGCGTTTTGTTTACCTAACCTAGAAATATTGTTGGTACGTCAAAAATCGTGGTGTTTAAAAACACTAACGAAGAAATTAACTGAGAAAATAAGTAATATTGTCCAGAATATAAAATCCTTTACGACCTTTCGCATCCGGATTACAAAAATGTACGGTCTGATGAAGAATTGTTTAGCATAATTATTATCATATATTAATTATAAAAACAAAAAAACTTCTTATAAACAAAAGTTATAATATCAAAAAATGCCTCTTCTCGCCCCACTTTGGTGTAAATTTCCCACACTCCAACATGTCGTTCCCGTATTTATGTCTTACTTATTGAGTTAAATAAAATATTCAGTCAGAATAAAATTTTTTAAATTGATAGTTATTTAACTTTGCTTAATCTTCCTGTTTTAATTTTTACTTTTAACAACAAAGTGAATAAAATAATGACAGACAATTTATCAAGTCTAACATATACAATTAAAATAAAACGTAGGAATTAATGTTAAAATGATCTCAGCATAACTTTTACAAAGTACTAAATAACAATAACTAGTCATGATTTCTGATAATTATTTACCTATCCTTCAAAAGTCTTGTCTTGTAATAAACTACAGCAATATTGCATATAAGAAAAAGTAATTGCAAAATTTACTCAGTGCACATTAAACTTTGATTTCTTCTATTATTTTACATCCTCCATCCAAGTAACTACGAGGGCATTTCTTAATTCTCTCTCCTATATTCCATAACTGGATTATCTACGAGAGACCTAGTATTCATTAATATTAATTTGTACGACAGAGATAATAAGAAATTTATTAATTAATATTATCATGTCCTTCACTATAAATTTTACTCTGTCTTCTGGTATTCATTAATTAGAGAAAATTCAAAGAATACCGCAAAAATTAGATTTGATATTCTATGTCAATTTAATTTATTACGTGCTCAGAAAATGCAAAACTAAGAGAAATTAAGTCCAGAATGAAATTGAACTAATTAAAATAAACACACATTCTAATTCTAAAAAAATCGGTTGTCACACAAAAACCTTGCCGAAGGTTTTTATTTATATTTTATTACAAAACTTTTTCTAAACAAAAAACAATATCAATTTTTTACTTTCGTCAAATTACTTGAATAACGACGTTTCGTTACTAATTAGTGACTTCTTCGGGTTTGAACACAATTTTTTTCACACAAAACAAATGCCAACATAATCACATCAAAAATAACAAACAATTTTAATGATTTGTTGGAAATTTGTTTCATACTACCATACTTTCACCAGACGGGCCGTTTTGTTGATCCACAATTTATCAGTGTGGATCAACGAAACGTTCCCCGGTGCGTTATGTCTGGAAGCATCTAATCGCGAGCGGCAATACATTCGTTGGAAATGCGTAATTTATATTACAAATCGTCGAATTCAACAAGTTTTGACTAATAAACAAATTATCGTGCCCCTCATCTTGAACAAAGTTGTCCAAAAAGAAAAATTGAAACACTGAGAGATATGACCATGTTTACAGACGGGTCGAATCAATATATACTCAGACGGTCAGAGGGCTTTAAAGAACCGACACAACTACATTATTGTGGGAATGCCAAATAGAACTTAGGGCCTTGGCGGACAATAACAACGTTAATCTGATACTGATTCCCGGACATTCAGAGGAATGTAGAGCAATTAGTGAGCGGATTGGCTAGCTAGACCGGCCTCTACGGCCCATATGCTCGCCCGGAACCGGCACTAGGCTTGTTGAAAAGTATGGCGCGGGAACTCCTCAAAAGCTGTACTAAAATAGCGCACCAAATGTGGTAACTAATCCAAAATTGAACCCTGACACGGCACTGCGAGCTGAGAAAAGTCCTAAATAAAATGGAAAATAAGGGGGAACTGCAATGTAGATTGTGGAAAGCGATAGTTGAGACAGCTTAGCATTGTTAAGTTAAGAATACTATTTAGTAATTTCTGCAGGTTCTGTTGACTCAAATGACGTGTTAAAGGCATTAAAAGAATTAAAACCAAAACTGACGTCTGGTTTGGACAATGTGCCAGCATTTTTACTAAAGGATTGTGCTCATGTATTTACTGAGCCTTTAGTTATTTTATACAACAAATCCTTGGAATCCTGCACTTTTCCCCGGGCATGGAAATCTGCACAGATATGCCCGGTACATAAGTCGGGTGACACCAGTAAAGTAGTCAATTACAGGCCTATATCAATATTGTCCAACTTTTCGAAGGTTTTTGAGAGAATACTCCATGAGAAAATATTTGAACAAATTAAAAACTGTATAGTCACACAACAGCATGGATTTTTTAGAAAACGGTCAACGATATCGAATCTTGCAGAATTTTTCCAAACTGTTTACCCCATTGTAGGACAAGGACTACAAGTTGACACAATCTATACAGATTTCACGAAGGCCTTTGACAAGCTGGATCACACGATTGTTCTGCAAAAGATGAACAACATTGGCTTTCACACAGATTTGTTGCGCTTTTTCAGATCCTACCTATGTGAGCGTAGGCCCCTTGTAGAGTATAATGGATTCAGGTCTGTGGAATTTTCGACAACCAGTGGCGCGCCGCAGGGGAGTAACTTGGCTTCTTTAATTTTCTCCATATTTGTTAATGATATGGGGTTGAGTTTGACTAGCAAATTTTTGTTATTTGCAGATGATTTTAAGTTGTATCGGGTAATACGTCATGAATCTGACTGTCTGCAATTACAGGAAGACTTAGCGGAACTGCAGAATTGGTGTCTGATCAACAAATTGCCTCTTAACGTTAACAAGTGCAGAGTGATGACTTTTTCTAAGCGACAGTTCCCTGTTCGTTTTGAATATATGCTCGCGGGTGCTGCTCTGGAATTGGCACACGAAACTAGAGATCTTGGTGTATTGGTTGACAGTACGTTATCTTTTGATCAGCACATAGAGGAATTAACACAGAGTGCACTTCGTTCTTTGGGTTTTCTCCTAAGAACCACATCTAAATTTCGGAACATCAATTGTCTAAAGTCACTGTATTTCTCTTTGGTTAGATCTAAGTTAGAATATGCCTCGATTATATGGTCACCAATTTATCAGGTCCACGCGAATAGAATCGAACGTGTCCAAAGAAAATTCTTAAAATATCTATTTTTCAAGGATTGGGGCTACTTTCCGATACGGGGGTATGATCATACTATGTTGTTGCAGAATTATGAATTCCAATCACTCTCACAGCGTAGGATATTCGCGTATCAGTTGTTTATCTTCAAAATAATCAATTCTTTTATTGACAGTCCTCAACTACTGAGCCAGGTAAATTTCCGTGTCTCCCAATACAACTCGTGCCTCCTCAACATATTTAATGTTCCACATCACCGAACAAATTATGAGACTAGAGCTCCAGTGTCAAGAGCTTGCACATTGACCAACAAATACAACTTCCATAGGGAACTAGATTTTTTCAGTAATAATGTTCCTCAGTTTGTGGCCAACCTGCATAGATGTATGGCCAATCTCAATACCACATAAGTTGTGTATGTTGATCCTAATTTATTGAAGGTATTCTGGTGTTAGAATAGGTTTAGTTTTAGTTAGTAGTGTATAATTTATTGTATAAGTGCTGAGTAATTTAGATTTGTATTATTTGGTATCATTTGTTAATTGTCTTGTAATTGGGCGTAAGCCTGTTAGGCAATAAAGGATTATTATTATTATTATTAACAGAGGCCATTACAATGATGTTTGTTTGTTTATTATTGTTAAACATTATGTAATTCTAGAGTTTTATATTTCGTTTTGGTTTTTCGTTTCCGCTAAGTAGTGTTATTATTTGAACAATCTCTTAATAATAAAATAGAAGTAGCTAATATGATTTTTAAAACGAGAAGTGAAAAATCTGTTTTACGAGATATTTTATAGCCATACCCCGTATCCAACAATTATCTTCTCCAACATCGGAATGAATTACGTTTGTCAATAATAAAAGTAATGAAAGAAAACCAAAAATCCAAAGCATGTCGGTGGATTACAATCGTCTTGTATGCCTGTTTGTCTGTCATCTATTAACAATACCGTAATTCCATTTTCTCGTCCTAATAAAGGAGTTAATAATCAACTAACTAAACATACACACAGATAATCGTGCAGAAACTGTTAGAGCAATTTTATGGTTACGAATCAAAATTATTAATAATTTCTATATTCCGTTAATTATTGAGGAAACTATAATCAGTAAACTGTATGTATTACCAAATTAAAAAAATATAACAAAAGTTGTGGATAAATAGCAATTTAAATTTGTTAATTGGCCATAGAATCAGCGTTTATCAATAAACCAAATGCGGTATCTAAACTACTGAAGCAATTAATTTCAAGCCATTAAATTGATTTGGACAATATTGTATTTAGTGAGTAATTTCAATTATAAATAAATAACCAGGAATTAACTGCAACTGATATTTTTAATAGATTCTCTATACAAGCTGTTTCTAAAATAGGTGGTCAAAATTTGTGAGCGAATTAGGGACGTCTAATCATGAAAAAAACCTAAATTGTAATTTTTCGAAAGTCCTTATTTACAAAGATACAGGGTGTTAAAGATGACTGCCTGAGGACGATTTTTTTTTAAATATTTTCGAAACGAGTAAAGACGAATTAATGAAATGAAGCATATTTATTCACCTAGTTAAGTGTCGTAAACTGACATGAAATTGAATACAAAAAAATGACCATATGCGGGTAAACGGGGGGACCCTTCTCTTAATTATAACCTCACTTTTTTTTCTTGTGACCTTTATTCCATTTGTGTCAAAAATGTGATAAATTAAAGTTTTCTACATAAAAAAGTCATACTTGTTTTTTCACGAAAAACTTAAAGGTTAGTAAAAATTAAATAAATCTATTAAATGTTATATATCATCTGAAAGGAAAAAAATGGAATTTAAATAGGTAAAAAAAATCAGGGTCATTCCATTTAAAAAAACCGCAAGCTTGTATCTTTAATAATAGCTGACTACCCTGCGAAATCTTGACACCTGGTTTTGGTTCTTTAAAATGCAGCCAAAAAACCTCCGGTTTCAACAGGGACATTCGAAATATCCGAGAAAATCTGAAAATTGTCATTTTGTGAAATAAATTATAGTTGAAAAAATAAAAGTCCTTAAGTATTTACAATACAATAATATCAATGTCTACTCATAGTCCTAGAACAAAATATCTTTATATAAATGTTCAAATTAGCCAAACATGTTTGGGAACTACAAATTTGGACTTCTCCTTCGTTGGAATACGCCTGTGCGTGAGATTTTTTAACGTGGTAATGCTGCTGTACATCAGCAATCACACGACCCCTGACAGAAATTGAAGTCCGCCCAATGGCATATAGCAGCACTGCCACAATTTAATACAGTAACTTCACCTCGTGTCGGCACCTTTGTTATCTCTGTCTTAAAAGCAATTCGCCGCCGCTTAAAGTTATAGTGTAGTATAGTTATAGTATATATAGTAGCGGGCCAGAATGTGGCTGGGATTGCGACGAGTCGATGCCGTTTTTAGCGTCTACTGACCCTTCTTATCTATAGTTATTATTCGGTGGGACTGCTGCAATGTGTTGCTAGATTGTAAATCTTACATAGAATGATATTAAGTTTTAAACTTATAAACTAAACTACATAAATAGAAGTATATAATAATAATATAGAATAATATTTAGTATACATGTTTAAAGCCATGTTTAAAACTTAATAACAATGTGTTATAATTGTATCTCTGTAAGATTTATTAATGTCACTGAGTATGGAACTGTAGTTCCGAAACATATTTGTCTCGTTTCAACATTTATATAAAGATATTTTGTGGAGCAGACGCCTTTGATTTACAAATAAATCCCGCTCGTCGTCGTAATGGATTACCTCAGAAAAAAAAAATATATAATTAGAACATACCCAAACCCAATCCATTCAAATTCCGAATCCAACTTTTGAAGTCATATGAAAGCTCAAATTCATACAGAATAATTAGCCTGCAGGTGCCGTGATAAACCCTGTTTAAACTTGCTAGGCTTCATTTTAAATAAGTTTATATTTTTGAAGACCAAAGAATTGCAATAACTGCAGGCGTGCCATAAGGAAGCCCTGGACTTAGTCGGAATCTGTGGAGCCTTAAAAAGTTTGAGATCTCTGAAGTAAAATCTCACAACGTGAGAATTTATCTGTTCTAATAAATGGCGGCAACAGTAAGGCGTGGTCGAAACCTCGCGGCGGAAATTGACGATCAACGTTAAATAATCACAACTTTTTAGCTTTAGTTATAAAAGTTTAAAGTGTTTGTAAAGCACGAATAAGTGCTCTTTGTAAAATACAGGAAAAAAAAAGTAAATGAGAAACTAGGAAACACTTTACCTCACTTGATGGTGGCCTAGTTAGACGCATTGCATACACTGCTTTGTAGTCTCTCTCTCCATTTGATAAGCGTTCAGTAACTGTTGAAATAATCCCCTTGATGTCAATGGTATCACCATAGCGAACGACGTTAAATCCACCATTAGGCAAGTGAACCTATAAACAAAATAATATTCAACATACCTCGTTATACCGGGTGTCCCTCTATTATTAAAACCATTGAAAGTTTGTCGATTCATGCATTGTTGCTCATAAATCGAAAACCTGAAGAGCTAGGCGTATAATGTAGTCTGAAAGCTAGTTTTATCAGTTTTTCTAATCCGTAATATATTATTATACAGGGAGTTCCACTTGAAAAATATAAGTTTTCTAGGATTTTTGATAGTTAACGAAAAACATCTAAGTTCTGGACCACCCCGTATACTAAGATGTGACCAAAAGATCAAATGGTTAGCCCCAAATTTTAGTTAAAAAATGTTTTTTAGGGAGGAGATTAAAATTAATTTTTTCACAGTAAACGGCTACAGATACGCATAGGGAAGTAGGTATTAGGAAAATTTCGAAAATTGAAAAATATATAACGTTAGTAAAATTACAAAAAGCTATTTCATCATTATATTTATAATTTTATGTTGTATTTAGGTGAAATGCATTAATTTCATTACCTGAAAAAAATTTATTGAAATGTTTTCTGTTAAAATCAATCAGGTATTTTTTAATTTTATGTTAAAACTGTTAAATCATTAAAATATTTTGGATTACTTGAGCCTTATTATACCTTTTCTTCTTATTAATCATTAAATTAAATTTTATGTTCAATAAAAAATAATAACCTCTCTTAATGTCATATTTTGGAAATGTGAAATTTGAAAACAAAGTCACGGTTGGTATGGTTAACGGCAGCGAAATTTGTTTTCAAACCGCGAAATACTCACTTCGCGTGCGGTTGCCTGAAAAGAATATTTTTTTACCTTAACGGTGGATTTATCAGCAGCTGGACTACTTTGTGGTGATTTTTTTGGACTTTCCATACTGGGTCTGCTGGTCGGGACACACCGAACAGGTGAGCCCTGGGTTACGGGGGGTGCAGGTGATACATCACTGAAAACAAAAACAAAAAAAATTAATCTAATGATCATGAAAATCAACAACACATCGTCACAGAATTGAACAAATGTAATATTTCCCCGCCTTTAAACCCATTTATAGACCAAGGTCGATAATTTTTACCAAAAAGTGAAAAAATATTATAGTAGGATGATACCCATTGGAAAAGGTAGAGAATATAACAAAAATGAAAGGAAAAATAAATTACGGGCGATCTGAGGTCGGGAAGGGGGAGGGGGTGAGTTTTTAAGGGTAAAAAACGGTTAATCTCGATTTCCGGTAAAACTGCAAGTCCTATGAAAAAAAGTTAAATGCCAAAGTTGTAGGTAATAAAAAGATCGACACTTTTTTCACATAACCTCAAAATTTATGTGAAAAATTCGAATAACGGAGTTTTTGGTTTTTTATTTTTATCTTTTGCAAAAAAATTTCTTTTTTCACGAAATTTGGTGAAAACTTACCTTTGTACGTCCCAAACATACAGTAATTTTTTTTATTTAAAATATTCATTTTTTCACCTTATTTTGACTTAATATCGAAAAAGCACCCTAATTTTCAATCGAAAATTCTCACGTCAAAATATCTGCTTTTTTAAAAAAGTTGGTATGTTTTTTTGTGCGTTGAAATCTCTACTTTCTGATGGTATAAAAAAAATACACTACTATGGTAAATGTTCTCAGAAAATGCAAATAATGATCTAATAGTTTCAAATATGAATCCTTAAAAAATATCGATGCATTTCTGCATTGTTTTTCTGGTTGCAATATAACATCTGGAAAAGGAAAGAAAAGTATCGTCAACTATTTATTAGCCGATAAAAATGTGTCAAATTTGGCCAATATTTTTTATAAAAAAGATGCGAACAAAGAAGACATAAAAAATTGGATTACAATTTAATAAAATCTATTAATAAATGTAAAAATGATATAACATTGAACCAATTAAGATTTCAAAAATATCAATTGGCAAGAATTAAATCTTCTTTCATATTCGCCAATCTCCCACCCACAGAACGTGCAGCAGAACAACATTGTTATAGGGCATATTATCAGCTTCAGACTTGCCTGGGTAACGAACTGACAGCAACAGATTGGGGCTGGAAGCAACATCAACGCGCCGAAAACATGGTTTAAAATTCACAAATGTATGCTCAAATTGTCATGGTTCTGAAGCATGCTGCAATGTGGAAGAAAAAACCTACGAGGAAGTTGATGATTCAGATGAAATTGTGGATGAAGAACCAATGCAGATCGGAAATAATCTTGGAGACGAAGACGGTGATGGTCTTGAAGATTTCGAAGATCCACTAGAATTGGGAAGGTTTGTCGAATCTAACGATGAAGAAATGCCATCAAAGAGACAAAAACTAATGGAGAAATAATTAGAAAAAAAAAATCGGAAACGAGTTTTTTTCATTATTTGCATTTTCTGCGAACATTTACCATAGTAGTTTCTATACCATCAGAAAGTAGAGATTTCAACCAACAAAAAACACACCAACTTTTGTAAAAAAGTAGATATTTTGACGTGAGAATTTTCGATTGAAAAATAGGGTGCTTTTTGGATATTAAGTCAAAATAAGGTGAAATAATGAATATTTTAAATTAAAAAAACCTTTGTATGTTTGGGACATACAAAGGTGAGTTTTCACCGAATTTCGTGAAAAAATAAATTTTTTTGCAAAAGATAAAAATAAAAAACCAAAAACTCGGTTATTCGAATTTTTTACATAAATTTTGAGGTTATGTGAAAAAAGTGTCAATGCAAAATCTTTTTATTACCTACAACTTTGTCATTCAACTTTTTTTCATAGGACTTGCAGTTTTACCGGAAATCGAGATTAACCGTTTTTTACCCTTAAAAACTCACCCCCTCCCCCTTCCCGACCTCAGATCGCCCGTAATTTATTTTTCCTTTCATTTTTGTTATATTCTCTACCTTTTCCAATGGGTTTCATGTTACTATAATTTTTTTTGGTCTCAAAAATTATCGCTCTTCTCTTATGCCCAGCGGTAAAAATAATTTTTTCGCCTGCCTGCACTTAAACAGAGTTTTACCGCCCGCATATGCGGGCGGTAAATGACCAGTTAGCGCCCGCTCTTTTTATTTTTTTTTCATAGATGGCGCTACTGTTAGATTTCCAATAATAACGTTAACATCAGTAGTTTTCACTCACTTAACTTAATGTGCATTCCATCTAGAGAATAAGTTGACAATTAATTGCGAAAGTTTACTTACGTAGTCGTCTGCCATTCCGCTAAACTCATTTAATTATTTAAAATTGTCCATTATTAATTAGTAGTCACTTTTTAATTATTATTGTAGTACCGAAATATACCTAAGATTCTAAAATCAAATTTCTATAGCGTACACGCTCAGATAATAATTTGACAGTTTCTTTCTACATTTAAAATACTCAGACTAACATGTGAGCCTGTCACATAAGTTTATCTGATCTGAGTTTGTCAAAGGATAACGCCTATTATCATGTACGTCAAAAAATACTCCCATTAATTACTGTCAAAAACTGTCAGTTCATAACAGTAATAATTAATTATTAAAATAAAGTTATTTTGGTTTAATATTGAAGTATGAAGAGGCGGGCGAAAAACATTTGTAAGCACCACTGGCGGTAAAGCCGCTGCAGCCCTTCGCTGTATAGCTGCCCTCGCTCGCTTCGCTCACTCGTGCGTCTATACAGCGGCGGGCTGCAACGAATGCTTTACCGCCCTTTATACTTAATATACTATAATGATTCTGCTCCAAGAACAACATTCCGAAACTAAAAAAAAAATATTTTCAGTATCTGCCAATATAGCAGACCCATTATTATAATTCCATTATTTGTTAGTACCTAATTGATATTAATACCTTTCCCTTGTTTAAAGATACTACACAACATAACAATTGCTATTTTATTTCCTCAGATTCGTTTATTATTGTTATTACTACAATACAAGGAAATGCAATAGTATTATTGCCATTAGTTATTATTCCTTTTCTGTTGGAAGTAGGTGTAACTTTAATTGCTTGTGAATGTTAATATGATAAATATTTTCATATGGAGTAACTCACAGTTCCATGAACTTTATGCTAAATGCAATAAATATTAAAAATCATCTTAATTTAAACTAATTCCCGCAGAGGGAAATGTAACAATTAATAGGCTAAAAGATCATTTACATATTATAAATATAAATCTGAAGTTCAAATCAATATAAAGTAAAATGAAAATCATTATAAAAATATCTATATCGAAGGTTAAATGCAAAATACTAAGCGTTGTCCCTAATAACGTCCGTAGAATTACGAGTATGTACAGGGTAGGCCAATTTGGACAGTTTTAAATGGGAACACCCCCGATCTAAAGCGTTTTTGGCCACTATTTGCCGCATTTATATATTCGATATTATATAATATAATATATGTGCTCGTATTAATTCGCATTGCAGATGTGTACCGAGTCTAGCCTAGCGGGTAGCGTGTGGGTTTTGTAATAGCAATGTTGTGGGTTCGACCCCTGCTCTCGAAATTTTTTATTTATAATTTTTGAACAGAGTAGGTATTATTTTTTTATCGTAGTCTTTTTCGTTAAATAAATCTTCAGATAAAAAATACTAAATGGAGTTCCTGAAACATAATATTCCAGGCATTGGAAAAGAAACATACTTACTCAAAAACATTAATTTTCAAAACTAAAAGATTTACTGTCAAGTTCATTTCTCTTTTGTTGGCACAGAAACAGAAAATGTAACACAAATAATAAAGTGTGCCTTTAAACATCTATTTATAAAAATGTATTTATGTTACGTTGAAGTAAACTAATTTTTACGTGTAACGAACGGTTTTGCAGGAATTTGCTTCTAAACAAACATCTGCAAGTACCTGAGATACTGTGTAACATTACATTCATACCTCATTTAAAAAAAAAGTTAATCTACCTTCAAATGTGTAGATTCTTAACCCTTAACTTGCAGGCTTTTGTTTAGAAGCAAAACTGTTCACTTTAGACCCAGTTTTTTAAGCAAAAAATGAACAGGGAATTTCAAAAATATATTTATTCCAGTGGCGTAAACAGTAAGGGGAAAAAAAGTGTCACTAACCCCGATAGTTCAAGTCAAAATATTTGCCAAGGCTTTCGACAGGTTGGATCATGGGGTGCTAATTCGGAAGCTGGACAGCTATGGGTTTGTCAATAACCTGAAATCGTTGTTTATTTCATATCTTCGAAACAGACTACAGTATGTAGTTTATAATGGCTACAATTCCAAAAAATATAAAGCATCCTCTGGTGTGCCTCAGGGTTCAAACTTGGGTCCCCTGCTTTTCTTGATCTTCATTAACGATCTTAACGAGTGTCTGCAAGTTAACAGGTTGTTTTTCGCTGACGATGTCAAGCTGTTCGCCACTATCGTGTCGTACGAGGACTGCATATGTCTTCAGAGTTAGCTTGAGGCGATGGAGAGTTGGTGTAACAATAACAAGCTATATCTAAATGCTAAGAAGTGTAAATGCATGTCTTATTCGAGAAGGAAAACTGCGTTTAATTTTCAGTATCGACTTGGACAAACTGTTCTCGAGAGATGTGTAACTTGTACCGATTTGGGTGTTACGTTTGGCTCGAGATTGTCTTTCGTTCCTCATATTAACTTAAAGGCGAATGAAGCGATTAGGGCTTATGGTTTCATTGTTAGAAATTGCACAGGCTTTACAAATATTAACGCATTGAAAACATTGTATTTCTCTTACGTTCGTTCGGAACTAGAGTATTGTTCAATCATCTGGTATCCTATTTATGAGGTACATAAGTACGCCATTGAAAAAATTCAAAGGAAATTCCTTAAATATCTCGTATATAAATCTGATGGCGGTTATCCAGAAAGAGGGGTGGATAGTTCGATGCTCTGAAATAGATTTAACGTCAGTAGCTTGGAGTTCCGTAGAATCCTTGCTTCTTTGAAATTTTTGTACGGTCTTTTAAATGGTAAAATCGATTGCTCTGAGTTGCTGGCTGAGACTGATATAATTGTTCCACGCCTGGGGAGTCGTAACGGATTAATGTTTTACTGCAAACGTCCTGTTACTAATCTATACACGAAATCGCCAGTTTTTGTGATGTGCAATAATTTTAATAAGATCTGTAACGATTGCGACATATTTGATTGTTCGTTGCACGACTTAATGGAAACTGCTCGTAGTTTTTTTAGGGTGTGATGTCATGTAATAGTAATATAATGTAATGAAAGTAAATGCCTACATCTGAATTTAATTTGTTATTTTGTTCAATATTATTCCGTTTAGTTTCTTGATTGTGATTGATTTTGGTTTGTTTGATTTGCTGTAATTTGATTTATTATCTTTATTATTGTTTATTATTTATAATGTTGTATTATATATTGCTCTGTAAAGGGATTTATTCTGTTGGGCAATAAACGCTTATTTATTTATTTAAAATATGACTTTTTTAAAGAACATATCGGTCACTACATTTGAAAAAAAATATTTAAAGACCTTTTTGAAATCTGGCAAATTTTCGAATTTAAATTTGAACCCTTGACTAGGCAACTAAGCCCTTTAAGGGTATATGTATAGCAACATCCTGTATATGTATATACAGGGTGGTCCACCACACATACATGATTTTGACAGCCATCTGTCGGAAGAACAACGTTAAATTAAAAAAGCGCTAAATCCAAATTCAAGTACTTTAGATATTTAAATGAAATTTGGCACGTTTGGATAGATAATTTGATAAATCTTTTAACGCAAAAACTATTATTTTACTTCCAGCAGTGGCGTGCGTACGGACACATCTTCTCACAATTTTAATGAAAAATATGGTTTTTTGTAAAGCAAAAATTATTTCAATTTACAACAAAAAAATACATAATCGTTCATCAAAGCAATTAATTCGATGAACTATGGAACGTTTTCGCACCACGTTTACACTAAATGATAATACACAACCACAGAGACGTCGTACAGTGTGTACAGAAGAAGTCGTTGCTGCTGGAGAGCGTAGCGTAGAGGAAGATCCGATTCAGTATCGCCATCGTGCACAGGAATTGGATATGTCTTCATGCACTTTATGGTAGATTTTGCGGAAAGATCTTAGTTTGCGTGCTTACAAAATCCAACTCGTGCAACAACTGAAGCCACACGATCACCTAGCAAGGCGTAGATTCGGTGAATGGCCCAAAACAAGATTGCCGTTGATCCCGATTTTCATAAGCGAATTTTGTTTAAACAATAAACAAAAACTGCCGTATTTGGAGTGATGGTAATCCTCAAGTGTATGTTGAGACACCGTTACATCCAGAAAAACTGACTGTTTGGTGTGCGTTATGGGCAGGGTTGTGTTGGTCCGTACTTCTTTAAAAACGATGCTGGTCAGAAAGTTACAGTCAATGGTGACCGCTATAGAGCCATAATTACTGACTTTTTCGTTCATCAATTGAGCAACCATGATGTGCAGGAGCTGTGGTTTCAACAAGACGGCGCAACATGTTACACAGCTCGAGCCACAATTGATTTATTGAACGAAACGTTTGGTAACCGCATAGTTTCACGTTTCGGACCCGTGAATTGGCCTCCAAGATCGTGCGATTTAACGCCGCTTGCTTATTTTCTGTGGACCTCCAGATAAGACTACGTCCGAGCCAGCCGTGGCGGTCATATGCCAGAAGATTTTCTATCGAAAAAAGTAAATTTCATGTCAATTTAAAAAGTTCGTCTTGGTTTTATTCCATTTCAAAGTTCAAGCGCTCTATAAAAAACACCCTTTTTATTTTATTTATATTTAAAGAATTTTTAGATTGGCTTTGTAGGAAAAAAAATAATGATAATTATATGTTGCACACTAATAAAAGAAAAATCCTGACGAAGACACAAATTTGTTTGTAGAAACGTCGAGAAAAAAATGATCAATTATCATCCCACTTTGTTTCAATTTATCAAGTTTTCTTGGGTATTGGGACTAAATGAAACTCAGTAATTCTGAATTTTTAAATTCTATTGCAACGTTTCGTGCAATATGTGCACAGCATCACGCTAAAAAACATAAAACCTCAATAAACTAAAAGTTGTATAAATAAAAATAAACATTCAACAAAAGGACGATGACCAAACAGACTAACATAACATTTTAAAAAATTAGATTACAGTGACACAGAGTCTAAGACCTACCATAGAAAATCTGGTTAAATTCCCTAAAAATATTTTTAACATTGTTTGCGAACCTATAACAGCTAAATAAGTGTCATTTACACTAACTTAAGTAAAACATAACAAACTACATAGGTGTTAAATGTTTCAATAAAATTTTAAAAATACAAAAGTTTCAAAACATTTCTATCAAAAAATTGAAACTGGAGCTGAGAACCTTTTTTATAGAGAAATGTTTTTATTCTGTAGATGAGTTTTCAAATTGTACTAATGAATAGTTTTAAGTCCCGAATTATAGCGGGTTATGTATGAATATTATTGTTTTTGTGTTGTATGTAATATTATTGACTATCCCATAATGTGACATGTCATATTGTATATTGTTATCATTCTGAGGAGCAAAGAATAATAATAATAATAATAATAATTTATTTTCCAGTAAACATATTTACAAAAGTGTTCTATTTCTATTATACTTCTAGAAAATAATGAAAAAGAAAAGAAAAAAGAAAGAAGAGAAAAAAGAAGAAAAACCCGCTGAAATCACTTAAGATTTGTGCGCCGGCTTAGTCCTCCCATTTGCCCACCTCAATCCTCCCAACTTCTCCATGCACATATATACCAATTTAATTTTCAATTATATTGAATTTACAATTTAAATTATACTAATACTACTAATAATAACCCCCAATCGTAGTTATTAGAGAATCCATACATTTATGTTAGTATTTATTACCTAGTTAATTTGTATTTAAAATTAGAAACAAAATGCCTTCCCTAAAGAAGCAAAAGTACAAAGACCAAAAACACTATATATTTCCTAAAATTATATCCTAATACTATTAAGGCGATCTTTGTGCCATACTTTGTCAAATCATATTTACAAGGGTAAAAAATAATTTACGCGAGGTAGCTGTAATCCATTTTTTTAAACTATGTTTAAATAATTTTTCCTGTGATATGTCCCTTATATCTTTAGGAATTTTTCTATATATATACGGTGCAAGGAAACCAAAATACCACTGTCCAAGCCTTTTTTCGGCCCTAATCGTTCTCGTTTTCATTTCTAATTTATTTCTTGTATCGTATCTGTGCTCTATGCTATTTAATAAGTGCTTTTGTTTATGTTGAATAATGAGAATCTTAAAGCAGTATAACTGACTAATATCAAGAACTTGACTCTCAATGTAAAGCTGATCGGTTGAATACATATAATCTTTTCCTAACATAATTTTAATAAATAGTTTTTGGATAATCTCCAGATTTTTCAAATGTGCTTGATATGCACCCCCCCAACCTACTATACCATATTCGATATGAGTTTGTATTAAAGAAAAGTATATAGTTTTAATTTTTGGTAGATCGAGAACCTTTTTAATTTGCCGAAATTTATATAGAAGTGCTCTTAGTTTTTTAATTAAGTTTTTAATATGTACGTCCCATCGAAGATATCGGTCTATATGGACGCCAAGGTATTTTATATCATTAACTTCGGATATGATAATTGTTTCATTCTCGTCTTCCTTTATCAGCAGGCGGTTAAAGTTAGGCACTCCACTTTTATTACAACTAAAAGGAATGTATTTTGTTTTTTCAAAGTTTATTGTTAGAGACATCTCGTTAAACCAAGTTTTAATATTTTTTAAATCCTTTTCTGCTGTTTTTTTTATTTCAGTCCATGTTAGGCCGCTATATATTACAACCGTATCATCAGCAAATGACAATATATGTCCTTTAAAATTGTTGTTTACTAAAAGTCCATTTAAGTACATAGAAAAAAGGATTGGTCCTAATACGGTACCCTGTGGTACACCATAAGAATCTGCAACAATTCCATCACTTATTGTATCCTCGATTTGTACATGCTGCCCTCTTTCTGTAAGATAACTTTTAACCAGGTTCAGTGCTAAGCCCCTAAAACCAAGATCCTCTACAGTGCGAAGCAATATCTTATGATTAACTGTATCGAACGCCTTGGCAAGATCTAAAAACACACAATGTACCCTTTTATTTGTATCCATACTACTGTAAATATCATTAACCAGGCGAACAATTGCGTCCTCTGTGGATACACCTTTCTTAAACCCATACTGATTCTTTGAAAGTAATTCAAATTTATTCAAATACTTATGTATTCTATCTTTTATAGTTTTTTCCACAATTTTTGCAATATTTGAGATTAAAGTTATCGGTCTATAATTTATTAATGAAGTTTTATCCCCGTTTTTATATAGCGGTTTAATTACTCCAATTTTCAAAGCACTGGGATATATACCCGACTGAAAGATACAATTTATCAAATGCACAAGTTGCGTTTTTATTTCCTCAGCGATCAATTTAATAGTCTTTGCAGTAATTTTGTCCAAACCTGGACACCTATTCATTTTTAGTTCACCAATATACCCTAACACTTCAGTTTCATCGACAGGTGTAAAAAAGATTGAACTCTGTATAATGTTTCTGTTTATCATTGATAATTGAGGTTTTTTTATTTTACTGGCCAAATTTTTCCCCACCTCTGAAAAATACATATTAAAAGAATTTGCTACTTCAAGTTTGTCCTGCAAAATTTTGTTGTTTTTATTTATTTTTTGGATATTGCATTTCTTTTTTTCTTTTCCCGTGTATCGGTTAACAAAGTCCCATAAAGATTTACTGTCTGTTTTGCTTTGCTCAAATTGATTTTTGAAATAATCTGTTTTAGTTTTGTTTATTAGTTTAGTAAGATCAGCTTTATATTGTTTATATAAATTCAGTTTCTGTAAATTATTTGGGTCAGATAAATGTTGTTTATATAAATTCTGTTTCTTTTCGATTGAAGTTATAAGTCCATTTGTTACCCACGAGCTACGTTTCTTTTTATTTTTTATTTGAATCCTTTTTGAAGCATTATTAGTACTAGTTTGTATTTTTAATATCAGAATATTTGCCTTTTCTTCTATGTTGTGAGTTTCATAAAACTGTTCCCAATTTTCATTTTTTATTAGACCTACCAGCTTTTTTTCATCTAGTACAGTCCTATATGATACACTAGGTTTCACAGTTGACAGTGGTGTTTCCGTAGTTAAAAGGGCTATCACAGGAAAATGATCAGTAATATCTTTATTGACAACATATGACTTTAAAACGTGAGAATGTTTCACATCTTTTATGAATACATGATCTAAACAGGATTTTGAACCCCTTTGTATTCTTGTATAGGTATTTATCAAAGATTTATAACCAAATTCATTTAACAGATCTAGATATCTATAAACATAATCGTGGTTTGATCTAATATCTATGTTAATGTCACCCACAATAATAAATAAAAATAAAAAAAAATAAAAATAGTTGACCTACGCCCATGACTTACTTTCGTTCTTTTAAAATATCTATTTTATAATAAGATTGGTGAGAGAATTCCCACCTCTCATCGACACTGTAGATATTAATTTCATTATATTTTGTTTTATTTTAAATATTTTTAGGGAATTTGACCAGATTTTCTATGGTACGTATTAGACTCTGTGTCACTGTAATCTAATTTTTTAAAATGTTATGTTAGTCTGTTTGGTCATCGTCCTTTTGTTGAATGTTTATTTTTATTTATACAACTTTTAGTTTATTGAGGTTTAATGTTTTTTAGTCTGATGATGTGCACATATTGCACGAAACGTTGCAATATAATTTAAAATTCAGAATTACTGAGTTTCATTTAGTCCCAATACCCAAGAAAACTTGATAAATTAAAAAAAAAAGAAATATGACTTGAAATAAAAAAAAACTTTATTTCACATTTGTTGTTAATATGCGAACCTAAACCCCAATAACGAAATCCAAAAAATATCTAAAGTAGTTTTAAAAATATTAATAAATTTTGAATTTTTTATAAACATTTTGTAACGAAGCATTTTTCGGATATAGTTTATAATCAAACTGATATTATTTTGTGGTTCTCTGTCTGCTATCGAAACTGGACCACTCATTATATACAGGGTGGTCCAACGAAAAGTTTGCACCTAGCTTTTCTCTTTTTTTTGTAGTCGAATGCGAAAATGCTCGGACACGTCGATTTTGCTTTTGAGGGGGACACATTTTAAACATATTTTTCGATCTGCGCCTTTAACCCCCTAGCGGGGGTGAGTAACAACCCTAAAATTTTAAATGGAAAGAGGGGTCTAATGACATATCATTTGAAAGGACACAAAATTGTCTTTGTAATGATACCCTATTTGTCGAATTTTACTAAAACAGTTAATACGAAAACGACTTTAAAGACATTAAGCCGATAATTTTGGTATTAATGAGAAATACAAATAAGTTTTAATTATTACGACTGAAAACAACTACAATCATTTCTAAATTATTTACTTTGAAGAAAAACGGGATTTCAAAAACACTATCTTATTTATCAGAACTAAATTCCTCACTAATCGTTTGCGTTTTTTGTTGAAATAAAAACTGCAGATACGTGTAGGAAAAGAATTTACACCGTTTATTTTAGTCTTTTCATTGATTCAGTTTGGTTGCTTCTCAAGTTATTTTACTTTTACCGTACAAAATGATTTATTCCATTCTAGAACGAGTTGAAATTGTTAAACTTTATTTTCAAAATAATAGTAGTGCTAGACTTACGGCTCGCTTATTTAATGAGAGACATCCCGATAAAAATGTGAATGATGTGTACGTTGGCAAGTTAGTTAAAAAGTTTGTAGATACCGGATCTGTCTGTAATGTAAAACACCAGCCGCAGAAACCGATCAGAAATGAAGCTGTGGAAGTCGCTGTTTTAGGGCATGTTGAAATGGATCATAGTCAAAGTACCCGTCAACTAGCTGAAGCCTCAGGTGTCTCCCGTTCGTCCATAATACGAATTTTAAAAGCGTACAAATTTCATCCGTACAAAATCAAATTAGTACAGGAACTAAATGAGGATGATCCTGATAGAAGGCTGCAATTTTGTGAAGCAATGAGCCAGCGTTTAATTGAAGATCCGCAATTATTATTTAACATTTGTTTTTCCGACGAATGCACATTTTATTTGAATGGAGCTGTAAATAGGCACAATTGCCGTTACTGGGATGACAGTAACCCACATTTATTCCGTGAGGTTCATACCCAGTATCCTCAAAAAATAAACGTCTGGTGTGGCATATTAGGAAATCATATTATAGGACCACTTTTTATTCCTGGAAATTTAACTGGTGAAGTGTACCTAAACATGCTTGAAGACACAATTGATCCTTTAATAACACAAATAATAGAAGATGACCAAAATCATACTGCTGATCGGCTTTATTTCCAGCAAGATGGAGCACCTCCGCACTATGTGGCTCCTGTAAGACAGTTCTTAGATGACCGGTTCCCTGGACGGTGGATTGGAAGGAGGGGCCCAATTGAATGGCCTGCCAGGTCACCGGATTTATCGCCTTTAGACTTTTTTCTTTGGGGGCACTTAAAAAATAAATGTTTTGCCACGAAGCCCGAGTCCATAGAAGATCTTCGCCAACGCATTACAGAAGAGTGCAGAAACATAACACCTGATATGCTACAAAATGTTAGAAATAGATTTGAACAAAATCTGTATTATTGTATGGAATCAAATGGGTCACATTTTCAACATTTGTTAATGTAACGTTTTAATAAATCAATTTAACAGCTTGTTTACTTTTTTTACAAAGCAATGTTAAAACTAACAAACATTGGAATGTACTAACGATTGCAGGTGTTTTCACTCGCAATAATTAAAACTTATTTGTATTTCTCATTAATACCAAAATTATCGGCTTAATGTCTTTAAAGTCGTTTTCGTATTAACTGTTTTAGTAAAATTCGACAAATAGGGTATCATTAGAAAGACAATTTTGTGTCCTTTCAAATGATATGTCATTAGACCCCTCTTTCCATTTAAAATTTTAGGGTTGTTACTCACCCCCGCTAGGGGGTTAAAGGCGCAGATCGAAAAATATGTTTAAAATGTGTCCCCCTCAAAAGCAAAATCGACGTGTCCGAGCATTTTCGCATTCGACTACAAAAAAAAGAGAAAAGCTAGGTGCAAACTTTTCGTTGGACCACCCTGTATAAATAAATACCAATACTATTTTTCTGTTCAAAAATTATAATAATCTATTAATAATACTAACGTTTTGCCAAAATAAAACAATTATAAAATACAACAATGTTACAGTAAAGCGCTCAAAACGGTTAACAACAAAATTTACAACAATGCTAAAGTAATAAGCAAAATAAACATGTCTAATTCACAAAATCTTTGTAAAATATATTTTTGTTTTTGTATTAAAAAACATAGTAGGTATATCCATTTTCCGCGATATACTAATACTTTTCCTTCATTCCCCTTACTATGTTTCATATTTTATAGGTAGGTATCTATTAAAATTTAGCTATAAGAGTACGTATAATATGATTTATTCATGAGATATGTCTTCTGTGTTTCTAAGTATTAATTTTTCTGTCATATTGAAACAATAGCCCGATTACCATTATATACCTACATTATTACAATTCCTCATTTTCAAAATAAAAGAAATAATAAACTTAATTTGCAACACACACCTTCTATAATAATTCATGTTGTTGTAAAATAAATTACAAAATGTCAAAATTTATTATTACATTTTCCATTCAAATGCCCACTATGCTATTATTCTATAGGGTACAGTAGCATTAATTTACTTGTATAGTAGGTATTATTAAATTATACAGATAGAGTGTGAAATGTCAGAAATATTATGGTAGTTTATCATTTATAGTTTTTGCAGCAGATGTGTAATCAAAAGAAGTTCGTAACTACTTTTATTACAAGTGAAGAACAAAGAAGAAAACATTATTAGACTGCGATTGAATACAAAAATTGATCTTTTTTTTAATTTTTATAAAAATATTCCCAGGCGCGTGTAGTTCGTGTATGCATGGATTCCCCTTTAATAATAGTTCTCCCTTTTGCGCGATTGTTGCTTCTGTGTTGGATGGTTAACATTCGCATCTTTTTTTTTAATTTTTTAATAATCTATAATAATTTAATTTCATATTTATTTCATTGATCCTTAATATTAATTTATTATTAATTGTTGAAGTTTTTGTCATTCATTAGCGTTATTCTTTAGCTTCTATTATTTTTGTTAGTGTTTTTCATATTTGTGAATTTCCGTATAATTGGGTGTTACCTGTTGCAAATAAAAGCTTATTATTATTAATAATAAAAAAAATATGACGAACAATTATTGTAAATATTTGAATGCTATTTATTATAGTTGTTTTATGCAAGCGCAAGGTCTATTGGACAGTCTAGAAAGTCATAGGGAAACCTGCAAAAGTAAGACTAATGATATCAGCATCAGTCTTGTTCTTGAAACTCATCATGGGGATTGTCATGTGGAGTCTTTCGTTGTGCGAACTGGAGAAGATAAGAAGAAACAATTGGACAGACAAATAGCCAAAGCCGTTTACGCAACAAATTGCAGTTTTACAGCTATAGAAATAAGGAGGACAGAAATGTTTGAAGAAG
Organism: Apoderus coryli; assembly: GCA_911728435.2. Lineage (NCBI taxonomy): Eukaryota > Metazoa > Arthropoda > Insecta > Coleoptera > Attelabidae > Apoderus > Apoderus coryli. The sequence goes on along the minus strand of OU452199.1, from coordinate 7,891,247 downwards.
AAGTGTTTTAACAAGTTATCAGCTGGACATACTCCAAGAAATACCTCTTAAACTTACTCCCATTCTTTCCAATACAGAGAGCGAATATCATAGTTTTTGTCCAACCCTATTTAGTCTCTCATCATCGCTATTCTGTAGGCAGAAATCAATTTTGACGTGACGACTCTTTCCCTACCCAACCAAGTTCACTAGCCACAGTCTCCCATTAAATCCAGACCGAAAATGGTGCCAAGCTTAGAAGGATAACGAACACGCGTCATGGATCCCTGAATTTACTAAATCTTAATGTTTGCATCTAACGTGTGTTCATTATAAATTGCATTCGTAATTTTGATGCAGTGGTGCAACGGTTAAAATGAAATGAACTAAAGCTGGTAAAACTGCTGAGAAGCATTGGGAAGTCAAAAAGTTTGATTGATGATCTTCAGAAATTGTCTAAAATGCATTAACTTATTGTTGAAATTTCAACATATTTTTTCTACGACTGTCTTTAAATGCCTTTATTATATGTTCAATCATGATTTGAAAATGTAGTACATTGTAATGCTGTTTATCATTTACCCGTGCATAATAATATTTGCTAGGCAACTAGTGGGAAATATTGCGCACGGATAAAATTTCCTGGTAATGACAAAAGTAGCGGGGGGCATGAAATATCAACATATAGTAACGCCGAAAATACAAACACCAAATTGACAGTTTTGGTATTTATAATTAATAATAATTATAATTAAGTATTTCGCTAATTTCAAAACACATAAACAGTGATAGTGAATATAAAATTAAAGAAGTAATCCATTAGATGCAGTGGAGTGTAATATAATTACAATAAAACAAAAATCATCTTTTCCACTATTTAATTAGTTCATAAATTATGAAATGTAAAGAGACATGTTTCGGAGACTCAGCTCCATCATTAGCCTAAAAGGCAACAACACAATATTAAAAAAGGGGTTCTTACATAAATAACGAAAACACAAGTTAATAAACCTTGGTGGTATAAAAATGTTCACTCTGTGAAGGCAGAGCTCCTAACAGACTAAATCAAAGTATACAATTCTTTTTGCTTAAAATATTGAATTTAAAATAACAAAAACACATACAGGTATATATAAATAAAAACATGTAAAAATTGTTGGTCTCGATAAAGTAAAATGAACAGACAAAAAGTAATGGGACAGTACAAGCGCTATTAAAAGTTTAAAAAGTATTGAAAATGTATACAAATAAAGAAGCAAAACCACTTAAACAAAACATAGAAGGAATATAACAATGACAAGATCAAACTCCAAGCCAAACAAAGAGTCTAATAGGTACACAAATCCTCAGGAATGTTTTAAATGTAGAAGAGCCTCGAAAAAAGTGTAAGGTTCGAACTTCAACTGATCGTTCAAACATATAATGTTGTTATCTCCTATAGCCCTGAAAATTTCTAGCATTTCCAAAAGATTTAATTTAATGCCCTTGTTGCAAACATGGATCACCTTCAGACCTAAATCAACATGTCCCTTTGACATTTCATAATTTATGGATTAATTAAATAGTGGAGACGATGATTTTTGTTTTATTGTAATAGTGAATATAGTTTAACACCACCTAGTCAATTTAATACTTCTAATTCATCGTATTTAGGCTTATACGCTAACAAGGGTAAGTTTTGAAAAACAAATATTTTCCTAAAAATTATGTTCAATTTATTTAAAAGCATTAAAACAGTCGTAGAAAAAGTATAGTGTGAAACTCACATGAAATGACCATTTCCTACTCGTATGATTTGAAATATATGTCATTTCATGTTCGTTGCACAATATACTATTGTAGAATAGAACGAAATGGGATTTCTTTATAATAGATTTTCCTTATTTTTTACGATCAGAATAAATTGATTGTTTGATTAATGTCAATGTTTTAATCAGTCAATCATATAACATAAATAGGATAATTTCCTACATACCAATAATAATAGAAACAAAAATGGCTTTATTTCAATTGATTTATAGCATTATACACTTATTATGAATTTTTATTAATACTATTATCATTAGGTATTGTTTAATAACATATATAACACTATGTGGTAAAAAGTAAATAAACAATTACATGCGCTGTGTTATTACTAATAAAATGAATGTGTTTTTGTAGTTCCAACTTTTGCTATTGGCCATTAAACCCAACAATTAATTTGCATTCCAACATTTACAATAAGATTGATTAGGATAACTACATAGTTATAAATAGAGCATGTATGTGAATATACTGTTTAACATTAATTGATCTATAATTAGCCTCATATCTGCGCAATCAGAAATTTATTAACCGAAAAAATAGAAAACCAATAACCATTAGTAAAACAAGGATATTTAAATAAAATAAAATTAATTTAATCGTGCTTGTTCAATAAAACAAAATGTTAAATTCGGGAGTTTGTCTTTCAAACACTGTAATTTTACCAGACGGCCGTTTCGTCGATCCACGACTATGAATAAATTCCTCATATAATATACCGGATGGCTCAATTAAAAGTGTTCGCATCAGATATTCATTAAAGTATTTTTTTTCGGAAAACTCGTTAAATATTTAAGGGGACATTTTTTGAACCTAGATTTAGATCTTATGAGCATCGCCCTAGACCGAGTGACAAGAATATTAAATGGCACTCATTTAAAGGTAATTCGAATCGCTTTACAAAAAATAAAAACTAATGAAAACAAAATAAACCAAATAAAGAAATTAAATTCAGAATAATAATTATTATTGTTTGTCTGATAGGTGCACATTTTGCTCAACGGTTCTGTAAATATGAGAGAGGAACATTTTTAACATCCAGAAAAGTTGATTTTATGGGCTGGAATCGTACTTTTTTTTTCGCCAAATCAATTGACTGTCAAAAAATATTACAAAAATAAGATCAAACCTTTGTGATATCAGTCTTAAAAAATAATACTCAAAAATTAAAAAAAAAAATACGCGTGCAGCACAGCACACGTGATAGAAGTGAATACTTCTTTCACGAGAGAGAGAGAGTGAGAGACGTTAAGCCGCTATATACATAATAGTGTATGGTATAGGATATAATAATAATAATAATAAAACTCTTTATTTTCAACAGGTAACAAGACCAACTTACAGAAAATTCAAATTCATTTCTAGAATAAAATTACAATTTGAAACTTAAATAAAAAACAAAAACGACAAATTCACATTTATACAAATCAGTTAAAAATGCTAAATCTTATCAGTAAACAATTATAATTAAGTACAAGGTTTTAAACAAAAATAATCAACCAAAAAAATTATACATTCATGTGGCTCAAAATACTAGACAGAGAATCCACACCAATATCCGACCCCGCACAATAGTCATTAAAAACGGAGCAGATAAAATATACAGGGCTCTGCAGCAAAACATTGGATCTAGCCATGCTGAGATAAAAGGTGTATTCAGACCTCGACTCAGTTCTAGGAATACGACAGCCAAGAAGAAACGCACAATCGATTTTATTATGCAATAAATTATACAAAAACCTGACGGAAGAGACCATTCGCCGCATCCACAAAGATGTAATGTCAAATGTTGAAAGCAGGACATCGTGATCTGCACCCCTCGCTGGATATACCCCAAACTCCCTAAAATATAAATACTTTCGAATCGCCTCTGCACAGACTCTAATGCACGTGCATAGCACTGATACAAGGGATTCCATACGATCGAACAATACTCAAGTCTAGCTCGCACAAATGAAAAATATAATAATTTAATGGTTGAAATATTTCTAAACTTTTTAGTGTTTCTGATCACAAACCCCAACATACGGGATGCAGATGCGGACAAGTGCTCATAGTGGGGAACAAAGGTTAAAGCTTCATCAAACAATACACCCAAGTCTCGAACCTGCGAAAGTCTTTCAATGGGTACAGCTCCAATAGTGTAATTCCAAATTACAGGGTTTTTCACTCTGTGAAAGCTAACAACGTTACATTTAGAAATGTTCAAATAGAGCTTATTTCGATTGCACCAGTTTTCGACAACTCGCAGTGCGTTTTGGAGTACCACGCAGTCCTCTATGGAGTCAATCTTACAAAATATCTTTAAATCATCAGCATAAGCCAATTTGGGACATTCTATAATTTCAACAAGATCATTAATAAAGATGTTAAACAATAGTATGTAGCATACACCATCTCTGTTTCTCTCATATTAAATGACGTTCCACGAAATTATTAATTTAAAATTTATTTGTGACAGGCGCCTACTTCATTAATAATTTACTTAAATCCCAAAGGTTATCTCGTAGGGAATTTATTAATAATATAAAATGGGCGGTCTATTATGGGGAACCGGGTATAATATTAACCAATGCACTTATTTTTAATTAGGTGTATTCTAGCCCTGCGTTGATATTATTGAAAGTATTGATACCGGACTATTATCGAAATATCGATCGTATCCTAGCTTAGGGTCCACTGTTCTAAATTCAGGCCTGATGATAAGATTTACTAAGAAACAGCCCTTGTAATTCTGCAAATTAAATTACACTCACATTTATATCTGGTGTTGTGGAAGACACCGACATGAATATCTATTGTTATCCACGTGTTTATTTGTATTACTTGCACAATGGCAATCAATCAACGACAGAACCCAGGAAGAATACGACATGCTGCAATATAGTTGAATATGAGAAGCACAACATAATAACAAGAAATAAAAAGAAAAAAAATAACCGCACAGACGGAAGTCAAACTCAGATATTTAGTCAACGATTACATTTGAATTTTCTGCCAATAAATGCTCATGTTTTATTCGTACAACATCAGACATTAATATTATTCTTGTGTTTCATTCTTATTTATTGTTTGACATGGAAAACTAAGATGTTCAGAGAGAATACTGTGTTTTTAACATTTCAATTTTTATGTCGAGGAAATAGACTGCACAAAACGTTGAGTATTGATTCAAAACATTACTGAATTTCTCTAGTAAGAGGTATGCGAATTTATCCTGTGAACTAAATGTAAAAAATTATTCATAGATCTCTATAGTGTATCCAAAGTCAATGTAAAATACATAGATTTAACGATTCTACCGGGGCTATCCGTTCCCATGCCTCTTTACATTATAAAATGGCATCGAATGCAGCGTTTTTTGACACATTTCTCCCTCGTGTATAAGACGTATAATAAATCATGCCTACCAAAGGATACCGACAGTAATAAAAATAACTACAGTGACTGGAAAAATTATTGGGTTAATGATTAATCGAAAAATAAACTTACAATTTCGTATTATTATATTATTTCCAAATATTTCTAACTGCTTATATTTTATTTTGTTTTGTTAAGTAAACAAAGCAAAACTGGAGAAGTTTTAACATGAAAACTTCGTTCGCGTAGTTTTTGCAAGGTTGCCTTTGTCACTGAAACTTGTATTAACGTGAAAATTTCGTTCGAACGCGCCTGCGTAAGTTTGCGGCTTTATCGAAACTTGTAATAACTGGCAGAAAACGCCCGGCTGTGAAATATTAGTATGTAGTAGAGATTAATTAACCCATTTAACGCCCAGCGTCCTATTTATATGACAATGTGTTTAAGATTTTTTTTCACATCAACAATATGCTATTAACATATGGAACAAGACATCTAAACATAAACCCAGTAACTTCGTGTACGTTCGATTTTAGTTCGAAAATTAGTACTTGTCGTTCACTTGTTGACTGGTAAACATTACGTATTTTTGACTCGTGTGCACCCTCATCTCTTTTTAGTGATTTTGTGTAAACCAAACCAAGTAAGTAAAATCTTATTATTGTTTTAGCCAGCCTTTATACCAACTTCATTTTGTAAACTATTAATTTTGTTTAGTTTTTGTTTGTTGAATTATTATCTCTAAATATTGGTGTCCTATAAATATGACGCTGGGCGTAGACGTGAATATTTGCAAATGCAAATTTTGATTTCAGATTTGGTAGTACAGCAGTAATTATGAGTAAGCAATCATTTAAAACATTGGAAGAAATAGATAGAGGCGGACAATCTTGCCCTACCTCCAGAGGTTGATGATCTGACTGATGATGAGGAGTTTTATGATGCAGATCTTGACGTGCCTGTTGTAAAAGACATTCCAGGGGGTACTGAAATTGACATAATAGATAATGACGATGACTTCAACGAGATCGAACAGGATGAAAATTATGACGATGACGAATGGGATGTACCTTTAGCGACTTTGCTTGATAGAGGTGTTGCGGAAACTTTTAAAGCAAGTGGCCCTTCCACGTCTAAAAGGGGCGATTGGCTTTTAGAGAAACACAGTATTTCCGTGAGGGGTAAAAAATGGTATTGGTGCCTAGTAACGCGGATCATTGATATGGCTGTTGTAAATGCGTTTCTGTTGTACTGGGCCATCCACGGTAAAAAATCTATTTCTATAAAAGATTTTAGAAGATCAATTGCAGTAGAATATCTAAAAATCGGATACAGCAAACGAATTATACAAGGTAGACCACTTAGTTTTCCTTCAACTTCTAGACCAACAGTGTCTGACGGTGTTAGGTATGATGAACGAGGTCATTTTCTCGAAAAACGCGAAAAGCAACGTCGATGCCAATATCCAAATTGCTCATACTGACATTTTGCAGAAAGTGCAAAGTTACTTTATGTGCCAAATGTTTTCCAAAATATCACCAAAAACCATAAACCCTAGTATTTTAGACGCAGTGCTTCTTTTTTTTTTTCAAGCAGCCCTTTTTCACACTTGTATAAGTTGATAATTACTTTTACTAGGTTAGTTTTCAATAAATAAATAAAAAATCAAATGCAGTTTTGTTTGTGGCATATCCTCCCAGCGTCCTATTTATAGGACAGCCCCTTTTCAAAAAACTAAAGGGTTTTTTGGAATTTGGCCGATACCAATGTATTTTAAAGGTTTATAAGAATTGTATATCAAATTTTTATAAAAATATTAAAAAAAAAAATTACTTTGGCATTAATGGGTTAAATTAACTTAAAAGTGGAGTAATTTGCTGAGGAGGTTTAGCCTCCCTCGACGAGCCGCCACTGTATAAATATCGAGAGCATGAGATTCTGTTGATATTAAGCAGACCAGGTAAAATGTTAACTGTAGACACTGTGGCGAGATACCACGTAGGTGTAGGTTTATGACATCATCTATATCTACACTAGGTTTATTGCGTATTATTCTAAAGTTATATACGTATATTATACATAATATACCTATGTACGGTTGTTTTTGTTGATTTATCTATTTCAAAAATTATGTTTTTGGTTTCCACATTCTCTTATAAAATTGTTACACACATTATTTATAGGTATCCACCGTTAGTAAATAATATTAGACTGTGGGTATATAGTACCAAAGCTTGAAAGAAGTTTAAACAGAAAATCCATAAAGAACAAAAATTCTCCACAAAATATCTTTTTTCGGCAACCGTCCAGGATGTACCCACTTCCCGGACGCTTTTTCTTTGAGAAAGTAGGATTTCGCGGCCTAGGAATCATGTCGTTGTTGTCATGTCAAACAAATTGAATCCCTTCAATATTAGCAATTGCTCGAATTTTAATATATATAAGAATTAAAATGTTTCTGTTATTCTGTTTAATTCAAATAAGAATTAAAATGTATAATAAAGAAATGTGTCGTCTCATAGATTTATTATTCTACACGGTTGCCGAAAAAATATTGTATGCAACACAACCGAAAATACTTGTTGGCCTCACAGTCTTCCAGAATTTTGTCTATTCGTCCAAAAAAATTTTTTAGTGACCTCAGGAGTCCCCCAAGGTTCTGTGTTGGAGCCATTGTTGTTTTTGTGCTTTATTGATGATATTCCCAGTGGCTTGACTAGTAGTTCGCTCTTGTATGCCGATGACTTCAAGATATACTCGGCTTTAATCTGCGTGTATTGTTATACACGCAGATTAAAGCCTATAACTCAAGATCAAGATCAAGATATACTCGGTCATTGATAGTGCGCATGATTGATCTGTTATTCAGGAAGACCTTAACAAGATTTATGAGTGGTGTGTTCGCAACAATCTTTATTTGAATATTGAAAAATGTTTTTCAGTTTAGTTAAAAAAAAAATATTGTTGCGAACACACCACTCATAAATCTTGTTAAGGTCTTCCTGAATAACAGATCAATCATGCGCACTATCAATGACCGAGTATTTAATCTGCGTGTATAACAATACACGCAGATTAAAGCCTATAACTTATTTGTATTTCATTCACGACTCCCCATTGGTTGTTCGTAGGTCACCTCAAACACTTATTGCGTTATTCAATGCATTTGTTAGGGCTAAGTTGGAGTATGCCTCAGTTGTGTGGAGTCCTACATATGAATTTCATTCGGCGAGTATGGAACGTGTTCAACGTCGTTTCGCTAAGTTTCTGTGGTTTCGTAGCGATGGAGTTTATCCAGTCATTGGATTTCCACATGATACGCTCCTAAATCGTTTTAATTTGACATCTAAGTACGCGTAGGGAATGTTCTGCTATTATCTTACTGTACAAAATTATTAATGGAGATATTGATTGTCCAGAGCTGTTAGAATTGCTTCCATTTTATGTCCCTACTTTGCGTACACGTAATAATAATCCTGTTTTTTACTTGTCAAGAGCGCGCACTAATTTGTTGTTGCAATCTCCTTTGTTCATAATGTGTAATATTTGTAACCGAATGTTTAATGATTTGGATATATTTGAATCAAATTTGTCATGTATATTATTATTGTTATTTTGATGTTATTGTATTATTTGTAATTTTTACCTGCCCTTTAATTGGATATTTATCTGTCTGGGCAGTTGTATATTAAATAAATAAATAAAGTGAATTCCCAACCGCTATATATGAAGAACCACCGAAGCGAGAGTTTTGGAGGGAGTTCTGCGAGGGTATAACTAATGTACCTACCCCAAGGTGCTAGAATTCACAAGATTCTATCTAGAGAATCGAATTGTGAAATCGGGTGGATAAAACTCCTGACGAAACTGCTACGAAAGAAACGTAAACAACTTTCCTGGAAGTTTAAATCTTGAAGTTGCCCACAAAGAAATGACTGGCAGGTAGCCAAAAATGTTATTAAACCACTTGCAGTGGAATGTGCTGTGAAATCTTTCCAGCCATTTAAACCTCCTATCCAGCTCTGATTCAAAACGGACTGGACCCCTGATCACCCATCCTCGTCAAAATATATAGAGCCAGTTTGGCATGGAACTATATAACATTCAGTTGGAAAACGGTTAGGGTGATAAATATCCCAAAAGTGTACAGACCCTCACCCTAAATCCTTCACACGTACGTCTGCTTAGTATTCATCAATACGCTTATCAACCGGGCAAATCAACAGATCTAGCACTTAGCAACCTAGTCGGGAAAATCACAAAGATATTGCGGTGGCCGTAGTTCTTGACATAGAAGGAGCATTTAATGGGTAAGCAAAGACTGAAAATGGAATATAACCAACTATAAATCGTTGGATTAATTCCGCATGCTAAGAAACAGAATCATATAGGGCTTCTTGAGGCTGCCCACAGGGTGAGGTTCTTTCCCCCTTTTTGTTGTCACTTCTGGTGGACGATCTGCTGACAGGACTGGAGCGGGAGGAAGTAGAGTTTGAAGCATATACGGATGATTTGGTCATATTATCCAGATCAAGTTCTGAAAGAATAGCTTCTTCTAGACTCAAGCTACCCTGAATGTTAGGTAAACTTGAAGTTATAGTGTGTTTGGAAAATAGTTGTTTCAATTTGAAAAATTACAGTACCTAAGATATAACTCTACAGAAAATTCTGTCATGATATCGGTTTTATACGGAAATAATAAACTAAAAATGTTGACAGGGTACTCCTGGTTTCACCACTGATATTTTACAAACAGTGACTCGAGGGCACCGCATGATATATAGCGTTGAATTTGTCTTTGAATGGTTCATTCATATCTGACATAATATACAGGGGTGTGTATTTGAAAAAAAACGAGAAAATTAATGAAATACCAAATATGGTAACACTGTGTGATTTTTCAAATTACAGTAACAGTTCTTTTGGCCTAAGTACAGCATTTATGTATATTTTTTTCTATCCAAACAGAATCTAAAACATCATTCAAATAACTTACGTACGCTAGTTGAAATGTGGGCTAAATATTGAAGATAAACGAGAATAAATTCGAAACGGCGCATGTAAACCCTATACTATTATATATCGTTAAATTTGCCTTTTAGGGCTCTATCAAAAAATGTATCAATATATAGGGTGTGCTATTTGAAATAAGAAAGTTGAATGCCGTCACTGCAATATGAGCCACCCTGTATATGTAAAAATTAAATAAATAAAAGCTTCAAGTTAACCCAACAAAAGTTTATGTTTAACTTTTTGTTGTACCGTTTATAGTTTCTCAGATAAGGTAGTGGTCCCTCTTCAACGGGCCACCCGGTACGTAACTGTACATTAGTCTAAAGACATTTTCAAATTGGTATTACCTTGATTTTCAGACAGAAACCCACAATCGGTCAAAAGGTGTTTATGTTGATATCCTGTATATTATATTCTTTATTCTAATTTTGAAATCTATCGGTAAAAATATAGTTAAGTATAACTATAAAAAATAACCATCAATCACTCATTTTTAAATTGTTTTCAGATCATGTTTTATAAATCGTTTGATTTATGTTCTAATAATAACAAATCTACTACCTTGACTTGAAATAACAAAAGTAACAAATTACTGTAATTCCAAAGAATTGTTATAATGTACAATTTAATAGTATCATCACGAGTTTAACAAAATAACAGAACCCACCTTACTATTGTTTTAAAAGTTATGGTTCTAAGAGAAAAAAATGACATCAATATTATTTCAATTTCAAAATACAAAACGTTAAATGATTATTATTTTTAATGAAAGAATTTAAAAACAAATTCCGAGAATGAAAACGATTTTATAAATAAATAAATTAAGTAGCTGATTATTTTATTCGTACCATTTTTAGCCAATCAGAACGTCAAATTGGAAAAGTTAGCTAATGCACAAATGTAATTATATCTTTTTAAAACGGGATTAACCTTTTAGCTTTATTTATTTTGTACTCTAATTATGCCAATAAATTCATTTTATATTATTATTAATTTATTTGAGGATTTCCGGAATTATGAAACACCAACCAAGAAAATAATAATACTAAGAAAATAAATAATTGAGGTTTTGATCTACTATCTCCTTATTGAAAATATCGCATCAAAATTATAATAATGTAAACTTGACCCTTGCTCTTGGCTTTTACCATTGCTGAAAAGCTGTTTTGAGAAAATTGCCTGGTCAACTGATTTTTCGACCGAGGTATGCGGTTACTGCCGTCTAGCGAAGCCATAATTTGCAACAAAGAAGAGCATCTGAATATGTAAGTGTTTGATTGCGTTTTATAAAAACATTTACTTCACTAGCAGTGTGTGGTTTTTTTTTTTGCGAATTTTTAATTTTCAATGATTGAAGAGTTTCAAAAACAATATTCATATTTTCCTAAGTTGAGATATATAAATAAATTTGAGGGATTTGGAATAAAGAATAAAAAAAACATTGTAGCTGAGTAATAGAAATTTCTTATACAGGGTGGTCCAACGAAAAGTTTGCACCTAGCTTTTCTCTTTTTTTTGTAGTCGAATGCGAAAATGCTCGGACACGTCGATTTTGCTTTTGAGGGGGACACATTTTAAACATATTTTTCGATCTGCGCCTTTAACCCCCTAGCGGGGGTGAGTAACAACCCTAAAATTTTAAATGGAAAGAGGGGTCTAATGACATATCATTTGAAAGGACACAAAATTGTCTTTCTAATGATACCCTATTTGTCGAATTTTACTAAAACAGTTAATACGAAAACGACTTTAAAGACATTAAGCCGATAATTTTGGTATTAATGAGAAATACAAATAAGTTTTAATTATTACGACTGAAAACAACTACAATCATTTCTAAATTATTTACTTTGAAGAAAAACGGGATTTCAAAAACACTATCTTATTTATCAGAACTAAATTCCTCACTAATCGTTTGCGTTTTTTGTTGAAATAAAAACTGCAGATACGTGTAGGAAAAGAATTTACACCGTTTATTTTAGTCTTTTCATTGATTCAGTTTGGTTGCTTCTCAAGTTATTTTACTTTTACCGTACAAAATGATTTATTCCATTCTAGAACGAGTTGAAATTGTTAAACTTTATTTTCAAAATAATAGTAGTGCTAGACTTACGGCTCGCTTATTTAATGAGAGACATCCCGATAAAAATGTGAATGATGTGTACGTTGGCAAGTTAGTTAAAAAGTTTGTAGATACCGGATCTGTCTGTAATGTAAAACACCAGCCGCAGAAACCGATCAGAAATGAAGCTGTGGAAGTCGCTGTTTTAGGGCATGTTGAAATGGATCATAGTCAAAGTACCCGTCAACTAGCTGAAGCCTCAGGTGTCTCCCGTTCGTCCATAATACGAATTTTAAAAGCGTACAAATTTCATCCGTACAAAATCAAATTAGTACAGGAACTAAATGAGGATGATCCTGATAGAAGGCTGCAATTTTGTGAAGCAATGAGCCAGCGTTTAATTGAAGATCCGCAATTATTATTTAACATTTGTTTTTCCGACGAATGCACATTTTATTTGAATGGAGCTGTAAATAGGCACAATTGCCGTTACTGGGATGACAGTAACCCACATTTATTCCGTGAGGTTCATACCCAGTATCCTCAAAAAATAAACGTCTGGTGTGGCATATTAGGAAATCATATTATAGGACCACTTTTTATTCCTGGAAATTTAACTGGTGAAGTGTACCTAAACATGCTTGAAGACACAATTGATCCTTTAATAACACAAATAATAGAAGATGACCAAAATCATACTGCTGATCGGCTTTATTTCCAGCAAGATGGAGCACCTCCGCACTATGTGGCTCCTGTAAGACAGTTCTTAGATGACCGGTTCCCTGGACGGTGGATTGGAAGGAGGGGCCCAATTGAATGGCCTGCCAGGTCACCGGATTTATCGCCTTTAGACTTTTTTCTTTGGGGGCACTTAAAAAATAAATGTTTTGCCACGAAGCCCGAGTCCATAGAAGATCTTCGCCAACGCATTACAGAAGAGTGCAGAAACATAACACCTGATATGCTACAAAATGTTAGAAATAGATTTGAACAAAATCTGTATTATTGTATGGAATCAAATGGGTCACATTTTCAACATTTGTTAATGTAACGTTTTAATAAATCAATTTAACAGCTTGTTTACTTTTTTTACAAAGCAATGTTAAAACTAACAAACATTGGAATGTACTAACGATTGCAGGTGTTTTCACTCGCAATAATTAAAACTTATTTGTATTTCTCATTAATACCAAAATTATCGGCTTAATGTCTTTAAAGTCGTTTTCGTATTAACTGTTTTAGTAAAATTCGACAAATAGGGTATCATTAGAAAGACAATTTTGTGTCCTTTCAAATGATATGTCATTAGACCCCTCTTTCCATTTAAAATTTTAGGGTTGTTACTCACCCCCGCTAGGGGGTTAAAGGCGCAGATCGAAAAATATGTTTAAAATGTGTCCCCCTCAAAAGCAAAATCGACGTGTCCGAGCATTTTCGCATTCGACTACAAAAAAAAGAGAAAAGCTAGGTGCAAACTTTTCGTTGGACCACCCTGTATGTATAATATGTATTGATTTAATTTAAGCAGCAAATTTTCGGTATCTATAAGTATATTATTTAATATAATCATAATTCATACACATTTGGGGGTTTAGTCTTTAGGAGAACTGATGTAATTATAGAAAAATTATCTTTATTGATGTGAATGCGTAGTGCTGCGTAGGTGAAGAAGGAATTATTTGTAAAATTAATGTTTTCTAATAATACAATTTATACCTTAAAACCTGTTGGACTGTGTAAATAGATTTCTCAAAGGAAAAACCGATTAGTGATTTTCAATAAACTTATTAAATTTGCCTATTGTTTTTTGTTTCTATTATTCTTTCTTTTTGGTAATAATTTATCAGTTTTGGGATATACTGACCATCTGTAGGCTTCTGCCATGTGCCGCGGAAAAGCCAGTGGCTCTTCCATAAAAAAAAAACTCGATTATCCACGACCGTTATTTCACACACTTTTCATTATCAGATTTGTGTAAATTCATTTGAGCTAGTTGAGTATTTTGTTACACGAAACGCTATCCCAACCTGACCAAATTATATAAGTAGATTATTTGTTTGGCGATTATTTTATTAAAGATTTCTCATTCGATTAACAAAGTTACATTTTACTCTAAACCTTTCAATACCCTGTAGAGAAAACTCAAGCCCAGAAGCAACCGCGTCTTGCGGTATTTGTTGCCACTCATTTGTCAGTGCCTGTTCTAACGCAATCAAAGTTTGAAACTCGCCGTAATTTTGCCTAACTTTTCTTCCTAGTGTGTCCCACATGTGCTCGATAGGGTTGAGGTCCGGACTTCTCGGGGGCCAGTCCAATACATGAATGTCAACGTCGATTAAATATTGCCTCGTTATTTGTGCTATGTGCGGTCGAGCATTGTCGTGTATCAAGATAAAATGTTCTCCAATAAATGGATGATAAGGTACCACATGTTCCTCTAAGCACATTATAATGTAGCGTTAATACCCACGTGAAGTGTAACAAGGTCTGTACGGCCTTCCAATGAAATACCGCCCCAGACCATTACCCCTCCGCACCAAATTGCACTCTCGGAGAGATACAACATTGAGAGTATCTTTCTCCGGGCCTTCTCCATTCTCTTTGACGTCCATCAGGTTAATATCGCGTGAAACGAGACTCGTCTGTAAAGAGAACATTTCGTCATTCGTTTATCTCCCAATCTGCATGAGTTCGAGCAAATTCCAGGCGCTGCCTTCAATAGAGGACTTGTAGCAGGTACACGAGATGGTATCAGGTGAAACTAAGGTACCGTGAACATCTACCAGTCTTCTAACCAAAGCTGGAGCAGAGGCTGTTCGCTCTCGAAGAACCTGAAGACGGAGAAATCCATCCCTTCCCTGTCCAGGTCTCCTTGAATAAGAACAAGTTTGTCTGAACCTTTGTCTCGTATCGGAGACCGTACTGCGTGGATGGCCAAGCCTTTTTGCGATATACCTAATCGGACGGCCATCGTCTTGTAGAGCAACGGCTTGTGCCCCTTCTTCTGGGCTCATCGCTTTTAAATTCACTTATCATTTACCAAACAACTCCGAAACACACAACAAAACTTAAAACACGCTTCAACGAACTTAAGAAAGTACAGCAAATCTGTAATTTGTTGAAAAAAACTTGTTGACATGCTTATGTGCTATGGAAACTGCTAATTCTTTTGTCATCACAGTCAACTTTGCAATAATTTTTAATTTTTTTGTTGCTACAGTTAATAAAGCGTTATTTCTTTAAGACTACAGATATTGGTATGAATCAAACAACAGGTTGTTCAGAAAAGATGGGGCTTCAAAATGTTGCAAAAAAGATCCTTATTCGGTCGTGAGTTTTTTCTACAGGGTGTTAAAAAGTTTAGAGTAAAATGTAACTTTTTGTTCACCCGTGGATAACAACAAATCCGTTCGAAATTTTTGGAATGGAAAAAAAATGATGACAATAAAACGGCCTAAAACTCGAAAAAAAAAATTGTCAAAAAAGTTATTTAGGATTGATTTTGAACAAAATTTTCTTTGCCCGGTTAATATTCCGGGGCAGTGTATTTAATTAATAAAAAACCATGTTTTCCAAATTAAATTAAATTAAACGTTGTTAACGTAAGTAACAAGCATTAATCTAAATATGATGAAAAGCAAGTAATGATTTCACCAAGGTTACTCAAGTTCATTGTAAATTATTTCATACATTTTTACATTAAGTTTAATAACAAAAATTACCTTGACGATTTGGGCCGTGGCCTATGAAACTTCCAAGTGTTACACTCCAACTGAATGTTGTCGCTGTATATTTCCTCAGAGTTGGCTGTACAAAGTAAACTTCGTGGTCTTAAAACTACACTATTTTTCACAGGTTTATCCTTTTTTCGTAAACTCACACGCGGATTGTACGCTGAAGGTGTGGGACAGCCCACCATACTAACCCGTTTCACTAAATCTAACATTTCACCATGTTTTTTTGTGTAAACGCAAAATTATAGTACGTGTGTATATTATCATTAGATACAGATAAATAATGTAGGTATAACTGACTGAAAGATAGGTGTAATTAGTATAGGTATGCTTTTATTTGTCAATGATTATTTTCCATTAGTCCAAAAATTTTATTTTGCAAAATATGATTAGCAGGTCGCAGGATGATATTGTAAAAAGGCTGGAATGCAACATTTCAGCAATAATAATAATAATATATCTTTATTCATAAGGCACATCAGCTGTACATAGAATGCGTGAAATCTATAATATAATATGTATAGAACAGTAAACAAAAAACATTTCACAATTGCAAACTACGAGTATTATGTAATGATTAATACATGGTTTAGAATGATTTGGATACTAACATCATAGTCATAATGAATTAAAAATCACATTTAACAATTGCCTCTAATAAGACAATAACACATTACAAATCACACTACATGTCACAATAATTACGAACTTAAAAATTAATCAAAAAATATTCATTCAAGGCAGCATAAAATCTGTATTGCAGCAGCCATTCTTTGACCTTACTTTTAAATTTTTTCGGGTTCATCAATTTAAAATGCTGAGGCAGATGATTATAAATTTTTATAGGCATTATGAGAGAACTGTTCGCTGAAAGAGAGAGTCTATGCTTCGGCAGTTTTAAATTTAAACTATGTCGAAGTTCATAGTTTGATATTCGATTGTTAGTGAATTTATCAATGTTTTGATATACATAAGACACACACTCTAAAATATATACAGATGTTACGGTTAAAATCTTCAAATCTATTGTAATAAGACACCACGCCACTGGTATTATGTATACTAGTTGGGTGATTTTATAGATATTTTCTATTAGTTTGGGAAATATAATATTTTGTGAATATTATTTTAAGTAGATTGTTAACAAATGTTCGTAAACTCTCCTTTTAGTCATAAAATTTAAGGGTCTGTTTTCTATCTATCTTATCGTTTATTGATATGGGTTTTACCAAGAGCAATAAATACGTCTACAAGTAGGTACATGAATAACAAAAATATATAATTTTTGTCTCTTTTCTTTGTTCAACTTTTAGAAACAGATGGACCGTGTTTTCTTGTTCGAAGAATGACATGTTTTAAATACAGTGTGGTCTCACTTTTGAACATCGAAACGCCTTCATGTAAATTAAATGTCGGACTTTTATTATTATATACAGAAGCTAGTAGTTGGGGAGTTAACAAGGTTTCCCATAACAAAGAATAAATATAAAGGGCGCCGAAAATATGAACATGGGTTTTCATTTCAGTTAGCTTTTCCGGAGATTAAGAAGTCATTATATAATCGTATTGTTCCTAACCTTACAAAGTAACCGTACAGTAGTGTCTTGTTGATCTTCTGAAAAATCTCCAACATAGGACATCTTAACAATTAAGAACCGGTATGAAAGTCGACATAAAAATGTATTTTATTTCTGAATCTCTGACCCTGTAGATGTATCTTTATAGGGGTATATTGTAAAAGTGCGTTTTCTTCTGATTGGCTATTTTCAATCTAGGTACCTACTTCTCATGTATGTTAAGTGTTTTGGCAAGACAATCGGATTTTCGAGTTTAGATTCGTTTTAGCCTTGGTAGAGTCTAGATGTGATTTCTAATTGTATAAAGTTTTTTAATAATAATCGAAGTTCAAGTTCAGTAAGTTCTTTGTTAATTATTTTAATTGAAGGCCTTTTTGTTTCCAATCAATTTTTATAAAGATTAAAGTTGTTTATTTTAGTAATTGAAATAAATTCAGTTTTCAATTGTAATAAAAGTTTCGTATAGGAATTAATATAATTATT
The DNA here is from genome assembly GCA_911728435.2 of Apoderus coryli. Taxonomy (NCBI): domain Eukaryota; kingdom Metazoa; phylum Arthropoda; class Insecta; order Coleoptera; family Attelabidae; genus Apoderus; species Apoderus coryli. The sequence continues at coordinate 7,873,233 of OU452199.1, read as the reverse complement.
CGTAATTATATTGATTTATTTATTAATTAATAAGATTAGTGAGTAATTTTTCATTACTTTAATACAGATTAATAAAGTTGATATTCTTTTTTTGGTCTTCTTTAATTGAAACCGCTCGTAAAGCTTGAATCGAAGTTACCCCACAACACAGTAGAAGAGCTAAGCACAGGATGAACATGCGCAAAGTAAGATGATCTTAAGACCTCGATAGAAACAAAGCTTCTCAGTTTCCATATCAAAAACGATAACCTGCACAGTTTGCTTGAAACGGTTTCGATCTGCCTGTACCAGCTCAATTGTGAGTCAATCGCCACCCCCAAAAACTTTACCGAAGATTGTTGGACAATCGCATGACCCTCATTCTGGACTCTAACACTATAGTCTACCCCTTTTGCCGAGAAATGAATATGATTAGTCTTTTTAAAGTTCAATACCAAATCATTAGTGATACAGTACGTCCGCATTTCCTCCAAACACGTACGACCTTTAGCACTTAAATCCTGAATATTATCAGCAGATATACCAACTGAGGTGTCGTCGGCAAAAAGCGATATAGATCTTATTTGAGCAGATATATCCGAAATAAGTAAGATAAAAATCAACGGCCCCAGAGTACACACGATAAAACGATAAAATCACTGTTCTAGAGCATAAATTTGTGAATCATTTCTTCAGGTTTAAAATTAAAGGCACTCCAAAGGTGAGAAAACAACCTGCCACTTGTTAAAGGCGAAATACGTATGAGTTTGAAATTTATGTTCATTAAGCGAAACGTACCTAACAACATGCAGATACTAATTATGATTGAAATCCACGTATATCTAATGAAATAATATTTTACATACCGATTAATTATCTCGTCTAATACAGTGTTGTGTACATTATTCAAATGAATGCATGTAATTTAAGTCTATTTTATGTTTGACTTTCTACAAGTTGTTAGAAAAATATCAAATGTACTGAATATTCATGCATTCAACGTGGGCGGAAAAACTCTAAATATATTGTACAACTGTGCAAAATAGAGATATCTTTTAAATGTGTATGGTAATTATTATAAATCACCTTATACCACAAATTAAAGACATTTTATTAAAGGCTCTTGTAATCACGAATTTCTATTAACCATAAATGTAAACTAGGAAGTTTGAGGCTTAATAAAGTAAAATTAAGTAATACAATAATAATTGTTTTATTTAATCTGTGGCATTTTAAGTAGGAGTTTTGAATGAATTTATTTTAGGGAAACGTTGTACAGTGTAAGCCTTGAGTACCTAAAAAAATATAATTGTAGTTGCGCCTTACTTCTGCCACTGTTTATAACGTACCGAAGCAGTTGCTCAACTCTCGTAGATCTATAAAGCCACCAATAGAAACGTTTCCTCATATAGTGGGCATGCGCATATTGCTTTTACATGAGCTGTCCACTACATAATAGCTTTGTCTCTTCAGACAGATAGAAGTCAGAGAAGGATTGTATTTATTTTTATTATATTTATTCAAAATCGGAATCCGTAAAAATATTATTCTGCCGGTTTGTATACCATGACCTACTGACTAAAAACATGGTTGTTTTTTTTGTTGTCTTTTATCTATTTTGTTTTAGTATATCATATTTTTTATATCGATTATCAGCATATTTTACACCGGCAAGTAAAACTATCACAAGTCGTATATTTCAGAGTACTTCCAAATAATCTGCCAATGTAAACGCTCTCTGAGAGTGCGCTTACTGAAAGTTCGGATAGCCAATTTGTTGAAAGTCATTACGGCAAGTATAATGCGATAGAGCATTGTTTGTTGTTCTTTTTAGGACAAAATATAAGTGGGGTGAATGGCAGACCATGATTTCACCACTTCATTTGAGGTATAGGTGAAGCTGTCTCATAGATTTCGCCTTTGTCACTCACCGCACATACATTTTTCGTGGAGGAATACATACAGACACACACACAGAAAGACAGACTTCCATCTGGAAATGGTCTTAATCGTCTCAAGTAACTTCAGTCTTTATCTCAGATTTTTTTGCCGCATTCAGAATGCTTTCCGTGTGCGGGAAAATAAAATGTGTTTCAGTGAGTATACATGATTAATAAAAATGGCTCAACCGATTTAAACTGAACTCGGTACAAAAATGCTAATTTGGAGATAACGAGGAACTGATTAGATTTTGACACACTGATAAATTACCATATTTCGTTAAATTAGATTTTGATATGATTTGTCATTTTGCACTCATTTTTGAAATTTAATGTGCGTGGTTAATTTACTAGTTATTTTTTTGTTTAAAATTAATTAATTATTAATAAATAATAAGCGTTTCTGTTTTTATCACTTTGACATTTTGTGGTGTTTATTGTTTGTTATAGTTTAAAAACCAATAATGTTTTTATTTACCCATAAGGAGAGAAATAAGAAAGAGAACAAAAATAAACATCAGCCAATAAAAACAAATCTCTTATTGCACACATAAGATAATAACATAAATTATGTTGAATAATATTGTTTATTTTGTGTCTATAAACATGAACTACAAATAATTGGGACATGAACACATAATTGCAATTATCACAATTAAACAGTGCTTTCATTTTCCAACTTTCCAATCACAATAACTCATCATTTCATGAAGTAGCTTCGATTTTCGGCCGCCACTCTTGGGCACCTCTCCTATCAATCGATTTCCGAGGACCAGCATTGACACTCTGGTGCTCTCACACATGAATTATTGTGACTCGATATATGTCTCTACATATACAGATACAGAGCGGAGGACTTGCAAATAAGTTTTGATGGAGTCCACCTACCGGCTCGGTTGTTGGGTGTATTGGTGAATTCGGAGCTCAGCTTGATACCGCACATCGATGCGCTCTGTGGCAAGCTGAGTAGAAGCCGATATATTTTGCACCCCCAACAAACCTACATGAACAATCATTAATATCAGTGTATTATGCTCTTATATATTCTGCAATGGATAGTTGTCTGGGACAGATGTCTTGAAATGGACAGAGTGTTCGTACTGCAGAAGAGAGCCATCTGATGAATTTTTGATATACCGTATAGAGGCACTTGTAGAGATTTAAAAAACACCATTTGCTCACAGTTTTTCTGTATAAGTTAATTTGTCAAACTTTTAGGGATAGAGATCAAGTACCTACGTGTGGTGACAATCATGGCTATTTCACCCGCGGGAGTTCGGTTGTACTTACCTCGTCCTCATCGTGAATTTTTCAAAATATTCTGCGTATTTTTATTATAAGGTGCTTCCTCATAATATAAAGTGTTGCCGATTTCTGACTGAATTCAAGAGGAAACTAAGATCTTTCCTAACTGATTACCCTTTTACAGTTTGCAAGAATTTGCTGCCGTGAGTGCAGTAGTGTTATAGATTTTCGTTGTTATTTGACTCTGCAAATTTGCACTTCTTGTTCTGCTTAGGTCACTTCTCATTTTTGCCCCCATAATTCTCAAGAAAATTGCTTCGGCAGTTAATGTACAAAAATGTACGAATTATGACCAGAATAAATGAATATGAATATGTCTAACTGTGATTGAGCGTAATCGTGTTTTCAAACTATACAGAATTCGTGTCTGAGGCTTATTTTTGGTGTGAGAAAGTTTTGACAGAATCAGTCTCACCATGCCTAAGATCAGTTGGTTGAATATGCAATCTAGGAGACAACTGCACAAATAATAATAATAATAATAATACATTTATTTGCATTCAAATCATAACAACGTACAGATTAAGTCAGAATATCATAAATACATAACATAATAATGAATAATTGATATGCAAAATGGAGTTGAAAACAATTAAAAAAAGTTCAACCCTAAAATTCATAACTTTAGAACCAAATTTCTAATACGTCCGACCAATAACTGCACTCCTTAGTCATGCCTTTTACTACAATCAAGTTTACTACTCTCTCAAAAAATCTGAAAAGAAAAAATAAACAAAAAATCTATTTGACATCCAAAAGTCGATTCCTGTATTTAAACTTAAAAGCTGTAACCCCTAAGTTTTTGAAGTCCTCTGGTATGTTATTGTATAGCATATAAATTTGGTAAGTAAATGATCTATTGAATAATGAAGTTTTGTGACGCGGGGGCGAAATAAGTCCGCGAAAACATAAGTTCAACGTATGAACATCAGTCCTATATTTAATTTTATTAGAGAGGTATGGAGGACGATGGTTATTTATTATATTATGAAATAAAACTAGCGAATGTAGCTTTCTTCGATCCTGCATGCTCAGCCACATAGCCTCCCTCAATTTGTGCGAAACGGGCTCAAATTTTCTAATTCCATACACGAGGCATGATTTCTGAACTCTTTGAATTCTCTCTTTATCAGAACAATCTAGGCACGGTCCATACACAACATCACAGAAGTTAAAGTAGCTTAAGACTAAACTATCGGTAAGTTTTTTTTCAAAGGTTGTGATAGTAGATGCCTATGGGGAGATAACATATTTAATTACGAATATGCTCTCTGGATATTGATGCTCACATGCTTCTTAAACCGCAATTCGACATCCAATTCCAAGCAAGATTTCTTGTTGAAGTTGAGAAACTTAAACTTGAGTTATTTACTTTGATATTCAGTTGCAACTCCAATAAGCGCCTGTTTTTACTAAAGACAAGAACGTCAGACTTAGAGGCATTGATCATGAGACCGTGCTCCACAATTCTGTTAATATCCTCGTTAATATCTTGATTAGCTAGATAATAGTCGTCATAAGTAAAGCTGTAGTAAACTTGCCGGTCATCCGCATATATATGCTCCTTGCCATGCTTTAGACTTGACCCTATGTAGCATGTGTAAATGTTAAACAATAAAGGTGAAAGTATTGAGCCTTGTGGAACTCCACACGTCAGAAGATTCCCCATTACTTGTTTGAACAAATTGAAACCTGTTTTGCAAATAGCTGTGAAAGAAAATGATTGACTGTTCAGAAAACCCAACAAATTTCAAAACGGATAGAAGCGTCTCATGATCAATTGTGTCAAATGCCTTAGAATAATCCAACAGAACAAGCACCGTGCTCTTGCCTTGGTCCGTCGCACGAATTATGTCATCAACAATGTTCAAAAGCGCTGTAGCACAGCTGTAGCCTGGTCTAAAACCTTCTGTCAGATATTTTTGTATCTTGCTGACCAAAGCACCACCATACCTTTACAATAGAATCCGATTTCGCACAGACATCCACAATATACAATATACGTTCCCCGGCCTCCCTGAACATTCCTAGTCATGACTCATGACACAAAAATTTTCAAAAATGCGTGAATTCTTGGACGAATGATTTTTTGAGAAATAGTTCTAACAAGGGTGTAAGAGAAAATTAATTAAAATTTTAAAAACTTAGGCTCCGCTGAATGGATTGTGTATAATTGTACAGAATATATGTGTATGTATATTTATCTAGTTAAATCTGTAATATTTGTGTTAAATTTATTTATTTAATATTATTATTTATAATAATTATTCATTGTCATATATGAGTTAGCTGAACAGATGACAAGTTATTCTGCGTAGCAAGTTATAAATGAAAGCACTGTATCTATATATATAGTTAATACTATAACTTTTTTTATGCAAAAGAAAATAAAATAATCTAAATAGTTAATTTCTCGCCAATGTTATACCACAAATCAGCAAAAATAATTAAACGGTACAAGGCTGCCTCTTCGAAAATTTAAACAAAACATTATTATGTGTCAAGAAAATTTATTATCCTATCTGTTATTTATCAACTAGAGAATAAAAAAGAGAGTGTTCATTACATAAATATGAATAAAAATGTAAATAGACTGTGTCGGCATTTATACAAGGTGTTATAAAAGTAAACGAAACAAGATTGATGGAGAAATACAAAGCATCTCCGTTTAAACACAAAAAATTACAACCATATTAATTAAATCGTCTGCTGGTTGTGTTTTAAACATTTTAGGTTTTAAGTGATCCCCCAAAATATATCTATAATTTAACCAGGGTTGGATGGGGAAGTCCGAAGCGTCCCAGGCAATTTGCAATGGACCGGCCCCTAGTAAAAAAGTTTGCCAAGGGAGGAGGAGAATAAAAACTTCCAATAGGCACTTATTTAAAAAATGTAATAAGTAAAATAAAACGAAATCATAAATGCAACAAAAAAAAATATAACAAAAGAAGAAATAATAATAAAAAATAAAATAATAAATAATTAAGTAGCAGCAAAAAGCACTATGGCGACAAATTTTAGTTTTAATTTGACTTGTTTTACCTACAAAAATCTCAAAATAAAAATAATTTTCATCTTCTTGTTCATCGTCCATTATTTCTACATTAAACTACTCTTCGACGCTTAACTTTAAAGTGTCCCAATTACCAATATTTTTTTTTAATCTTCAACAAGAACTTCTTTGGTAGCGTTTGTCGAAAAACGTTGACCTCTCAGTTTGTTTTTTACGTACGATGCCAAGTCAGGACTATACGGCGGATGACTCATCAAATCGATGTTTTGGGTGCTCAAACGTGCAGTTGTTTGAGCCGATGTGTGAGAGCTCGCATTGTCGTGGTGAAGAGTGATCCGTCTTCGGCAGTTGGTTTTCCTGATTTCTTGGAAGACAACTAACAAACAAATGGTTGTGTACCACTCAGAATTGACTGTTCTGCGTTGATCTAGTGGTACGGTTGCGATATGCGACCATTTGCTTGGACGTGCTTCGTGCGCGAACAACTTTTGTTGGATTTGGCTCATCTTGAAACACCCATACAGTCGACTGCTGTTTACTTTCGGACTCATACGCGTAAAGCCACGATTCATCACTTGTCACGATGTCATAGACGTGTTTCAAAGCACCGCGATCGTATTTTTTGAGCATTTCTTTCGACCAATCGACATGAGCCTTTTCTTGAGCGATTGATAAATTGTGTGGGATCCAAGGCGAACAATTTTTTTTGACAGTCAAATGTTTATGAAATATTGAATGTATGCTGGTCCCACTAATGCCTAAGGTTGTCTCAATCTCTTGATAGGTCACATGACTATCTTGCAATATCAGTTCGCGCACAGCATCAATGGTTTTCGGAACAACAACTGATTTTGGACGAGCTTCACGAAATTCGTCTTGGAGTGAACTACGACCACGATTGAATTCACCATACCATCGATAAACACTGGTCCTTGACGGAGCTTCATCGTCAATATTTGTATTAAGTTCATCCATGCACTGTTGCTGAGTTAATCCACGTGGAAAGTTGTAAAAAATAATCGCACGAAAATGTTCACGATTTAATTCCATTTTTGGGCCGAGATGAATCTTTTAAGTTACTGTAAACAACACAAATAGCGCTCGTAAGTCAAAACGTATAACCTCAAAAATGTCCAACTTTACGATAGAGCTGTCAGTTGCCAGATTGCAACACCAGGGTTGCCAAATACTGAAATACGTATCGTATAAAAGGTAACCCTCGTATTTTCACCAACAAAATTTTTTACAGTTTTTTTTCGTGTTGTATTCTATTTCTTCAGTGCTTTACTTAGATAACAATTCTTCAGTTCTATATGTATTAAAAATATTTGCTGCCTTTTCAAAATTTCACTGAATATTTTTTAAATCTTTGATTGCTCTCTTACACAAAATGGCGAATATTTTCCGGAGACATGTTTTGGACCAAAAAAAAATCCAAATAAATTATTCAAAAACAGTTGAGGATAAGTATAGGGAAGTGTTAAAATAAAATACTATAAAATTTGGTATAACCGGAAGTTGTACAAATATGACAATATAATAGACTGAATGATTGGGTTGACCTGTACATTTTTTGAGTAATCGAAGAGAGATCCGTTATCTTCAAAAACACATTTTCTATGCCATCTATACCTCTGTCATTTTTTTATTACTAATATTCCTTTTGTTAATTGAAGAAAATGTATTAGCCATAAAAACCGTACCTATTGAAAGTCAATAATTTAATACATTTAAATAATATTCAGTGTCATAAAATATAATAAACGACTTGTTAATAACCAGTTAAATAAATAAAAAGAAAGTTAGAAAAGGTAATATAACCAATATAATATGTAAACGTTATCCTTATCCTGGTTGTTTTTTCGTCATTCATTATGTATTTTTCATGTATTTCTATCGATAAAAAATGCCTTTAAAATTATGATGAATCGACTTAATTTTATAATAAACAATTAAATGTCACTTGCTTACTTAAATGTTTCTGCTTTTTTGTTATTCATTATACAACGGCAGTATAAGAATTAAATAAAATTTAAATTGGATACATAAATTTTATATTTTTGGAAAGAAACGGGGTTAATCTATGCCTCGTGTAATGTATTTTTAATTTTTGGTCTAGAATTTAAGCAAATTACTCGTATATAAAGCATAATAATAATAATAATAATAATTCTTTATTTGCGTTTTAACCGTAGTTATTTGCATCGTCATATATTTGCTTTACTTGAGAAGAACACAGAACACATATAGAAGATTCATGGAATATAGAAAAAGAAATGTCTAGAGTTCTTTTCAGAAAATGTGTTATAGTAGCGTATTTTTCTGAACTATCGAAGAAAATGAAGTCATCGACGTTATGGTCCATGTCCTAAATGTTAAAAACTATACATTGAGCATAAACCATAACGTTGACTTGGCTAAATATTTGAAATTACGGGCATTTTTAAAACGACAGTCAGATGGCTTCAAAGCAAAAGATCTCGTGTGCTACAACGATGTGAAATCGAGAAATTTCTACTAGAGGCTCCAGATCAACAAGATTTATGTACGAAGGTGTGAAGTTTATCTATTCGGGAATAAGTAATTGTTTCAATTTATATTTTAGGCTGTACTTATTAATGACTTCATACTGTTGAGTCACTTTTGATAGTTTTCACAAAATATAATGCATATTTATTTGTAAAACGCCGAGAGACGAACGATGGATGAAACAGAATAAGAAAAGTCCAACTAGTCAGATATATAGTAGTTGCGTAATCACAATGAGTATTTTAAACAACTGCTACCAAACATTCCGAGTACTTCTATTATTTTTAGACTTTTTATACAAAAATTAAAATATTATGATAAAAAATAGTTATTTATTATACAAGGGAAAAAAGTACTAGATTTTAGCTCGAGGTTGTGTTGTCTCCCGACGCGCAGCGGAGAGAGACAAAAAACCGAGAGCTAAAATCTAACTTTTTTCCCGTGTATGATACACTATTTTTTTCTGGGAAGGGAAAAACTTCGATTTAATATTGAAAAAAGTCAGAAAATTATCCAAGTGAAATTTGAAGTTTTAAAAACCTTTCAGTAATCAAATATCTGTCAATTTCATTCTGTGATTTAATTTAAAAATTGCGAACACTCCACCGTAGTCAGTAAAAGCAGCAAAAGTAGCGTCGCAAATTATTGCCAGTTTTGATATAATAAAGAAAATGTAACTTTTGTATAATAAAATTTCCTAAAATTAAATATCTACCGTTACTTATGTGAAAAAAGTACTCACTTTTTTCCCGGGGATAAAAAGTGACATTTTATTACCTATCAAGAGAGTAAATATGTCAAACTTTGTGTGTGTGACTTAATAATTTTAAGAATTCAATTAAATCATGTATTCTAAATTCCAAGTTTTCTAAATTACATAAGCCACTGATGATGAGATTCAAGATCTCGAAACATGTATGGCATTGACTATTCAATTATATAAAGTAAATATTGTGGAGTAGACGACTTTTATTTACTCGTATATCGTCTACTCGTGTGAAATGGATTATTGTATGAGGAAATTCTATTATTGTTATGGACAACGCCTCTTATCATTCCAGATTGTCCATTAAAAGTCCTAATACCAAAAAACAAGATATTATTAATTTTATGACAGAGCAACAATTAACTATTAAGAAAGAATTACTTGATACAATAAAATAATTTAATTTCTAAAAAGAATATGCAATAGGCCATATTTGCCTCAAGGACATACTGTTTTCAGTTTGCGGCCTGACCACTGTATTTTCAATCCCATCGAGATGATTTGGGGATCGTAAAACTCGACTACAAAAAAATTATTCAGACACCAAATATAATGTGCTTTTATTTTCGCTAAAATAATGATACGTCCATGTTTTTAAACTCCTAGATGCCGAAGTTTTTTTTGCGTTTTCAACTAACATTAAAAAATCTATACTTTGTTAGATTAAGGTTTTTATTTCTTATATTGAGAAAAATGATCAACAATAATCGGGGTAAATGTTGAAACATGCTTATACAAATATTCTAGATTTACGATTTTTCTTTTATTAGCAGACTTTTGTTTCAACTAAAAAAAAAGTTGATTTGGTGACCTTAAAATATATCCCGTCCCTATGAGTGTCCCAGAGGTCACGAATTTCCTATGCCGCTCCTGCGCCTGCGGTAGAATACATTAATGTAAAAATACTTATTCATTATGGGCACAATATATTTTGAGCAAACTAAAATAATTTCGTTTTAAGAGTTGATTGATGACATCCGCCACGTTAAGTAATTATATGATCGTGTTAACAAACTGCAATAGAACTAATAATATAAGTACCTACATATTTAAACATTACCATTTGTATTAACATATCAAATTGCGCAGAAACATGGCGTAATCCTAGATTTGGAATTAACGTACAAATACATTAATCGTCATATACGCAAATTAAAATAATTATAGGTAGGTATATTTATTTGAATGATGTATGCTTAACAAAATAGACACCTACGCATGGATACCTACAGTAAAAAAAATATTGTAATAAGAATTTTAAAATATCTTGTATTATTCGAGTTCCATGAGTATAAATAAATAGTTAGTTGATTTTCTAACGATATAATAGTGGATTTCCTTTGACGCCAAATAGCAGATTTTTCGTTCATTGTTTTCAAATCAAATCCATATTTCCATTTATGAGCTAAAATATGCAGATGATTCTGAAGATGATCCAAAACTTTCAAAGCATCTCCGAAGTTGCTGACCGAGGCCGTAGTATTTGCATTTCAAGTAATGATATGCTAATAAAATGTGTTTTCTTTTATTGGGATGAGGTTCACAATGATACACATTTTTTTTTTAACTATTTCTTTAATGGTTTCATGTCATCTTTTTTTTTTCTCAACGTTTCGACTAGACTCAGCTTGTGTTTTCCCAGAAATTCTTTGTTTTCAATTCACAAACATTTTTTTTTCCTTTTCTTTTTTAGGTAGAACAAGGTCGTTTATACGTACTTGAAACGAAAATGTAATAATAAAAAAAAAAAAGGAAAAAAAATGTTTGTGAATTGAAAACAAAGAATTTCTTGAAAAAGACAAGCGGAGTCTAGTCGAAACGTTGGAAAAAAAAAGATGACATGAAACCATTAAAGAAATAGTTAAAAAAAAAATGTGTATAATTGTGAAACTCATCCCAATAAAAGAAAAATAAAATAAATTGAAGATTAAAGTTCAAGAATAATAAATAAGAAATGTTTTTTCTAGTTTTTATTCTATTCTAGGGGATGTTGCTTCAGTTTGAAACTTATTATTTTATGTTATTAAAAACAAAAACATATTTTATTTAGTCATTTTAAAAAATACATGTAATGTTCAGGTGGCTGAAAGAAATAATTTCCAGATAGAATTTGAGTTCGATAAATCACCCCGTAAATATTGCCGCGCATTTTGAAACACCCTGTATATTACTGAGATTTTGAATGTCTGTTCTGTCATTAACACTATTTTTATTGTTCTTAATATGGATAATTTCAAGAAACTCTCTTTTTTTGTGGTATGTTGTTCGCTATCAAGAATTTTTGTATTTTCCTAATCATAATTTATAGAATTCAGATTATATCTGGAAATTATTTCTTCCAGCCACTTGAAAAGAAACGTTCTGTATTTAAATTAAAATTGACGAAATAAAAAAAATGTTTTTATTTTTAATAAAATAATAAATTAATAAAAATTGGAAGGTTCAAGACTAATATTAAATATCAGGTCATTGAATAAGTCCGTAGGATGCCACATAGATAGAGAATCCAAAAGACAACCAGCTGAGTGGATAGCAATCGACGAACCGAATCCAAAGCGAGCAAAGTGATATCGAAAAGTACCTATTCGACATGTCGAATCCAAATGATCCAAATGATTCACACAATACGCGTGGTGGTCTACCTGTGGCAAACACTGAGACGGCAAATTTTATTGCAAACATCTTCTGGAGACGTTGGGTCTCAATTACACCTAATTGGAACGCAATTAAATACGTGGACGCAGAGTGTCTCAGCAATACACAATCTTCTCATTTTCCAGAGTGAAAAAATCGACCTATGTATGAACACTATCCACCACCTACAGGAAGATAATAAAGTGTTGCATGGCAAGGTTCGCATACTGGAACAAAAGTTTGAGACTCAGGCTACCGATATGTATTCGGAAGTTAGGATGCGAATGGAGAGGGAGAAAAACGTTTTATTCTTCGGAATCGATGAGGGGCAAGAAGAGGATAGCGCAATCGCAGTCAATCAGATCTTAACGCATATGAACTTACCTGAACGACTTGTTCCTGAAAATTGTTATCGTCTTGGTAAGACGCAGAAACCGAGACCAATCAAGGTTATTTTCGCTGACAAGGCTAAAGCATTAAAATAAACTTTCAAAAGAGCGGTTCCCCAATCTGCGCGTTAAAAACGACAGAACTCCATGCCTCCAGGAGGAATTAAGGAATGCCTACGCGGAACTTAAAGCTAGACAGGATGCACGTGAGCGAGTAGTCCTCAAATTGTCTTGTAATTGGGTGTAAACCTGTTAGGCAAGTAAATAAATAAAAGTAAATAAATAAATAAATACTTTAATAACTGTCCTAATGGTATCTGTCCAAACAAACGCCAGCGAGAAGAAGACACGTCCCCAAACCAACACACCAAGAAAAAAAACGAGCTAGGTTTGGCTTACGGACAGAACCCATAATTTTTTGGAATATAGAAGGTTTGAAGAATTTGAACTGTTTTCTTAGTGAGCATAGGGATAATTTCGACTTTCTGTGTATAAGTGAAACGTGGTTGGTTAACGATGTCCAGCTTCCTGGTCATCTCGATCAGTATAGGGTGATACATTCGCCTGCCGTCCGGGAGAGGTCTCGAGGGCGTGCCAGCGGTGGGTTAGAAATAATATATAAAAAAATCGTATCATACACGAATCCTCGACACTTCTCCTTGGTGGTTAATTTGTTCTTTCTCTTGAAATTTTGTGGAGTATGTTATCTGTTGCGTATATTTCAAGCCGTCTGTTGATCTCATGTATTTGTTAGATATTTTTCAAATTACCTTAGATGAGATAGGACATAATTTTGAAGACCATATTTTCTTTTCTTTTTGTTTCAATTGCACTGATCACATATTAGGTTAAGCATAGGGTAATTGGTATTACAACGATGTATTTATCAATAACTTGTAAAATGTACGTGCTCCTTGTAATAAGGTTGTAAACCTTTATGTACAATAAATGGAATAATAATAATAAAGTGGTATCAAAAAGCTGGAAAATCGCTATACTCGTTGTATTGCCCTCTAATGCAACTATGTTGAATAATAAAATCGAATTCTGTCAAAATTTTGTTTTTTTCGTACTCTGCTCCATTCGAGAACAAACACATTCTGCCTTTAAATTACCTACACAGTTTGCAAAAGTAGAATAAATTATTAAAAAATATTCTCTAAACAAATCTAACTTAAAATGTTTATATTTATAGTAATAAAAACTGATAGAATTTCGTAAAAATTTTGATTTAATAATAAAAGAGCTATTATTAACATTTCTCCATAAATATAAATTACAAACGTCGTTCTTCACACTATAATACAGTAAACGATTATTATTATAAATTATGCAATAGACCGGACCCCCAACTGATCATAATCTTATGGATAACAGATATAAATTGCAATAAAGCACCTATTAAAATCGTATAACACTCAATGTTTATTTCACAATAATACCTTTTAGATGCCATACAATTGATAATGTTTTCAAGTTGTTAGCTGTGGAATTAAAGAAAGTCCATATGTATAAACATTATTTATTAATTATTGTTGAAGTTGCGGATATGTGTAAATAATAACAATACAGGCTGTGTCAGGTCAAGGAAATTTTTAATTCCTTAATATGTATGTACAAGCAAATGATCCACCGGTAGACTAGTAACATCAAGGCAGCTCTTATGTATTAATCAACTGATTAGATATCATCGCGAGGCGCAATGAGAATGTTTCGATAATTGTCTGGCTGTTTCCATATGTTTTCGTCAAAGATTTAAAATCCATAGTGATAATACACTAATAATAACGTCATAAATTAACTAACTACTTTATTCAAAAATTAGAAATAAAAAAAATGCAATAGCAGGGACGTTGAACTCACGACCTTCCGCTCGCAAAGCAAGTATCTAACCACTCAGCTACACTCATAGCATACAGATTTTGTGAATTACCTCGACCACATTCATACAACTATCTGACGCAGGCCAACACGCAGGCGCAAATGATTTAAGTTTCGTATACGTATAGACGCTTGTGTTAGGGTTTCCGATCTAAAATGGATCTATTAGAAATTTGATTCTTTAGGCTAAAATCGATCTTTTGAATTGAAGATTTTTATGCAAAAAAAATGGACATATTAATATTTGAAAATCCTTTAAAATTTGATATTGTAAAAGCACCAGATAATTTACAACTAGAGTTAATTGATTTGCGATCTAACAATGTATATAAAAATAATTTCAATCAAAATAGAATAGCTCTCCATATTTAAGTGTAAAAGTAATAATTTTATGACCTTTTTGTCATTTATCTAAAATTTATATATATTTTTTTTGTTTTAGACATCAGCTATTTTTTTTAAGTATCTGGTTTTGTTCCTTTTTCTTCTCTTTGGAGGCACTATTTATACGTACATAGTTTATATTTCAGATCTTCTAGGCCAAGTTCTTGTACGCCAAATAGTTGATTTTTTTAGTTTTATTATAAAATTTATTTTGCCCCCTTTTCTACTATTTATGAACGCCTATGTAAACAAAATTGTTATGCTGCATGCTGTAGGTTATCTTATATCAAAGCTTTATATAATTAGCCAATTTTTCTGTTATATTTGAGAAAAATAATTTTTTTCGTTTTGACCCTTTTTTACACTATTTTCGAACGCCTGTGTGAACCAGTTCATTTATGTAACATTTTTTAGGTTATATTCTATCACAACTATGAAAAATTATTTAGTATTTCGAATAAGTTTAGGAAGTATATATTTTTTTTGACCCCTTTTACAGTATTTACGAACGCCTATGAAAGTAAGTTATTTATGACACATTTTATAGATTATACTCTATCAAAGCTATAAATAACTAGTTAATATTTCTGCTATGTTTAAGAAATACGATTTTTTTAAATCTTTTTTACCCTATTTTACACTATTTTCGAACGCCAACGTTACGTTATATTCGATTAGATGCGTAAAATATTATGCAGTATTTCGGATAACTTCAAGAACTATGAATTTTTTTTATTTTTGAACCCTCTTTTAAACCCCTTGCGTACGCACAATGTTTTGCAAAATGTAATCAGCTCCTTGCCAAGGGGGTTTTGCGTTTTCGTGGATACAGACAGATTTATTCTCGTATATGATATAAAAGCACTATTTAAGTTACATCTGAATGTGCGACCCACATAATTTTTTTTTTATTTTGAAAATGGCCCGACGCGACGGGATCGAAAAAGGTTGCCGACCCCCTGGATTAGACAATCAGAAGGTTAATTTTTCCACTACTTTTTATATTGTTCGGTTAACACTTTTCTTTTATTATTATTATAACACACTCTGTAATTCTGCATATCTTTTCTGACCAGTGCATTGTTTGATATTTTAGAAAAACACTACAATATTGCAATTGTTAATTTACGTTATATTGAAAAGCGTCAATTGAATATGATATATACACCAACAGGTTTAACAAAAGCATCAATATACAAACTGTACTTTAATTAAATCATTTCAATGTTATTAAAGCAGATAATTGCTAACCTACTTTGATTCATAATAATAATTCAATTACATTTGATTAAGGTAGATATGCATTTAACAATGATTATCGCTTATATGATTTCGAAAGGAGATTCAATAATTACAATGTGTTATTAAAATATACTAGGAGCTGAAAATTGATTTAAAAATGAATTGTGTCTATAGAAGTTGGTATATTGTTTTCGAAATAGAAATTGATGTCTACAAAATAATTAATTAGAAGAAATAGTATTGAGGCTTGCAGGCGCAGGTGGATTCAATGCTTGATTTAATCGAATGTTCTGTAGACTATGCTGAACTTCACCATTATACTATCTTCCTTCAGAAATTATTTTCACACAATTTAAACTAAGGAGTGATACAAAATTTATTATTTACAATTTCGGAGAAAAAGTTGATTTAGATTTGGAATTGGAAGAGACAGGCGTGTCAAATTTAACTTAATCTTTGAAAAAAAAACAGTACAGTTGAAATATTGAAAGACACGTTTTACCGCTTCACCAATTCTCTCCTGAGATGTAAGAAAGTGTTTTGGTGAAGTGGTAAAACGTGTTTCTCAAAATTACTCTACGTCAAACGCACTGCTTATCGATTAGGTATAGTAGAAAGACTTTTTTCTGAAATTATTACAGAATATTGACACTCAATTTTAAGTTGTTCCCGGGCGGCAAAATTATTCCCGTACCGTTTTTCAAGCCCTCATAATATAGACAAAATAATGCATAATATAACCATCCACCCTCCCATAAAATGGCCACCTTTCACTCATTCTTCCATCGACTTTTTAACGTCTCCATGTCTTCGGATAACTTTAAGAGAGAATCATCTTGGATTTTCCATATATCCTCTTTGAATAATTACCCAAAAAATGTAATTGGATTGGATGGCTGAAGATTTTCTACAGTTGCTAAATCCAATTTCTATAGCACTGAATGCAATACAACCAAAAGGTGGCTATTTTTGACAATTTTGAAGAAGAAAGCAGCTTGTGTCAATATCAATCATTTAAGAAGATATCTGTTCAAGCTCTAATTCTTTCACTTTTTAGCATATATGTTGGAGCTAACTATTTCAATCAAATAAACTATGATATCTTACCTTAATAAAGTAAAATAACTTAAGCACATTCCCCCGTAATATATGAACAAATTCTCTATAAATTATTAGTCAAGTACACGAATTTCACTATAGTTAACAAAAACAAATAACTCTCAGTTTTCAGATGTTTATAGTTTTCACAAGTTTTCTTAAATAATTAAATAAATTACGTATTCGTTTAGAGACAAAATACAATAACTACTACCATTATACTATCGATGTTTAATTAATTTTGTTACAAATCCATTATATTTTAAGAAAAAAAAATTCTTTACAAAACATCTTGTAGTTTAATAAGTCACGGCCAATAAACTAACATAATAGTTAACAAATGAATAATATGTTCGTTTCAATTTCATAACATGAATAGAAACATTAACAGTCTTTGGAATTGTTTATTTACATTCAATGTCTACATGGCCAGGCAAATGTGTTCCAAATTTTTAAACAAAATGCGTGATAACCTATAGAATAGTTTTTTTTAAGTGTCCGTTCGACCACAGTCCCCGGTTTCACTGCAGCCTCATGGGCTTATTGTGAAAAGTCCCCGTATATTATGCCACCCAATCCAGCAGCCCTGTACCCTCCACTAACTTGTGGAGTTCAGTTATGTGTTGGGTGTCAATATCTGCTGGCGCAATCAGCGCATGCCCAAAAATAGCGTGTCGTCTTCGTTGTAGAGCTACACACTCACATATTACATGGTAAGCTGTTTCAACTGCCTGCATCTGACTCCTGCTTAATGATAGCAGTTTTTCAGTGCGTTTTGTTGCTGCACCAGGTATGAACCTCTTCCCATGTTCCTGCTTGGGAATATGTTCCCAATATCTCTGGTGCTCGCTTTTGGCCCAGCACTTGAGGAGTTCCCTCGCCGTTCTTTTAGACAATCCCAGCGCAGGTTCCGTGCCAGTATATGTGGTTTCAGAGGCTTGTCTAGCCAGCCAATCCGCTCTCTCGTTGCCTTCTATTGCCGAGTGCCCCGGGACCCACACTAGATTAACCCTATTGTGGTCCGCCAAGGCCCTAAGTTCTGTTTGGCATTCCCATACCAGTTTAGTTGTAACCTTGGGGCTTCTCAGAACCCTTAAGGCCGCCTGGCTATCTGAACATATATTGATTCGCTTGTTTGTATAAGCCCTCAATCTGTTTAGTTTTGCACACTGCAGAATTGCAAACACTTCCGCTTGAAACACGGATGTGTTTTTCCCCAGTGAGAATCTTAGATTCGAGTTCCTTGTCTCACTATATACGAGTATTCCTGCACCACTTCCACTTTCGGTTTTTGACCCGTCTGTAAACCAGGTTATCCCTCTCAGTGTCTGTATACAGTCTTGCTCAAGAACTTCGCGGTCCATAATATGCACTTCGAAGTTTATGTCAAATTCAAATTT
Source organism: Apoderus coryli (assembly GCA_911728435.2). Lineage (NCBI taxonomy): Eukaryota > Metazoa > Arthropoda > Insecta > Coleoptera > Attelabidae > Apoderus > Apoderus coryli. The sequence continues at coordinate 7,854,673 of OU452199.1, read as the reverse complement.
TGGTCTGATGTGGTCCATGGGCATGTCTATGATGCCATCCCCAATACATACCCCAATTTTGGTATGTCCCCGATAAGTGGGTACAGTTCCTACCAACCCTCGCAGTCTAATGAATGCCGCCTCCGCCTCCATCCTTACCATGATGTGCAAGGGTGGGAGGTTCAGCAATACTTCCATTGCGGCTGTCGGAGTAGTTTTAAAAGCGCCCGTCATTGCTAAGCAGGCAAGTCTCTGTACCCTGCCCAACTCAGCAATGGCGGTATGCTGTTCCCTTTTCGTCCACCAAATCAGCGACGAGTATGTTATCATAGGTCTGACTACCGCAGTGTACAACCAGTGCATCATCTTTGGATTTAGTCCTCATGTTTTCCCATGAGAGCGTCTGAGTAACATAAGCATTCTCTCCGCTATTGCTCTGGTTCTTTTAACCCCTAAATACTTTACCTCCCCGGACATTCCTACGATTTCGCCTTGAAGGTACAGTGGTCCAGTCCCTCTGTTTTCTTCCTCCTGGTGAAAGCGATCGTTGCTGACTTTGACGGGCTCATTCTTAGTCCCTGTTCCAAAGTCCAGCTTGTTGCTATATCAAGGGCCCGTTGCATACGTTTCCTTACTATGCTATTAAACTTTCCCTGGACATGTATGACTAGGTCGTTTGCAAAGCCCAGAACCCCAAATCCTTCATTGTCCAGAATTTTTAGCAACTCGTCTATAACAACGTTCCACATCAGAGGAGACAGTACTCCCCCCTGCCGGCACCCTCGTATAGGCTTTGCTATTATTGTATCCCCAATTACTGAGGTAGATGCCATTGTTCCTTTAAGCATACAGTTTATCCACCTGCAGTAGGTGGCATTGATGCCTCGTTGCCTCAGTGCTCCTAGGATTGAATTCGTTAGAACGTTATCGAAGGCTCCCTGTATATCCAGGAAGGTTGCAAGTAGAACCCCCCTGCTCTCCAGGGCGTATTCCGCCTTACTTACTAGCAGATGCAGCGCTGTCTCAGTCGACATGCCGCATCTCAACGCATATTGGTTCGGGTGTAGTGCCACTATCTCCAGAGCCCCGTCCCGAATATGTCTATCTATTATTATTTAGAATAGTTTTAGTAAATTTAATCATTTATCAACAAATAGTCGCTAACAGGTAATGGTCCCAGTGAATTTTATAATCGGTAATATAAATATTGTAAAAACGGAATTTTCAGCTTAACATTTTTGATGGATATAGAAAACTAATCAAGATCTGAAAGATCTCGAATATCAACAATATTAAGTGAGGGTTACATTATTTAAATCAATAATTGACAGAATTAGGCATTTAATAGAAAAAATTTGAACAGTCTAATATGGGAGGTACTTATTTTTCCGTTATCAAAAAAGTGTTTGTTTTCCAAAAAAAAAAAAAAAAATTCACTCTTATCTACTGTCCCTACATTTCTCGAAAGGTGAAGAAAAGATCCGACTAGATTCGAAAGAATGTTTCAGAATAACTTAGGACATAGATCGCTCACATCAAAATAACTAACTTCCCTTAATAACAAACAGTTATTTTGCTAAATTTCGGCAAACAATTTTTCTTTGAAATAGTTACTAGAGTCAAGTTTCAGTCGCAACTATGCGAAATATCCAGGGGTATGGTGGTGTTTTTTTTTTAGTTAAGGATATGAAATTAAAGTCTTTGACGGAGAAATAGTTTCAATTTTCAATTTTAAATGATAATAATTAGTTGAATGACAGCAGCAAGGCGATTGGTTGGAGTTAATGTTCTATTGTTTATTGATTCAACAAGTTTGAGTCAATTATCAACTTGACAAAAGTATTATTGTAGTTTAAAAAATGTCAGAATACATTTGCCGATCCATGTAAGTAAGTATAGGCATTATGGTTAGGAAAGAAATTAAAATAACGACGTCAAGGAACAATAATAGATAACCATGCGTGTTGCTTAGGATGTGTAATAAAATAATATATTAATAGTTGTTATCATTATCAAAAAAGCTATAAATAATCGTGTATAATTGTATCGCAGCTACATAATTTAGATAACTTTATTAAGTAAGTAATTGAATTATTATTTAAATAAACATTTGTGGTAGATATACATAATGCAAGAACTGCACACTAATATGATTGATAAAAAATGTCGAGTAATACTTTTCTGTAATATTACCTACGTCTTTTATTCTGGGTATAACAGTTATAGAATATTATCAAAAAGAAGCCTCAGGAAAATATATAGGCGTGTAGACCACAGAAATCTTATATTATATATATATACTCTAGAATGATAATCCCGTAGTACAAAAATGTAACCAAAAGTGTAGAGCTGTCCATAATGCGCATGATCACCAGTCACTTATTTTTCAACAGGACCGGCTTTGATTAAATGTAATATTACTGTTATAGGTATATTTAAAATTAAATTTTACCATTTGGTAATTCAAATAAAAAAATGGAATAAAGGAATTTAAGAAATAAAAAATTACATTAAATATATAAATACTTTATTGTCTAACAGGTACAACCCAATAATAATAAATCTAAGCAGAAACGAGAAATAAGTAAAAATTCTAATATTGGAAAATATCGTAAGGACTTGAGCATTCTAATTATTTATTTTATTATTATATAATATTTGTTTGTTTATACAACCACCTTAGGCCTCTTACCTCTCTACAGCCTTCAAAGAAGGGGTGCAAGAAACAGTGATTTCACGAATATTTTCCGTGTCCATGTAAACCACTTCCATATCATCCGTACTACTCGCAATAGTATTTTGTGACAAAACATGGTTGGTAGAACTTTTATTCTCAGCAATTTCATGGAGGATTCTATAATTAAGTATATTCCAGTTTAACAACAGAATTCAAACGAACTTTGTATACCTACACAACGTAGGAAATATATTCTTGACATACATATCATGCATTTTTGACTGACTGCTTTTAAGTAAACAGTGTCTTGATATCAAACGATTAAGAATTTAACTTCCACTCTCATTTACATAATCTCTTCTTTTCAACAAAAGTTTGGGAACTGCATCGGGTACGAGGGTGATCCTCTTGCCGTCTTCTCTACAAATGATATCTTCTGCAGCGAAATGCTTACTGCATATGACATTCCCATCACATACATTTTCTGTACTAGGATCCCAATGCCCGCATCCAAACATCATGTCTTTTTTTTGTCAAGCTAAAAATGAGTATCATGTCAATATGGTATCATATTGACTCAAACTGAGACTGTTAGAAACCCGAAACAATAACTTACTGAAAATATTTAATACCAGGAATGATACTTTCATTTTTACACGACAACAATATACACCTCATTGTTTGTTAAATAAACAAACTACCAAACCAAAATAACAAATATTAAAAACAATTTTAATCACAAATAGGTATATCTATCAACAATTAAAATATACCACGCATAAACCCATAATTCAATTATAAAACCTATCTGAATTGTTGTGAAGCCGACTCTGACAGATATTCCCACTACGAGAAATGTCATTTGAGAAAATAGACGCTGTTGCGAAATCTCCTAAATTTAATAAGATTTGGAAAAAAATGTTTCGTTCATATTGCTGAAAACTAAACAATATTACAATTTTACCGATAACATTGAATTATTTGATTTTGTCAAGCAGTTTCGTATGACGCAACATATGGATTTATTTATAAAACAGATATGTCGCATAAATTCTGTAAGGCGAACGACAAAATAGTTTTAAATATGGCAGCTCTGTACTGAAAATAAGTGACTGAGGAGCATGCGTAGTTCGAGAAAACTCTGCATACCCGTTACACTTTTTGGTATTCGGCTGGATTTAATTAGCATTCTAGAGTACATATATAATATAAGATTTCTATGGTGTAGACTGAGAGCTGGCATATACAGGTTCGGTCAAACGACCCTCGTATATAATTTTAATTAAAAATTGGTTAAAAAACATTTTTTTTCAAAGTTTTAAAATAGAAATAGAATAGAATAGGTTTGAGATTAGTTTATTAAACTGGATGTGCAAAATAGTTAAATGTTCATCAGTTTCAGAAGTTATATCGGGAACTACTTCAAATATGATTAGACATTTTAAATTGAAACATTTTTTTATCAGGTTAATGCCCGTTTGCACCACATACAGTTTAAGGGACGAGTAGTTCTAAGAGTCGAATAGCATCTATTTTTTATTGCACCGCGTTGAAACGTCACTTAATTTTGACTAAGTAAATGTCGCTTAAGTTAAGGGTTGAAGATTCTCTTCTTAAATTGGATTCTAACCTCAATTTTGCTTTATTTTTTTTAATATTGGGTTATTTACTTTTTTTTTGTGCCAATTAAAAATATGGAATTCTTGGATGATGATCTTGACTTTTTCAAATTAATTGAAGACGGATTTCCAAGGAGGGTTTATGAAAGGCCGAATTAGTTTGAAGATATGGCCAATTTAACTTTTTTTCAAAGATATAGACTGACGAAGCCTACGATTCGGCATATCCTAGACTAAATTGAGCATTTACTAGAATTTGAGTGTAGTTTGGAGGTCTTTTTTTTGTGTATTACTAACTTCCATTTAAAATTAAAAATAAAAATTAATGTTTAGGTACATATTATGAATTATTATGAAAACAAAACTGAAAAGGTTAAAATATTACTGCCCAACCATGGTACAACTATATTGTACCATGCTGCCCAACCAACAAAATCTTCTTGATTGTCGGCTACCTTAAATTTGCTATGTTGACAAATTTGGCACATTTAAGCGTAGTTAAGGGGAATAAAAAAGGGTTAGAACTTGGAAAAAAACTCACAATTACTAAATGTAAAAATAATAATAGTAATAATGTACAGGATGTCCCAACTCGGCGCTCCAGGCCTATTGTATGAAAACCAGATAAGATAATAAAAATCTTTTTTAAAGGGCTAAACTGAGTTGCGCTAAGGTCCATTTTGGAAAAGCAAAATATTTTTTTCCAATTTCGCAAAATGGAGAAAATGACGTCATCAATGTTATTTTTCCACAAATATACCTGTATTTTGCTACAATCGAAAAGATCTATTTTTTTCCAAACACTTTTCGAAAAAAAAAATCCTATCTCTTTTCGTTAAAAAGTTAGCGCGCTCCCACAAAAAGAAAACTTAAATATTATTTAATTTAGCCATGTTACCAATCAAGTGCTCCATGGAAAACCATTATTCTGTTTGATTATTAGTGACAACTGTTGTCACAATAATTATTATTTAATTTTCAAAATAATGAATATTATATACGGAAGGTAATTATTTACAAAGTCTATACCAAAAAAATGTTCTCGACAAACGAAAATATATGATTTTTTTAGAAATGTATCCATACTGGCGAGGAGTTGATAACATATAAATGAAAAACGTCTACTCCACTATACGATCCTCGTATAATTAAATTACACAATACATGTTTCAAGATCCTAACGATCTCATCATCAGTGGCATATAATCAGTATTCAGAAACGTTTTACAATTGTGAACATAAATCGAAGTTAAGTTTTAATTATATCAGTCACATTGTGGAAAAAAACAAACAAAAATTTTTTTCTTTTCTACATTAAATTTTAACTTAACTAATTTTTTTGAAAAATATCTAAAATTTTTATTCAATCATGAGAAAAAGAAGAAAGAAAAACTATAATTCAATTTCTCACATAATGATGTGATTTTTATTTACCTGTTTAAGTTAACATTTAATGTAGAAAAGAAAAAAAAAATTGTTTGGTTTTTTTTCCACAATGTGACTGATATAATTAAAACTTAACTTCGATTTATGTTCACAATTGTAAAACGTTTCTGAATACTGATTATATGCCACTGATGATGAGATCGTTAGGATCTTGAAACATGTATGGTAATGTTTATTGTGTAATTTAATTATACGAGGATCGTATTGTGGAGTAGACGTTTTTCATTTATATATATGATTTTATGAACAAAAAAATGCTACATGGAAAGCAATTTTAAACTTATTATTGTATCACACTTTTTGGTTTATTATCTAATTTTTATTATTTTCTTTGTCGAAAAAATATGGCTGACAATTGAAAGAAACAAAGATGATGAGACGAAGATGACATTGCCTGCACTATATAAAACCAAAACGCATCTTGTGCAATAAATTAAACAATTACTATATTATTTTTTATTTCGTCTGTCGAAAACATTTTTGTTATAAACACGTTATAAATAAGTACCTGTTATTACTTTATGTATCGTATTTATTGTTTTGCCAATTAATTCTTTATTTTTTTGTCAGTTTTGGCACTCTAGCGTTTTAGCGGATGAAGATAGAAACAAATTTATTAGTAAAAAGGTATTTAGGAAAATTAGGGCTTTCGGAATGTGGCAAAATATAGGTATGTTCGTGGAAAAATAATACTGATGACGTCATATTCTCCATTTTGCAAAATCGAAAAAAAATATTTTTTTGGCCTAAAATATACCTGAATGCAACACAATTTATACCACTTCGAAAGATTTTTAATATCTTATCTCGTTTTCATACAATAGGCCTGAGGCGCCGAGTTTAGGACTCCCGGTACAATTTATGTCTACAGCGCGTGCCAATTTGATTTCTAAAAGGAATCAAAATCTAAATATATGTATCTAAAATTAAAGAAAAATAACATTAAATTGCTGTAAAGAATTTAGCGATAATAATATCCGAGATCAAATTGAGACTCATAAGGCGAGGGGTATAAAAAGAGGGTATGGAGAGCTGTTCTTGCCTCAAAGGTAGCAGTTTATTTTCTTTATGCATCAAATACGTATATATTTACATCTAAATTTCACATATCCTAATTTTCCGCTCAGAGCATTGTGAGGCCGTCTAATTTTCCATAGCAGCCTTTCATTCAAAGTCAGCAACAGATAACAATGAATAGATCCTTTGTTGTTATCGCTACGCAGAAACTATGCAGAATTCCTGCCAAGTAACACATAAAAAAACAAGAAACAACATTGTAGGTAATGAAAATAATTCCATTATACGGTGAAGATAAAAGCGTATAGCGAAACTGCACCTGTTTTGTCTTACAATATCATTTAGTCTTTTTGAAAAGAACGAAACCTAAAACCACCAACAACATATTTTCACACTCCATTTACCCCGGGTCTACGTCAGCAGCATGTAAAAATGTAATTTATATTTATGGAAATTATACCGCAGCAATTGTTATTCTTTTTGGTTGCGTCTGTACCGGGTGTACAGATAAATGTACACACACAAAGAAAGCAGGTTTCCTGCTTACTGGTATCACGCGCATATAAGCGCCGATAATTCATGTAACTTTTAAATACGAGTGGACATAGACAAAGCGTGTCGGAACTTGTTACAAGCATGAATAGGCGCCGGCAATTTTACCGGAATGAATTTTTAATTCTTGGTCGCTTGTTTTCGGAGGCGGACATAGATTTTTGTGGAATTATTATTAGAAAAATGGATGTCGAAACTCTGATATCTGCTGTTTTTACAAAGGCCGCGCTATGGGACAAACGGCTAAACTCTCACAGCAATAGAAATGTGACACAACGTTTGTGGAATGAGATAGCGGCTGAAATGGAAATGGATGGTAAGTTAATAAATATACTCAAATGACATAAATATTTATTTTAATCTTTTATTATCGAAAAGTTGTTAGAACAGGTTGGTTTTATAAGAAATACTTAAGTATAGAGGGTGTACCAAAAAAGACATTGCTATTATAATAATAATAATAATATTTATTGGCCATCATAAGGTATAACAAATGTATACATTGGCAAGTCTACAATATTATGATACAGTCAACTAAAGGTTAAATAAAATAATAAATAATATACAGTACCTATACAGATAAACGGACACGTTAAAAATACAAACAGAAATAACAAAGAAGAACAAAAAGTGTCAACAATTTAAAATAATGTTGTGTTATTGCAGTGCATCTATGAACTCTTGCACACTATAAAATGTAACGTCAATCAAAAATGTTTTTAGTTCATACTTAAATCTTCTCTCGGTCTGACAGGTCCTTAAGTCCTCAGGAAGTAAATTGTAAAAAAAACAGCCCGCATATGATGGTGACTTCTTATAGAATTCAAACCTAGGACGCGGTAAGTACAACATATTTCTTCCTCTGGTTGGATAATCATGACTACTGCCACAGGTGGGAGTCAGATGTTTGCTTTTAAAAATATCAGACAACTTATTCAAGTAAATGGATGGGACGGTGAGTAATTTATTGGCTCTAAATGCCTCCCGACAGCTGCCTCTATAGGGAATGCCAAAAATACATCGGATTGCCCGTTTTTGCAGAATAAAAATTCTGAGAGCTTCAGTGCACCTACCCCAGACCACTATATTATATGCAATCGCTGAGTAAATCATAGCATAGTCAACCGAGAGCAACAACTTCACGCACATAAACCTCTTCAAGGAATGTAACACTAATAAGTTTTTATTTAATTTGCCACATAATCTCTCAACATGTTCCGCCCAGCTCAACGTCGGATCCACTATCACCCCCAATAGGCTAGCTGAATCTGAAAAAGCTAACTGATTGTTTTCAAAGTTAATAAGATTGTTTAAGTGCGATATCCCAATGGATTGATAGAGAAATAACTGGTACACATCTCTTATTGTTTTTGCTGTTTTTGACGGTCTTCCAGCAGGTTGATTTTCCGGATTTCTTTGCACAATAATTTCTACTTCAGTTAGGTGTCTTTGAATATTTTCTCTATCAATAATGGTGTTATGTAGAATAAAAATACATTTAATAATATTGTCTGCCACCATTATATCTGTTTCAATGGGTTTGGATAAGATGCGCCATTTTGCAGTCAGAATTCCAAAAGTGCATTCGATTGTTTTTCGGGCTCTGGATAGTCTGCTATTAAAACATTAATGTTCGATAGGCAACAGTTTTCCTCCAAAAGGTTTGAGTAAAAAGTCCAAAAGTGGATAGGCTTCGTCCCCTATAAAAACGTACGGTGCCTTCGTATTTGTTCCTGGAAGATTAGAAGGCTCAGGTATTTCAATTTTTTATTTATTTTTCTAGAAGTATGCGATTTGTTTAATAAATGTTATTGAGATAAAAATTGAGATTTTTACTTACCTAATAGTTATTACAAGTCTTTCTTCGGGAAGAATTGGCTGTTTGTGCCAGTTGCACCAAGTTTTTGTTAGCCGTTGTTCGGTTTCTCCCAAAATATAATTAAATTTGTTTATCGTCATTCTCATGTACTGAAAATACCGTTCTTCGTGTTCTTTCAAAGTTAGAAATAGGTGGTGGTATTCTCCATAAACTACTCGCTCTTGGTTTACTGGATGTATTCCTTGCCTTGGTCTTTGAAATCGCAGAAACACATTTTCCAGTAGCGCAAATTCTTCATTGGAGGATGAACTGGACATCTTGCCTTCAGAAAATCTGCTTTTTCACTACAGGTAATCAGCCGCAATCAGCGATCTTTATGTACGTACTAACGGGAAAACCGGGACCGGGAAAGTAGGCGCTGGGTAACCTGCTTTCTTTGTGTGTGTACATTAAGAAAGGACGCCGGCGCCGGCTCTATCTCGAAAACTATTCATGGGACGGTTTTAGGATTTTTTTTTGTTTTAGTAAAAGCGTATCAAATCAAAACAGCTTTATTGTTGTAAATACATAGTATTTGTAAACAAAGCTCATACAAAATTGCTATCCTATGCTAACAATAATCACACAGTAATCAAAATCACAGTAATTAAAATGGTCAGAACAAACAAACACATAGCAAAGCCAATACAGAATTAAAATCACTTTTACTCCTTAAGCCACTGAAGGTATTTTTGTATTTTCTTGATTTATTAATTTTTAAAAATAATTAACCGGTGTTATACATATCTAATAATATAATTCATATATTACTTACCTTTTTAATTCCAATCATTAATTTTTTTTTTTGTAAATATTTCTAATTTTTTTTTTAATATAGTTTAGAAAGGTTTCATTTTTTTTTATTCTCGCTGACTTGGAACGTTTCGGATCAATAAGAGCCATATTCCCCAGAGTTCTCGTTCTTGATTTCGGGAAGCGTAGTGGTTACTAATAGTGTAAATCAAGTGGCGCCTAAAATTCTTTAATTGTACCCCGCCGTCTTCACTGAGCAGGCTGGCCACTGTTGGTAACCCTTCCAATATATTTCTGGAGGAAGTTTGTAGGACAGGGACTTTATAGCTTAAACTATTTTTTTTATTCTTATTTTTAAACAAGTACGCCACAGTGCTCGCAAAATATTCATTTAGATTGTAAAACACATTCTCCTTAAGAAGTGATGTTACAGACCTTTTAAAACATAACAAGTTTGGCCTCAATTTAATATTATTAGGGAGATGGTTAAAAATTTTATGCTTAAATAAATTAGGGAATTCCTGGTTAATTCCGTTTGAGGAATCGGCATTGGAATGTCAAACATCTGCCTGGTATTATAGGGTGTGTTGGAAGATCCAAGCTGAGTGCCAAATTTTTTATAGATTAAGCAAGCCGTTTCCAGTATAAAAAGACCACACAATGGTAATATCCTTAAAGTCTTAAACAGAGGCCTACAAGTGTCTCTATTAGTTTTACGACAAACAAATCTTACTGCTCTCTTCTGCAAAACAAACACAGAGCTGAACAGATACTGACTGCAGCATCCCCAGAAGCAATCCCATAACGCAGATGACTCTCCACAAGAGAAAAATATGATAGCCTTGCAGTTTCCAATCCAAGTTCATTGGCTATAACTCTAACGGCGTAACACCCTCTGGCTAGTTTCTGTCTTAAGGCCAATATATGGTCATGAAATTTTTTTTAAAAAACTAATAATCTAAAATAATGAAGCTGCGAAATGCCCCCTATGCCAATGAATAGTTAATGAAAGTCAAAATAATGCAGATTATTTTAAGTTATCGGCTCCCAAATGCATGAAAAATTTTGTCAAAATCGGTTAGCTAGTTTTTGCGAAATGAACAAAAAAGCTAATATCATCATTAAATTTGGACACCCTGTATTTCGATAACGAAGCATTTGCGGACATGGGTTCAATGGCAAAAAATGCTTAAATTACTTTCAGGAATCTTCAGTTTTCGTTTGTTGCAAGCATAATGAATCACCCTGTATACATATAAAGAAACAAAAGAATTGTATAAATTACAGAACAGACATCCAATACCTAAGCAACATATACCATAACTTAATATGAATGAAAATGAAAATAAGTCCACAATTTCCTAATTTTATTTAGATTTAGAGCAAAATACATGAATATACAGCGTTTTTCCAAAAATGTTGCATAATATGAGACTTTTTGAAAAACGCTGTATGTGTTATTCTTTGCATAATTATCATTTAGGCCACTTGAAACGATTATAACTTTGAAGACTAATTTTGTGCTTCCTTATGGTGCTTGTTATCTGTGCGCGAAACAAATTTAGAGCCTGAAATTGTTAGTTTGAACTACACAACAAACGAAAATAGGATCTCTCTTATTAAATGAGTCTGATGTGTTGTGACACACTTAGCGAATGTTTTATAGAAATTAATGTGACAAGACGTACACGTACTAGATTAGAGGGAATGGGCTTTTAACTTTTACAGTTACCATTAAATCAAAATTCTTGGCAAAAGAAGTGCGATAAATTTTTATTTTTATATATGTGCTGTAAAATTTACTATATTTTAGTGTTCAGTTTGATATCTTAATGAGGATGGGGTTTTGTTTTTAAGTTATAATTAACAATAATAATTAGATATTGCATTATATAGAAAATATAAATACAGTCGACACTGTTTATAGTGAAACTCTATAATATAGTGAAAAAGACCTAGACTATTTTAATGAAATTTAATGCAAAAAGCCCTGCATATAGTGAATCTTTAAAATGAGTAGCCCTGTATATAATAAAATTTTTATGGATTTATTGAGATCTTGGTCTTTTCGGGTTTCCCATTTACATTTTTATATCGCATTATTTTGAAAATGTTCTTAACGCGTTCATAACGCCTAATGGTAGGCAATAAAGCAGGTAGATTTTTGTGAGACACCTGATGAATTCCTAACCCATTTTATAGTCGAGGCCTAGTAAATCGCAAATTTAGGTTAAGTTGGTTTTTGTTTAAGAATCAAGTAAGATGTCCAAGGTGTGTGTTTAAGTTTAGCTGCAAAATCGGTGTATCCCCAAGTTGTGTATCTCTGATATTAAAAATTCGCGAAACTATAACAGGAAAACTAATGTTCCAAACAGTCGAAAACGTGTACGGGTGTGTTCTTACGAGGATGTAAATGAAGCTGTTTTACGATGGTTTCAAGAGGCACGTACGCATCAAAACGTACCAATATCGGGATATTTAATAAAGGAAAAGGCTCTACAATTTGCTAAAGAATTTAACTGCGTTAATTATCAAGCTAGTGAAGGGTGGTTGAGTGCCTGAAAGACTCGCAATGCGATCTGGCTACCTTAAAAAAAAAAGTTTTTGAATTGTACTTAGATCATCCTCATTAGTTTAACACTTACGTAATATACGCCCTCTAGCGGACATTTTAGAAAACTAAAACTATTTTCCAGCGATTTGCCTTGTCCGCTTTTCCTACAACAACAAGAAAATCCTAAAACCGTAAAATGATATAGAGCCGGCGTCCTTTCTTATATGTACACCCGGTACATTTAATATAATTCCTTTTACATAAACCTAACTGTGTGCATTTCTACACTCCTAATACCTACATAATATCGATGTTGAATGAATGAAGTTTCGTATAAGGTTACTTACCCGCGAACACTATTAGGTCAGGAGACATTATAATCTTCTAATTTCACGTAGGTAGACTTTAAGGCAAGTAAGCATATTATGTGATACCTATACTTATATTCATATGGGCAATGAATGGAAACTGGCTTGAAGATTTTGTGATATTGTAAAATATGTTCATTAAGTAAGAATGTCTATATGTGAAATGATTACCTACGGCTTATTATTTATATATTTCGCCACAAGTAAAATTCAAACAAAATATCTAAACTGTAATTATTATTAAATTCATTTTAATACCTAGTAACAAGTTTGATAAAAATCATGAATAAAAAAAAAAATCAAAAATCGATGCTAAAACGGCGAATTAACCGTTTTTTGTTGCCTGTACTATACACCTCTTTTTCAACCAGCGAGCCGACTCTGATAGGCAACCACTATGCAATGTGTCCACGGATATATGTACACCCGGTACCTTTAAGATAATTCCTTTTACATAAACCTAACTGTGTGATAGACAATAAAAAAGAGCAACTTATAAGCTACAAAAAAGTTAATTACGTCGATGTTGTACCATTTTTATGGAAACCGATAAATTGCAAGTAAATGGTAGATTTAAATCAAAATAACGTTTATCAGAAAACCAATTAATGAAAAATCAAAGTTGGTATGGAAAACGAATGTTGCAACAATAAAAACACTTTGACAGCAACAAATTTAAATTAGTTGAAATTGTTTTATTATTTCGTAGTTGTTTTTAATATTGCAATTTTTTTTTCTACATTAAAATTGTATACTGCAGACATACACACTTATAATCGTCCCTCGTAATTCCCCAATTTCCTAATTTTATTTAGATGTAAAACTTTAAATAGTGCGGCAGATATTTTGGTCTAAACAATTTTCAAAAAGATTTATAAACGTACCTACCTATATTGGCAAAAGTTTAGACTGTATATGATTGTAAATGTGATGTTTTGTGAAATAGATATTTTTATGTAAAAAAAAGAAAAGATTTTAGTATATACAATGTGTCCAAGATCTTAGAAATCTTGGAAATGGTAGGAAAGTTGTACTATTTAAACACCTTTTAAAACTAACTTTAGCAGTTTTCGAGAATTTTTGAAAAAAAGATTTTTTATGATTTTAGTTTTTATTTATTTCTGACATTATTTTTACAGAGATAAAAAAATGAAAAGCACGTTCCCATTGTTACTTTTTGAGGAGAAAAATTTAAAGCCATTTTCAATTCGAAAATAGGTGGTATATCACACGTTTAAAACATTAAACAAGTTTTCAGTGTTTTTACCTGTTATTTAAAATTATTCAAGAAAAATCGCCATAGTTTGGCACTTATTTTGCGTAAAACATTCATCTGAGAAAGGCGTTTTTTTAATAACTTCAAAAGGCACAACAATTTCAACTAAATTTCTTTACCTCGTAGAGAATCAAATTTACTCTACTCAGACACAAATAGATTGTCAAATAATAATAATAAATTGGAATTAAATTTTACAATAAAAAATCTAAGGTCGTAATTAAAAAAAACAAGTTGATGATGGTTTTACAGAAACCAAACGTCGTAGTGAAAGTTTATAAACTCTATCTTATTCTCATCAAAAAGTAACAATGAGAAAGTGGTTGGAATTTTTTTATATCTGTAAAAATAATGTCAGAAATAAATAAAAACTAAAATTGCAAAAAATTGTTTTTTCAAAAATTCTCGACAACGGCTCAAATTAGTTTAATTTTGAAAACACCATCTAAAAGATGCTTAAATTGTACAACTCTTCTCTAATATAACCGACATTGTAACTCCTACCGTTTCCAAGATTCCAATGCTATCCCTTGGACACATTGTATATCTATATACGCGTACAATGCAATTTTTAAAATGTTATCTTATATTTTAAATTTTAAAAACAAAACTGTTTAATGTATTTAATTCCAAAAAAAGCGACATAGGTAAATAATGTTTTTACGATATTTAAATAAATACGTAATGTTTGTATTTTTCTACAATAACACCTGCAGAAGACGATAAACTATCGTCAAAACGTTGTAGAAAAAAATAGACAAGCGTAATGTAAACTACGCTAAAAATAAAAAAAAATTTTTAGAGAAACTTTAACACAAAGAAAAAATACAATTAGTATATTGTGCCACGAACATGCTGCAAATCATACAGTAGGAAATGGTCATTTCATGTGAGTTTCACACTATACTTTTTCTACGACTATTTTAATGCTTTTGAATAAATTTAACATAATTTTTAGGAGAATATTTGTTTTTCGAAACTTACCCTGTTAGCGTATAAGCCTAATTACGATAAGTCAGAAGTATTAAATTGACTAGGTGGTGTTAAACTATATTCACTATTACTGTTTTTGTGTTTTGACATTAGCGAAATACTTAATTATAATTATTATTAATTATAAATACCTAAACTGTCAATTTGATGTGTTGGTATTGTCGGCGTTGCTATGGTGATTTTTCATGGCCGACGCTACTTTTGTCATTACCAGGAAATTTACCTGTGCGTAATAAATATTTCCTACTAGTTGCTAGGCAACTAGTGGGAAATAATTATTGTACACGGGTAAATGAAAAACAGCATTACAATGTACTACATTTTCAAATCATGGTTCAACATATAATAAAGGCATTTAAAGACAGTCGTAGAAAAAAATTATTAATCTTTGGTATTATATTTATACTTTTACTTATTTGAAATAAAAAGTACTTGAAGTACTTATAGTCTATAGGTTACTTTCAGTAATTTGTTTACTCTAAGTAATTTGATCTGTTTCTAGTAATTTCAATATATTAAGACATGCCTAGGACAAGAAAAATAATTGAAGCATTAGGTTCATAATGAATAATTTGTATTTTAACAATGACGATAATAAGACAGTTTTATTCCACACATGGGTTTATGGGATCCTTATTTAAGAAAAACTAAGGATTACAAGTGGCTCAGATTCTTGAAGTAACACCAAAAATAATTCGAAACTACCCAGACTGCAATTAAAATTTAATTTAAAAGTATCCAAAACAAAATAAAAGTCGTCTACTCCACAATACAACTCTATATAATTACAATAGATCATCATTGGTACAACCAAACCATACATGTTTCGAAAGTTCAAACTTTCATCATCAGTGGTAAATAATAATAATTTAATTATATATTCGTCAAATTTTCATTGTTTTGTGCAAAATGGCGAACTGAGAAAAACAACCGACAAGAATACATTGAAAAGGTGTGATGAGAGCTTTATGTCAAATTCTTTTTTCCCTCTCATCACACCTTTTCAATGTATTCGTGTCGGTTGTTTTTCTCAGTTCGCCATTTTGCACAAAACAATGAAAATTTGACGAATATATAATTAAATTATTAATCAGCTCGAATTATGAAAAAGAAGAAAAGGAAAAAATCATCTTATTCAATGTTCATTAGTTGAACAATTAATATATTATTATTTCAATTTATTTTATTTGTTAAAATTTTTTTCCACAATGTGGTAAGTTGTCTGAACATATTTTCAGCTTTAAAATATAGTTTTCTATTGTATTCTATTACTTTTAGATTCTTATAATTATGTATAACTAATATCCAATTTTCGCTTCCTGACACTACGTTATTTTACCACTGATGATGAAAGTTTGAACTTTCGAAACATGTATGGTTTGGTTGTACCAATGATGATCTAGTGTAATTATACAGAGTATTGTGGAGAAGACGCCTTTTATTTTGTTTTGTAACATTAACACTCCTCGTCACATTGGATTATTTTTCGAAAATTAAAAGTATCCAGTTTGGTTCAATTCTAAAAACTATTAAATTATGCCCAATTTTTATAAACTCGTACTCGTTTCAATTTAATTACATAATATATCATAATATGTATTATTTGTTTACACACTAATACACAATTAAAAATAATAATGATAATTTAACACATGAATAATTTCGAATGTGATCTCAGAGGCAAATGCAAATAGAGCAAATTATTGTACTTGGTTATTACTATTATTATATACCAATATTAAACGGATGACGGTGTTTCAGTTACAAAATAGTAGGTAGGTCTCTATAAATAAGGTTATTACATGAGAAATTAAAATGTAATTAGTCTATTGGTATGCAAAACTATTTTGTGTCAGGTAAATGTACCGATCCATAATATAGAAATTAGATATCGGCTAGCATTGCGGTTGCCCCGTTGCGGACGAACCAGTTTCACAAAATAAAACATGATTTCTCAGCATCTATGCGGACTATAAACACAGCCTTTTGTACCCTTATGCAAAATTAACTTATGCCATTTGAAAAATTTGTCAAGGAGGCAATTCCGGTATGCATTCGGTAGACATTCGGCATCCGTTTACAATCTGATTGGTTCATTTGAATTTTGCAGTCTACCTTAAACTGAATTATAATGTGACAGAAATAAGTAGCTTTCTGAATTTATTAATAATAAAAGGCCTAAATAACCTCAAATAAATCGTATTCGTATCTTCTCAGAATCAAATTGCACAATATTATTTTACACATACAATGAATTAAATATTTTAACACTTGATTCATCTACATATTATTATATAAAAATATCCCACGGGTATTTATACAAGAAAAATTTCAGTAGGTGTTTATTAAATGAGAATAATAGGTACCTACAACTATCTATCTGCTGGATTAATGTTTCAAATATAGTTAAAATAATAATCTTATATAATTTATAATAAGAATCACTAAAGGTACAGTTTCGAACGCCAATGTGATCTAATTTTTTTCTGTTAAATGTTTTAGATTATATTCAATTAAATCAATAAAAATTATTGAATATTTCGGATAAAAAAATTAATTTTTCAATTTTTGAACCCCTTCTTAAACCTCTTGCCTACGCTCAATGTTTTCCAAAAGTTAATCAGCACCTAGAAATATCCTGTAGTATTTTTGTACCAAATTTGTTAAAAATCTGTTTTGAGTTATCGTACCTACAGATTTGTTTTGACCCTTTTTCTGACTTTGTACGGACGGCTATGGTACATAAATGTTTTATCGTGTATTTTTAACACCAATTCAACTACTTAAAAAGCTAGCTATATCATTTTTACAGTCTCTTTGAAACTTTTTCGACTACTTATGACGCCACACTCTTTGAAAATTGTATTCTAATTGTAATAAGATATGTTCCAACCACCTAATTGGTGAAATTTGATACGCAATTTTCTCGAGAATTGGGGACAAATATCAAAAGTGACCTATCGCTGTAAAGCAGATGAAAAATGCTTTAAAATGATGTATCACTCGACCCCTACTGATATATGAAAATTTAGCGGTTGTGCACCCCTATGACAGGGCTTAAGCGATTTCAAACAAAAGCCAAACTCATATACCACAATTTAGCGTTAGTTAAAGCGTTTGGGCGGCAGACAGACAGACTGGAAATGGTCTTGATCGTCTCAGGGAACTTCAAAATGGTTATATCAGTTTTTTTAACGCGTTCGAAATACTTTCCCTGTGCGGGAAAGTAAAATATGAAACGGGAAGACAGGCTGATGTGACACAAGGGAATAAAGAAAATATTTTGTTGGAAATAGAAGAAAACCCTGAAATTAGCGTAAGACGATTGGCTGCAATGTATCCGGAAATTTCAAAATCTTCTATTTGGAATATCTTGCATAAAGAAATGCCTTTATCCGTTTAATTTTACGCGCAACTCAAACGAAGGTTTCCTAATGCATATTTTATTTTCCGATCCTTTACCGAGGATGGAATTTTTAATTTACATAATGCACATCATTTCGCACATATCGGAGATAATCCTCATGTATCTAATAAAAGAAACTAAACATCAACTTAAATTTAGTATAAATGTATAGATTGGAGTAAATGGGAATAATTTATTAGGTCCTGTAGAGATGCCGGGTCGCTTAAACGGCGCAGATTATTTAAAGTTTCTGGAAGACACCCCATCTTGATTATTCGACAAAACTTCTGGTTTTTACATTACGGTTGTCCCGCTTATTTTAGTGCAAACGTTCAACGATTCCTGGACGCTAGTTACGGAAACCACTGGATCGGAGGGGATTTTGGTGGCCAAGTCGCCTGGCCGCCAAAATCGCCTGACCTAAACCCCTGTGGTATTCTGTTTCGATACCGCGTAGGGATCAATTTTCTACCAAAATTCAAATTACTTGTCAAGAATTTAGAAGCAAACTTTTTCAATTTAATCAATTATCAAAACAATGAGAAAATCATGAAGGAAAAGAATAATCCACTAGGCTCAAATTAATTCACAGGAAGCGAACTATTAGAAAAAAAAATAAAGAATCCGACCAAACAAGCCAACCAACGTTGCAATTTTTCGGAACCCACAACATAGACGTATTACGTAGAATTTTGCGATATACTTATTTCTCAGGAAAAGGACAAAAAAAAATTACAGAATCCAAAAAACAGGAGATGTGTCTAGAATCGAATGGCCACCATATTGAACATTTGTTGTAAGGTTATTTACATTATTGTTGTTAAATTAGAAAGGAATAAATGGTTTCGGTTAGAATTATTTTTCCAAACTAGAAATATGGAAAGTAAATAACTGTTGGAGTTATTTATAGCTGAGAAGTAATAAGTAATGCTAATAATAATCAATCAATTAGTTACCATGTTAAACTTCATATTAAACTAAAAATTTATCGAAAATGCAGGTGTAAAAACATCCTACTTTCGAAAATTGATGTCAGCAATCTCGAAAAACTAGTGCCCGATGGACGCCTATGGTTGCAATTTAATTCAGCAGTGTGTGGCTAACAAATGCTTCTATCTAGAAAAATAACTATGTCATATTTCACTTCAATGCCTAAAGGCGTTTTCGCGATACCATTAAAAAACCTATGCTCAGTTATAACTCTTTTCGGAAGCAATTTCACATTAGAAGTTTGAAGTCGAATTGCCATGAAATCCACTCTAGAGTTTCTGGACACCCTGTATGATATGAAGAGCTAAAATACAAAGAAAATGTCAACAAAAATCATACAAAACAATTAATCAAGATTTCAATTAAAAATGTAGACGACGCGACGACGGTATGATGAATCACGCAAAGGATTTAACAGGGACAAACAACATATTAAAATCGTAATAATTCAGAGTCGTATTTTTGTTTATCCGCCCGTAATTATTCATGAAAACCGTTTTGTCTCCCGGGCTCAACACTGCCTGATTTCCATCCATAGCCTATCATAGCAAGATGCTATTAACTGATATCTCGATAAGGTAAAATTGCGGATGTCTCAAGGTGCAAATAAGAGTAATTGCGAGAAGCAATTTGAATCATTAGCAGCGCTATTAAAATTTACGATAACTGTGAGACGTCAATTAAGGACGTGCGTTGGAAACTTTAAGTTAAATAACAGCCGTGTAATTGGAAATCAGCGCTTCATTGTATAAACAAATGATATACCTATTAGACGATGATACGTATGCCTTATGCATTATTTGTTTTTAACAGCAATTTTATGCACATACTATTATTACAAAATATTTTTTTATTTCTTTATCTCTTTGACAAACTAAAATTTTGTAAGAGAGTAAATAGTTTCTAAATAAAATGAACTATTCACAGAAAAAACTGGTATTAATTATACGAGGGTTACAAAAAATATGGGTAGATAAGTTATTGTGACTAAGCTTTTAAACACCCTGTAATTCTAGAAATTGGAGTTTCTTCAATAAAAGACTGTAGTTTATTATCTAAAAAATCAATAAAATCTATCAAATATTTTTCGATTTATTTGAAAAAACAAAACAAAAATTCACTTTTAAAGACCGCTAGCGCCCAAACCACGCAATTTTGTATATAGATAAGTTGACCAAATAATCATATTTTCGGCCAAGGAATTTGTGCAATCCGTTGTACATGTCATTTCCGGAAACCCTGCTGAATGCTATGATTTTGTGTCAAAATTCAAAATTTTTAAATAGCAACCCCCCATTTTATATATTTTTTATTTTTTTGCATAAAAAATAAGGGCAAGTTTATGAAAGGATGTCTATCCCAAAAACTGATAGTTTTCAAAATATTGGCAATTTTACATTTTTCTATTACAATAGTGATATGAATTTGAAATTTAATTGATTTTAGTTGGCCATGATGGCTTTAGATAGCAAATAAATATGACTTGCCAAAAATAATCAACAATTATGACAAATTGTAGACATTAATTAGTAGTAATAATCATGGAGGGCGTATAAATTTTACTAACGGATACTATCTAAATTTGTTTATTATTTATGGATAATGTGACAGAGTGATGTCACAAACGTGTGATACATTTGCTTGCAGGTACCCAGAAAAACACAGGTCATCACCAAAAGTTGTTAAACAGGAGAAAAAAAAGTTTTTATTTAAAAATTTAGAATTTTGACACTTTTTCTCAAATACCCTGTATTAATATTTACTACAAAAATATACGTAGGCGCCTAAAGTAGGTCTATGTCTCCTAGGATATTCTAACAAATTAAATTATTAAAGCTTCCATCGAATAAAAAAATTGTTATTATTCTTTATTCTGAAAACGTAATTTTTGACATAAAATTTCAAATATTTCGAAAACGGCTGGCGATAGGTACAACATAGTATGCATGAAATATGTTTAGAATTACAAGGAGAATCCAAAAAAAAAATATAATTTATATAGGGTCGTATTTGAAATAATAATAATAATGCTTTATTTGCCTATATAACAATAGTTATTGGCATCGTCACATTCAGTATGTACATAAATAAAAATACAATATAAACAAAGAAAATACTCAAACAACAAATGCGTGTGTAAATAGTACAAATACCAAACAGTAAAACAAAGTACATAAAAGTCACTTAAAACTTCAATAAATAGTCTAAAGGGGCACAATTCAAATATTACAAGAACAATCAACAGACTATAATATAACTTAAGATTAACAAAGCACTCAAAATTTGTAGGTGAGATAGTCAGCATAGTCATATGGGACAATCTCAAGAAGTTGTTTTTTCACTTCAACTTTAAATTTATTGTTGTTCGCAATAAAAGATGACCAGGGAGGTAATTATAGAACTTAACGGCCATAACCTGAAACTGTCGATCTGTCAAAGCTAATCTGTGCCGGGGCAGACACAGGTTTTTCTTATGCCGCGTTCCATAACAGTGTAGATCCTCATGACTTATTAAAGTATTGAGATTTTCCCTAATATAAGTATAACCGGAACTGGGACACCCGGTATAACAGCTGAAAATACTGAATACTCGTTTACACTATTACCTGAGATATACCACCTATCTTTGAATTGAAAATGACTTATACTTTAACAATAAAAAATCCAGTGCCGTGCTGCGTTTTTCAAAAACAAAACGTCGTAGTGAAAATTTGTAAACGCTATCTTATTTTCCTCAAAAAGTAACAATGAGAAAGTGCTTTTCATTTTTTTTATATCTGTAAAAATAATGTCAGAAATAAATAAAAACTAAAATCGAAAAAAATCGTTTTTTTAAAAATTCTCGGAATCGACTACCGTTAGTTTACTTTTGAAATTACCATTTAAAACGTGTTTAAATTGTTCAACTTTTCTCTAATTTAGCCGACATTGTAATTCCTACCGTTTCCAAGATCACAATGCTATCCCATTCTTATCATGGACACAGTGTATAAAAATTAAGGTTAATATCTTTCGAAAAATTGCGCACGATGATATCGCAATTAAAAACTACTCAGAGTTCAATACTAAATTAAAAACTGCTGTAGGACAGGTGATTTAATCAAAACAAAATTTATAACATAAAAGTTAGTAGTATAGTATCTAACTAACTAAATAAATAAAATCATCTCGTATTAACCTGTAAGTACCTACATTCAAAACAAATTATAGGTACTAGTTGTTAATCAATCTTAATGTCAGCGCCTACTCGAAAAAATATACAGCATTGTCATTGATTTAATAATAAATAATAATAACCAATAGGTTAATTGGAAGAATATTACCCTTAAAGAATTTTAAATACACAATGGTAATAATATTTTTTATTCATAACAATATCATCCTGCATCGACCTGTATATTACTATCAATAAATAATAATTACTATTAATACAATAGATTAATCAATCTTACGTTTACGCTTACTAGAAATAACAAATTACATCACGTAACCGAAATGTCACTTGTCATATTTAATAATATAGATGTGTCAAACTAAAATTATTGATGACAGTCTCTTTACATAATATCAAATTGTTAAAAGGATTATTAAACAAAACACAATGAATGAAATTTAACGGTAGCTGCAAAGCGATTATTAACTTTATATTGCGAACTCGTTTATGTTTTGTTTTTATTCTCCCGTGTCTCGTTGTAATCGACGCGCGACTGGCTCAACTAACAAAAGTGAAATTTCTTTGGAGCGATATAAACAACAACTGTTTTAACGTGTATATCTATATTTATGAATAAACATTTATAAATTACTCACTCACTCATAATAACATTTATGCACGGCAAGTATTCGCCTTTCCTGCATGTCTCAGATGAGGTGGTCAGGTTAAATTAGTAGTAAATTATACAGGGTGAGTCACGACTAAAGGCTACTCTTTTTCCTTCTCAAAAGGGGGTAGGTGGCTAATGTTTATTTCAGAAAGGTGTAGAGTAATCAAATGGGGAATGCCGTCCAGTTTGCCTGAATTTCGTGGTCGACCATAGGCGTAACTTTGTTTTGTGACCGACCCAAAACGCCATCACTTTTCGGGACCGTGTGTTTAGTATTAGCACAGCTTAAAATAACACTCAGCACCTGCTCTTAACGTCGGCACACTAGATTTAAATTCATTCACGTGTTAGTATTTGACGTCATATTCAGTGGCGGCTTGTCTGTAAGGGCTAAAGGCCTATAGCCACAAACTCGTCACTTACCACATTGTGGAAAGAAAATAAACAACTTAAATAGTATATTACATAACATGTGCTGTAAATGATATTTTACATGCGAGAGACTAGTTTGCCCACGAGCCGCGAAGCGGCGAGTGAGGCAATAGTCTCGAGCATGGAAAATTATTTACAGCTCCGAGTTACGTACTATACTTTTTCTACGACTTTGCAGAATCAGAATCCATTTCAGAATTAAAATTTAAGCAGAAATACTTAACACAGAAGAAAAGGTAATTATGACATTTAAATATTTGAATTTATTTGACATTTGTGTTTGACATAATCACAAATAAACATCCCAAAGTGTTATGTAATATTCATTACGTAACACTTTGGTGATCATTACGTAACACTTATGTAAGATTTTACATGTCACGTTAACAGTTTTGTAATAGACGGCTTAACAAAACAGGAGTAGAAAAAATTATATAATGTTATCTTTTACGGCTTCTTTAATCTTGTCAGTTTGTTGGTTTTGTTAATCTGGCGGTCCGTTCCTGGCGATCAATATAATTTACATCATCTTAAACCGTTCAATAAGAATACGCAATAAAACAAAGTAGTGTTTAAAAAAAACAGTTTTTTCAAATTGGGAAAAAACCGGAAAAAAACGTGTTTTCCAAAAAACTGGTCCATTTGAAAAAAATTCATTTTTTTCTATTTTATGGTTGCTAGTGACATAATATTAAAAAATACATCATTTAATGGTATTAAATGACAGTGAGAGTGAAAAATTGAAAATCTTCAGAATCTCCTTTAATTTAGTTGTTTTAGTAAATTTTAGTTGTTTTTTTTTAATGTTTAGAAGTTTTTTTAATTGTTTTATAAGAATGTTTTGTGTTTTTTTTGTTTTTTACAAGAATGTTTTCTAATTTTAGTATTTTTTTTATAATAAATACATTAAAATTAATAAAAACCCATAAAACAGAAATTTTTCCAAGTTTTGGTTTTTTCAAACGCCTCGGAAAAAAATCTGAAAAGATACCAGTACCGGTTTTTTTTCCGAGGTGTTAAAACACTAAAACAAAGCCTTTTCAAAAATTAATTGTATTTTAAGCAAAAAAAAAACTAAAAAGAGTATGCCATGATGCTGTAAAAAACATAGCAATGTCAAATGGAAATGTCAGTTAAAATTAATAATATCTGTCATTTTGTAAATAATGTATGTAAAGATTTAAAAATTAATTTTTCAACTGAAGAACGGCAAAATATGTTATTGTATGCAAAAATAATTATAACTCGTCCTCTACTTACAGTACGGGAGTATAGACAACAATAACCAGAAAGACAGTAACAGTCTAGAGCGACAATCACACGTCTGTACAGAAAATTTAGGGAAACCTCAAGTGTGAAAAGAAAAAGGCGAACACTTGCTGCAAACGAAGAAATGGATTTAAACTTTTTGCTTCATTTTGAAAAAAACCCGCGAACATTGATTCGTAAAGTATCTCAAACTTTACAACAAAGAGGCATAAAACATTCTTACAAACCCTAAGAGATGAGAAGAAGCGAAAATGAGTTCAATTTTGCCAGGAAATGCGGTAGAGAATGGGCGAATATCCACAGTTTCTTCATAAAATTTTGTCGTCAGATGAATCCTCATTTTCAACCAGTGGTGTACCAAATAAGCAAAACCATATATAATATATTTAGTTTGGCGATTTCAAACCATATATTTTTGAACGCACATTGAGAAACTTTCTAAATTTTTTGGAAACATATCTGATCGATTTTTTTTAGAAAATTTGCCATTGTCTTATATTCCATCAAGACGGACACCATGGGTGCTCAAGACTTTTTCAACAATAACTTTAGAAAATGGATCGGCAAGTTTGGGACTATTCGATGGCCACCAAGCTGTTATTATTTAACGCCTCTGGATATATTTTTATTGGCCTATATTAAAGATAAAGTGTATTTAATGGACATTCAAAACAGAGAGCAGATGAGAGAGTTGGTTGTTTTTTTTTCAGGAGAAAATAATTTTTAATAATAAAATATAACTGCGACTTCTTAACGTGTTAGTGTGACACCTTGTATATACGATAATATATGCTGTAAATAGTTTACAATAAGCCCTAAAACTTTTGTATTTATCATTTTCTTTTACAGGGTGAAACACAACGTTAAAGGGGGTGTGCGTTTATAAATGATCACCCAGTACAATGGTGGTTATATTTTTGAAAAGTAGCCCCACAAGCCGCCACTGGTATATTGTGAAAACATTATTATAAGAATATTTATAAAATGATGAAATTTCCTCAGACGAAAAGATATTTTAATAATTATCCACTATCAGTGAGTCCCTAATTTTACTGTGCAAGACATCGTAGAAAAAAGTTCCCGAATGACTGGAATAGAAAAGTCCACTGTTTGCAACTTATTACGGGAAAGAAAGGAGTCAGATCAAGTGGAACCTCCCAAGAAAACTCCAGGAAGACCAGCAAAAGTCTTTGATGAAGGCACCAAATGTGCAATTGGCAACTTTTTTTAGTTGTATTAAAAATATAATTCGGCAAAATTGAGAATACCTTACTGGTATATTGAAATCATATTAATGCATGTTGACACTTTCCAATTTTTGCGCCATTTATTGCCATGTGACTAACCATGCAGCAATTTCCGTCCCAATTTGTTTGTGAAATGAATTGTGAATAATGGTCAATTAAAATTTATCTACTAATTAATTGCCGAAAGCTAATCTTCGGTCCCATAGAAATATATAAGTAATGTATATTTTCAAATATACAGGAAAATACGTTCTACACGCGATGAACATTTTAAAATGTATAACGGGTGTCCCGGAAAATGTGGTACATCTCTAGGATGCAGATATCACATGAACAAATCTTTTTTCCTACAGGTCTTCCTTAAAAAGCTTATAAAAGGCGCGGTTGTCGGTTTTTCTTGAAGTAATAGGAATTATTTTAAAGTAACACATTTTTATGTCCCCGATTCTAAACCTTCATGGATGCCATACATACTCTTTTTTGCTGCTGATACGGGTATTTGGTATCTTTCTTTTTTGGCGGTTTCAAATGAATTTCGTACGCTCTGTATACATTAATTTTGTCTCAATATCTTTTATAAGAAAATGGTATGGAGATTTAAAATAAAAAAAAGGAGTCCTCTCAGAGTGGGCCCCGTTTTGTTATCTTAATTTCATTATCGAATTAAGATTCTCTATCTACAATAGACGACATATCTTTGCTATGACAAATATCACAAATGTACCACAACTATCGGGATCTCCTACCCATAAGCGAGGCGTCATTTGCGATTAGTCGGCAACAACCGATGGTACTTTCTACCATAGATCCGAGGACCTTCCCCAGAGTAACTATGAGTAATAAATACCCAGTATGAAAACTCCGACGGTCGGACTTGGAAGGACTCCTATTAAGACTGTATTATAGAAGGTATTTAAGGTAAATCATGGTTTAGTAATCATATTAGTAATCATATTGCGGTGTTGCCATTATCTGTTCATTACTTGTCTAACGAAGGCTGTGATACTGTTTTATGCAAAAGTTGTAAAGGACTTCTATTCAATTATTTAAGAACCAAAGAGACACGTCAGCGAATCAAAAAGTGGAAATTTTCGAGTGAAGGTAGTAGGTGAAAAAGTCAATTAGAGATCCGCTGTATACGATTAATATGAATAATTCGTAAGTGCATATCATTTAACAAAATCTAATTAATTAAATGCCACGCCACAACAACCAAACAACCTTTAATTCTTCACAAGAAACTTGTAAAGTTTATCATCTGTAATCTTTATTTAATGTCCAGACAACTTATTAATATGTCAGAATCAATTTTAATGAAGCTATTGTACTGTCTATTTCTTCAGTTAGCAATTCAACTTATTCACTAACTAAACGTATACATATAGATAGATAAACAGGGTTTTCATTTTAAAATTTGTTCGTCACCTAACGTAGACACGAGTTTCAACAAAAACATGTCGATTTTGCTTTTAAGTGTGAAGTCCAATGGTTTTAAATCTGGAGATCTTGCCGAGCACACTGGGGCACCTCGCTTTCCAATCTATTATCAAGGAAACGTTTCATCCGGCCATTGAATAACACGAACAGCCCCACCTTGTAGGAAATGCAAATTATCTTCTTCCACCATAAGGTTTCCGCCTGCATCCGTCTGGTTTTCTAGCGATTGATTAATTAATTGATTTATTGCATTTTTTAAGTACGGGTTTCTTCCATGAAAATAGACTCAATTGATGTTCTCGGATACTGTGTATGCTCTTCTCGAAACACATGTGGATTTTCATTATGCCAATTCCTACAATTGTGTTTCTTGACAAATCCATTCAGGAAAAATGTCGATTAATCCGTCAAGCAAATATTTTTAACAAATTTGGATGATTCTCTTATTTTTCTTATTGACAAAGACAAAATTATTGATTCCCGATGATGATTAATCCGGATGCTCACAAAGACATGTGCCGTTCAACACAATGCTCAGCCTATACTGCCTTATTAAACAGAGGGTTAAGAACAGCCCCTAACGGGGACGTGCGCAGTTCAGGCATGATATGTGTGGCCCACATCAGGTTCATGCGTATTGAATGTGTTAATGATAAATTATGTAAAGTATATTGAATGTTCCCTGAAAATGAGGGTTCTACCAGGTACTGATCAAAACCAAGGCATTTCATATGTTAATAGCATGTTGTTATTGAGCGTTCACTTGAATGTACAATTGGATCCGAGATGATTTGGGCTCATAAAACCCGATTACAACAAAATTATTCAAACACCAAATATATGTCTATATAATTTTGCTATATTTTCGATAAAATAATGATACGCCCATGCCTCGAAACTGATAGAAGTAGGCCGCTGAAAGCTTTTTTACAATTTCAATTGAGACTATAACGACTTTACCAGCGTTTTATACGAATTTTTGTGCTCTTCCTATTTTTCGCTATTTTATTTTGTTATTTAATATGCTCTTCATGACTGACAACGTATCGAACAATTTCATTTATTCTTGGTATACGAATAAAACATTTTAGGTTGCTTAAAATGATCTGCCACAAAAAAATGGAATGGCATTTGAAATTATAAATGAAATGAATGATTAAAGGAAATAAAACGACGACTACTCCACAAAATGTCATATATATAAATATATGTTCAAACTAGAACAATCGTCGTCAGACATGTTTCGAGATGCATCATCTCATCATCAGTTGCAAAATTATACAAAATCTTCTATCAAAGGATCAAACATTTATACATCAATCTTGTGAAAATTTTTTGAGTCAATTTATAACATAATTAACATTAAAATTTAAAAAATTTTAAAAAACCTTGATATTAGATTAAGTGTTGCATTGGACCAACAAATGCGACTCTTAATCTAATTCCAAGATTTTTTAAAGAATTTTCAATTTTAATTATGTTATAAATTGACTCAAAAAATTTTCACAAGAGAATGAAATGAAGAGTGGCCGCCAAAATCTCCAGATTTCACGCCACTACCGCTAGAAAACCAGACCGATGCAGACGGAAACCTTATAGTGGAAGAAGACAATTTGCATTCCCTACAAGATGGAGCTGTTTTCCTGGTATTCAATGGATCGGAAATAATTGGAAAACGGGGTGCCCAAGAGTGGCCGACAAGATCTCCAGATTTAATGCCATTGGGCTTTACACAAAATTCAACCAACAGTGGTTTTGAAGTTCCGCCTTAAAAGCAAAATCAACGTGTTTTTGTTGAAAATCGTGTCTACTTCAGATAACGAGTTGTTTCGGATGGCAAATTTGAAAATGAAAGCACTGTATAACCAAATTGAAAAAAAGAAGACGAAGAAGAGTAGTATAAAAGTATAAAGGAAGAACTCGAACTTCGAATGTCACAGTGCAACGGAAGAGTCGCAATAATACGTATATTATGCACATATTATTATAGGCTATAGTCGCATTGTTTACGACACACCACGTATATATCTGATATTATGGCAATACTATAGTATCCTACAGTATGGTAGAGTAAAAATAAGAAATGTAAAATGTACAACTACTATTGTCCCAACTGTAACGTATGTTAACATAAATTTATTGGATTTGTCTAAAATCGAAAATTATTGAAGCAAAAATTTGCAGAGCTGCATTTTGCCCTTTTGGTAGCACAGAAGATTGCATTCACTTAAAACATTTTCCACAACTATCTTCAGAATTCATTCTTACTTTACATTTAAAACCAAATCTTATAATTAATTGTAACATTTATTGTGTTATATTTATCTTTTTTTATCGTTTTTTACACTTTTTTATTTTTGATTACTTTACTTATTTTAGTGTACCTCTTTGTTTAACTGTAATTTACTTTTGGGACTTTGCTGTATGGTCAAATGCCGCGAAGCCTAAGGGTGGCGCATGTCAATGTCAGGTCTACCTTTACTTATGTGTCCGGGAAAAAAGTGGTTACTTTTTTTTCCCGGGGGTGCAATGAAATGTTGTTGACAACGCAGTGACATAATCTAACATAAAACAACAATAGTAAATATAATGACAACACGCAAAAAAAATTTACAGCTGTCATGTCCCAAAGCATTGATCAAGCAACACCGTCCCAACAAGACGGTAGTGGTTAAAATAATGTGTTAATATGTTTCAGTAGCATTTTATTTTGTTTAACTTTAACTGTTACTTTGTAATTATTTGTGTGCATTTCGTTTGTCTATTAATGCTCTTTATTATTGTCTCGAAGTTGAACATTTTAATAGTTGGTGTATACTTATTACATTAAATATTTTTGTAGAATATTTGTATGTTGTGTGATATTTATACCTTTTTGTATTATTTTATTATTATTACATTTATGTACATACTTATGTTTTTTTGTGATAAATGGTAAATAAAGATTTATTTATTTATCAATTATGCTGTTAATCACGTCTCTAATTATCAAACCGTTGCGTCTCGTCGGCGTCGCCATCATTACTCGAAATAGCCCTACAGCCAAATAAATTAACATCAGACTTTTTTTCGTTAGACAAACAAAAAATATTCTCATTATTCAAAACAATAGATTTGAACACAGGACGAGAACATTTCGACAAATCAACATAAAATTAAAGGCACAGGGACTCTCTTATTGTTAACATATTTATAGTTACCAGCCTTCTAGATATTACATAGTATTCTGATAGTCAAATTAGAGTTAGAAGTAATATAGCTTGTCAGATTGGTTAAAATCTTTAACTGACGTAAACAAATCTCTTGAAAGCCATCGCTATTACTCTGAGAAGCTTTGTTAAAGCTTGATACCATTTTCATTTACGCGGATACGTTCAACATATTCGCTTTACAATTCAACTCCGCAATTCTTCCTGCAGTAGCTCAATTTCTTCCTTTGCTTCCATAATCTCAATCGATTGATTGATCATCAGTTTGCAGAACTCTTTTTCTGTCTGCATAGTAAGTTCCATGTAATTTCCTCGGTTTTTTTTTTTTTTTTAGTTTTTCTTCGATGGTTGACATTTACGTTTGTTATTGGAACTAGCTCTCACGGAAACGCACGACAAGTTCGACATTTTATGAGTATGAGTATCAGACTTAATAGTTCAGTTGAAGGATTACGTTTCCAACTAAATATCAATTTTTTGGGCATTTATCTAAATCGTAGCTAAAAAAATTCACTATCCTACTTTATTTATAAAAATTATTTATTTGAAAAATTAGGTATAGCAAAAACTAATCCGGCACTGTGCCTCTCCATTGAACAATTATTTATGTTCGTATTTTTAATCAGAAATGAATGAATCGCCTACGATATGTCGCAATATGTTCAATTGAGTTGTTGGTTATTGTCTGGCACGAAATAACAAAATATGTTATATTTTAAAGATAATCAACTTATGACACACCCCTACATAAATCACTACATCGAATAAGACAGTCTTTACACATTAGAAACGTGTTATTGCTTGTATTCTTGAAAATTAAGAGTTCTGCAGAATCAAATTAGACAATATTACTTAGCATTCAATAATAATTCCCGTTAAAACGGGGCTCAATATAATCACAACTGTATCTA
Organism: Apoderus coryli; assembly: GCA_911728435.2. Lineage (NCBI taxonomy): Eukaryota > Metazoa > Arthropoda > Insecta > Coleoptera > Attelabidae > Apoderus > Apoderus coryli. The sequence goes on along the minus strand of OU452199.1, from coordinate 7,822,856 downwards.
ATTATTAATTCAATTTATAACAAAATTCCCACCCCCTTAAAAACTTAGAACGTATCAGGTTCCATTTCAGACAACTCCTATACAGAAATTGAATCTGCAAATACTGTTGTTTATCATTTCAAATCGCCATTTTCGAAGCACATTAATGATAACTTAATAATCTTTATTTTGTAATTCAATCAATCTAAGAATGCGAAAGAAAAAGAAGAAAAAATCTTCCCATGATTACAATTCATCAATCAAACAATTTAAAGTTTCGAAAATTTGAATGTCTAATTAATTTTAATTTTTAACTTACTTAAGTATTTCCACAATGTGGTAAGTTGTATGAGTGTTAAAATTATTTAAATGTAACCGCCTATCAATATACCTACTGTATAGTCCAACTTGGCTTTCTGATACAATGTACTTGTTACCACTGATGATGAAGGTTTGAACCTTCTAAACATGTATGGTTGTTTACAGTTTAATGGTTTAGTATGATAATGTTTTACTAAATATAGTAACCAATCAAATTACTTAATTTTAAGTCATGTGTCAAATTTCATCCAATCACCTCTGGATTACAGCGATAATACCCTGACACGTGGTGTTTTCAATTTGGTGTTTTTTTTATTAAAAATTAATTAAACGTCAAACTGAAAACTGGTTTAAAAATGTCGCGAAGATTTGGTATTGCATCCAACGATGCAATTAATGATATTATATCTAATAATATACCAAAAAATACAATTAAATCAAAAAAATATGTATGGAAAATATTTCACGAGTTTTGTGCGACCAGAGAATACGAACTGAATGCTGAAACGAGTTTGCATAATTTGGCTAATATATTGAAAGATTATGCGGTAAATATGAGAAAAGCTGACGGAACTGAATATAAAGAAGCAACTGTAAAAACAATTTGGAATACTACGAGTAGGCTACTCCAGGAAAAATACTTCAATGACTTCAAAATTGTGTGATATTCAAAAATGCGCGAGATGCAAGAAATGCAAAACGTAAAAGATTATAGCAGAATCCAACCAAACGAAAATGCAGTTCATCAAATTTGAGTTCAAGTGATTTGGCTAGAATCATTGGATTATGGGATCAAAATTTTGTTTACCATATTGTAGCTGTTGAGTTACCTTGGCGAGGTGGTGAACTAGCTGATTGCCTTATAGATTATTTCACGATTGAGAAAAATAATGATGGAACGCCAACCAACAGAGTTGAATACAATCCAATATTCAGTAAAACATGCCAAAGAGGATCGAAAAGTTGTACAAATAGTATGTGGCTTGTTCCAAATATTGCAAACGAAAGTGCATGCCCTGTTCGGTTATTCCATAAATTATTGTCCAAAAGGGGGAAAAATATTACTTCCAGTCGCCTATTCTTGAGACCAAATCGTTTCTGGAAATCCAAAAGTGCATGGTTTGACAATATACCGGTAGGCAAGAACACAATTAATATGTGGACCAAATCATCCGCACATGGTTTGGACACTAAGTGTAAAAAGATATCCAATCATTCGAACAGATCAACTGCAGTTAGCCATTTGGCAAATAAAGGAATTCCTGAACAGCAATTAATAAAAATAACAGGACATAGCAGCTCTCATTCAATTAAACCGTACTTGAATATTAACCAAGAACGCCATGGTGAAATAATCAACACCATGCGAGGAATTTCTTCAACAGTGGAAATAACAATCCGTCAGCTTCAACAAACTATTCTTCCAATTTAACATTTTACCAATTGTACTTTTCACAACTGTAGTTTTAAATAAAAATGTGTTTGATTAAAACTAATACATTTTGTATTGAAAATTATTAAACGTCAGATTGACAATCAAATTTTTGATATCTACAAAGTAAAAAATTATCTTATCGAATACTCCTCGGGCCTTGATAAATACTCAAAATTTTGTCATAGAGAATCCTCCAAGCGAGTTGCTCAAGGATAATAGCCCTCGGCCTTGGGCTATTATCAAGCAACACGCTTTCAGCATTTTCTATGACAAAATTATCTCGGTATTATCAAGACCCTAGGGATATTACTACTGATTATACTGGATGGTATTGTGGAGTAGACGACTTTTATTTGATTACATTTTCACTCCTCGTCATAATGGATTATTTTTCAGAAATTGAATTTTTACAGATTCGGTTCTTTCTTTTTAATTATTATTTCTTTTATATTTTATATTGTTAATAACACATACTAATATTATGGAATGATTTTGAAAGGAAAATTGTCTTTTTTTTATTTTAATTTTTGTGGTGTAGCAGGGTTAAAATTTAAAATCTGTACTACTACCTTTGTAACCCTTTTTGTAGTTCTCGGTGTATTATAATTTTTACAATTTAGTTTATTTTAATTTGTAAATTGAACTGCAAATAAAATGATCATTATTATTATTATTAATTTACAGCTTTCACTTTATCTGAATACTAGACAAAAAATGAAAGAATCAAACAAAATATCAGGCCAAATATGTTAAAATTTCAAGGGTTATAGCTCGTTACCCAGAAGGTGCCACGCATTCTCACTAGGCTCAAATTATTTCTCAGAGAGAGGCCTATTAGAAAAAAAATTAAAGAATCGAAAAACCAGGATACGAAGGAAAAACAAAATTGGATGATTAATTTTGCGCCAGCTAGTATACGTATTATTCATCTTCTCACCTATGCCCTTTTCTAGAAAACTTTTGACGAAACCACCGACACACCATCCGCACACTCGAAAGAAACATATTCATGAAATACAACCCGTGTACCATTGTAAACCAATTTTTGTTGACAAAATATTCAATTAATTGGCTATTGTGTTCACATCACGAATGCACAAAAACAACTAAATTTACAAAAAAAAAAAACACTCCTACAATGTTTTGAGCAAAAATTATTAGCAAAAACCTAATTTGAATACCTAATGTTATTTAAAAAAAATGGTAATCAATACAATTTTGCCCACACTAAAACCACTTGTGCTTAAAATGTTTCATTGTGTAAAATAAAAATGTATGTAAGCGAGTTTGGTAGTCATATTTTGGATTGGCTGGATGTTCTTAAAATTAAAATATCTACATTATTATCCCTCATGTCTTGCAAAATAGATGTATTTTTATGTAATACAATGTAATATTTAGAATGTTTAGTTTATATTCTAAACTTTAATAACGAACATAAAACGAAGAGTAGTCCACGGCAACACATAGTACCATTTAAAGTGACTGTCGCTTTCTACGAGGTTTGCCTTTTATATTTCGGGATTTGGCAACCCTGGTGTTGCAATCTGGCAACTAACAGCTCTATCGTAAAGTTGGACATTTTTGAGGTTATACGTAATGAGAACGTTTTGACATACGAGCGTTATTTGTGTTGTTTACAGTAACTTAAAAGATTCGTCTCGGCCCAAAAATGGAATTTACAAAAGTGTATATATCATGGGGAAATTTTTTTTAAAAACAATAAAGGGATTTTCGATGGTTAATATTTGTTTTTGTTCTCTAATCCCGAAATATAAAAGGCAACCCTCGTATAATAGAACTCAACATCGAAATCGACAGGTAGATCTCTCTACAAGCACAGAGACTCACTGAAGAGTGGTGAATTTACATAAATGATGGCGCCCTCCTTTAATAATTATCGACAAATTCAATTTACAATAATTGAGGCGCTGGATTTTTAATGCTCAAGACAGAAAACCATAAACTTAAGACATAAAACCACTAAAAAATTACAATATTAAAAGAAGGATCGTTTCATCAAGAAAAGGTTACCAATTTGGGGTGAAAACACAGTGTCGTTTTCAAAACGTGGTTGACGAATAATAAAGCCTACTTGGTGGATCTTCTTAATTGCTTATCCGAATCCAAAAATAATTTCTCTGTTCAACTGATAATGCACTGATGGCACGTAACAGTCTTATAGGAGTAGTTAATTGTCAAGATTGGCAACGATTTTTCCATAAACATGGAATAATAGTCTTGAAACCGATACGCTACTGATTATCATCTTCAGATATTTAATCATTATAGGTATCTCGACCACCCAAATTCAATATCCTTCAATTTATTTTAACAATGGAATGACCTACTTAATATGACTGCCAAAAAAAAAATAACATTATAACGACCAGTTGAAAAAACTATGTGTTTATTTCCTCGCACGGAAGTTGATTTACGGAATCACGTCACATTTGAATAAACAAATGATCACAACATACCTATAAAATACCTGTAGCCAAAAAATTATAGATAGCATACAATGCAGCAACCATAAGAAATGTTATTTAAAACAATAAAAATTATGAATTGATGCTGTCTATTTTGTGTATTTTCTTTGATATTACAGATATCAGAGAAATTAAAAAACCAAAATGTTTAGAAAACATGAGGCTACAGTATAATTTCATCATGCCATCCGTTATGTTGCTAATGCTCCCTACAGGGTGTCTTAACGCAAAAAAACTATTCTTATTTTTGCACCCGGTATAAGGCTGAATAAAAAATTCTATCACAGTGCAATTACCAAAGAAAAAAGCTACACATCAAAAAAAAAATTATCGAAATCGATTTATCGGTTCGCCAGAAAATCAACTTTGAAATTGAGCATAATTTTCGGTTGTGCGTTATTTTTGCGGCTAAGTATATATCCACGTCTGCTTGATTCAAAAACTTATAAAAAATGCATAGAGTATAAAATTTCTTTACAACTAAACTCCATATAAGGTGTTACATTTATATGCTTCTACCGTATTTTAAATTCATATGACATCCACCTGCTTTAAAAGCGGCTACTTAAGTTTTGATTTATTCACGACACTTCAAGTGATGATCGAAAACGAATCAATTTTCCCTATACCAACATTATTTTTTTTGAAGGGAAATGGCTTATGATGATTTCCCTATTAGCCACAGATTATTACGAACATTATTACCACTGTCTTTATAAAGACATGTTATTATTAAATTGTATATTGTTAGTCTTTTAGAGCGCCATTCATTTTTGTTAAAATATACAAGGTGTCGCATTAAGAAAAAGAAAGTTTTGTCTGCTGTGCGTTTGTAAACCACCCTGTATAATTGAAAACATTTTAGGATTGTACATCTCTTCAGTGCCTAAAAGTTTTGTAAAGGATTTTTTTGTATATCGCTTATAGATCTTGAGATATCTTCCACCCACACACTAATGGGCCACCCTGTATATAATATAATATAAACTTGACTGCATACAAATTTTTCAAAATTTCGGTTCTCCTGAATAGTTAGTTTTTTTTTGAAAATCTACTAGAAATCAAAAATGTGGCAACACAAAACCATAACCAGCAGTGGTCGAAACTTTTATTCGTCCCCGAAATTCACATAACCTTGAATTTTAGTAAGATATCTTCAAAAATACATTATTATTATTATAATAAATATTTCGCATATATAAAAAATATGTATGTCAATAAAACTTTCATGCCAAGTGGCATAGCACGAAAATACTATTCGTTACTTCCTTCCAAAAATAAAAACACATCCAAACAAATTACATTGTTAACATCCTCTGCCATGCGATGGTAAGGTGGCCTTGCTGATTAACTCGGGCCCATACGCAGACACAACATAACGGGTGCTACGATGTGTTATTTATATTTTACTCTTTTTAATTTATCATACATTATTCATGAGACACATGCGAATCGGCAAACATTAAGTGTGTTCCGGCACGAAAAAGTGGGTAAAAATTCGTTACGGTGGGTTCAATTTTGATATTCTTAACTAGGTAGGTGTGATGCCGATGAATATGGCTTTTGTTCAGAACAATTACATTTAATTCTTCTTCCCTCAAGTATAAAGAATTGCCCGACCGAGAGCACTTTCAAAAAATCACAAAAAAAACTTTTAACGGATGGCGCGGTCTACAGCGTTTATGAATTTTCTGCCTCAGTATAGATAGTGTTATGTTTATTTTATGTCAAAAGTTTGTCCTTTGTTGTTTATATTATGTTTTTTGAAGTGAATACTTCTTTGGCCGCATGAGATTGATTTTTCAAGGTCGCGTACGACACGATTTATAAAATTTTCGTCCCGCAAAAAAGATGAAGCATATAACAAATATGAGGGAGAGAGAGACAGAGATGTTTGTGGTGTATGCTACACACTATATCCTATACCATACACTATTATGTATAATATAGCGGCGAGAGAAAACGAGTGCATGCATAGGCACAGCTACACTGTCGATACAACCGGTGTAGGTATTGAATTCAAGAGAAATAAATATGTCGTAGTTTGAAATTATCGTGAAAGAAGTATTCACTTCTATCACGTGGACTGTGCTGCACGCGAATTTTTTTATTGTGTTTTTATATAATTTATATTCGATTGTAGTTTCCATATGTTAAGATGACGAGTCTATGTACAAAATTTTATTGTACGACATAAGACTAATAAAATTACATGTCATGTCGATGCGAGGACGTATCAACTTTGTAAGCGTATACTTACCTCTAACTTGACATTTTGAAAAAAAATGTTTAGGCATTACATTAGTTGCGTATAGTAAATCTTCGTAATCCATAAAATGCTGCTACTTACCTGAAAACAAAAATATTTAATTTAGTATTAATATATTAAGTATTTATTTTCTGAAGTAATCCATTTATCGAGGAGTGAATGATAATGTTGAATAAAACTGCGTCTACTCCACAAAAGATCTTTATACACACGTTACAATTCGTGTAGGTTGCCAGACATGTTTCGGACTATATGTCCATCATCAGTGGCTAAGAAACCTTGTACAATGTCGTTACATGTAGGAATTATACTTCATATGGCCTTAATATAGAAATTAAAGAGTTACAGGATTAAAACGTCTATACAATATCATTTTGTGGAAAAGTGTTTACATTAAAGATTAAATTTTATGAACTGACTTGACTTAAATGATTACATAATGAATGATTGAACAATGTTATTCGAAATACATTTTTCTTTCCATTTAATTTTCATTTTTGGAGAAATTTTTATTTTAGGTAATATCTAACTACTGTGTTGTAGTATAGATTCTATATATACGATATACTACAACACAGTAGTTAGATATTACCTAAAATAAAAATTTCTCCAAAAATGAAAATTAAATGGAAAGAAAAATGTATTTCGAATAACATTGTTCAACATTATGTAATCATTTAAGTCAAGTCAGTTCATAAAATTTAATCTTTAATGTAAACACTTTTCCACAAAATGATATTGTATAGACGTTTTAATCCTGTAACTCTTTAATTTCTATATTAAGGCCATATGAAGTATAATTCCTACATGTAACGACATTGTACAAGGTTTCTTAGTCACTGATGATGGACATATAGTCCGAAACATGTCTGGCAACCTACACGAATTGTAACGTGTGTATAAAGATCTTTTGTGGAGTAGACGCAGTTTTATTCAACATTAAGTATTTATGTAAATTTTAACACAATTTCTAATAATTAAAAAGGTAATCGATATAAAGCTGTGAAGTTTACTTTAACCACGATAAAAATACTTTTGTCGTCTCTACTATTTTGCAAAATTAAATTTCAATATACAAGGAACTGTTTCGGAACTTGCTTACTCCATCATCAGCCTATTTGAATAAAATAGTTATGGCCACATAAGCTTCCTATTTCTAGCAACAACGCTACCAAATTTCGGTAAGGAGATATTTGACTTGACATTAAAAAAATCCGTTATTTACCTACAAAAAAAACTTTGCCCCCTTGTATCTTGGAACCAAAGCATTTTCGGGCGTATGTTAATGGGAACTTTTTTTCATAAGTCATAGTGCTTTCAAAATTAAACTAAATTTAGACGTTTTCGAGAATTTTTGAAAAATCGATTTTTGGCGATTAAATTAAAAGCACTTTCTCGTTGTTACTTTTTAAATATAGCGTTTACAAATTTTCACTATGAAGTTTCGTTTTTGAAAAACCATCATCAACTTGGTTTTTTTCAATACGGCCCTATTTTTTATTGTTAAATTTAAAGCCATTTTCAATTCAATAATAAGTGGCATATCACACGTAATGGTTTAAACAAGTTTTCAGTGTTTTTGCGCTGTTCTTTAAAATTAATCAAAAAAAATCGCCATATAATGTGCCACTTATTTTGCGTAAAGCATTCATCTGTCAAAGGCGTTTTATTTAATAATAATAAAGGACTTATGCCACTGTCTGTTCAGCTAACCCATAAAAATCTAATAGTACATTAGCAGGAAAAAGAATCAGCAAACAGAAAATACTATAAATAACATTTGCCTTAATTCAAGCAATAATAAACAAAAGAAAAATACGTAGTACCTAACGACTGCTAAAATGTATACCTTTAGAATACACACAGAAAACAAATGAACGCAAATCACAAAATACAATAATATATTTGAAATGGGCTTGTTTAACAAAACAAGACTTATATTTCGAGAGTTTGTCTGTCAACCACTATACTTTCACCAGACGGCCGTTTCGTCGATCCACGACTCATCAGTGGTGATCACTCAGTAGTTGACAGCCAAACCCTCGTAAATAATGAGGTATATACCCCACACGGTACAGAGATGTAAAAGGATGTATTTGGCGACATCTAGTTTTCGTTGGTAGTACGCGAAGTGAACAACAGTTCCTACATCGGCTGCCTGGGAGGTGACTGACCCCATAAAGCAACTACCAACACATAGACGCGCCGATACTCCCTTAAGCGGGATCGCCTATATTTGAAATGGGCTTGTTTAACAAAACAAGACTTATATTTCGAGAGTTTGTAACTCCTACCGTTTCCAACACACACAGTGTAGGTATATTCCTATAGAGAACGTCATACATGTATTTAAATGTTTTGTGATTTAATTGATATGTAAGTGTCAGCCCCTTCGATAAAACATTTGATGTAATCTTTTCTTTCCGTTAAGTTGTGTAATTCTACTGAACTTATGATGGCCCTGCTTAGGGCCGAAATTTAAAATACTGCAATAACAGTTTTTGTAGCATCAAAACGCTCCTACAATAAAAAGATAAACGAACGCATTGAGTGAATGTCAAACTTGTTTTTCCATGTATTAAATCAATAATATAGGAAACAACATGTAGTATAATAATTTATTTTGCTTTCGGCGGTTTTACTCCATAAATTTTTACACTAACATATGAATTATAGAGCAATTGACATTTCAATCATTTTGAGATTGTTTTGAATATCCAAGTTAGTCTCTGTATAACATCTAATTAAGTATGTATGTATATTAAATGACATGTTTGCGAAATAAATGCAAACTTCCTGCGAAATTATTCGTCTGTTGTCACGGAAGCAATGCACCAGTTTTGCAGACAACAGAAACAAAAAAAAACGGATTCCAGCCTTTCATTAACTGGGAGACAGATGCCTACCTATACACAATGATACCAGTAGCTCTGGTTGCATGGAACTAGACGTCCGTCGTCGCCGAGCAACTATGAAATACAAAATCGATACTTTGCAAATCATTTCGAGTTTGAAATTTTTTAGTATATAAATTATGTATATAACATATACAGGGTTATTCACGCTTTATGGCCCGGAATATTGTGGCCAAACTATACGTGACTTTCAAAAAGTTTCATTTGTTGTACATGTGGACATCTACAAAGGCTACTTTTTAAAATTGGTATTATTACGGCCACAAGCATTAACTTATACAAGTTGCTTGTCTACATTTATCAAAACTTACAAGCATTCCAAACCAATGGTCACAGTTTAAAATAATATACAGTTACTTCACCTCGTGTCGGAACGTTTGATGGTCATGTCTACAAAGCAATTCGCTATATATATAGATATAGTATATATAGTAGCGGGCCAGAAATGTGGCTGGGAATGCGACGAGTCGATGTCGTTTTCAGCGTCTACCGAACCTTCTTATCTATAGTTAATATTCGATGCTAATGGAGACTTCCATAGCTACGGCACTCGGGTAGATTATATGTCTGCCGTCCTAATTATCAATATTTTAAGGTGCCCTCACTATTCAGGTAAATGTTATTTTAATCTGTTGCCGGATGAAATTAAAAACGCAACAACTGAGAGACTGAGACTGAGGAGTTTCTTGGTGGATGGCGTTTTTTATACACTGCAGGAATATGAGCGGCGTTGTGCGGGAGTTGGTCCAGGTTAACGAGACCCTTTGCTCTTATACATTATATATAAATTGATGAATAATTATTTGGCTAGTTTATTAAATATTGCTTGAGATGTTTTTGGGGAATCTGCCTGTATACTATTATGAAATAAAACTCTTGTTTACATGCCAAGCTTTCGGAAATTTATGTACTTGTTTCCTTCTTCAGGGCTGTGGATAAGCAAAAACACACAAATCACAATTGATGCACAATACGAAAACGAAAAAAGAAAAGTGTACAATAATTTTTTTGAAACTTTCTTACCTTGCAAGGTGAGTTAACAATTTTGAAGATAGTCTAAGAAGTAGAACATTATTATTGTTGGGAAATTTGACTGTTACATTCACAAACAAACATATACCAAACAGACATACTATAGTTATTATTGTTTATACATTTTTTGGTCTTGTAAATAAAACAATATTTCACTGAACGTGATCACAAAAATTGAAACATCCAACCTACAGCATCTATGTATTTTATCGCTTATCATTCCATTCCTAACAACCACCACACTGGCATATAAATAATAAAATAATTATGTTTCTGCATACATGGTAAGAAAGTCTAAAAAACGATCATGAACTACCCATTGCGTGTTTTTTTTATAAAATACTTTTCCTAAAACTAATACACAAAACAGCCTCTTTCTAAAATCTTTGGGACGGTTGTGCATAAGTTAGACTACTTAAAAATTTAACAAAAACCAGGTCTAAATAAATTTGATAAAAATGGAATGATAGATCAAGTACAATTAACTTTGTGTGTTCATTTGAAGAATTAGAAATTAAGCTGATTAAATTTAGTTCAATAACTAGAAATCAATTCCTCTTCTACATATAGCAATATATTTACCTGCCTACTAAGCGTTGGGAATGATAAATCCTCTCATGGCACTACCTGGACTAAATCTGCATACAAATACGAATCACAAACACGCACACTCAATTGGATTGAAACACGGAAAATGGGCACTGTGGGCCCATCAAATGTACATAATATAAATGTTCACTTCGTGTCTATCCCGACAGATGCAAACTATTTGAATATGTTATTGAAAACAATTGATCCAAATGAATTAAATACGTGAAATACGAACGGGAGATTTAGTATAATATATTGCAAGCTTACAGAGTGAGTTAAAAACATCTGAATTTTGAAGCGGTGATGAGTTATTCGCAATAACATTAGGGAGGAAAACATAGAGATTTAATTCTACGTTCTGAAAAAGAGGCTTGGAATATAGAAAAGAGACAACCAGATTGTGCAAACCGTGGTTTCCTTACATTACAATTACGGATAACGCATTCGCGAGATTGAATTTTGTGAAAAACTACAAATCTCTAAAGGAAACAAAAGAGAAGGCGTGAGACCCAATAATGTTGCTGGCCAATTGATTTCACTGTTGTGAGAGACGATTTGCTGCAATAATTGAGTTGCTACATAACAGGTACGATATATTATGGCAGCATCATATTGTCAGTTAAAACATTCCTGAATAATAGTTTACGAATTTCTAATCTTCAGATCGAACAGTTCTTGTTTCTTACCCTCAACTAAATTTCGTAACGAAAGCGCCGGTGTGATCCTGGGATTCAGTTCCCGGAACTCGCTTGGGTGAACAAGCAGATCTCTTGTTAAAAACCGATTCAAGATGGTGATCGACGGTGATTTACCGCATCTCTGCGCCACCTTTCACTATTTTACTTTCCCTGCTAACCATTTTGTTCTCTGAAACGATTACGACCATTTCCAGGTATTTATTCTTCCAGCGCTTAAACGCTTTAACCAATTGAGCTAAATTTTGGTGTACGAGTTTGAGGGAGTCCTAGGATGAACCCATTAGTTTTTGGTTGAAATCGCTTCAGGCCAGTGATAGGGGGTGGACACACTATACTAGGATAGTACAGACGAGAGGTAATGTGACCAGGTTAAAAATTCCATGTGTAGATTTTGATACACATTTTGAGATCCCCTGATTACGAATATCATGATTTTGGAAAAGTGTGTATTGTTTTTGCTAGCCATCGACGCATGCGAAGATTTTTTTTTTTGGGTTGGAGAGATAAAAAATTATATTTCCTAAACGAAACGTAGGTAGGTTGATTATTGATAATATCGATATTATAAATCTCAAAGATGGGTATATTATTTTATTTACAAAAAATCATTTTGCCTTCTTTTCTGTTTTTTTTTTGTTTTTGAGATATTTTATTTTTGCTTTAATTCGAAGTTCAGGTTAGGTTGATTTAGGAGGTCCCGGGTGCGAGTCGCAGTAGGTGCAATTTTTTCTTACCCTTCGTGCAAATCAATGCAATAATTTTTTTTTCCTTTAAACACACTTACACTTACTCCCTCTAGCTATTATCAAAAGCGTTCAATATAACTAAATTAATTATACTCTGCATTGCTATTTCTGAGAAAAAGTTTTCACACAAACTGAATAAATTAGACACCTACACTACTAAATTAAATTCAGGGTAACTCAAGTTAAGAGTAAACACTATATATTACTCTGTTCGTAAATCCGGAACGGAAAATTAAACCCTCAATACTCGTTATAGCGTTACCACAACTTTCATTAAAGTTTATAACTTCATTGGCAATGTGTAAATTTGAGGCACTCTCGATCATTTTCAATTTAATCCTGTTATATAAATTGGAGTGTAATGGAGTCTTACCAGTGTGGTTTTAGGTTTCGATTTACGTGAGTTTTTATTAACAGAATCATTTTATACGACTCAACAGTGCTGGAAGTTTTCTTCATAATGTGTATTGCTTTTCCTCCCATAGCATAGCTTCAAAGAACTGAAATCGGGATTTTCTTTATTGCAATTCTGACTTGTGAAACAGATACGTCAAATGGTTCCAAGTCAGTCAGTATAGAAACGTGTTGAGGTCTGATGGGGTGACAGATATACTTCCAGGTTAGTATACGTTCTCCTTAATAGAATCAAGTAGACACGTCAGTGAATCTCGTTTACGACGAATTGTTGGGACTGGATTTTCCGAATGATGTGACTGTCATTGCGTACGGTGAAGATATCGCTGTGGTTGCTCGGGCCTGGGATAGTACGCAGAAGGTTGATGATCCATGAATAGGTCAACGTCTGGAGTTGGCCTTACATAAGACCGAGGACTGCGCAAAGGGCCAAATGTAAATTTTTACTGTAAAGGTGAAATCATAGAACCTAAGAGGACCTTCAAATATTTGGGAGTAGAACTTTAAATTAACACGTTGTGAATAAAGCGGAGAAAAAGGTGACTGCATTAACAAGCCTTCTTCCTAATATAAGAGGGCCTGGCAGTGTCGTATGTTTCTCCAGTGTGGCAGAGAGTTTTAGGAATCCGAACTTATCGGACGAAGCTGGACAGATTGCAGCGCAAGATGCTTCTTAGGATCGCCGAAGACCCTGTATGTAATTACTGCGGTAATACCGATAGATATGTTGGTGGAAGAAAGAACACGGCTCCACAGAAGGAACGACGGTACTCTTACGGCAAAAAACGAAGAATGCCAAGCAACACTGAAATGGTGGCAGATGAGATGCAATCAGACAGATGTTCTGCGGTTTGGACCAAGATAGTAATTCCAGACCTAAGATTGCACTATTTGCGTAAGCACAGGAGGCTGATCTACTATTTGACACAGCTCTTTAGTGGACATGACAGCTTTAGGTGAATTTTCAAACGCATTGGGAAATCTCAATCCGACTTGTGTGTTTATTGCAATGAGCAACCTGACTCTGTCGAACATACATGAAATAGAGTACAGAAAGAGCCAGACTCACCTGCCAATATGGAGTTGACGTATATCACAATGGGATTCAACTATGGCATTTGCGAAAGAAGTATTGGAGTTGAAACAAGTGAAGAAAGACAGTAACGAGATCATGGAAGGAAGAAGAGTTTTTTTGTGGGCGAAAATCCCACTGCAACGACCGCCGTTTGAGGAAGAGTCCCATGCGGGTGTAAGAATTGAATAAATCACAGAAGGATGCGATCATTGAATACATCTAATTCATAGAAGAAATGGATTCAATACTGAAAGACTCTTGTCCATCATATTCAAAGGTCAGATAGTGGGTTTCCCAATTTATGAAAGGTGTCACGAGTACTGATGTCACACCACGTTCATCAGACCGAACATCCAACATATTTGTTGACAGTAACTCGTTGTTTGAGAGCAACAGAACAAAATTCGAAATGGAATTAATGCTGATCTTGTTTCTGGACGAGATAACGTCGAATATAATCACTAAAGGATTTCACCTAAAAGAATCATCCTTCAATACAACACAATATCGTATTCAAGCCTTATCACCGAGCAAATTAGCCTAGAGGTGCACCTGCTCCTGAAACACTTGCCTGCGGTGGGAACAAAAATTTAACAAAAAAACAGAGGTCGTAATAAGAATAATTTTAATTACTTTTTTTATTCCTTTTCGGTAATTAGGTTCGAATTTTTGAAATGAAGATTCCTTAATTCATATTTGTAAATAATTGGTTTAGCCAAACCATTAAAATTTGTCTTTTATTTTTTTAATTTTATCATTCGACGTTGCGACAATGGTTATTGTCTTCTTCATGGATCATATTATGCTATTTCCTAATATCTCGAAAAGTTCAACACGATGTTGTAGGGCTAGAAACAAGATATTAGGAAATAGTATAATATGATCCATGAAGAAGACAATAACCATTGTCGAAACGTCGAATGATAAAATTAAAAACATAAAAGACAAATTTTAATGGTTTGGCTAAACCAATTATTTACAAATATATGAATTAAGGAATCTTCATTTCAAAAATTCGAACCTAATTACCCAAAAGGAATAAAAAAAAAATAATTAAAATCAAAAACCAAGGTTCAAGAAAACAAAACAAAAAAAATACGAATAATATTTTTTACTCATTAAAATGACTTTTTCTAAATCATTATTCAACGAATTCAGTGGACAGAAGCACTCCCGGTATAACAAATATAAATTAGAGCTTTAAATCAACATTATTTATGACATAAATCAAAATCAGTTTTAATGTGCATAAATGCTATTATTAAACATTCCGCCAATTTTATTTGATAACATAATTTCAATTTATAATAATTTTAGTTTGAAGAAATGTTGTTCTAGTTATTTACAGATTATTATGTGAAAAAATCGATAAAATCAGTTTATTACTGGTAAGGAAAACAAAACAAAAAAATCTATTAATGATTATACAGGGGCCATGCGACACAGAATTAATTTAATTTCCTAAAAGTTTTATTCATGGGTTTGATAAAAATGATATATGACTACATTTTAACAATATTGTGAATCTATACAGGGTGTCACAAAAATAAGAAATGAACCATATTTGTGCTATTTTAAATGGAATGCCCTGTATTTAAATATATTTTTAGATTCCCCGTTCAAAATAAACCTAACTTTCATTAAAGTAGGTACATCTCACCTAAACCTGACAGTTTTTTAAATATTTTAATTTGAATGAAAAAATTCACACCATTTCGTCTAATTGATGTATAGATGTTTAAATTAGGCTTATTATGAGGACTTCTGTGCTTTTTTGTCACTGACGATGAGATGAATCTCGAAACATGTTTGACATTATGGTAATGATTTGAACATATATATAACTTTTTGTGGAGTAGACGTGATTTTATTTTCCTACTATACTTGATACTCCTCTCTGAAATGGATTACTTTAACAAATTTAAATATCTTGTTTATTTCAAATGGAACACCCGGTATATGAGGTCAAAATTAGATGCACCATTATCTGTCAAATATTATAATACTTTCCTATGAATAACTCTTGACGTTTTCGTGGAAAATGCACATATTCATAATATAGTAGGCGAATTTTTAATTAAATCTCTTAGTTGCATGTAGACCACCCTGTATTTGATGATGCAAAAATTAAAGTTAAACTAAAGTTTTTCTATAGATATGTATATCTTTAATTTTGCATGGAAGAGGCACACATATTGGTAATAATAGGAAGAATTTTCAAAATTATAATTTTTATCAAGTCAGCCATGAGAATTTGATTTTTTATTTGGATATTTACTGTCAAATCTGTGACATTTGATTTAATCCAATTAATCAAGAATAGGCCAAAAACGCTTTACTGGCATCGCAAGTTTACGCTCCTCGGTTCCCAAAATCGTCCTAAAAAAGCAGTTTTCTAGAGACTATTAAGGCAGTTTAACGAAAGATACCACCCAAACACCGTGCAACTGCATCAAGAACTTTTCAATATTGTTTTAAATCGTGTTGAATTTTGATCATTGGGAGGAACAAAATCGTCGAAAATGAAAACTTTTTTAATAGAGAAGATAAAGAAGCAAATAAACGAAGTGTTTAGAAGCGTTACACCAGGTTAAAGTTGTTGAAGGACTTAAGAAAAGGATTCAAATGTGCCTAGAGTCCAATCATTTTGAACATTTATTATAAAATTTATAAGTATTTATGTATATCTTGTTATTTAAGTTAAGTTAAAAATGTATTTATTTATTATATTATTGTTTAAATATATGGTTTGTCAAATTCTCATGGCTGACTTGACAAATACTATAATTTTGAAAAATTCTTCCTATTACTACCAATATGTGCTTTTTCCATGCAAAATTAAAAATATACATATCTATAGGAACACCTTATAGTGATTAATAGATAATTAATTTCATCATCATCAAATACAGGGTGGTCTACATGAAATTAACAGGTTCAATTAAAAATTCGCCTAATATTATGAATATGTACATTTTCCACGATAACGTCCATAGGAAAGTATTATAATATTTGACAGATAATTACTTTGTGCATCTAATTTTGACCTCATATCATATCATTACGTTCATATAACTTATATTATTATTGGACACACTGTATTTAGTATTGGGTTTTTTTTATATTTGGCGTAACAAGTGATGAGTGGGTATATTTATCAACCCAGACTGGCTTAAAAAGAACAAACGAATACGTGTGAATTTTTTCATTCGAAGTATGTCTATATTTTTATAAAAATTAAAATATTTGATGATGAATCTCGAAACATGTTGGAGGTTTTTTATATTTGGCGTAAACAGGTGAAGAGTGGGTATATTTATCAGCCCAGACAAGCTTAAAAAGAACAAACGAAATGGTGTGAATTTTTTCATTCAAATTAAAATATTTAAGAAACTGTCGGGTTTAGGTGATATGTAATTTAATGAAAGTTAGGTTTATTTTGAACGGGGAATCTAAAAATATATTTATATACAGGGCATTCCATTTTAAAAAACACAACTATGGCCCTTTCTTATATTTGAGACACCCAGTATAGATTCACAATATTTTTAAAATGTATGAATGAGATGAAAAATATTTACCTCTGTGTGAATAAAAAAACGAACACGATTAATCTGATCACTCGGATGCAATAAACGGACGCGCCTAATAACAATATCCCAGTTGCTGCAGACTTTGGCGTGCATTGCATCTCCGCGTGAGGCTTGTTATCACTATAACTAGGGGTAGAATTGGTTCAAACTATTATCTACTCATATGCCATGTGTTAGTAAAATAAAATAAACATTTTATACGATTTGCAAACATTATAGAAACATACAATTTAACAAACTTTTTAATGCAACACGACATGAGAATTTCACAGCACGCAAAAGGCCATACAATATAATTAAAATTTAATTATCCTATATACTGTAATATAACGGTTAAAAGGCACACCATGCGTGATCCCTTTTTAAAATTTGTATAATTCACAAGTAAATATAGGTCTGTAGGAAATATGCGTACAGATGTTGTTACCCCTTTCAGTTCCGTGAATCACACTTAATGGAGGTTAATATAACTCCCCATTAAACGAATTTGGATCCCTACTGTCTGAGAAACCTACTTTTTTTTTCAAATAAGGGTGCAACTTTTTTGTTTCGTTGAAAAAATCATGTGTGAGTCACTATTGGAGTGTGTGTGTGTGTGTGTGTGTGTTATTCAACCCTTCGTGTTGATGGTTTTAGTTTGCTTTATGAAAACTGATTTAAAATGCAGAAAATGATAAAAGTTTTTGGGCAAAAATAATAATGAGCTAGCGGATCTAGAACATTGTTACTCTGGCAACGTGCAGCGGAGCTTTGTGTTAAGCACAAGATTGTGTCCAATAACTGGAACAATCAACAACATTATTTTCAAGAAACTTTACAAAATAATTTGTGAATGCTATAGCTTGCAAACACAAAGGTGGGCGATTTGTTTAGTACAAGACCAGCTATAAATTTTGAAGGCAGCAGTTCAAAATTTATAGCTGGTCTTGTACTAAACAAATCGCCCACCTTTGTGTTTGCAACCTATAGCATTCACAAATCGTCTGACACTGACCAGATAGGCAATTAGAGGCCGATCCCTTTATTGTTTTGTTTTTTCTAAGGTGTTTGAGTCAATTTCACATAATAAAATATTCCCCAAATAAAAAACAGGATTATTCTCCAGCAGTATGGCTTCTTTCAAGGATGTTCTACAATAACTAATTTAACATGGTTTTTACAAGCTGTCTATTCCACCCTGGGAAGAGGCCTTCAAATGGATGCCATTTACAAAGACTTTCATTCGACAAAATTGATCACCTCATTCTTCAAAAATGTATGAGATTGGTTTTCAACGGGACTTGATATGCTTTTTTGATTCATATATTTCTGGACGTGGTCAGTTCGGATTCAATTCATATTCCTTTACATCTTGAAGTGGCGTGCCTCCAGGTAGTAACCTGGCACCACTGCTATTTGCAATATTTATTAATGATATTGGAGACTCTATGACAAGCAAATTTCTTGTTTTTGCAGATGATCTTAAATTGTATCGCGTTGTACAAAGTCAGATTGATTGCTCTGCCTAACAGGAAGACCTGCGAAGGCTAGAGACATGGTGCACACAAAACAGGCTCCCGCTTAACGTTCAGAAGAATCTAAGATTCTCACTGGGGAAAAACACATCCGTATTTCAAGCGGAAGTGTTTGCAATACTACAGTGTGCAAAACTAAACAGATTGAGGGCTTATACAAACAAGCGAATCAATATATGTTCAGATAGCCAGGCGGCCTTAAAGGCTCTGAGAAGCCCCAAGGTTTCAACCAAACTGGTATGGGAATGCCAAACAGAACTTAGGGCCTTGGCGGACCACAATAGGGTTAATCTAGTGTGGGTCCCGGGGCACTCGGGAATAGAAGGCAACGAGAGAGCGGATTGGCTGGCTAGACAAACCTCTGAAACCACATATACTGGCACGGAACCTGCGCTGGGCTTGTCTAAAAGAACGGCGAGGGAACTCCTCAAGTGCTGGGCCAAAAGCAGCAGATATTGGGAACATATTCCCAAGCAGGAGCATAGGAAGAGGTTTATACCTGGTGCAGCAACAAAACGCACTGAAAAAATGCTATCATTAAGCAGGAGTCAGATACGAATAACTATGGGACTCCTTACTGGGCATTGCGCTCTGAGAGACCACCTATATAAGATGGGGCTGTACAATGGAGACCTGCAATGCAGATTGTGTAATGGGGCAGTTGAAACAGCTTACCATGTAATATGATGTGAGTGTGTAGTTCTACAACGAAGACAACACGCTATTTTTGGGCATGCGCTGATTGCGCCAGCAGATATTGACACCCAACACATAACTGAACTACACAAGTTAGTGGAGGGTACAGGGCTGCTGGATTGGGTAATGTCTGTTGAGTAACAGTCTAGGTATACATAATAATGTCAACTATTTTTCTGAGCCTTTGGAATCATTTAAGGTATAATTAGTGTCTGTGGCATAACATTTGTTTTTATTTTTGCTGTTTTTTAAATTTATTTAACTCGTTTAGTTTAATTTGGTAGGGACTGTAAGGCTAATTAATCAATTAATCTAGTATAAGTTAATCTAGTTTTAGGCTAAATATATTGTCACATTGTCTTGTAATTGGGTTTCGAACCTGTTAGACAATAAAGTATTATTATTATTATTATTATTATTACACCATCGAAGCAAGAAAGTCTCAATCTGAACTGGATTGTTAACATCCTAATTAGTAACAATAATAATAAATGGCCTTTATTGATCAGTAGGTACAAAGAAAGAAGAACACATTTTTGATATTGCAATCGTGAAGCATTCACTAATCAAGAAAGCGAAGTTTAGCAATTTGCTATTTTTCAACTTAACCTATGTATAACAAATACAATCTTTTAACATTATATCAACGTTGCTGATACCCAAATGTTTTGTGTATTGCTGGCAGAAGGATAAATGGCCTCCTGCTAGCGTTTTGTGTATACACATTATCATTTCAATTTTTACGGCTGGTATTACCTATACATTGGATTTGTTGGGTCTCTGTAAGGTGGGATATGAATTACTATGTATATGTAGATGGTATTATACGTGTTTACATAATCTAGTGTTGTGTGCTTAAATGCAGGCCGATATTGTAGATGGTCAACGACTATGGTACTCTGACCAGCTTATAATAAGAGCGAAAGCAAAGATTAATCTACACAATAGATAGTCAGCCCAATGCATTAAAATCAGAACATCTCTAAGTATGCCTGCCACTACGTGGCGTAGACTAGCGTGTAAAGCATAGAGCAATATTGTCACAGCCAGAAACCGTTTTGTAGTTTATTAATATCAAAAACAAAACGCAACGTATAACAATTATTTAGATCATTTGCAACAGATATGCACCGGCAATGCTGTATTGTCAGAGAGAGAAATTGATGAAATTCTGTATTAATCTGGAGGGGATACGCAGGGAGGGTAGAAAAAAAAAACAAGCGAATGTGGTGTGTGTCGTGCTGTTGCCAATTCGTCGGTAAAAGAAACACACAGGGTGATTTATTACAAGTACAGTATTGAAATAAAAGCCTAATCTCTATGAATTCAATTTAATATAATAATATTTAATCCATGTCATACATGTTTCAAGACTAGACCAGTCCCATGATCAGTGGCGAACAATCGTTAAATGAAAAGCTTTTAGATAGAAACATACTTTTGACTAAATATTTCACGTAGACAATGTGGCAAAGATGTAACAAGATTGTTGTAGATCTTATAATACCTATAATAAAAAAATTATCAGTGCTACCTATATTATATTAGGTATACCTATTATAATAGTCTGTCTCTTCATCAGGTATAAGTTCCACTTTATCGGTTTAGGTACTTAAATTTTACTTCTTTTTAATGTTTCTTCGGGTAAATAATAAGTTCGGTAGGAATAGGGCTTTGGGTATGAAACAAAAAAGATAGAAAATAGAAATTTGATATAGGGGTAGTTCTAAGCATTTACAAGTTTGTGACGTGTAGCGATTTTCGATGCCGCCCCCGGAGGTATACATGAGGGCGGCGCAATGCCGTTTTAAATATCTCGTTTCGCTTTCTTGGAAAATAAAAAATTATAACTGATAACTGAAACTTAGTACTTAATACGTGGGCATAAGAGGTAAGCTCACTTCACAGGTCTCTATTAATGAAAGAAAGTTAACATTTTGAGCATCTGCGTAAAATTAAATGTATCCGTTTGGTGGGTAGTTTTGATTACAATAAGTCGGTACCAAGCCCAAGCCCGAAACAAAATAAATCTATATTTACCTACTACCTATTTGGCTTGGTACCGACTATTATGTGCATTGTTGTCTTTTGAATGATATTTGTATTTTGTTATTTTTCGTATTTTTTATTAGTTCTTTTGACAGCTCTGGTGTCATCAATACACCTGTATCCCGAATTGCACCAAATTGCGATGCTATTGAACAAGCATATAATCCTAAATTTAATATTCTTTTTGAACTACCTGTATCTCGAAAACCAAGCCGTAGCGGACCCATGTACATATGAAATTTGTATCTTAAAATTAGTCAAAGAATCACCCTTTAAAGTTTGTACAAGTACTTATGCAACACCCTGTATACATAGATACTTTGATTTGCAATTTGCAAATCTGTCAAACTAGGTAATGCTGTTTTTTTTTATTTACTTTCAAATATGGTGTTATGTAATTGTATTCAAATTAAATGTTTGGGGATGATATTTACGAGTTTTATTTTTTTATATAGAGAAACTGTTATTCAGTTTTTAAGGATCAATCTGAAGCAGACGATTGTACTTATTAAAACATGAAAAAAGTTATTGTCGTGATACTTTTAACACACTGTTGGTGGGTTTTTAAAGCTTTTTACGAAACGTGTTAACAATACAATCTACATAAATCGTTAGTTTTTTAAAGTTTTATGATCATTGCACAAAAACCAATATTAGGGAGACTGTAAGTTTTTTTTCAATTCGGCGTTGCAGAATTTGAACCTAATTGTGATAATTGTGTTATTTTACTAGTATAGATATTTTTGAGTAAATTAATTCGGTTATAATCGATGAGTAGAATCTTTGGAGTAAAATACATTTCACAAAAACCCTGAACCATATTTCTCAATAGATTTAAATTTTCATTAAAAACAGATTAAAAATTCTAATTTTTTACATCCTGCATTTCGAAACCGTATTTTTTTAAATAATTATTGTCATGCTGGAAATTTCAAACCTTATTTACTTCAGCAACTTGTAAAAAGCACAGCCTTTTTAATATTAACATTTCTTAAAATCGATATTACGCGATAACGATGACTTTCTATCAATATCACAGAAGGATACATTTATTACGTATATAATTTGTTAGATTTTACATCTCCGAATTGAAACACACGCAAAAAATTTGCATAAAAAAGTTAGGGTAGCATTTCACGCCTGTATGCCCCTTTAATTTACCCGCCTCTGAGATTTATTTTTTCATAATGTTAACGACAAGTTGAATCTGCTGTTTGAGTTTGATCCTTAAAACTGAATCAGGTAATAACCGGAAGTCCTATCTATAACGCCAAATTTCGTTAATTTAAATATAACTTTTTGATGCATCCTTATATCCGAAATTTAAAATTAAATGACTAAAATAATATTATTTTAGTCATTTAAAATTATTGTCTAAAACATTTAATAAACCAGCCCTGTATATTTATACTATTATAGTAATTACTTTTATTTTCGTCCATACACATTAATCTTTGCGTAGATGGTATACGTATACCATATAATTTTAAACAAAAAACACTGCTGCACAGTAGTACATATATGATACCTATAATATAAAAACAAACTCCCACCTCGTAGGGGAAAGTATACTCGTCCTTGTCTAACATTGCCCATATGATTATTTTATTTCAACACAATACATATAACGCCATCTAAATTTCCATGGTTGCATGTTTTTCTAATAGATGTAGCTCGTGTCGAGACAGTTTCAATTTTTGTTTTATTTCCCATATACGCTGACTATCTATTGTGTAGATTAATCTTTGGCGAAAGGAATTCGTCATATCTGTCGACCCATGCCTCGGTCTGGTTCTACTGAATTAAACAAAATCCCTTGTGTAGGTAAAACCAGTAATTTTGTCCGCTATGCCACGAAATTATGTTTCATTTATTATATTTAAGGACATGAAATCCTTGTAGTTTTAATTATTATTACTTTTATGCATTTTAAAATTTCTTATTCCGTACAAACTGTAGCTGCACATGTTACTTTCCAGTTCGTCGCCCTTTCAAATATTTTAACAATATGTCCTTAAAAACATATAAAAGGGGTAATATATTTCATTTCCTAAGCAAAATATTTGCGGAAGTTACGATAAAATACATGTGTCTGTTATGTTTGCTGGGGTGTATTATATCAGTTGGAAAGCAGCCAAGTTGCACTACCGGCACCACCAGTTCCGAACAAACAAGGAAATATACTATCTACGAAAGCACTTCAAATAGATTGCGTACATACAGGGAGACCCGCACAGATTACTCCCTCGATAACTTCTTTAGTTTCAACCGAACAACAGTTGCAAACCTCACTTATGATAATATATAATATGGACTCTATAATATACAAATAGCTTACAGGTTCCAAGAAAGTACAGGGTGAGCAAAACTCGACGTGTTATGAGAAAATGAAAAACGATAGCAAAATTCTGAAAAGAGATTCTTAAATGGGATTAAGTAAGCTTCATTTAACGCACATTTGATTTTGTTTCCAAATTTGGAAACTAAAGTAAATGACGTCAACAACTTTTTTTTCCAGAAACATACTTATATTTTTATATAGTTCAAAAGAGCTAATTTTTCTAAGCAACTTTTGTAAAGAAAAAAAATTGCTATCTTCATTCGTTAAAAAATTAAAACCAAATTTGTAAGAAAAACTATTATCAAAAATTCGCAACTTTCACAATTTTTAAACAAGTAGGCTTTGGAACCAAACTGCAATTATATCTGTCAATAATAAAACCAATGGTTGACAAATAGTTTTATCGTCATTTAATGTGTGCATTTTATGTTAAATGTTTACGCATAAGGAAAAAGTTGACATGGTATTTGTCAATCCGATTGAAAACGAAGGACATTTTGGCATTAACTTTGGTGTGGTATTATTAACGGGCATTTAATTGCTCCATACTTTTACGAAGGTGTTTTCTGCAGTGAAGAATATTTGCAAGTTCTTCAAGAGCAACTTTCTCTTTTCAGAATTTTTCTATCGTTTTTCATTTTCTCATAACAGAGCTGGGACATCGAGTTTTGCTCACCCTGTACACAAAATCTTTGCTAGAATAAAGCGACTCAACTATAATAAAAGCAGCAAGAGCCCTGATCTATTAAAGAAACCTTTAGTCTCAAAATCGCTTTTCATCGATGGTTGCTGTATCAGAGATTTTTGAGCGGAAATTGAGTTTACAAGAACTTTTGAATTTGAAGTTTATATTTGGCAAAAATTTAATGACGTCATTTACTTCAGTTTCCAAACTTGGAAACAAAATGAAATATGGGTTAAACTGGAGCTTACTTAATTCTATTTAAGACCTCTTTTCCGAATTTTTCTATCGTTTTTCATTTTCTCATAACAGAGCTGGGACATCGAGTTTTGCTCACCCTGTACAACTCATTTATAATGCTTTAAAATGCACATAAATTATTGTTCTTCTAACAATTATTCTAAATTATGGTTAATAATGTGTCTCAAAGAACGGACACCGACTTACGAATAATGTAATAATACAATGCATAAAAAGAACACTTAAGGGGTCAAAATGAATATGAGTCAGTGGATTTTATTGTGCGGTTGATTTAAAAGGAAATTCCAATTAACAATATTTTTTTTAAATGAGTAAACAACATTCATTTCTACAAAATGAGTATATCATACGTATTGATCTTTGACTTGATTTATTATTTCATAAATATGATCCGCCGTCGGTGGTGGTTTTTCTATTAATAGAGCATTTTATTGTATTCAAGCAAACAAACCATGTGTACTGTCCCCAATGAGAAGCAACAGTAGTTATTAGGCTAAGTTCAGATGGTCGCGCGTGAACTCGTGTTTCACAAACAGCGCATCGGCCACGTTTCAGTCTTCGATATAAAATCCACAAGCAGATTGCCTCATCAACTTCCATTTTCCACGACTAACCACGCTACAATGCTGCATCACTTGCAAGAGGGAATCATAGACCTATAACTGAGCGCTGCTGCGCTACTAACGTGTGACCATCTGAACACATGCGTGTCTGAACTTAGCCTTACTCGACAAGTTCAACCTTAAAGAGATCGAATCGAATATAATGATACATTTCTTGCATCTCTATTAACGAAAGAAAGTTGACATTTGGGGCATTCGCGCCAAATTAAATGTATCCGTTTGGTGGGCAGTGTTGTTTACATATTCGTCACATCAAATATTAATTTTTTATTTCGCACAATTGTTTGGCTATTTCGCATATATAAAAATGTTTAAAATTTTCAGCGCTATACGATAACCGTAAAGCATATCATGACAGTGCTTAATTAATGAAATATCTGGTAAAATTAATTTAATAAACCTGTTTATGCTCCATGCCCAATTTAGAACTGGCAACCTTACCATTACGAAGACTTAACGTAAACACATAGACCAATAGGTTGTTTTTTTTTAATTGTCGTTAAATGCAGACACGCAGAACATAGATGGTGATGACGCGACGGTAAATTAGACATATTCGAATGTCAAATGTGTCAACTTGTGTCATTGAAAAACAATTTTGCCAGATTAGCGTATCGTTTACACTAGTCCAGTCAGTCGTGATTTATTTTATTATTGTAATAAATACACGTTCATATCGTTTGGCGCAAGCCCGGATTTTAATCAACTATGTGATAAAGAGGACGTGATTAATATGTTGGAGAAAGAAATTGGAAAGAAGAATCGATCTTGGACCAGAAAATGGATAAGCGATAGAAGTATAGTGGGAGGTTCGGCTTTGCTCTTGAAAGAACTAAGATTAGAAGTCCCCTCTGACTATACAAGTTACGACGGAAAATGTTGACTAGTTACTTTATTTAATTGAACGCTGATACTCTGATGCATTACCAAAATAATGTTACTGCCGGAGGAAAAAGTACTTGGACACGCTGGTGCGACGAGTTCTATAGCATCTCCAGCGCAGGACTGATGTGGAAAAGTGTTTAGACAAAGCCAGTACCTTGCCAGCGCTGGCGTATCAATGAGACCGGCATGAAGACGGTATTCACTGTTGTTTAATGATCCAATTGGTGCATACTTTTCTCTCTACACGGTCTGTGGGCACAAACTGTGTCGATCGAGCTTTGAAGATTCAAAACCTTGCTGAGAATATGATAAAGAACTTCAATGCAAGCAAGAAGGCATGCTGCAGGACACACCAGAGGAAATGAGGCTAAGAACGAAGCTGAAAGGTTTGAATCGGTGATTCTATTCGTGAGGCATTCTCAGAAAACCTGAACCACATAATATGTATCTGCGAAGGAAATGAGCATATCTAAATAAGCTAAAGAAGTCGTAGGGCTTTGTTGCCTCGAAATACCTGGGTATAATACGAATATAGTGGGATCGACGAAGCAGTTTCAGACATAGACAGGTGGCAAATGGTTCAGAGTGTTCAGCAACAGGAGAAGTTAGATGGGCGTCTTGGGGTTGGATTGTGAAACAAATCTATTCATAGGGACGTCGCGAAGGAGTACCAAGTTCAACGAACCTTTCTCCTGCAATAACTATAACTAATTTAGTAGGTAATTCCTATGTATGGAATAAAAAGATTATAATGTGGTATTTTTTATCAATATTGGTCGTTGAGGAAACTGCTTCCAGAAACAGACAATAACTTTCCTATCAAAATACTTATTTAAATACCTAACAACAACATGTTGTGCATGAGCATGTAAGTGTATTAGTCAGTGGCTGTTGTCGGCGGTTTTTCTGCCATATATGTTTGTTATCTGGTAAAAATAACAACAACAATACAACATATTTATATATACAAACACATACATAGTATATAAGTAACCATAATTTTTTGGTCTATCGCAGGAAACGAATTATCTAAACAGACAGTAGTAATTACAGTTTGGTGTTCCGTTTGTTTGTTACAATGGCGTGGTTTAAAAACACAAACATTTGCAGGTTGCTTTTCCTGGTATTAGTTGTAATTGAGAATTTATTTTATTAGTTTTAATTTGGTTCATGTGTAGCGAACATAAACATTTTATTTATTAAATACTTTTCTTTGTCATTTTATAAAAAGTAGGATTTTCTGGCAGCTACCAATTGTAGTTTTTAATCCTATATCCAAACTTTTTTCTGATAATACATTGATCTAAAATATTGTCATCACTGCGCCCGTTGGCGTCTCTATAAAGAAAGTTGTAGCAAGTTCAGTTTTTTTAAAGGCACGCTCTGTATTTAAAAAAAAAATCCCGATGGTAGCCAGTCGAAAAAGTAGATTTTCGATTTATATATTTTTTATTTATACTTAGTCTACCAGCACTGACACCCACTATTAATAAACAAATAATAGAATATTCTGAGAGGCGCCAAGTATAACCAAAGTGTCATATTGACAGTTATTTATTGTTATGTCACAGGTATTTATTTGTCAAAAATAATTACAGGTGTAGCGGGTGATTTTTTTTTTATTTTTTGTTACTTTATATTGACTTATATTTACTTAAATATGCCAACGATGAAAAACTCTCCAAATAAACATTGTAGAGATTTAAGTGCTCTATTAATACTATTATTAATATTGATATTACAGATATCAGAGAAATTAAAAAACCAAAGTGTTTAGAAAACATGAGGCTACAGTATGATTGCACCATGCCATCCATTGTTGTTGCTAAATCTCCCTACAGGGTGTCTCAAATTTAACGTAAAAAAAACTATTCTTATTTTTGCACCCTGTATAAGCTTAAAACTGAAGTCTGAATGAGTTCTATCACAGTGCAATTACCAAAGAAAAAAGCTACAGTTCAAAAAAAAAATTCTATTTCGATTTATCGGTTCGCGATAAAATCATCTTTGAAATTGAACATAATTTTTGGTTGTGCGTTACTTTTGCGGCTAAGTGTATTTTGCCAGTGCAGTCGAAATGTACTGCCAAATAAAAAGTGTGGTATTTAAAAAATCATTAATTTGATAGGCCAAACTCTTTATATCTGGAATATAGGAATTGCAAGTCGAAAAAAATCCTTAAAGAAAAGAATAGTCGTTATTATTTAAGGACTATATGATCTATATCTTATTTGTGGAGACACTGTACGTTCTAACATATTTCAGAGGTGGATAATTGCTCTTCGACAGCTTATTATAATAGTTATCAGATTCTTATCTGTTTAAACAATTAATGGAAAATATTGCTCTACAAACAAAAAAATTCCTTTGTCAAAAAAAAATAATAGAGATTCTACAGATATTAGAGATGAATAAAATGCCAGGTGATACTATATGCCTGCCCAGCTGCAATTCTAATGAAATAACGAATTACTATAAGTACTGTATTTATGCTTAATTAAACATAATTATAACATTTATTATGTCAGAAGGCATTTGAGGAATCACTGAAATATATTTAATAATCAACTTAATGCTGCTTTTATATAATAATTTCTAAGGTATGCACCTTTTAACTGAAGTATAGTAAGTATGATATGTGTAATTGAAAATGTTGTTGGCAGGAGCTATAAGTTCTATTAACTATGTCGCGACAACAGTTTATGGATTAATAAAAATCTATATTGACTCTCTCTAACCTTGAAAGAACTCCTGTTGTCTTAATTAGGTGAGCAAGAATAACACGAGTTTTCAAGAAAACAAAGCTGAAAACATTAATATTACAATGAAACAATTTCGTCGTCTCCATTAATAATTTTAAAAATCTTTATTCAAAGGGATATGTTTCGGGGTCCCAGCTCCATCATCCGCCTTAAAATATCGCAACTACTATGGAGTTAAATCCGCATATAGTCTATTAAGGGCTCTGCCTATATGCGGAATTAACTCCACCATAGTAGTTGCGATATTTTAAGGCTGATGATGGAGTTGAGACTCCGAAACATGTCCCTTTGAATAAAGATTTTTAAAATTATTAGTCTTGAGAAAGCAACTAAAACTACAACTTTTTGAAACACCCTTTATATTGAAGTGTTAGCCCCATAAGTCAGCACATCTGCCATTTCTGTAATAATATCGTTATATCGTGTAGCCCGGTTGCTGAGTTTGGACAGGGGTTGCGTAACATTCATAAAAATAGAGGGTGATTTGGTTGGTGACGTTCAAAAAATCGTTCCATATAATCTCCTTTTAGCACGATACAACGTGTTTCTAATTTTAATCAGTAGTCAACCCGATAGATGACAGTTGACTGCCATTAACATTACTGCGCGGGAAATTTAAAAAGTCACGGGCTTATCCAAACCACCCTCCTATCAGAAACTTGTGACCGAAGTTTTATTGAACAATTTATTTAAAATTGTTGAAAAATTTAGCTGATATTTCAATGAGAGCGCCAAAGAAAATTGTTCACTTTGGAAATTTTCCATGGAATATTTTCAAATTGCCTCAAAATCAGTTATCTAATCTAATGTATTTAGATCACCTGTTCGGTGCACACGTCAACGTCTCGTTAGCATTAATCAATGAAAAAAAAAATATTGTGCAAAAATTATGAGAACAATAGAAATGAGATTTTAATCGGACTTCCTTACTTCTGCAATATGATTTATATATATATTTTTACAATAACACGCTAGTGTAGATTCTTGTGAAAAGTTGTTTGGATATTTTGTCGCAATTTCTGAAAGTTATCAAAATAAAGAGTTGGACTCCAAAACAACGTGTTGTTTCTTGAAAAAGCGACTCAATTTAATTCAAAAATCCCAGTTCATAAGTGTTGACTTCATTCTAATGTCCGCAGCGTTGATTATGGCATTTGCCTACTAGATACGGTTTCTGCAAATTGCAAATTGTATTATGACAAAAATGTACAAAATTCAAAATATTAAAAAAATGGAATATGGTAGGTTTAGGGACGTAATATTTAATTAAAAAGGTTATTTTTTTGTCTATCGAACGGCACATACCATTCCATTTAAAAAACAATGACTTTTCCTAGTAAACACGTGGTTCAAGTTTAAATTCAATTAAATCTTGTTCTGCAACTGCCTGACGAACTTGGACTATATTATTTGTATACTCAGTATTCCCTCTAATGTATTCTAAAATTTTGCTTGCTTGAATGAAATAATCATAAAAATATTGATTTTTTTCGAAAACGTCAACTTTTCCGCAAAAAAAAATTGTAGGAAAAAATCTGTTAGGTTTTGGTATAAGGAATGCTTAACAAAGTAGCCTTTAAATTTTATAGTGAAAAAAAAAAAAGATGGTTCTTCCATTTAAAATAACAAAGTAGGTGGTTACTCCGGTATAACCGGAAATAATATAAACTCGGAAATAGTAGATCAACATAGAACCTTTTCTATATTACCGAACCCCAAAGTTTCAGCAACATATCTTTTGTAGCTCCCGAGAACCTTGAATAGGCCACTCAGGATGAATCACCCTGTATAAGATAATAATAATTAAAATGCGACAGTATTAAACTGTCGCATAAAAGTTTTGTTTGCCAGTTATGCCATCTTCTACTACCGTATACTGCTTTTAATATTGCGGGTTTGAAGCAAGACTCGAGTCCTGGCCCGGACGAAATTCCTCCGATGTTTCTTCAGAGATGCATTGAATCATTATTACGACCATTGGCCACGTCAATGCAAAAATGCATCAACATGGGCACTCTACCGGAGGAATGGTTGTCTGCTGTCGTGATACCTATATTTAAAAAGGGTGACAAGTTCGCTGCAGAAAATTATCGACCTATTAGTTTGACCTGCGCACTTTGTAATGCATGGAGAAAGTCATTACCAGAAATATGACTTCATTTCTAGTCGAATCAAATATTATTCCCAATGAACAACATGGGTTTATGCCCAAGAGGTCGGTGGAGTCGAATCTTCTGGAGTGCCTCAATGTGTGGACCAGCCGCAATGATGTTGGTCAGCCTACGGATGTGTTGTATCTGGATTTTGAGAAAGCGTTCGACAGAGTGCCGTTTGCTGGTTTGTTGCTGAAATTGGAGCATTACGGCGTGCGGGGGACGCTCCTGGGGTGGATTCAGATGTTTCTTACAAAAAGAATTTTTTAAGTTAGAGCGAATGGTGCATTATCCGCTAAATTGCCGGTCTTGAGTGGTGTCCCGCAGGGGTCTGTACTGGGGCCATTGCTTTTTCTGGCATATATATCAGACTTAACAAGAACCATCACGTCAAACATGAGCTTCTTTGCTGATGACACCAAATTGTTTTGTAACCCACTGCGAGACGATAATGAATTCCAGATCGACATTGATGGGGTAGTGTCCTGGTCGGCGGTTTGGCTGATGAACTTGAATTTGGAGAAGTGTCAGATACTACACATCGGAGCTAATAATCCCAGGACTCCATATTTCATCAATGGAAATGCCGTTAAATCTGTAAATCAGCAGAAGGATCTTGGTGTCATAGTAACAGCGGATTTGAAGTGGGAGGCCCATATTTCCGCCACAGTGAAGAAAGCTAATAGACTGTGGTATCTGATACAGAGAGCTTTCAAATCGAGATCAAACTCTCTAATATTGCAATTGTATAAATCGTATGTCAGACCACTATTGCAGTATGCCAACAGCGTTTGGTCCCCCTACTTCATTAAGGACATAGAGGCATTGGAAAGGGTTCAGAGGAGATTCACTAAGGTACCTCATGCACTTAGCCAGCTTTTAAATTTGACATGTCTTTATGATCGACGACAACTAGGCGATCTAATTCAAACATACAAGATACTTAGTGGCTACTACTCGGTGAATCTCGATGTATTTCATCCTGCTAGAAATCCTAATCTGCGTGGCAATAGTAAGAAACTTGACAAGGAGAGATGTGCTAGACTTCCTCGGAAGAATTTTATAACAAACAGAGTTGTATATGCATGGAATTCATTACCTGAAGAGGTGATAATGGCGCAAACGGTTGACATCTTTAAGAACAGGCTGGACAATTTCATGGAGGACCATGGCGATCAGTTGGTCCACTACTCGCTGTAGAAGATTAGTGAGGATGACATCAATATTTCAAAAACCTGAAGTTAGGAACTGAGCAACAATTTCATCGGTTTTACCGTTTACTGTTTTACGACTAATAATAATAATAATAAAAAATAATAAATTAGTAAAAGGCCTCCTTATGCATTATCCAGGGTGAGTCACGAGGAACCGTACATACTTCTACCATAAGTAGAGGCCCGTTAGGGGATTATCAAATGACCATTAAAAAATGTCTCCTTGTTTTGATTATTAATATACAGGGTGAATTATGGATCTTCACCAAAACAATGTTTCGCCATATCTTTTCAATGATTAAGTCGATTTATCTCATTTTTTTTATAAAAGTAGGTATTGGTGCCTGGCAACTAACTGACATATTCAGAATTACGAAAATCCAGGTCCGTCTTCGAGAAAATTTGTGGGACTGCTTCATATTATTATTAGTTTTCTTATTTGTTTGAGGAAAACTCATGTGTCTAATTATTTTAATCGGAATGAAATGAACAAGCCAGGGAAATGTTTATTCATAAATTAAGAAATAAAATTAAAAACAATAACCAAACAATAAAACAGTTTTAACAATGTGGAACAAAGTAAAAAACAATTTATCAAACATTACGATTATAAAACACAATAGGTCATTATTAACGCAGAATTATTCACTGTTGCAATATTATCAGAAATGACCCACTGACAATCAGAAAGTCCATTACACATTTAAACATTCGTCGAGAAAAGTGTATTAAGGCAGATGGATTTCATTTTGAACATCTTTTATAATCGTAATGTTTATTAAATTGTTTTTTACTTTGTTAAAACTGTTATTGTTTGGTTATTGTTTTTTATTTTATTTCTTAATTTATGAATAAACATTTCCCTGGCTTCTTCATTTCATTCCGATTAAAATAATTAGACACATGCGTTTTCCTCAAACAAATAAGAAAACTAGGTTATTACAAACATTTTTTATCTGTTTTCTGTATATTACGGGTAGGAAAAAGTTACATACAGGGTGAATTATTGGGATGAATCAGATATGCCAGATTTTTAAATCCGACCCTGTAAATCAATTCAAATTATGGTATTTACCATACTTGAGCACAGTGTGTGTCGTTTCTGCCTATTTTGAGAATTATTTTTAATAACTAAACATTATTATACAGTAAGATACTTCATTATTGCCAATTTTCAATTTGGCTCTAAAATGAATCTTTAATTGGAAATGTGAGGTAAGTCTAACAAAAAATTCAAATACCCAGGTCTAACTGTCTATTTATGCCCTCTGAAAAAATTATATCAGATTTTTGAAGTGTTGAATATGAAGCAGTCCCACAAATTTTCTCGAAGACGAACCTGGATTTTCTCAATTCTGAATATGTCAGTTAGATGCCAGGCACCAATACACACTCTTATAAAAAAAATGAGATAAATCGACTTAATCATTGAAAAGATATGACAAAACATTGTTTTGGTGATGATCCATAATTCACCCTGTATATTAATAATGAAAACAAGGAGACAGTTTTTAATGGTCACTTGATGATCCCCTAATGTGCCTCTACTTATGGTAGAAGTATGTACGGTTCCTCGTGAGTCACCCTTTATTTCGGATAAGTAAGGTTTTTTGTTAAATTTTTGAAAGTAACATTGAATTTTTCGAAATACAATATTTGCAACATTTTTGCTGCTGTGTTCCACACTGTCTTCACCACGTAATCTTTATAATCCTCCCCATTCTGTTTCTTCATATTAAAGCCCTAGTCCATCAATATTCCTGCCACATTTTCCACTGACTGTTCGGTTTCCAAATTGAAGTTTCTTTGTTTGCACAATTCACTGAATTGATTCCAAATGGACGAATGACTTTTTTTTTATTTTCTGGAGTTGATTTTTCAATCTCCCTTATTATTTCTGTCTCGCAAATATTTCCAAATTTGGTGCTTAATTCTGTTTTCGACGTTTACAATATTCAAACAGAGGAGACGCGCAACGCTTGATAAACAAACAATAAATGCTAGCGTTGCTATGGTAACGTAATTTATCCGATATTTTTATCCACTTGCATTTCTGTTCCTTCCTGTTTAGCCGATAGTAAACTACGATTTTTGTACTTACAAATGGGAATACATGGGTGGAATCCACTCGAGACGGGAGGAAGGAAATTCTAATTAAAAAAGAAAGTGCAGTTCGACACTCTGGAGTTGTTCTGCTGTTGTAAAAGCAATTTAGATAAGAAATGCCTCCATATACAAAACGCAACACAATATCCCTAACTACTGCACAGTTTATTTGCGGTAAAACCTTATGTTCCCACACTCATTCATCACATTCCATGTAATAATCTATTGTGAATGGGACACGCAAACTTCATGCCACAACCATTAAATTACCAATTCGGACAATACATTCATGTATTTTATTGATAGATAAAGCAACAAAATGGAAATTGACAATAGACACGGAATTTAATAAATGTCCAATGGTATTATTGTATAAGGTAGTTGTTGTCGATTTCCTCCGTTTATAACAGGAGGGCTTTTTGCTGTCTACTTATATAAAGTTATATTGGATTACGTATTACTTCATGAATAGGTGGTAGTTTTGACAATTGATTTATATATTCCCATATATTATTTGTGCTGTATAAAAAAGTCGTTATTGTTTGAATATTTTGATAAAGCAACCCGGGTTTTTTAAACCGTTTAAAAACAAAAAACAAATATTAATTTGACTAACAATACGAGGGTTGCCTTTTATATTTCAGGATGTGGCAACCCTGGTGTTGCAATCTGGCAACTGACAGCTCTATCGTAAAGTTGGATATTTTTGAGGTTATACTTACTCAGAACGTTTTGACATACGACCGCTATTTGTGTTGTTTACAGTAACTTAAAAGATTCATCTCGGTCCAAAAATGGAATTAAATCGTAAACATTTTCGAGCGATTATTTTTTACAACTTTCGATGTAGATTAACTCAGCAACAGTGCATGGATGAACTTAATTCAATTTTTGGCGATGACACCCCATCAAGGACCAGTGTTTATCGATGGTATGGTGAATTCAATCGTGGTCGTAGTTCAATCCAAGACGAATTTCGTGAAGTTCGTCCAAAATCAGTTGTTGTTCCGAAAACCATTGATGCTGTGCGCGAACTGATATTGCAAGATCGTCATGTGACCTATCAAGAGATTGAGACAACCTTAGGCATTAGTGGGACCAGCATACATTCAATATTGCATAAACATTTGACTGCCAAAAAAATTTGTTCGCGTTGGATCCCACACAATTTGTCAATCGCTCAAAAAAAAGGCTCGTGTCGATTGGTCGAAAGAAATGCTCAAAAAATACGATCGCGGTGCTTCGAAACACGTCTATGACATCGTGACAAGTGATGAATCGTGGATTTACGGGTATGAGCCCGAATGTAAACAGCAGTCGACTGTTGGGGGTTTCAAAATGAGCCAAATCAGGAAAACTGGACATGTCGCAACCGTACCACTAGAACAACGCAGAACAGTCAATTCTGAGTGGTACACAACCATTTGTTTGCCAGTTGTCGTCCAAGAAATCAGGAAAACTAACCGCCGAAGACAGATCACTCTTCACCACGACAATGGAGGTCTCACACATCGGCTCAAACAACTGCATTTTTGAGCACCCAAAACATCGATTTGATGAGTCATCCGCCGTATAGTCCTGACTTGTCACCGAATTATTCCCGTACGTAAAAAACAAACTGAGAGGTCAGCGTTTTTCGACACATGAAGAAGCGGTTGCAGCATTCAAAATGCATGTTTTGAAGATACCTCAATCAGAGTGGCAAAAGTGCTTCGACAATTGGTGCAAACGCATGCAAAAGTGTATAGATCTTCATGGGGAATATTTTGAAAAACAATAAAGTGATTTTCGATGATTAATATTTGTTTTTATTCTCTAATCCCCAAATATAAAAGGCAACCCTCGTACTATAATTCATTCTACAGTTTTCTAATTAGAGGTTTTATTTTGAATTGCCCGCTATTTTGCTAGTTATCAAAATAAGATCTGTCATTTTTTGACAGATGACAAGTAAAAACTACGCCATTAACAAAAATGGAACGATACACGCTTCAACAACGCATCAAAATTAATTAATTTACTACAAAAATGTTGAAAATCCTGCTGAAACAGTTGGAAAAGTTAAAAGTATTTTGGGTCGTCGTGAATCACCCTCTCGGCCAACTATGGTGAAAATGGTTAAAAAAATCGAACTGATGGGACAAGTTAGTCATGTGAAGAACCTAACTTCCTAACAACTATAACAATACTTCGCCCCAAAACTTTGTTTCTATAATAAGGAAGAGCGGGGCGGGCGTGACCAATTTATGATTCCAAAAAGGGGCTCTATAAAAACAGTTTGAGAGCCACTGCATTAGAGGCTGAAATTTTATGCCGTATTAAACTTGTACTGGTCTTTGACAAGAATAAATAAATAAGAGTGATGAACAAAAAGAGATCAAGTTGTATATGTGTATAAAGACCTCCAAACAAGTTCAATGCTTCATTTAATGACTAAATATGTGTACACCTGTTCAGCTATTTTTACTTGACAATGAAAATTGATGAAAGTTAATGTTCATGTCAGTTTTTTCTTGTACAAAAAAAAAATAAAAAAGTATTAAAACGTTCGATCTGTACATTCATATAAACATATGTCACTACAAACAAATCATTTCTAGTATGAAAATAATTGAAAATTTAAAGACAGTTTATTTGTAAATGTAAATAAGTCTCAAACTGATTTTTTGTTAAACTCTTCGGTTGGATTTGAGTTTTACAGTATAAAAAGAAAGTTATATAGGGTGTCTCAGTTTTGTCCCGACAAGCTTCAGGCTTAGCTTCTAAAGTCATCATAGACATGTATCGAAAAATGGAGGGATGTCAATTAAAAACCCCGGAAAAATTTAAATCTTCGACACCCTGTATATGTAAATATATAGCTATATTGTTGTGGTTTTTTTTCTATGACAATACAAATAGTTTTTTTGCACATAATATAAAAATTATTGAAATAAAACGCTGTCGTTCGTTAGCTATTTTCTTCTCCAAGTTCATTTAAATATTTTGTGTAATCAAGTTTTTTTTAAATATTTTTTTTTATTTAAAACGATTTCTTTTAGGTTTTATTCTTGTATTCACTAGCTGTTCTTTTCTATTATTATATTAAAATAATAAATAACACCATATAAAATCACGTCTGGGTTTTATGATCAAAAACATTTTAAGTGTTAACATATTTTTAAAATTAATCATGATTTAAAAAAGAATCATACTGATTACAATTTGATTTTAATTGTGATTTTAATCATCAGACAAAATTATATTTTTCATGACAAATTTTCTTAAAGAGTTCTATCAGATTTTTGCCTTTTTCCATTTAACAACAGAACAAGAAAACATCGGTTGAAAAATCAGGCAATCGACAAAAAAGTCAAAGGTTGCAAAGTTTAATATATTAAAATAAATTAATAGAAAAGGTTAAGTAGTGTAGAGTTCATACAAATAATAATAAACAATTGTAACAACACATGTATATAGCAATAATAGCACATTTAGTCAACCAACTTACAACTAATTAAGTAAGTATAATGTTTTAATATTATTCTGTTTAAGATATACAGGGAGTCCTATGGTGACGGCCCATTAAAATATTTCGGAGACTACTTTGAATTGAATTTGGATAATTTTGGTATATGTATTGCCAAATATGGTCTATTCAAATATCATAATACCAACCGCTTAGCACTCCCGGTTATACCGAAAGTTGATAGTGACTTTGTTATTTTAAATGGAACACCCTATATATTATGACATTTTTGGATTCCACATAAGATTCTAGACATCTTTCGTGTATCATGTCCTATACCTAAATCCAGCTGTTTTTGACGTATATCAAGATTTATGTCAAAACTAACATTTTAGGGCTCAATAATAATCACATTTTTTTCTTATAAAGAAGTCTTTAATAATCATTTTGCAGGCGTTTTCCTATTAAATAAGGTCTCCTTTTCAGATACGTACGACATTTTCTGATTTATTCATACAGGGTGGTCAAAAAATTATACTGAAAACGGTGTTATAAAAACCGTCGAAAGTCAGTTTTTTCAAATGGAACAGGTATATTTTTATAATTTTATCTTACGTAATATTAAAAATGAAAGAAACTTTGTAATAGGTTACTGATTTCGAAAATGCATAGTTTTCGACATTCTCTGTGGATAAATAATAAATCACCTTTTAGTAATTAGTAAGTATGTTTGAGTGACTTGGTGTATTGTATTTTCATATTTTATTTTGTTTTTATTATATCTTATATTTTAATTTTTATTTAAGTAATCATTGTTTTT
This sequence comes from Apoderus coryli, assembly GCA_911728435.2. NCBI lineage: Eukaryota > Metazoa > Arthropoda > Insecta > Coleoptera > Attelabidae > Apoderus > Apoderus coryli. The sequence continues at coordinate 7,783,745 of OU452199.1, read as the reverse complement.
TTTGTTTTCGTTTCTTATAGGGTTGTGTTTAGTTTAGCTACAGTTTTTGAATAGGTTAAGATAGGAGACTCAGCTTCAACTTCGCCTTTTGTGTAATAAATTTCACACAATAAAGTCATTATTATTAAATTTAGCATAGGTTACATTTGATATTGATTTCGTAAGCTCGCCTGCGGACCTGCGCACATTGCCATTTGTCGTAATCATAATCAAAAAGTTGAAGTAATTGAACTTTCACAGACTACTGTTTCTGTCACAATCACAAGGCACTCGGGCGTATTCGTCGGCGTTCGGAAACGTCATTGCGGGAAATTCAAACTACGGCATAATTTTGTTCATAGCAGAGACATAATAATAATAATCTGTTCATCATTTACATCATAAAGTTAATGAAATTTCAATTATTATGTCAATAGTTTGAATTTTCTCGCAATAACATGTTTCCGAACGCAGACGACTATAGCTGAGGCTGTCGCTATTCTTGCCACAATTTTCAAAATTATGACTATTACAAATCATAACAACTTGTAAACTAAACGTTGTATAAACGATACTATTTGACATAATGTATTTTAAATAGTTGTGCTTGTGACTATAACTATAAACTAATCATATATTCTTATGCTTATTCGTTGGCTAAACCAGCCTTAACTTTCATATTATTTGTTCATAATCTTCAGTAGGTATACCAGTTATTTATGCATTCTTGCTAAAAGTCCAGTCAAGTTCTTATTATACACTTACATACAGTTTAACTACCAATATTAACTGCTTAATAATTGTTTACAATAAATTTTCAAAGTAGTATACAGCAAATGTTTAACAGTAATTGGTAATAAAGTGGCTACCATATTTATACGTACGAGCGGAATATGGTAAAACTTTGATTCTGTGCGAAATTGTTAGATTTTCTTTATTTTGGTTTGTTGTCAATGTATGACAAATTTAAAATTACTGAGTAACTGCAGTAGTGGAGTGCCACTACCATCAGGTTAAATCCTGAAGATGCAAAATTATGTCATCCTTGATTTACATTTTTGTTTAATGTTAAGACTATAATAAAGTAATTGTTTCATTGATGATGTGATGTTTACTTTTAGCCCCTTTTTTAATTACACCTTGTTTGACTCCCATTTAAATAGTAGTCATAAAAAACTAATGTACGACTTTTATAAATGCTCAAATTGATATACGCGCGCCGCTATAGGACATAAATAAATTCTGTTGTGGTGTAAACAAACCAGTGGTGGAGTGCTACTTTTTTTTTTCTAAATTCAATATCAGGTGGCACAAATGCAGTCCACTTGCAAGTGGTCCCCAAGGAACATATAAATGAAAATCATCTCCCTAAACTCCAGTACAGGTACAATAATACAAAACAATAATGCACAACTAGTAAGTAAGCAAATATTTTCCCTTTAGTTTATTTTTGTAGAAATCTTATATAATGAGTTCGAATCCTCTTACTCCCAAGTATGGGATATCTCTCAAATAAGTGACAACAATTTCTACCCCCCTCCTTATTTGATAATCTATTCAACAGCTGCTAGTTGCTTTTTGTTTAGACTTACATCAGAGCAACGCTTGAAAATTGTTGAACTTTCTTATCAGTAGTAATACCCCTAGGGTCTTGATAATACCGAGATAATTTTGTCATAGAGATTGCCGAAAGCGTGTTGCTTGATAATAGCCGCAGGCTGAGGGCTATTATCCTTGAGCAACTCGCTTGAAGGATTCTCTATGACAAAATTTTGAGTATTTATCAAGGCCCGAGGAGTATTGGATAAGAGCTGCTATATGTCCTGTTATTTTTATTAATTGCTGTTCAGGAATTCCTTTATTTGCCAAATCGCTAACTGCAGTTGATCTGTTGGAATGATTGGATATCTTTTTACACTTAGTGTCCAAACCAATAGCTTGCGCGGATGATTTGGTCCACATATTAATTGTGTTCTTGCCTACTGGTATATTGTCAAACCATGTGTCACTTTCGGATTTCCAGAAACGATTTGGTCTCAAGAATAGGCGACTGGAAGTAATATTTTTCCCGCTTTTGGACAATAATTTATGGAATAACCGAACAGGGCATGCACTTTCGTTTGTAATATTTGGAACAAGCCACTTACTATTTGTACAACTTTTCGATCCTCCTTGGCATGTTTTACTGAATATTGGATTGTATTCAATTCTGTTGGTTGGCGTTCCATCATTATTTTTCTCAATCGTGAAATAATCTATAAGGCAATCAGCTGGTTCACCACCTCGCCAAGCTAACTCAACAGCTACAATATGGCAATTTTTTTGTAGACCTTCTGGTGTACATTCATCCCATAATCCAATGATTCTAGCCAAATCACTTGAACTCAAATTTGATGAACTGCATTTTCGTTTGTTTGGATCCTGCTGTAATCTTTTACGTTTTGCATTTCTTGCATCTCGCGCGTTTTTGACTATCACACTAGTAAACGGGTCGAATACAATTTTGAAGTCATTGAAGTATTTTTCCTGGAGTAGCCTACTCGTAGTATTCCAAATTGTTTTTACAGTTGCTTCTTTATATTCAGTTCCGTCAGCTTATGCAAACTCGTTTCAGCATTAAGTTCGAATTCTCTGGTCGCACAAAACTCGAGAAATATTTTCAATACATATTTTTTTTTAGATATAATATCATTAATAGCATCGTTAGATGCAATACCAAATCTTCGCGACCTTTTTAAACCAGTTGTCAGTTTGACGTTTAATTAATTTTTAATAAAAAAAACACCAAACTGAAAACACCAGAATTGTCGCATCTGGAGTGAGGATAATCCACAAGCTTTTATTGAAACACCTGGCTGGCTGGCGGAGTCCTTGGTCCATATGTCTTCAAAAACGATGATGGTCAGAATGTTAGTGCCAATGGTGAACGGTATAGGGACATGATTAGAAATTTTTCATACCTCAATTCGCCGGCATGAATGAATGAATGAACTGTGCTGCATCCAAAGCGGTATACAACATCGTGGATGTATGCCTATGAGCCAATCGGCAGTTTTGGTGTTTCAATGTGACGAAAAGCCAAGCGTTAAAACGCAAATGGTGGCGTCGCTCTTCACGAAAACCGGGCTTGTCGCAATTTTGGCTCTAGAAAATCAGAATACCCTTAATTCAGCGTGGTATACGATCATTTGTTTGCCTGAAGTTTTCGTTAAATTGAGTGAACCAATCCAAAGCAACGAATCGTGTTACATCACGACAATGCGAACTCACTTTCATCAAACGAGTATTTGGACACACAAAGATCCAATTGATGGGTCATCCACCTTACAGTCCCAACTTGGCGCCCAATGATTTCTTCTTATTGCCACTGATTAAAGATAAACAGCGGGGACAACAACTTTCATCGCCCGAAGAAGCGGTTGGAGCCTTGTTTTAGAGCTATCATCTTCTGACTGGACAAAGCAATAAAAATATTTTTGATAAAATTAATTAATTTGTTTTTTCTACTCTCAATACAATATTCCAACTGGAAGAACAGTTTACTTTATTATAATCTGCTGTATTTCCATTGATTCTAGCTAATGTCATCTTCTACACCACTGTTAAGTTGTATAAACACCAACTTTTTATCACAATTTTAAAACAAGATAGGATTTATATAGCCTTCTTTTCACTCATAACATCTGTTAGTTCTAATCTTGTTTCAATATTAGACAATCTTCCGAAATAATCTTCTTCGGGTTGTATCAAAATAAACAAACACATACTTTAACGAAGCACTTTTATTTTATTTATTCCAGCGAGAGTGCGGATAGCGAAGCAGGGTATTACTTTATACATTGTAACGACGTTCCACATAATGTTATGTAAATAAATGTTATGGCATTTTACACTGTTACTGTGTGGATGAAATGAGAAAAAGATGATAAGGCACTGATGATAAATTGTAGATAAAAATGTACTGTATGAAATATAAACTATCGTAAAAGACAATATAGGACAAAAAATCAGCATTAGCACAGACATATCGTTATCAAAAACGACACGAGCATGATATCAATCAATGTCATTTATCTGTTATACTATAAGCTTCCTAAAATATACGAGGGTTGCCTTTTATATTTCGGGAGTTGCAATCTGGCAACTGACAGCTCTATCGTAAAGTTGGACATTTTTGAGGTTATACGTACTCAGAACGTTTTGACATACCAGCGCTATTTGTGTTGTTTACAGTAACTTAAAAGCTTCATCTCGGCCCAAAAATGAAATTAAATCGTGAACATTTTCGTGCGATTATTTTTTACAACTTTCGACTTGGATTAACTCAGCAACAGTGCATGGATGAACTTAATTCAATTTTTAGCGATGAAGCTGCATCAAGGACCAGTGTTTATCGATGGTATGGTGAATTCAATTGTGGTCGTACTTCACTCCAAGACAAATTTCGTGAAGGTCGTCCAAAATCAGTTGTTGTTCCGAAAACTATTGATGCTGTGCGCCAACTGATATTGCAAGATCGTCATGTGACCTATCAAGAGATTGAGACAACCTTAGGCATTAGTGGAACCAGCATACATTCAATATTGCGTAAACATTTGACTGTCAAACAAATTTGTTCGCGTTGGATCCCACACAATTTGTCAATGGCTCAAAAAAAGGCTCGTGTCGATGGGTCGAAAGAAATGCTCAAAAAATACGATTGCGGTGCTTCGAAACACGTCTATGACATCGTGACAGGTGATGAATCGTGGATTTACGCGTATGAGCCCGAAAGTAAACAGCAGTCGACTGTATGGGGGTTTCAAGATGAACCAAATCCAACAAAAGTTGTTCGCGCACGAAGCACTTTCAAACAAATGGTCGCCTGTTTTTTCGTCTTTTTATTCCCGTACGTAAAAAACAAACTGAGAGGTCAACGTTTTTCGACACCTGAAGAAGCGGTTGCTGCATTCAGAATGCATACCTCAATCCGAGTGGCAAAAGTGCTTCGACAATTGATTCAAACGCATGCAAAAGTGTATAGACCTTCATGGGCAATATTCTGAAAAACAATAAAGTGATTTTCGATGATTAATATTTGTTTTTGTTCTCTAATCCCAAAATATAAAAGGCAACCCTCGTACAAAGAATCATAGTGATTGACTACAACATCAAAACCAAGAAATTATGTAAGCATTAGTTCTCACTTGCGCAGTGGATTTCCAAAGATCAACTGATTACGAATGGTGTGACAGTGGCATCACCAGATTTTGGGGCAAAGGGCAAGAAATATAAATGTTTTAAATAACGGTAAACTGGTTTATTAGAAATGAATTGCTGAATAACTTGAAGACATAGGAACCAGGGTTGATCAAAATCATGATTTTTTCTTTGGTTATTCTGGAGTCGCGGTTCTAATTTTTTGAGGTGTTCGGTTCGTATAAAAATGTTTGTACAAAACTTTTTTTTTTAATAAAAACAATATCCATTTTTATTTTCTTCAAATAATTAAATAAAACGATAACGACGTTTCGTTACTAATTAGTGACTTCTTCAGGTTAAACAATGTTTCTATCTAACACAAATTCCACATACCAAATTCAAAAATAACAATCTATTTTCTTTATAATTACAACACACAACATTTAAACATTCAAATAACGGGTGGGCAAATTTGAGGTTAGGAAGTAAATTGGCTGTCAAATGATGAAATGTAAAGAATTGGGCTGTCACCCTTTGACATTTATTTAGTAAAAAGTTGGGAAATTTTAACCATGGAACGCTACACTGTTGAGCAAAGAATATGAATTTTGAAAATTTACTATCAAAATGGTGAAAATTTTACTTTTTATTTAAAAAAAAAAAACACCCAAGAAAAATCAACTGAAAAAAAAACCTAAAGGCGGTCGCAGGCTATTTTATTAAATTGAATTGCTCAGTGAAAATAAAATATCCATGTTAGAAATATAAATCTCACGGTAAAATGGATAAAAGTTCGGTAAAATGGATAACTGGTCGATAAAATGGATAAATGCTCGATGAAATGGATAAATTCTCGATTAAAATAGCATATGGTTGTCTAAAACAGACAATGCATAAAAATATTAATGGATGTCAATTGGGCAGTAAAAATATCCCTGTTAAAAATATAAAACTGCTCGATAAAATGGATAAATGCTCCATGAAACGCAATACAATTCATACAAGGATCTAGCCATCGGAAATCTTATATCGATGCACGGCATCGCGCAATCGATTTTTTACAATGAAGACTGATGTCAAGTTAATTCGCATAATGTGTATAATACGGCTGTAGCTTAGTGGTAGAATTTCCTGTTCGTATGCTTATTTTTCCTGCATATTACCCAGAAGCCTTGACAGACAGCTAATTAATTATTGCGTTTGATTACCCTCATGCACTACCTGCCGAAGATCGACCCAATGCTTGGAGAAAGCCTGACTGGAGCCGAGCTTACACTGGACAGCACAGGATAAACAAACATTATGTTTTGAAAGGCCTAATACCGTGCCTGCCTTGCCGTGCTGCGAGGTCTCTGCTGCATGACAACATGTACACATTATTATTGTGTATATAGTCATGCTCACTTGTAATATACTGTAAATATTGTATATATATTTAGTCTTAAGGTACATATGTTTGTAATTGTTTATAACGGGATTTGACTTGAATAAAGATTTTTGAATTGAATTGAATTGGTTCGTATGCGGGAGGTCCTGGGTTCAATTCCTGCTCATGAAATTTTATAGTTTTTTATTTCTAATTTTTGAATAAAGTAGTAAGGTCGTTCAGTTAGTTGAAAATATTCTTACCCTTATTATTTTTGCTTTTTTTTGTATTTCTAATGTATGAAAAAAGTAGTTAGGTTAGTTAGGATATTATTATTCGACAAAACACTGCCAATGTGTCAAATACAAAGAGTTCACACAGTCGGGACTTGCCGAGCAAATAATAAATTCTCGACTATACCATATATCAGAATATAAAATAAACTTAGGGAGCCAATGTATTAATATATCGAGCACATTTGCTTTTTTTACCCTTCAAACTAGGCAAACATTTATCGAACAAATATTTTGTTTCATCAGGCAAAAGTGATTTTGTGTTCGAATTATTTTATATAACATTTTGATTTTTCTATTGTGCAAATTTGCTTTAAATATCAAACGCTTTATTCCTACCCTTAAACCACTAGCTGGCCCCTTCTTGATCTCTTTAGGAACACGCTATACGAATATCGCCACTGTATACTTTTTCAAGAAAAGCGTTGCTGGAATAATTCGTGCGTAATATTAAATTAGTACCCATAAAAATGTGTTATGGATAAACTTTTTAATATAAACAAAAATAAATAATTCTATAATGCATACCAAATAATAATACAGGCTATTAAATTATAATCAATTCCCAAACTAGTTTTCATTGTCGCTCCCTATATCATACTTGGTTTTATCATTCCACTTTTGTCTTTCTTCGATAATTATTATTCTGGCCTACGTATTATTATATACTTACACACACAGTTAAAATTAAACTGTAGTCAGTATATACCTACTCATTTTTGTATTTTTTATCGTTTGCTCTTTCATGTTTTAATACAGGAAAATGTGGGTACAGCTGTCAAACACCTGTTGGACTAGCTTTTATTATAACATACATACATACACTATGCTATTATTAAACTGTTTTTTAAAGCAGACACCTTTATTGCATATTTATAATATCGACAGTACTTTTTACTTCAAATTACGTGTGGTGGCATGATGTGCGGGTCAGTTGGATTAAAGCTTATGGTATTTAAGTTCAGGTGTAATTTTATAAACAAATAAATAACCGTCCTTATTTCATACCAAACAAGTGAAGTCAAATTACTTAACAAAATATTCTGTTGCTGGTGGCGAAGTCTACAAAAAACACTGCAATTCCAGATAATACAGTAACAGAACTACAAAAGGGGTTAGATGGCAGTAAAAACTGATATTAAAATATAACCCTAAATTAAAAGTTCAATAATATAAATAATACATATACGACATGTGATTTAAGCCTTAAACATAATCCAAACTACAAAAAGTGAAATACAAAAAATATACAAGAATTTGATTGTACAAATAGAAGTAATCATAATACACAATAATACAAAATATGAATAACATAACAATATAAGAATATAAAAAATAAAAAAATCCCGATGGCAGCCAGTCGGAAAAGTAGATTTTTGATTTATGTATTTTTTATTTATTCTACCACTGACACCTACTATTAATAAACAAATAATGAAATATTCTGACAGTCGCCAAATATAACCAAAGTGTCATATTGACAGTTATTTTAACTGAAATACCCATTATACTATAACACATACGTAAGTACGGTCTTATTGTTATGTCACAGGTGTTTATTTGTCAAAATAATTACAGGTGTAGCGGGTGATGATATATTTTTATTTTTTGTTACTTTATATTGACTTACATTTACTTAAATATGCCAGCGATGAAAAACTCTCCAAATAAACATTGTAGAGATTTAAGTGCTCTATCATTTCATATGTAAACATTGGTATTTTCTATTAACAATGAAAAAAATATGATTTTTTAAAACTTTGACAGGCCGCCATTTCGAAATAGCTCGCCGATTTCAATCGCCAACGAACTCACGCGATTCCATGACCTAGCCGATTTTTTAACCAAATTTTGTTTCGATTGGTCAAAAAATGCGGCCTAGACCGTGACGCAAAGTTTTCTATATCCCATATATATATAATTAAGAATATAGATATATAAACTTTTGAACTGAGGTCATAAAATGAAGGACTGCATAAAAATTTTTCAAAATTTCGGTTGTGTCGATCTCCTGAATAGTTAAGATTTTTTTTTTAAATCTACTAAAAATAAATAAACAAATTGATAATCATATTAAAAATTATGGAAATAAAGGTAAAGGCAAAGTATCCTATTTGTCAAAGACTATATGCGAGGAGTTTATCAAATTAATGTCCGATGATAAGGTACTGAAAAAGAGTATAATATGAGATATAATAGCTTCAAATTATTATTCATTAATAGTGGATTCAACCTTAGATTTGTCGCACGTGGATCAATTATCAATAATTATCGGTTATTGCTCTAGTGAAAGGGGTGGGCAAGTACATGGGTTTGTAGGTAGGGTTTGCACCTATTTTCAGTCATACTGGTAAATCTTTGTCGGAGGTTGTTATACATTTTTTGACAATAAATACGTTGGATTTAAAATTTTGTCGTGGACAGTCCTATGACAATGCTAGTAATATGTCCGATCAGTATAATGGCCTCCAAGCACATATACAAGAAATTGCAAAAGTAGGTTTTTGCGTGCCCTGTTTTGCACATTCACTAAATTTTGTTGGAGAATATGCTGCTGGCATTGCCTTGATGCCACAAAGTTTTTCAGTTACAACGTCGCGCCGTGTTGTAATGCATATTCATTTCTTAGCGAGTTCTTTGGATTAATATCAAAATTTAATCCTGATTTATCTAAAGCAGAAATTGAACAATTTTCAACAAAAGTAAGAGTTTTTTTTTTCTTAATTCTCCAAACCGTAAAAATAGTCGAAGAATTGCTGCGTGCATTGAAGCTAACTGCGGACATTTTACACATTTAATTTAACTGTGTATGGTTTTTAATTGTTTTTGTTTAATTTTGCAATTATGCAGTTAGTTTGGTTTTGTTACTTGTTCTACCGTTTAAATAAATTTCGTTTAATTAGTAGAAAAAATTAAAATTATTTAAAAAAATTGACTATGTTGATTTGCTAACTTTAGAGCTTATGACCAAGAGTATCTTTTTTGTATAGAAAACAAAAACCGTACTTTTTCCAGGGGCGTAGAAATTGGGGAGAAAAACATCCATACCCCTTCAAAATCTTCACCAATTATTAATTTAAAAAACAAAAATTCTTGCACAAACATAGCTTATTATGAGTAGAAAATGCTTACAAAAGCTGTTTTCTGTACGTTAAACGCGGAGATATCCGCAAAAATCGGATTTTTTTTTCAATTTCAACAACGTGTATCTCGAAAATGGTGCATGTTAGAGGGTTAGTTAATAGAAACTTATTTTCATATTTCTGGACGAGCTCTCACATCCGAAAGTCCTGCGCATATAGTTTGATTTGTTCAACTTAAAATTAGGAATCCATTCATTTATTTCAGTTCTTTCCAAAGTGGTTCGGATGGACCCCCAGGGATCCACGGAAGACTCGACGGGGATCTACGTTGGCGTGAAAAAAATGGGGGTCCACGAAAATTTAACTGGTCTCTATAGTAAAGTACAAAAAATACTCAACAAGTTAACGAAGCAAAAAATTCAAAAATTTTCGGCGGTTTTGACAGGCTGTATTTCGGTGTTGTTGGTATTGCGACTTTAAGAAAAGCATTTTGAGGCTTTAAGATTCCAATTTTCAGATTTTCGCGACATCGCGTGTTTGACAGACCTGCAGTCACAAGGAGGTTTAACAGCAACAAAGGGTGTCAGTTTGGCTTTTCTGGGAAAATTGAAATTTATGAAGCAAAATATTACTCGGCGCGAATAATCCCAGTTTCCAAACCTCAAAGGCAGAATGTCTTGATGAGGATATTCAGACATACGTTCAACATTTAAATGCCCTGCATGATGCCTTCAAAAATAGATTTGAATATATTCTGATGATGGAAATACCACCAAAACTAAGCCCAAATATTGATAATTTGCGATCAATCCATCAAGTACATCCCTCCCTTTTAAATTATTTTAATAAAGAAAACATATTATTTTTCTCTTTATGTTTTTTTTACCACTAGGTACTCCGAATTTAGGGTTGGAATTCAACCGCGACGCAAATTTCCATAGATAGATCTAATCTTCACATTGTTTGACAAGTTTTGGGGATATGGTCGAAATGTCGCAGCAGAGGGTCCACCGAAATCAGGAAAATGTTGAAAGTGGTCTACGGGAAAAAAAATTTTGGGAACCTCTGATGTATTTGATTGGTCAATAAGTGTTGATATTCAATTAACTGCAGAACAGAGTGAAATCGCTGATATCTCATGTGGCAAATTTTACTACTAATATGATACTTTTCGCCTTCAGTTTTCTACAAATTTTAAAAAGTACTTCCTTATAGATTCATGTCAAAGCAACAACACTTTTATAAAATTCACGATATTACGTGTCAAACAACGTAAATATAACCCTGTCACAGACAATATCCGTAAAACATAAATTTAGCAAACGTCCTACCCATTCTAATTTGCTTTTAAATACATTTCGTATATTAATAATAGAGTGATTACATTTAATGCTTACTAATTATTATTGTTAAATTAGTATATATGTAGAAACCACAAAAAGGCATAATAAACAAACACAATACCATATTAGCATCACAATAATGAGTAATTTTTGCATATTAGGAAGTAAAACGGTATCTATATAACCAATTGTTATAAGAAATGCTTTAACCACTCCGACTGACTTTAGACAAACAAAACACTATATGGCTGATATCTTTTTAATTATTATATTGTCAGTATAACCTACAGGGTATTCACAGTACCTACTTACTACATTATCTGGAATCGAGTCGAAAGCCATAATAAATCATAGCTCGAACATTTTCGCAATTTAATTCCATTTTTTGGCCGAGATGAACTTTTTAACTAACCCAAATATTGCCCGCACGTCAAAACGTTCTCAGTGCGTATACTGTCACAAATGTCAAACTTCAAGATGCCGGTGACAGATTTCACCTGTCAATACCAGTGTTGCCAGTTCTCAATACATAAATAGCAACCCTCGTAAGCTAAAATTATTTCATTTTTAAAATCCATGAGTGAGAAACCTTCGGCGTAAAAGAGATAATTCAAACTCTAATTATCTTCTAAGGATGCTAACAATGTTCGCGAGCCGCGCGTCGAGATTTAAGAAAAGTTTTTTTAGAATAAACTATGAAATTCAAGAAATGGTTAATGGTTCCTTGTAAAACAGGTTTACGTTACAATAGCCAATGAACTATACGTTCCTTAATCAAAAATTAAATTACAATTGACATTTTTCAACATAGTCGTAGAAAAAACTTTCCATATATAGATTAACACCAAATCGACTTTCCGGGAGAGAGACAAAATAGTTTTTCTACGACTGTCTTTAAATGCCTTTATTATATGTTCAATCATGATTTGAAAATGTAGTACATTGTAATGCTGTTTTTCATTTACCCGTAATAATATTCCCACTAGTTGAAATATTATTACGCACGGATAAAATTTCCTGGTAATGACAAAAAGTAGCGGTGGGCATGAAAAATCACCATAGCAACGCCGAAAATACAAACACCAAATTGACAGTTTTGGTATTTATAATTAATAATAATTATAATGAAGTATTTCGCTAATTTTAAAACACATAAACAGTGATAGTGAATATAGTTTAACACCACCTAGTCAATTTAATACTTCTAATTTATCGTATTTAGGCTTATACGTTAACAGGTGTAAATTTCGAAAAACAAATATTTTCCTAAAAATTATGTTAAATTTATTCAAAAGCATTAAAACAGTCGTAGAAAAAGTATAGTGTCAAACTCACATGAAATGACCATTTCCTACTCGTATGATTTGCAGCACTCGCCTGCGGCTCATGCTGCAAACGATCATACTCGTAGGAAATATATGTCATTTCATGTTCGTTGCACAATATATTATTTTCGTTTCAAATATATTCAACTTAAAAATATAATTATTTACACTGCACCTGGTATCAAAGTGGCCAAACTGAATGTTAGATACAATTTGCCTCCATGTTTTTATTATTTACAAGTTACAAACATGCTGTAAGTCTGTGAGTACTATACCAATTTGGATTGAATTTTTTATGATGCTCATACAATATCTCAATGTCTGTTCCTGCTACAGGCTAGAAGCATGAAAATTTAAAAATTTACCTTCGGTGAATCTTTAATGACATACTGTGTGAGATTGCAACAACCGCTGCAGCAAATGCGACTATATTGTATTAGAATACAATGAATTTGTGTCCGTAAATATAATAAAATGAAAAATAATTTCGTGGCATTAATAAAATCTCAAGTGGATGAAACTTTTTGCAGTCACTGTATCAAACACGGCCGGTATACGCCACGAGCGGAACACATTTGTTTTCGTTTTGAGTGGTAATTATTTTGTGATCAAGTGTAAGTAAGTATACAGGGTGGTCCAACGAAAAGTTTGCACCTAGCTTTTCTCTTTTTTTTGTAGTCGAATGCGAAAATGCTCGGACACGTCGATTTTGCTTTTGAGGGGGACACATTTTAAACATATTTTTCGATCTGCGCCTTTAACCCCCTAGCGGGGGTGAGTAACAACCCTAAAATTTTAAATGGAAAGAGGGGTCTAATGACATATCATTTGAAAGGACACAAAATTGTCTTTCTAATGATACCCTATTTGTCGAATTTTACTAAAACAGTTAATACGAAAACGACTTTAAAGACATTAAGCCGATAATTTTGGTATTAATGAGAAATACAAATAAGTTTTAATTATTACGACTGAAAACAACTACAATCATTTCTAAATTATTTACTTTGAAGAAAAACGGGATTTCAAAAACACTATCTTATTTATCAGAACTAAATTCCTCACTAATCGTTTGCGTTTTTTGTTGAAATAAAAACTGCAGATACGTGTAGGAAAAGAATTTACACCGTTTATTTTAGTCTTTTCATTGATTCAGTTTGGTTGCTTCTCAAGTTATTTTACTTTTACCGTACAAAATGATTTATTCCATTCTAGAACGAGTTGAAATTGTTAAACTTTATTTTCAAAATAATAGTAGTGCTAGACTTACGGCTCGCTTATTTAATGAGAGACATCCCGATAAAAATGTGAATGATGTGTACGTTGGCAAGTTAGTTAAAAAGTTTGTAGATACCGGATCTGTCTGTAATGTAAAACACCAGCCGCAGAAACCGATCAGAAATGAAGCTGTGGAAGTCGCTGTTTTAGGGCATGTTGAAATGGATCATAGTCAAAGTACCCGTCAACTAGCTGAAGCCTCAGGTGTCTCCCGTTCGTCCATAATACGAATTTTAAAATCGTACAAATTTCATCCGTACAAAATCAAATTAGTACAGGAACTAAATGAGGATGATCCTGATAGAAGGCTGCAATTTTGTGAAGCAATGAGCCAGCGTTTAATTGAAGATCCGCAATTATTATTTAACATTTGTTTTTCCGACGAATGCACATTTTATTTGAATGGAGCTGTAAATAGGCACAATTGCCGTTACTGGGATGACAGTAACCCACATTTATTCCGTGAGGTTCATACCCAGTATCCTCAAAAAATAAACGTCTGGTGTGGCATATTAGGAAATCATATTATAGGACCACTTTTTATTCCTGGAAATTTAACTGGTGAAGTGTACCTAAACATGCTTGAAGACACAATTGATCCTTTAATAACACAAATAATAGAAGATGACCAAAATCATACTGCTGATCGGCTTTATTTCCAGCAAGATGGAGCACCTCCGCACTATGTGGCTCCTGTAAGACAGTTCTTAGATGACCGGTTCCCTGGACGGTGGATTGGAAGGAGGGGCCCAATTGAATGGCCTGCCAGGTCACCGGATTTATCGCCTTTAGACTTTTTTCTTTGGGGGCACTTAAAAAATAAATGTTTTGCCACGAAGCCCGAGTCCATAGAAGATCTTCGCCAACGCATTACAGAAGAGTGCAGAAACATAACACCTGATATGCTACAAAATGTTAGAAATAGATTTGAACAAAATCTGTATTATTGTATGGAATCAAATGGGTCACATTTTCAACATTTGTTAATGTAACGTTTTAATAAATCAATTTAACAGCTTGTTTACTTTTTTTACAAAGCAATGTTAAAACTAACAAACATTGGAATGTACTAACGATTGCAGGTGTTTTCACTCGCAATAATTAAAACTTATTTGTATTTCTCATTAATACCAAAATTATCGGCTTAATGTCTTTAAAGTCGTTTTCGTATTAACTGTTTTAGTAAAATTCGACAAATAGGGTATCATTAGAAAGACAATTTTGTGTCCTTTCAAATGATATGTCATTAGACCCCTCTTTCCATTTAAAATTTTAGGGTTGTTACTCACCCCCGCTAGGGGGTTAAAGGCGCAGATCGAAAAATATGTTTAAAATGTGTCCCCCTCAAAAGCAAAATCGACGTGTCCGAGCATTTTCGCATTCGACTACAAAAAAAAGAGAAAAGCTAGGTGCAAACTTTTCGTTGGACCACCCTGTATAATACAATAATTGTTTTTAAAAATATTTTTAAAATGGCTTTTTGGAGATCATTTGATACAGAACCAAATGTTGAAGACGAGGTAAAGGAGTCAGCGGAATCCGGTTGGGAGTTTAAGCATCAAGATTTACATGTGCAAAGCCAGCGTCTTCTTTTAAATATTTATCATCAGTAAAGGTCTGAAAATTATAAAATTTTTACGTTCTATAGAAAATGTCACTGACTAAGTCAGTAAAATTTGTTGTTAGTTTATAATATCAGAAGCATATTATTGTAAATGTATCTACTTATATGCATAACAAGTATTAACAATAGTATTAATTATTATAAAGGTAAAAGGTCTAAACTTCTAAAAACAAAAACAGTCGTTTTAAGCGTAAGTTTATATGTTGCCGTATTGGAGTGGCAAGGAAAAATACAGTATACTTTTATTGTTAATACATAAAGGATTTTTAAAATATCGTAGGGCATGTATTGTTATGAAAAATTAAAAGGATGCGCCTATGGACGGCTGCGGTCGGTATTAACATTACAAAGGGATATCGAGTTGTGGTTTTTAGAAGATTTGAAGACTATACCTACGAGAGGGCAGGGCCTCAGTCTAATTCAATAGAACCAGACCGAGGCATGGGTCGACAGATACTGAAAATACAAAAAAATGCAAGATCGTTGGGGGGATGAGGGAATAATAAGAATTATAGTAAATTTTCCCAACATATAAATATTAAAAAATTGATTATTTCCTATAAGAACTGCCCGTGAAAATCTCAATCATATAATTATTTTAAGTTCAATTTATTTAAAACTAAATAAAAAGTCGATTTAAAACATTTTGCTCCCACTGAAAAATATTACATAGCCACCTCTGGCTAACAATACAATATTAGGTGGACGAGCTTTCACTGAAATAGACATTATTCAAACATAAAATATTTACAATACAGCAATAAAAATCTAAACATTCTATTTTGAAAATGTGCCAAGTTGTCTCTACTTTGACGAACACCGCGCGAAACAGGAAAATCATTAATTAACTTTGTGTAGGTTTACGAGTGAGTACCTATCTATAATAATATCTATTGAAAAACCATCGAATTTATAGCATTTGAAAACAAAATATTGTATGGTGTATATTATTGTCAATTAAAACAGCTGACAAATGAAAAATGATATATTGCATTTAATTAAATACCTACTAAGTAATAAGCATTAATAACATGGCGTAAAATTCTGTCGCTTTTAACAATTTCCGATATAATAGATAATAAAGCAATAAAAACTTTCTTATTTTTATTATTACCCGTTACACATCCTGTATTTTAATTTTATCACTTGCCTATATTATGTCTGCAATTCCCCTCAATCCGTTAACCAACATGCCGGGTTATTTATAATGTATGGATCAAAATTAATAGCTTTTTTTCTTTTTATTTCCTGCGAAAACGCAAAAACACGTTCTAAATCAAGTGCTTTTTTGTGATGAACATAATTTTTGCAAATGTTACTTGAAGATGAGGCTTACTGATCAAAACCAGGGCATTTCATATGTTAATGCATGATGTTATCGAGCGTTTACTTGATGAGCGTACCTGCCTATTTGTAAAACACCGAGAGATGAACGATGGATGAAAGAGAATAAGAAAAATCCAACGAGTCAGATATATATATAGGTGATCAAGTAGTTGCTTAATCACAATGAGTATTTTAAACGTGCCACATTATGCACTCTGGTCGTATTACCATTTTTATTATCCCGGCTTAATATTTTATTATCAATATCTCTTGGATTGTGATAGTTGTCGAGAGATGAGACCATTCGAACATGATAATTTAAAATGTAGTTTAGAATTTAAAAAAAATCCCGATGGCAGCCAGTCGGAAAAGTAGATTTTTGATTTATGTATTTTTTATTTATACTTAGTCTACCACTGACACCCACTATTAATAAACAAATAATGGAATATTCTGACAGTCGCCAAATATAACAAAGTGTCATATTGACAGTTATTTTAACTGAAATACCCATTATACTATAATACATACGTAAGTACGGTCTAATTGTTACTTCACAGGTGTTTATTTGTCAAAATAATTACAGGTATAGCGGGTGATGATATTTTTTTTATTTTTTGTTACTTTATATTGACTTACATTTACTTAAATATGCCAGCGATGAAAAAACTCTCCAAATAAACATTGTAGAGATTTAAGTGCTCTATCATTTGATATGTAACATCGGTATTTTCTATTAACAATGAAAAAAATATGATTTTTTTAAAACTTTGACAGGCCGCCATTCTGAAATTAGCTCTCCGATTTCAATCGCCAACGAACTCACGCGATTCCATGACCTAGCCGATTTTCTAACCAAATTTTGTTTCGATTGGTCAAAAAATGCGGCCTAGACCGTGACGCAAAGTTTCTATATCCCATATATATATATATATATAGATATATAAACTTTTGAACTGAGGTCATTTTTAGGATCCAGGGGTCATAAAATGAAGTACTGCATAAAAATTTTTCAAAATTTCGGTTGTGTCGATCTCCTGAATAGTTAGATTTTTTTTTAAAATCTACTAATAAAGATTTACATGTGCATCGTCAACGAATAATTTTCCACTTTTATACTACGATTTCTTTTTCTCGTCAAAATAGACCTCAGTTTCAGCAATTACTTCATCATTGGACTTAAATTTCTTCCCAGCAAGCATTCCCTTGAGATCTGAAAACAGGAAAAAGTTACTGGGGGCTAAATCTGGAGAATCCGGTGGGTGGGTAAGCAATTCGAAACCCAATTCATTCAATTTTGCCATAGTATTCATCGGTTTGTGACACTGTGTATTGTCTTGGCGAAACAACACTTTTTTCTTTTGCTGGCTTTGCTGTATGCACCTGTAGACGTATTACGGTTTCTGAGAGAGTATTTATATTTGGAATTGGAAGGGCAGCCTTTGCATTTTACAACGACAGCGAAGAATTTAGGAATAATATTTGACAGTAAAGTAAGATTTGAACAGCAAATTAATAATCTGAAAAAGAAGTCGTACTTACCGCTGAAGGTTTTGTATACCAACAGAAATATACTCAATTTTAAAGTACGTAAAAAATTGTGTGAGTCATCTACAATATCGTATGGCTTGATTTTATATTATCCGGCACTAACAGTAGCAAAAAAAAATCGACTTCAAAAAATAGAAAATATTTGTTGTCGTTATGTGTGTGGATTAAGAAAGTATGAGCAAGTGTCTGCAGGAATGAGGCAGCTTGATTGGTTGAATGTGAACGATTTGTTTTTGTATCTATTTGTCGTTTTTTTGTTTAAGTTGTTAAAATCATCATTACCTGGTTACTTAAGAGATAAACTTATTTTTAGAGAACATATACATAGTGTTCCGGTGAGAAATGCGCGTCTTCTTACTATGCCCCAGCATGGAACAGCGTTATTTAATAGAGGTTTTACATACAATGCTGTCAAATGCTATAATTGTTTCATACAATATTTCGAAATGTCAGTTTCAATGAACAGTTTTCGTAAAACGGTAAAGAGTGTGTTGATTCCGCGGTTATCTGATATACATTGAGATTGCGACAGGAGATTTAATTACATTAAATTGAATTTCAAATTTAATGTTTGTATTGTTGGTATAATATATTGTAGGTACTTTAATTCAGATTATTTTATAGGTGTAGCATTATTTTGTTTAGCTTATTTTATACAATATATATTTTTTTTTTGTATACTTGGTACAATAAGGGTTAATGTTGAGTAGCGGCTTTCTTTGCCTTGTTTGCGTAAAGAAAAGCCAGCTAGACTTCGCCTTTTAGGATTGTATTTCAATAGTCAGATTGCTATCAAATTTATACACGTATCGTTTGAAGGTTAGTACTAAATAAAAATCATATGAAAAAAATTCTAGTATAACGCCATATGTGTGTCATCCTACGGACATATTGAATAACCTAATAAATAGAATCAAATAGCAACGGAACTTTGAAGGAAACAAGAAAACGACACAAAATGAAAATCTTCGATTGCGGAATTAAACTAAACTCACAAAAATGTAACGTGACGTATTACGTAGTTTTGCTCTATCTATTATACGGTTTAAGCTGTACCGTATAAAAACATCGAAATTTGCCCACCCTCTACACTGTTGTTCCCTAAAATATGCATTTTCAATAATTACCTAGTGATTTTGTAATTATACTTTTCGACCAATCTTCGTAATCAGTTGTGCAGAACACTATCTATGCAACTAGTATATAATTACTATTACATCTACATAAAACATAATGAATATATATATTTACTTAAGAGGCGTCAAAAAAATTACACACTAGTGTCAAGAAAATAACATGTTATCTATGTAGTTCTGATTTGAACTAATTATTATGAACTTTTGTTCTCATTTCGATGGCTAATCGAAATATTTAACACCAACATAATATACTTACAAATAATTAACATAATTTTCAAATACAAATTATACCAGGTGTTACGAAACTACCGCAATAGTTTAATTACGCCGAAGCGATAAAATAGACCTCCATAAATTGGAATCACTTCATTCATTCATGACTAGTAAACTACTGTCAACTCAATTAATAAACATCAATAACATACTAACAGAATTTAGCTGCCCACAATTAAAATTAAAATTTCAATTTAGCATACACGGAAAAAAATAAAATCTTGAAATAAGAGATAAATATTTGGTGCAAGTATACAGGGTGTTCCAAAAACAATATTTAAAGGGGGTGATTTCTCCGGTCATTTTATGAAAAAAAGTTCCCATAAACATACGTCCGGAAATGCTTTGTTTCCAATATACAAGGTGTTAAAGTGTTGTTGTCATTTTTTTTTTTAATTCAGTCAAATATATCCTTACCGATTTCATTGAAATTTGGCAGCGTTGTTGCTAGAAATAGGGCGCTAATATGGCCCTAATATATCAATATTATTAAGTCCAGTTGCGTTAGGGGGGCAACTTAAAAATTATTGACAATGTACGCCACTGACGGCAATTTAATTTCGATATTGTGTTGAGATAAAAAGTCAAAATATTTTCAACATAACAAGAATATTTGCGAACTATTCAACTAAAAATAATATTTTAACATTTCGAAGCAAGATAAAAATGTAAAAATAAAAGTCACAACACACACAACGATTCTCATACCTATAATCGATAAATAATTCAAATAAATATATATTTTTAACATCCAATTGTAACTAATATTTTGTTATAATAGTTTTAGTATAGAAAGCGCATTGTACTATTCGATTACCTACAACTGTTTATTTTAACACACTTTCTATAATAGTTAATGTGTTATTAGTTATATTTCAATCATTATATCATATGACACATATTCCTAAACAGGGCACTGCGCTTTTTGTAGTTTTTGTTTATGTTAACACTCTCTGTCAACGACCGAGATTTTAAAAAAGCTGAATGTACAAGTTTCAATTTGGATGCCAAAAGGGAAGTGATCCTTTAGTTAGATGATTACGTTCTTAGAGAATAGTCGAATATAGAAAAAAACTGTCAGCTATTAGGTAGTTAGTTATTTGAAACTACCCAAACCATGCATTGTAAAATCGGCTTTAAAAGAATGAACATTTCAGTCCGTTGAAGCTGATGTGCGCAAGAAACTGCGGCACAAATCATAAAGAAACTCACAGATGAAGACTTCTAACACTGCTTTGAACAATAATTGCCATTGAGCGTTCTACAGGGTGTCCCACTTAAGATGGATACACCCCTATCCCATACACTCTGTTATTTTTTTAGCGTTTTTTATCATTTTTGGTAGGAATGCAGGGTTGGACAAAATCTGATTTAAAAAAAAAATCAAAAATCAACGATTTTTATATAATAAAAATCAAAAAAATCATGATTTATTTGATTTTTTTTAAATTTATATTATTAAAATGTGATGCTTTGTTCAAAATGATGATTTTTTTACTCATCAGCACTTAATTTATTATTTCTGACGTTATGATTACTATAATTTCTCTAAACAGAACAGGGTCGTACTTCATATAAACATTAATAGAGAGTTTTTTACATTGATTTAAACGTTCATACTCATCACCCTGCTGGAAATAAATTGAATGTTAAATTAATAAAATAAAATTATACAGTTAAATGGTTGAAAATTTGTTAATTATAACAAACAAAATAACAAACATAATAACAAATTTCAACCATTTAACTATATAATTTTCTTTTATTAATTTAACATTCAATTTATTTTTTCCCTGCTGGAAAATGTGTATGAACGTTTAAATCAATGTAAAAAACTCTCTATTAATGTTTATATGAAGTACGACCCTCACATCTAACAATATTATATAAGGTTCCTTAAGCCACTGATGATGGACGTGTAGTCCGAAACATGTCTGGCATTTAAAAACAAGGTTTTAACGTGTATATATAAATCATTTTGTGGAGTAGACGTCGTTTTATTCAGATCATATAAATAATATTATAATAATAAGACAGCTTGTGTGAATTAAAACCGGAAGATTTAGCAAATTTATGGTCTGATTTTAAATATGATTTTTATTAAAAAATCAGTTGATTTAAATCAGCCCAACCCTGCAGGAAGGTGGACTGTTACGAGGTACACATTTTTATCAAGGTAAAAAGTGCCGTACCACATTGGCGTACGTTTTAATTGGGTTTAATTTTTTTTTTCAGTCAACGAAACTATCTTAGGACATCATTTATTTCGAATCTGATAAATTTACTCGAGTCTTTGTCATTAAAAATTTAAAATTTTAGTTAATAATTTGGAAAAAAGTAATGCAGATTCCAAGACACTGCTGAATTCTCCGTATCAACGTTATAACAATCCAATTATACTTTTTAGATAGTTGCCAACATGAGCAAGACACGAGGGAAGTTCAACAACGAAATATTCTCAGTTTCATTGTGTAATATTTTTTCACGTTACTATTCTAGTCCGAGAAAAACTGTAATATTTTTGAGACTTGATATCGACTCACTTTTGAATTGGTATGCGCATATTGAAAGAATTTTAAAAAATCTTTGCTAGTGGTCTGTAAAATTTGTTTCCTTTTTGTGATTGTACCTAACCAATAACGAGTATTACCACAGTTTAATATACAGTTACTTCACATCGTGTCGGAATGTTTTATCTCTCTGTCTTCAAAACAATTCGCCGCTACTATACTTATAGTATAGTATCTTATTGTATATATAGATATAGTATATATAGTAGCCGGCCAGAAATGTGGCTGGGATTGCGACGAGTCGATGCCGTTTTTAGCTTCTACTGACCCTTCTTATCTATAGTTATTATTCTATGGTATTACCATTATTAATCAAGTTTAAGAACTCAGTCCATGGAAACAAAATGTTATGTTGTGTCGTTTTATTAAGAAATAAGGAAAACGTTGAAACTACGAAAAAAATGTGAACTAAAAGTCAATATCTTTGACCAAGCCACCATAGTTACTAATGCATTTTTCATAAGTTTTTAATGACACAAAATTAGAACTTAATTATTTTGGATGACAAAGACTGAAGTAAATTTATCCGATTTGAAATAAATTATGTCCTAAAGGTAGTTTACTCTTGAACGAAAAAAAAATTAAACCTCATTAAAACGGACGCCAATGATGTACCGCATTTTTTACCTCGATGAAAATGTGTATCTCGTAACCGTACACCGTCCTACCAAAAATGATAAAAAAAAGTCCAAAAAATAACAAAGTTATTGGCTTATATCCATCTTAAGCAATAGTTTCGTTATTTTTTTACCAATCCTCGTATTTTTCATTGCGAAACAAGCAGTCCTAGAATATTCAGAATAATCTAAATGAGTGGAAATACATAACACAAAACAAAGACATACACATAGTAGAATATTCCAATCAGCCTATTTTGAATACAATAAAGAAAATAGAATTAAAAAAATAATAAAGCAAAAAAGCAGACAAGTCGTGGGTTCATACACAAATATTATCTTTTATTTACTTGGTTTAAATTTTTAATTTAACATAAACAGTTACACTGAAATAGGCAATGACAATGTAAGAAGACTTACTTATAGGTATTTAAGATAGATAAAGATGATATTAGAATCAAATATGAATATACTTAAAGGATTATAAAGGGATTGGTTTAATTTACAATTAAATTGAAAATTTGATTTTAAGTGTCTTGACAGCCGTTATTGTTCTTGTATAAACTACATTTTCTATACAAGGTTTGATAAAAAAAAAAAAACATGTAAATTTGTAGTAGGGTAAAGTAAGGTATGTTCGTGATATAGGTAAGTTCGTGATAGAATTACGAAAATTTCTCAGCTTTAGATGGATAACATCTCGGATAGTAGTAAGTGTATGTTCGTACTAGATGATGCAACCTGTCGCGTTTCTATATCACGAATATTCCAGGCATTAGAAAACTTTGTTTACATGTGGTGCTTATTCCGTTGTGATTTTTGGCGGGTTTTGCAACTGGGAAGCGATCTCCAGAAATAACAGGAATAATTGAAAGCTGAGATAATGAAATTTACATTAATCTATAGTATTTTAGATGAGGAATCTTCCTCTACACAATAATTAACAAATTTTGACTTATTTTTACCGTAATTGCTTATTCCGTGGAGCTTGTTTGTTACAATATTTTTCATGCGTTGAAGACATTAAAAATACAAGGGTTATTCAATGTTAAATATATTTTTTTGTGTGCAGTAAAATTATTCCATATTTTTAGATAATGTTATGTTTATAATAGACTACAAACCTAAACTAAAGGTAAGGTTATTGCACATTAAATTGTAAGAAAAAAAAATGGAGCACAGTGGATACAATGTTACTATACTGTTTGGTACGATATCACCTAAAATGTCAAGCATTTGACAAAGAAATTGTTTTAATGTGCAATCGATGCACTGGAAATACCAGTGGTGACTCAGAATAAGATGTTATGCGTTAATGATACAATGTAACTGTTAATAAAATCTTACCTACCAATTTTTAGCATTAATTGTAGTATCACGAATAAACCTACCCCATATCACGAAATTACATATCCTAGTCACGAAATTACCTTTCCTTGACTAGGACAGTCATTTGAAAGTTTTTTTCAGTAATGTTCTAAGTTTCCTCATAAAAAAATACATAAATCTCAAGAATAACTATTGGGTGTTAGTCCCTCACAATTGTAGCAACAACGCATGTTATTTCCATTACTCTCCAACGAAAAAAAGGAAAATCATCACGAATATACCTTACTTTACCCTATGTGTTGGAAGTGTGCTAAAAGTTATGTAGAGATTTCTAAAATCATTCTGAAAGAATCAATATGTGAAATTCTTATCCATTGTTTGCCACAAGCTTATGTTTATTTAGAAAACAGAAAAAAAGTGAGTTTTGAGCGGTATAATAAAAAGGAAAGCGATCAAAGCAGAGTTTGGTTCTGCATCCACATTTTTTCCAAACTTAAACAAATTGCTCGGCGGACAACGGTTCACGTCAAATTAACAGGTCATCACCCAAACAAATGCCTGCAACAGATTTTTTAATAACTTCGTACCCAAATGATTCGACGTTTTGAAAATATACCAATAACCGTAATTTTTCAGTTCGCAAATACACTTAGCCGCAAAAATAACGCACAACAACTTGACTTGACCAAAACCAAAATTTAATATCCATTATGCCGAGGCGATGTGACGCAGTCATTAGAAGTAGAGGTGGAAACACGCGCTACTAAAAATGTATTTTTTTGCTATTTATTGTGAATTATTGTTAGTGTTATTTTTAGTTTAATGTTAGTTCTGGTATAAAACTGTTTATTTTCTTTGACATTACAGATATGCCATCCGTTGTTGTTGCTAATGTTCCCTACAGAGTGTCTCATATTTAACGCAAAAAACTATTCTTATTTTTGCACCCTGTATAAGCTTAAAACTGAAGTCTGAATAAAAAATTCTATCACAGTGCAATTACAAAAGAAAAATGCTACAGTTCAAAAAAAAAAAATTATCGAAATCGATTTATCGGTTCACGAGAAAACCAACTTTGAAATTGAACATAATTTTTGGTTGTACGTTATTTTTGCGGCTATGTGTACATAGAAACAAACAAAAATGTTTGCTCAACCGAATAAATTCGATTTGCAACTCAACTCAATAATTTCAGGCCAGGAACCAGCAGATACTGTGATTGCAGTAAGAAATACCGTATTTTAGCTGCACAAACAATAAATCAGGTCTGTAGCAGAACTTTGATTATGCCTATTTTCGTACCAAAAGAAAAAAGAAATAGATTAATTTCCAAAAATAAAGGTCCTGGTCGTGGTCGCACTCAAATTTGACGGTAACCAATAGTTTTCGAAATATTCCATAAAATAGATTTCAGTCATTTTCACAAATCACCCTGTATATCTCAACAACTACCGGGAATTCGACACCACCATAAAAAGATCTTGAATAAGCATCCAAAACGGCAGCTTTTTCCATATAACCAACCTCGTACCTCTTACAAAAATTCATCATATAAGGTCATATACAGGGTTTCCGTTTTAAGTGCTATCTCCGAAACAGCACGAGGTACGAGGTTGGTTAGATGGGGAAAAACTGCCATTTTTGATGCTTATTCAAGATCTTTTTACTGTGGTGTCGATTTACCGGTAGTTGCTAAGATATACAGGGTGATTCTATTTCAGATGAGAAATACTTTTCGCCTTGTAGAAAATACTTATACAACACGAAATGTATACCGAAATCCAATACTGAACGAAACATTATCTAGGCTTACTGCTTAGGTGTCGTCCATATATAAATCTTTCACAAATCGTATAAAATTCCAAAAGGCACCATGGAATTACTAGATGTATCACTAGAAAGTCTCAATTTCCAACTTGATTTATATCCGAAAGTTACGTCTTAGAGAGAACACTAAATAAAAGGGGAAGGAAATTGGATGAAACCGTATAGAAACCGCAATACCTTTAAGTCATCGCAGTTTATCTGGAATACAAATACGCACGACAAAATCAATAATATGTTTACTCTACATATGTTTGTATAATACACATACCTACTTACGTCGAAATAATGTGATAAAAAGTCTACTTATAAAGTGTATCAATAAAGTTGACTTTGTGCGTTTCAATTGTGATTAATAATAACTGTACATTACCAAGAATGCAAATAAAAACCACATCATGGGATTTATCCGTAAAAATATTACCTACATATAGAGTGTCCAAAGTTTTTCCCACAAGATTTTAAAATTTTGTAAAAAATAATTTGATTAAACTGCAGAATCTATTAATTGACAGAACACTCAATTTAAACATCATAGATTTAACTTCGTTAGATGTGATGTATATTCCACGTTACTGTATGGAGTCGAGGCCTGAACGCTAATAGTCAGCAGTATTAACAAGCTGGAAGCATTTGAGATGTGGGTAAGTATATCGCATACTGCTACAGCTACCCCACACAAAAAAATTTCGATATCAATAAATAATTGTTTGTATTGGAAGCACCTAGCTAACAAACCTTATATGAAAATTTTCAGTCAAAACTGATGCTTAATTATCTAAAAAATAATGCAAATATACTGAACTCCACCTCCAAAGAAGTAGAGATTTTCCGTAGTGTCAAATTATAACATAAATCCATCTGTCATAATAATTAATCAAACAAACCAACGAATTTCAAATTAGTGTGATATGGTAGAATAATAACTGCAACCAACGAATTTCAAAATAGATAGATATGGTAGTCCTAAAAATGGAAACCTGACAAACCAACGAATTTCAAATTAGCGAGATATGGCATATTATAGGAAGCCATTTTGACGCTTTCGAATAGTATATTATGGTATGAAGTTTTATAAGGTTTTTGATTTTGACAAATAGATTTATTATTTAAATTAAGTATTTATCAGATTATAACAACATTAATTAATAAGCAGCAAGTGTGATACAAAAAAAAAATTAATTAGCCCACATTTAAAAAATTTTCCAGATTGCAATCGAAAAACTTTTAAATCTTTAGAAATTTTTAGCGTATACTTTAAATTTATATACGGGGTGAGTCAAAAATGTATTTGTTATTTTTTTTAGGACAAAAAAGTAATATTTTGAATAATCTTTTGATTTTTTTAGATTTGAATTCATGATTTGTTTAGCTCCTAGAGGTGATGTACGGGGTAACTCGAAAATGTTTCTATTTATTTTCAATATTTTTAGATACGGTAGAATGTCATAGATAGAAAAATTTGCAGATTTTTTTGTTTTTTAGATTGGTGTATGAAATTATTGCACAGGGTGGTTAAAAAATGTTTCAAAAAAATTTTAATTTGAAGTTTTTTATATATTTCACAGTATTTTTAGGTAGAATGGGCTCATAAAATTTTTATACAGGGTGTATGTGTCCAATTTAAAATTTCACCACTTAAAAATACAATAATTGTTATCAGGTTTCTGTGGCGTCATTGGTAGGGCGTCCGCTTCGCATGCGAAAGGTTAGGGGTTCGAATCCCAGCTCTGGCAATAATTTTTTTTTCTATTTTTATTTTTTTAAGTTTTTTTTTTTTATTTTTTTTTTTATTTTTTTCTGATTCCGATTTGTAGAGATTGAGAATTTTTTTTTTGTCTCGAAACTGTTTGACAAACAAAAATTTTGTGAGAGAGTAAATAGTTTCTAAATAAAATGAACTATTCACAGAAAAAAACTGGTATTGATTATACGAGGGTTACAAAAAAATGGGTAGATAATTTATTGTGACTAACCTTTTAAACACCCTGTAATTTTAGAAATTGGAGTTTCTTCAATAAAAAACTGTAGTTTATTGGTGCAAACGCGTATCTAAAAAATGAATAAAATTAATAATAATAACACAGGCCAACAAAATGAAAAAAAAAATTTGGTGCCAGAAATCTAACATCTGATTTTAGATGTTTTTAATGTGCTGATTCCAAAAATGCCACCAGATTTTTTCTATCAGCTCTAGTTTTTGAGATACACGTTACAGGTTAAATGATATATTTTTTTCTGATAAAGGACAACAAATAAAGAGATAAATATGTACTTAATCGTCAAAATAGGAATTTCCCAGAATCTAATTAGCCAAATGGATACCTGGAATTGTCCCTGACCCAATGTTCCTATACTAGGAACTACTCAATACAATGCTCTTACTTACTTTTATACCTGTAATTGCCTATGACCCGATCCTTCTATACCTGCTTGGCTGTACTTGATTTAGTATATTACTGAGTTTTCCCAAGTAAAGTTGTGCTATCATTTTGTGTAAATTTTGGTCGTTTTGTAGTATCAAGACACTAAACTGAAACAATGGCATCCACAAGCAGACGTACCTGTGCAAATCATCCCGATGTTTTTTGTTATGTGTGTGGTGAATACACTTTGAAAGAGAGCAGAAAAAGGATTTCTGACTTTGTGAAAAGAGCTTATCTTGCCTATTTTGGCGTTCATTTAGGAGATCAAGATAAATCTTGGGCCCCACATTTCATATGTAAAACATGTGTTGAACATTTGCGACAGTGGACAACTGGAAAGAGGAAGTGCCTAAAGTTTGGTGTACCAATGGTTTGGAGAGAACCGCGGAACCATCATGACGACTGCTATTTTTGTCTCGTTAATATTAAAGGCATAAATAGAAACAATAGACACAAATGGACATATCCTGATCTAGATTCTGCAAGAAGGCCTGTAGTGCATTCGGAAGAAATACCCGTTCCATCATTCAGCAGTCTACCCAAACTGACAGAAGATGATACAGAAACATCAACGTCTGACGAAGTTAAAAGAATTCAATCAGAAAACGACAGCGATTTTGAAGCAGATTTAGCAACTCCGCAGTGTTTCAATCAAGAAGAACTAAACGATCTTATAAGAGACCTGAATCTCTCAAAGGAATCCGCTGAATTACTTGCATCCAGATTAAAAGAAAAAAATCTACTTTGTCGAGGTACTAATATTACATTTTATCGTAAAAGAGATAAGGATCTGCTGCCTTTTTTCACTCAGGAAAATGACTTGGTATTCTGTAACAATATAAAAGGGCTCTTAGAAAAAATGGGTTTGCCTGAATACACTCTAGATGATTGGCGCCTTTTTATTGACAGTTCAAAACGTAGTTTAAAATGTGTTCTTTTACATAACGGTAACAAATATGGCTCAATTCCTATTGGTCATTCTACTACCATGAAGGAAGAATATGAAACAATAGCATTAGTTTTGAGAAAAATTAAATACGAAGAACATCAGTGGTCAATTTGTGTTGATTTAAAAATGATTAACTTCCTCCTTGGACAGCAGAGTGGTTATACAAAATATCCTTGTTTTTTGTGCCTTTGGGACAGCAGAGCTAAAAATGAGCACTGGGTTAACAAAAATTGGCCTTCAAGAGATGTCATGATTCAAGGAATACAAAACGTGATCAACGAACCTTTGGTTTCAAGAGAAAAAATCTTACATCCGCCCTTGCATATCAAGCTAGGCCTAATGAAGCAATTTGTGAAGGCCTTAAATCGAGATGGAAATTGTTTTGGGTATTTGTCACGTAAATTTCCTGGCATTAGCACGGAAAAACTAAAAGCTGGTATATTTGATGGTCCTCAAATAAGGCAACTTGTTAAAGATCCACAATTCACCACATCAATGAACGAGACTGAATCTAACGCTTGGAGTTCATTTGTTCAAGTAGTACAAAATTTTCTTGGCAATCATAAAGCAGACAATTACGTAGAATTAGTGGAAACTATGCTTTCAAATTTTAATATTCTCGGCTGTAACATGAGTATAAAAGTTCACTACCTCCACAGCCACCTAGATCGTTTTCCAGAAAACTTAGGTGATTGTAGTGAAGAACAGGGGGAAAGATTCCACCAGGATATTAAAACTATGGAAGATCGTTATCAAGGACGATGGGATAGCCACATGATGGCGGACTACTGCTGGAGCCTTCAGCGAGACTGCCCTAGTAAACTCCATTCTAGAAAATCGTATAAAAGAAAATTTTTATGTGATTAGTGACTAATGTAATTATGTAAATTAAGTTTTTGCAATAAATACTTAAATCCATGTGTCTTTGTTTTTTTTAACTGTCAATAGTAATATTATATATTATAACAGTTATAACGTAAATTATATACACAATTTTTTAAAAAATCTCAAAAACTAGATCTGATAGACAAAATCTGAGAACCTTTTTACATTCTGCATCCAAAAATTACTCAGGAACAGTTAAAAAATCGCAGGCACCAAAATGTGTGTTGGCCTGTGTAATTAATAGAGACAAAAAAAAATAAAGAAATAAAGTAAAAATGTTTTTTCTTATAAAAACATATAGCTACTAAATATACAGGGTGTCCCGAATTGCATCTGCTAAAATTGAACACGATGTAGAGCTTTCAAAAATATGAAACGAGGTCATATAATTACACATCCGGTTGGTGGTTTTTTAAAGATATTTTCGAAATGGTGTATAATAAGCAAATTAAATTTTGTACACTAACTATCCATTTTATGCTGCACAATATGGTTCTAAAACAGCTTTAAAAAATTGATTAGGGGTGGGTCATAATGGGGGTAGATTGGAAAAAAAGTTCTCGGAAAAAAATTTTGTACACAGTTTTGTGGGTCTTGACACACACATATTAAAGCACAATATTTTTCTCATAACAAGGGTACTCTTATTTCAAGTCAATCGGAAGCACCGTTTTCGGCTGAAATCAATTCAAAATGAATTCGTCGGAAACCTTTCAAGTGCAGGTAAGTTTGTATTTTTTTATCACTTGGTTCTACAGTAGTTATGTTTACCTTTTTAGTTATAATTTTTGAATAAAGTTGGGTTTTTATTATAGTTTATCCAACCTTAATCTAAAATATATAAAATTAACGATTCTACCGGGGCTATCCGTTCACATGCCTCTTTACATTAGAAATGGGCATCGAATGCAGCGTTCTTTTGATACATTTCTCCCTCGTATATAAGACGTATAATAAATCATGCCTCCCAAAGGACACCGACAGTAATAAAAATAACTATAGTGACTGACAAAAGTATTGGGTTAATGATTAATCGAAAAACAAAGGATTACGAGTTTGCAAATAAATATAATATGAATGAAACAAATAATTTTTGGCAACGTATTATTTTCTCAGATTAATCTAAATATAATCGGATGGACATCATATGGTATGGCGAAGACTTAATGTGGAATTTACGAAGAAAATTTGTGTACAACAGTAAAACACGGTCGCAGAATATTGTAACCATGATCTGTTCAATAGCTTTTCTTAGATTAATAAAATTAAATCAAATCAAATTACATAATTTTTAATAAAACCTCAAGTGGATGAAACTTTTGCAGTCACTGTATCAGACACCGTCAGGGTATTGTATACATATACAGACAGTTTTTTTTATAAGGCCACCAGTGACACGAGCGGAACACGTTTGTTTTCGTTTTGAGCGGTTATTTTGTGACAAGGGTAAGTATATAATGTTTGTTTTTAAAAATATTTTATAATGGCTTTTTGGAGACCATTTGATATAGAACCAAATGTTGAAGACGAGGTAACGGAGTCAGCGGAATATCGTAGGGCATGTGTTGTTATGAAAAGTTAAAAGGGTGCGCCTATGGACGGCGGCGATCGGTATTGACTTTACAAAGGGATCTGGAGTTGTGGTTTTTTATGTCATTTCAAACTAAACGTTTAAACAATAATAGTGCACTAAGTTTAAAACTCAGATAAAATTAAACAACTATTTTCGAACGAGGTACATCATCATTTCACAAGAACCTCTCATAATATTCATCAGGCTAATATAAGAACAAATAAGGCGTTCAATTCATTGCCGGAATTATTAAGGCGAGCTCCTAATAAAGCTAAATTTAAAGAAAAATATGTTGAGATGCACCTTGAGCTGAGTTCACCTTAGAGTCTAGAACCATGCATTGTGTTGTATCTGTCTATATTTTGTCCCAACTTTCGGTTTGTTTTTCTTTTTGTTTTTCTATTGTAAGGATTAAATTACATTATTGTTTTTCTTATGAAGTTCGTAGCGTATGGCATTATTAGTTGTATCCTTGGTACCAGTGTTTTTAGCACTGTTTAGAGGACTCAAAATGTATTGTAAAAATTTTGTTAGAAAGAATAAATGATTTGTTTTCAAAAAAAAAAACACTGTAAGAACTGTGTAATGTTATTAGCGTTTTTGGTTGAAATCGCTTTAGCCCTGTGATAGGGGTGGACACAACCGCCAAATTTTCAAATAGCAGTAGGGGTCGAGTGATACATCATTTTAAAGAATTTTTTTATCTGCTTTACAACGATAGGTTACTTTTGATATTTGCCCCCATAATTTGCGTTTAAAATTTCACCAGTTAGATAGTTGGAACCTATAACTCTTATTAGAATATAATAAAGTAATTTGATAAAGGGTTTTTGGCGTCATTGATAGAGCGTGCGCTTCGCATGCGGAAGGGTCTGGGTTCAAATCCCAGCTCTGACAATTTTTTTTAATAAAATAGTTAGTTTGTTACGTTAGTTGATTGGATATAATGAAAATAATACAATTATAATAATAATTATATTATATCTTGTCGGAAAAGTTTTGGGGTGACACAACTGATTTTTTTAATACTGCGTTGCGCGAACGTTTTGTTTAATTCAACATAAAGAATTTTTTTTTCTCAAAAGTGCTTTATCTAAACGTTTATTTGAAACTGTTCTATCAACAAAGCTTTTAATTAACAAAACAATTTTTGCGAACTTCTGTGGTTCGTCAACTTTACTAGACCCCAAATTTACATGCCAGGCTTAGGACTTGATCTTTTCCAAATTATTTTCCTAGGTCTGTTTGTAGTTCTTTTATTATTAGTGTCATTATTTGTTATTATTATTATTTTTGTTTCGGGAATTATTTCCTACTTAGACTGTAAATCAATCAGTTAGATTCTATATTTTTATATTAAAAGTAAAATGATCAACCCTTCCACTACTTAAGTGTATCAAATTCAATTTAAAAAAAAAAAAACTTACGTTTCGAGATACTGAAAAATCCTGTACACCGGCTTTCGATACATCAGAAATCCTTCAACTTTTTCAACCATCATTGTAACACTAAACCATTATAAATTTTTGTTAAAACAAAAACAAAAATAACTTTAATAACAACACAAATCACAAAGAAACTAAAGATATTCCCACTACATAATTTTAAAATTAGAAACTGAACCGATAGTTAGTACTTACACACACAATTTTTGTTATTGTTTATAATACCTACAACTAAAATTGTGTAAGAGTTAATCCACGTTACACTATTAACAATTTGAAGATAGTAAGTAGGCTGCTTGTTATAGCTTTACACACCGTGGGGGCTTTTCGTTTTTCGTTGTTTGTTATTGTTTTTTTTTAACATGCGGTTGTTCTACCGACAACGAGTCCCGTATAAACTCGCTTTTATTAAAACTGTACAGTTGCACACTAATTTCAATTTAATAATACATTTTGACGCTTCTTTCTATTGGCATGTTAATAGACACACTTGAATTGTGTTGTGTTGACGTTAACAACAAACGTTGTCGTTTACATACATACACCCAACACAAGACTATGTTGTGTATTATAACAAATACTGATAGCGAAGTTACGTCGTCGTATACAGCCCAAAGTAGGCGTCGTATTAACGCTTGCGCTTCGACGTCGCAACCCCTAATCGTTAATTTGGATTTTTTGCGCCACGAATATTGTGAAACATACATAGCAATAAGAATAATTGGGGAAAGGAATGTTCGGTGCACAAAATACTGAGCAATAAATTGTAGCCATACACGTATGTGTTGTTTAGCTCTCCAGAATATCATATGGAGACTATTAGTTCATGATTTTTTTTTATTTCACCGGAAATACTTGTTTTTGGTCATTTTATACATAAATAAGTAGTTTTAAAAAAATGTCTGTCTGTATGCACGAAAACGCAAAAACCACTTAACAGATTTTAACCAAATTTGGTACAAAAATACTATTGGACATGGCAAGGAGCTGATTAGATTTTGGGAAACATTGAGCGTAGGCAAGGGGTTTAAAAGAGGGTTCAAAAAATAAAAAAAATCATAGTTCTTAAACTTATCCGAAATATTGCATAATTTTTCACGCATTTAATTGAATATAACCTAAAATATCGAACATAAAATATTAGACCACATTGGCGTTCGAAAATAGTGTAAAATGGGGCAAAAAGATTTAAAAAAAAACGTATTTCTTAAACATAGCAGAAATAATAACTAGTTATATAGATAGATGATAGAATATAACCTATAAAATGTGTCATAAATAACTTACTTTCATAGGCGTTCGTAAATAGTGTAAAAAGGGTCAAAACATAAAAAATATATATTTCCTAAACTTATTCGAAATATGGAATAATTTTTCATAGGTGTGATACAACATAAGCTAAAAAATATTCCATAAAAGAATTGGTTCACACAGGCGTTCGAAAATAGTCTAAAAAAGGGTCAAAAACGAAAAAAAATGTTTCCCAAATATACCAGAAAAATTGGCTAATTATATATACCTTTGATATAAGAGAACCTAAAAAATGCAGCATAAATTTTTTATTTACATAGGCGTACGTAAATAGTAAAAAAGGGGTAAAATAAAAAAAATTAAAATGTAAAAAAATTTATATTTAACTACTTGAATTGGTGTTAAAAATACACGACAAAAATTAATGTACCATAGGCGTTCGTGAAAATTCTATAAAAGGGTCAGAAAAAATTTGTATCCGTGATAACTCAAAAACCACTTAACGGATTTTAACCATATTTGGTACGAAAATACTACAGGATATTGATTGATATGGTGATTAACATTGAGCGTAGGCAAGGGGTTTAAAAGAGGGTTCAAAAATTTAAAAAATCATAGTTCTTAAACTTATCCGAAATATTGAATAATTTTTTGTGCGTTTAATTAAACATAACCTAAAATATTTAACCTAAACAATTAGACCACGAAAAAAAAAGTGTAAAATATGGTAAAAAGGTTAGAAAAAACGATTTTCTTAAACATAGCAGAAATATTGACTAGTTATTTCTAGTTTTGATAGAATATAAGCTAAAAAATGTGTTATAAATAACTTGTTTTCATAGGCGTTCGTAAATAGTGTAAAAGGGGTCAAAATAAAAACATATATACTTCCTAAACTTATTCGGAATACGGAATAATTTTTCGTAGTTGTGATAGAATATAACCTAAAAAATGTTACATAAATGAACTGGTTCAGACAGGCGTTCCAAAAACGGTCAAAAACAAAAAATGTTTTTCCAAATATAACAGAAAAATTGGCTACTTATATATATATTTGATATAAGATAACCTACAACATGCAGCATAACAATTTTGTTTACATAGGTGTTCGTAAATAGTAGAAAAGGGGGCACAATAAATTTTATAATAAAACTAAAAAAAATCAATTATTTTGCGTACAAGAACTTGGCATAGAAGATCTGAAATATAAAATATGTACGTATGAATAGTGCCTCCAAAGAGAAGAAAAATGAACAAAACCCGATACTTAAAAAAATAGCTGATGTCTAAAACAAAATAAAAATTTATTAAATTTAGATAAATGACAAAAAGGTCATAAAATTATTACTTTTACACTTAAATATGGAGAGCTATTCGTGCCTCGAAGGCAACAATTTATTTATGTTGGGTCGTGAACAGTTTTTCTATTTTGTTTGTTGTAACCATTTTCCTGAAAGCCAAATTGTACTATAAACTTAAACAAACCCCATGCGTGTCCATCTATTTCTCCAAACAAACTGTTTCAATACCGAGGATGAATGAAAATGTGAACAAATTGAACGTTCCAATGAAAAAATTAATTAACACTAGATGTCGCCAAAAACATCTTGTCGTCATTCATCTCTCCAGCTAGTATAAAGCTCTTCATAAATATTGGAAATTTGGGGCACACTGCCTGCCGATCACCACTGATGAGTTGTGGATCAACGAAAGGGCCCATCTGGTCAAAGCATAGTAATGTGAAACAAATTTCCAAAGCAATTCATTAAAAAATTGAATTATTCATAAAAGCCGATTTAATTGAAAGTTTTGAAGATCTTCTTTTAAACTAAAGTAAAATTAATGTTTCTAATAGTTAAAAAATAAAATTTAGAATCCTATGTTACAAAATAGTTTCCAAATATTATTATTATATATGTACAGTAGACTGACTGGTTTGCTAAAGCTCCGCTGGCCGGATTTTTTTCTCCAAAATGCTAGCCCAAATAATGGCCACCTAGCACACCAACAGATTAGAACCAAAAGGTGCTAAGTGCCAATTTTATTAAACTTAATTGTTTCCCTT
Organism: Apoderus coryli; assembly: GCA_911728435.2. NCBI lineage: Eukaryota > Metazoa > Arthropoda > Insecta > Coleoptera > Attelabidae > Apoderus > Apoderus coryli. The sequence continues at coordinate 7,747,050 of OU452199.1, read as the reverse complement.
AAAATGAGCCACATCTAACCGAAACAATTTAACCGCTGTCTAAAAATGGTGCCCGCTCTAACCACACATGACGATCAGAGTGTGCTAAGTGCCATCAGTCATCTGTTTGTGTTATTTGTGACATGTGCTCGTCTACTGCCTGCGGTGCCATCGGGATTTTACGCGTATCGAAAAGCCTAAAGCTTGTACACCTATGGTTCTTAAAGATTGGCATCCTATTATTGCGAACAGTCCACGCAGTGGAAAATTCGCGTAATTGACGGCACAGATTTTTTAACATTCAAGCTGCCAGTAATACAGTGTTAAACTTGAGAGCAGTCCAGATCAGCAAAACTACGCATATTCGACATCCAAGAATGTTGTTATGTAAAGATAGTTTGTCTGAGTGTATAGATTTTAAAAAATGCCAATATTAAAATAAAGTTATCTATCTATCCAAAATGTACAGAAAATAACACTGGAAGAATTGCCTCATGAAAGTCACATAAGTGTCGATAAAAAAACATTTAAAAGATATGACTCCGTTTTTGGATAAAGATTTTTACAATAAGTTAATACAATAAGTTTTCAATGGCACTTTGGTTAAACATATGGCACTTGAAAATATATTTTTTATATAAAAATATTGATTTTTGTAAAGTTTTGATTTAAGTTAGGTATTCAGAGTAACTCGAATAAATGCGCGGTTTATGCAAAAATAAAGAATTTAAAAGGTGTTTCTTAAATATCTCAAGTTTTTATTTTTGACACTTAGCACCTTTGAAATTTCCAGTCTTCATTTGTCGATCCAATCTACATTTCTAATATATTTTGACGTTTGTGTCACTTCCCGTTATACGGGAAGTTGATATCAAGTTTCTTATTTTAAATGGAACATCCTATATATTTTTACTGTTTTTATTTTTAGGGATGTAGGTTCGTGTAATAATACAATTATCTTAGGAAATAAACATATTTATTATTATTATATATTATTTGCGACTTCTTCATGTTTATTTTTATTTTTTCCTTTTTTATTATACATTATGTTGAAACCAAACAATATAGTTTTACAAATACAACTTAGTTTAATTTTTATACGTTCTTCAAAATACCTTTTGAAAATATCTATAATTTGACGAAATAAACAACATAGTTTATTTGCATGAATTTTAACGTGTTTGTGATTGTTACCTTTGTAAAATGATGTCTAACTTTATATTTGTTTTTTATTTACACAATTTTGAAAAAAAAATGATGGACTTGTGTCAAAAAGGTATTTTGAAGAACGTACAAAAATTAAACTAACTTGTATTTGTAAAACTATATTGTTTGGTCTCAGCATAATTTATAATAAAAAAGGAAAAAATAAAAATAAACCTGAAGAAGTCGCAAATAATGCGACCAAACGTCGTTATGTAAATGTTGGACATGGAAATAAAAATGAAATATTTTTATTTCCTAAGATAATTGTATTATTACACGAACCTACATCCCTAAAAATAAAAACAGTAAAGATATACAAGAGGAAGGTTCAAAAATACGAAAATATAGTGATAATCCTATATATTATTATATTTTTGGATTTCCCATTCGATTTGAAGTACTTTTTGTTAACACTTACCTATACCTATCTTCAACTGTTTTTGAAATAATTTTTTTCGTTAATTTTTTGCCAAAAACAGGTCTTCGAAAAGTTAAAGCATCTCTTAGGAATACCTTGCTACAAAAAGATCTATAAAGAATATGAACCAAGGTACAGGGGTGGTCACAAATCACTATAGTATATTTTTCTTAAATGCAACACCCTGTATATTATCAAATATTCGCAAATGATTAAAAAAAAGTTTAATCGAATCCAAAATAACTTTGTTAATTATGGATCTAAACTGAAGATAGATCGAAAGTTACCAAAACCAGTAACTAGGGATGAAAACAATATTCTGGCAAACCCTCAGTCTTCACTTTATAGTGCTATGCATACCATTTGGGGTTATCATATTATGGTGTGCAAAAGGTTTTGAATGATCATCATAATATGCATCCTTTTAAATAAACCAAAGTTCAGCATTTGAAACCCGAGGATTACCAACGTCGAAACCAATTTTATGAAAATGTTCTGGTACACATTCAAGAAGACCCAAATTTAAAACAAAATTTATATGGGCAGATGAAGCCAAGTTTTCTCGAAAAGATATTTTTAATTGAAGAAATGATGAGCTTATCAAAATCCTCATGCAGTTAGGTAATGGGATTGCAAGAAAAGAGTAGTGTTAATGCTTTTCGCCTTTTAAAAGACAATCAAATAAAATTTTTCATTTACGATGGGTCGTTAACTAGCAACAAATACCTAGAAATTTTCAATACAGTTTTACAAGAATTTTTAGAAAATATGTCGTAGAAGACTACCATTCATCTTGGTACCAAAACCTATTGTTTTTCATGCTAATGCTCAATACATACACATTTTCGATTCTAAGATCAGTTTGACCAACTACAAAGTGTTTTTCTTTTGTTTAATAGAAAGCGGTTTTTTGCAGGTCATACCAAGCCGAGGCCTGATTTTTAGAAATTTAAATATATTTTAGAATATGATTTTACATATTCTGAGAATAATACACTTCCAACAAATCATTTTCTTTCGAATAAGTAGGTATTTTGAAGTCCACCACTGTCTCTAAATATCTATACCTATTGCGGAAACTAATTAGTAAAAATATCATAATAGACATGGTATATTGAATAATCTTTAAGAAAAATATCCATTTCCTGTTGAAAAATATGCGATGCAATTCATGTAGATACAATATAATAATTTCTTGACTGGAATTTTTAACAATATGCTGCTTCGATATAATAGTATAAACACCTTATAATATCAGGCTCTTAGGTAGCTCTGACGACACCGAATACATATTATAATAACGCAACGGCTCAACTCCACAGAGGCCGCAGAAAGCAAAATAATAAACGGGAAAATGTTCAGTAGTTACAAGTATCATTATTAAGGACCACTTGTGTTCTCCTCTCTCTCCTGATTCAATCACTAAACTTATGAAAGTTCATCAGAATAGATTACTTCAAGCAAGACACGAGCATTTTTTAAGGTATACTTTTGGGTATCTAAATGGATACGCAGGCCTTTGATATGGATACGCAGTGCAGTACGAACGGATACACAAACACAAACGGATTTGAATTGTCAAAAAACACTCAACAAATAAATATACAGGGTGTTTAAATTTTCCCATAAACATAAGTACATCCGGAAATGCATTGTTTCCAATATAAAAGAGGTTAAAGTTTTTTTTTAAATAACGGTTTTTTTAATTAAGTCCAATATCTCCTTTCCGATTTCTTTGAAATTTGGCAGTGTTGTTGCTAGAAATAGGGAGCCTATACAGGGTGATTCATTATGGTTGCAACAAACGAAAACTGGAGATTGCTGAAAGTGATTTAAGCATTTTTTGCCATTGAACCCATGTCCGCAAATGCTTCGTTATCGAGATACAGGGTGTCCAAATTTAGTAGTCAAATTAACTTTCTTGTTCATTTCTCAAAAACTAGCTAATCGATTTCTACAAAATTTTACATGCATTTGGGGACCGATAACCTAAAATAATCTGCATTATTTTAGCTTTCATTAACTGTTCATTCGCGTAGATATAGGGGGCAGTTGATTAAATTTTATACATAAATTAATTAAAGACAGCTTTGACAAGCTTCATTATTATAAATGATTACTTTTTTAAAAAGAGCAACTTATAAGCTACAAAAAAGTAAATTACGTGGATGTTGTGATTTCCACCATTTTTATGGAAACCGATAAATTGCAAGTTAATGGTAGAATTAAATCAAAATAACGTTTACCAGGAAACCAAATGAAAATTCAAAGTTACAGTGTACTAATTATAAATGAAAACCAACTACTGGAGATAGTTCATGAAGCTGCTAGGAGAATAAGAAACAATCATAATATCCTTATTAGAGCTACAAATTCATTAGTTGAAAGATGTAAAATGTGCATAACTGTCAATGGAGGGCATTTTGAACAGATGTTATTAATTTTCTGATTTTAATATCGGGTTTATTTTTTTATTGATAAATTTTTAATTGTACTGATAGGCCTTAAAATTTGTTGTTAAGTAATTTGTTATTATTAAATCGTTTTCCACGGCAACTTTGATTTTTCATTTTGATTTCTGGTAAACGTTATTTTGATTTAAATCTACCATTAACTTGCCATTTATCAGTTTCCATAAAAATGGTAGAAACCACAACATCGACGTAATTAACTTTTTTGTAGCTTATAAGTTGCTTTTTTTAAAAAAGTAATAATTTAAAATAATGAAGCTTGTCAAAGCTGTGTTTAACTAATTTATGTGTAAAATTTATCCAAATGCCCCCTATATCTACGCCAATGAACAGTTAATGAAAGCCAAAATAATTCAGAATATTTTAGGTTGTCTGTTCTCAAATGCATGTAAAATTTTGTCAAAATCGGTAAGCTAGTTTTTGACAAATGAACAAAAAAGTTAATTTGACCACTAAATTTGGACACCCTGTATCTCGATAACGAAGCGTTTGCGGACATGAGTTCAATGGCAAAAATTGCTTGAATTGTTTCCAGGAATCTCCAGTTTTCGTTGTTGCAACCATAATGAATCACCCTGTATGTACGCCACAATTTGCGTCAAAAATGACTCCCAAATCCTTGATTGTATCACAACGTGACAGAACAGCATCAGCAGCCGCGTAATCAGTCTGAATGGGATTTTTCTTCGGAGTGTAGTGCCTTACATTTTGATGAATTTAGTTGAAGCCCATTTTGGCCACATCAACTATGCACCACATCCAAATCATTTTGGAGCAGAACGGTATCTTCCATAAAGGTGATAGGATTAAGCACCTTAAGATCATCCGCAATAAATAAACTAGGTCACTGAAGCTCTTTCCCAAGATCATCAATGAAAATTAAGAATTTGGGTCCTCAAATTAGATCCCTGGGGTACGCCGAGAAGGTTTGATCACGTGACGCCATGTGTAGTGTTAAACGCGTCATTCACACTTCTGTACCACCTTATTTGAGCAGTAAGCTTGTGTTTTATTCAGACGATCCACACTCTCAATGTGGGAAACCAAAATAAGCTCACAATGCCCCTGTATAGGACAGCCATGTTTCTTAGAGTTTCACTTATAATTCTGTAAGTATGTTCAACTATTATCAACAATGTCTAGATTTACTGAATGTAACACCCTATAACTTTAAGAACTGGTTAAAGGAACATTTACTTTCATATCAAAGAGATTTATTATTGTATATTATTATTTTAATTTCATTTTGAGAGGTTTATATTATTTTGAATTATTTGTAGTTTACATTGTTTTATTTTGTTTTTCTTCTTTTCTTTTTTTTCTTTTGTATTGTTTACTTTGTGTAATGGGTCGAGTATGATTGGCCTTTGGCTAGACTTCGCCCATTTAAAAATCAAGGCTTTATTATTATTATTATATAAGCTCCCTATTTCTAGCAACAACGCTCCCAAATTTCAAATAAATCGGTAAGGATATATTTGACTTACTTAATTAGAAAAAAACCGTGATTTAAAAAAATATACTTAAACACCTTTTATCTTGGAAACAATGCATTTCCGGACGTATATTTATGGAATCTTGTTTTATTAAAATGACCTTAGAAATCACACCCTTAAATATTGCCACGTCTTTTTGAAACACCCTGTATATTCATTATTTTTAAAACAAAAATTAATTCTTTACAATATAGGAAAAAATAAAAACATAACGTTGACATGCATCTATTATAAAAATAGCAAAAATTAAAGCTGACGTCCCTCTCCAAAAAATGTGCTTATAAAATCTCTTTTTTGGTACAATTCCAAGTCTGGTATCGAAAGCAGCGTTCTATCTTCCTAAGAAATTCTGAAACAACAAGCCTGGGGTCAAAGTGTGCAGTTCATACCCCGTTAAGCGAAATCAAAAATCGATCATTCTATCTATCTTGGTGTAAGTGAAATTCTTCCTTTAGTTTTAGTCTGAGAAGCCAATAATATTTGAAGAACCCCTTTGGTACAATCATCTTGCTAAGTCTATGTTCCTCAAAATTCAACCTGACTTCAAGAAAGTTTTATTAAATATATGAATAGGTCTGCTTACGTTATAGTTTTGAAGTAAGTACCTATATTTTTATAACTTAGGAATAAGTACTTAGGAAGAAACGATATTAGATCACTGCAATTATCCTTTATTTGGTAAACAATAAATCAAAGTGCCTTATATAGCTGGGCATGTGTTAATTAATTTTGATCAAAATCACGTATCTTATCTCAAAATAAAATCTAATCTCACCACACTTGTTTTTGACTATATCCTAACCTAACCTTAAAATAATTGGGTTCGAGTTTATATACGTAAATACTTGAAATATTTGCATTGTTTCCGCGTTTTCTATAGACAATACATACCTGATTTATGACTTTAAAAAGTCTCCAACTTTAATCTAGTAACATCAAATTAAATATTACTAAAATTAAACAAAAAAAGATGTAAAAACCGACAACCTAGAGTTAATAGTGTATTTACTATATGAAACATGATGAAAACAGTCATAGAAATTACATAAAAATAAACTTACATGCATGTCGGTATAGTATAGTCCAATTTTTTGCACGAACACTTTCAAAATTTGCACAAAATATTAAAAAATTACACCCAAATTTGCACCAGTATTCGCGGCCATATTAAATTATAATTATTACTAAACAAAAACAAAGATTTCTCACTCCTAGCGCCATCTAGTAGCGAAGAGATGAAACACGTGCTGAAATTAATATTTAATAGGGGTGCTACGGTAAAACGAGCACTGGGCCCAAAGGACACTCATATGTAAAAAGCACAAGGTTGATATTCATGCATATAATTATCCCATTATTATTTACAAATTTCAGAAAATCAAAGTTACTGAGAATGACTTAGCTAATTGTACCAAGTACTTACTTATCGATTCTATTATGTTATAAAATAGTATTATCTGTACCTATTTTTTATTCACATCTCACTTAACAACGGCCAGGTGTTTCTCAAGTGGTTACAGATTAAGATATAAGATTTTGATAAACCACAGACATACAAAATAATGTGCAGTTAGTTAAGTTTTTAAAGCATTTTAAGTCCAGTAGTTATAATTGTTTAAATATGAGTATGATAACAAAGACAAGCCGTAAGTTAATATTCAAATATTATTCCAAAATCCTTCTAATTTAACTAATTCTTAAAAATGTTATAAGGCTTACTTAAACAATATACCGTATATCTTCAATAACATAAAAATTATAAAAATTATTTTACGGAATTTAATTTTTTTAAATGTTCGATTTTTGATAGATACTATATTTAAATGTGGTATTTAAACTACAACAGTTGTTTGCTTTGTATTGGATATTATATTGAAGTGGAAATATTATAAAAACTTGCATAAACGTAATAAATACTATTACATTAAGATTTTGACATTTTCATGCTGACCTAGGATAATAATTTATACGAATTAATGCAACGAAAACTAAAGCTATATAACTAATAAAAATCTACTTTAGCACCGAGCAGGTTGTGCTACGACTCAAAAATCTTTCCATCGTAGACACATTATACTAACAATTTACAACAGTAAATTAATGAACATTTAGCCACAGGTATCACAAAAGAATTTCAGTTTTTATTATTATTTTATAAATCTAGCCGCGCGTTACAATAACACTGTTAGCTCAAACCGTTGGGTTATAAAAAAAGTGGTTTGGTGAAACTTATTTTCTATCATCCTTTCTACTCTAAAGTTTCTAGTCATCGATTATAATATACATGTGCAGATTGAAGATATGTGTAAAATATTCCAAATCGAAAAAGCTTTGCGTATGAAGTTTCGTATAATACAAATAAAAAAACACTTACATTTGTTTTGTTTTTGTTTTATTACAGGAAGCATAGTTCTTGTATGCACTATTTTACTAATTACACTACATCATGTCCATTCTTCGTGCATGTTTTTAAATCAATGCAATATTGATGAAAAAGGACATGCACAAAATTGCATTCAGCAGAATGGCACGGATCCAAGGCCATTAAATAAAACTGCGTCAAATTACATTGAAGCCATCACGAAATTACGAAAATATTGCAATGGCTTCTTTGAAAATGATGCCGAAGGTAAAACATTGATAACTTTAAACCAAATTTGAATTTGTAGAACAATTTAATCCATAAAAAAAAATTGAAAAAAAAAAAGACAAATTACTTGATAAAACCAACTCAGGTTTGATATATGTATATGGTGGGCAATTACTCAATGTATTCAAGCAATTGGTAATTATGGAAGTTTATTTCGTATTTTTCTAGATCCGATTGATCTTTGTTGCGATACAGACCAAATCATTTCTATGGCGAACGGATTCCAAAACACAGCACCATTTGCAAGATGCCCAACTTGCATTAACAATATTATCAATTACTATTGTCAAGTGTCATGTGCTCCAAACCAAGTAGATATGGTAGAGGAATATACTTTAAAATACAAATTCGATATAGCTGAACTCCAGGTCACTCGTAAGGCATTGAATATATAATACGATTAGTAATATAAATTACTACATAATGTGTTTTAGCTTATGTTCATTCTGTCACGTTCAAAGCCAATGAAAATTACTTGACTAAAATATATAATTCTTGCAAAGATGTGTCATTACCTAGCACTGGACAAGCAGTTCTACAGAGTGCATGTGGAAGTTATGGGGCTATATGGTGTACTCCACAACGGTAAACAATTTATTTTAGCAACTACCTTTACATTATATGATGCTCTTATGAGCTTGTCAGCGTACCATATATCATATCCAACAAACATTGATCTATTACACGGTGAACCGAGAACTTTAAGGCGCAAACAGACTGTATCACGTCACGTGTGGTCATATGCTATCACGCAATGTCACCGCACACTCGAACAATCTACATTACAATATCTGCGTGCATATAAATGGGTATAGAAGTAAACAACGGTCAGCTCATGCGCTGCTCACGGCAAGTTGTACGACATACGTGCGACAACATGCTTGGGGATAAATTGAATGTCTTCTTTAATAAGTCCGTGCAAAAGATGTATTTTTAGTCATCCGACAATACATATGATAACGATCTGGATGCTCGTTTAACTCTCACACTAACTATGATATTCTCCTAAATCTTGCCTGCGAACATTGATTTCGTGAAGTCAATAATTTATTCGTCTTTTGTGAACTGAGAGAAATGCAGCTACAGTTTCTAATTCTTCTTCAAACTCTGAAGAGCTATAGAAGCAAGCATCATAACAGACACAAAATATGTACTTAATACAATATAAATTATATTATATTATATTATATTATATTATATTATATTATATTATATTATATTATATTATATTATATTATATTATATTATATTATATTATATTATATTATATTATATTATATTATATTATATTATATTATATTATATTATATTATATTATATTATATTATATTATATTATATTATATTATATTATATTATATTATATTATATTATATTATATTATATTATATTATATTATATTATATTATATTATATTATATTATATTATATTATATTATATTATATTATATTAGGAATAGCAACAATATTTCCTAAAGCAAATGAACAATGTTCTAGATGGTTTGAATATATGGGCAGTCCAGATGAAAATCCGTTCGCTCCATTTAGTATCAAATATAAGTTAGTGCAGGATTCTGATAAAGGAGGACTTAACTCCACAGCTTTCAACTGTTATGAAGCTTGGGTAAGTTAATTATATTTAAGGATATTCGCCCAGTTAAGACTTTACTGTTTTTAAATGTATTTCCAACAGCCTTAAACATTTGGGAGAATCGGGGAGGAATGCAAATTGTTCAAAGGAAATTGTAAGGCTGTTGTAAGCTGTCACAAACTTTGTTAGCGTCAAAGATTTTACTGAAATTACTTACTTAAATATAGTTACTTTAAAAAGTAGTAAAAGTAATATCTTTACTTAAAAGTCTGATTAAATACAATAAGCCAGTAAGCGGCTGCGATGTCGAATATCACTAAATGAGACAGGCTTAGGACTTGGCAACATATATGTTACGTTTCCGGTTTCATAATATATTTTTTTGTAAATTTCAGGAGAACTCAACAACATGCAGTTGTTCAGATTGTCCTCAAACTTGTCCGGCAAATACTTATACCGAAATAGACAGAGATATGCGATTATTTTGGGACATCAACAAATATTCATTCTATATTGCCTTGGGAATATTCTGTTTGCTCGTTATAACTGTTATAATTACTGTTACCATAAAGGCTGTATTGATAAAGAGAAGATCAATCAATGATCCTATCAGTGTCGAACAAGAACCTCAAGGTGTGTATATAGACAGGCATATTCACAAATAATATTTTTCCATCTCTAATTAACATCGTTTTCTGTTTTACTATTGACAATTTATTTTAAACCCTGAACTATATATGCGCCTGTTCAATAAGTTTATTCCTTTATTGGTGTTGTGTTACCGCTTATTCATCTGAGCACGACCAGGTTTGCGCCAATACTACGACGAACGAATGCCTCGTTTTTTTGTTTCCTAACAACAGCTTCCACAGCAACGAACGAGGCATCTATCCACTCGTGCCGCTCAATGTATGAATGAATGAATAAATAAAAAATATCAATTTTCGAAACTTCATATTAGTATCGAATTCTGATGATATGACACTCTTCGCCAAGCTGTGACTGCTGAACAACTATCGGCAATAACAACATTTTTAACAACGCACTAAACTAAATGAATAGGAATTGAACTTATCAGTATTTATCAGCACATGAGTAAATTAAGCACAATATTCAAATTATTTTTTCAGATATCGAAAATAGTGCGCATAACCCAAAAAAGTCCTTCCAAGCGAAGATGGAGGAGTTTCTGCAGGAATTTTTTGAAATATGGACCTTCAGTATGTCTAATTATATCATATTATTCATATAAACTCATAAGAATTTTTTCTCAATTTATCAAAATATTTTCATTTCAATATTTCTCTCAAAATTAAACCAATTTTTGAAAATTCACATTTTATAATCCCATAAATGTTTCGTATATTATTCACATAAAATCATAAAATATTTTTTTCTCAATTTATCAAAATATTTTCATTTCAATATTTCTCTTAAAATCAAACCAATTTTTGAAAATTCACATTTTATAATCCCATAAATATTTCGTAATTATATTATATTATTCATATAAAATCATACAAAAAATTTCTCAATTCAATATTTCTCTCAAAATCAAAGAAATTTTTGAAAATTCACATTTTATAATCCCATAAATGTTTCGTTATCATATTATATTATTCATATAAAATCATAAAATATTTTTCTGTTTATCAAAATATTTTCATTTCAATATTTCTCTCAAAATCAAACCAATTTTTGAAAATTCACATTTTATAATCCCATAAATGTTTCGTTATTATATTATATTATTCATATAAAATCATAAAATATTTTTCTCAGTTTATCAAAATATTTTCATTTCAATATTTCTCTCAAAATCAAACCAATTTTTGAAAATTCACATTTTATAATCCCATAAATGTTTCGTAATTATATTATATTATTCATATAAAATCATAAAATATTTTTCTCAGTTTATCAAAATATTTTCATTTCAATATTTCTCTCAAAATCAAACCAATTTTTGAAAATTCACATTTTATAATCCCATGAATATTTCGTAAATATATTACAATATTCATATAAAATCATAAAAAAAAATTCTCAATTCAATATTTCTCTCAAAATCAAAGCAATTTTTGAAAATTCACATTTTATAATCCCATGAATATTTCGTAATTATATTATATTTGATTATGCATACAAAATCATAAGAATTTTGTCTCAATTTATCAAGATATTTTCATTTCAATTTTTCTCTCAAAATCAAACCAATTTTTGAAAATTCACATTTTCTAAACCCATGAATATTTCGTAATTATATTATATTATTCATATAAAATCATAAATAAAATTTCTCAATTCAATATATCCCTCAAAATCAAAGAAATTTTTGAAAATTCACATTTTATAATCCCATAAATGTTTCGTTATCATATTATATTATTCATATAAAATCATAAAATATTTTTCTGTTTATCAAAATATTTTCATTTCAATATTTCTCTCAAAATCAAACCAATTTTTGAAAATTCACATTTTATAATCCCATAAATGTTTCGTTATTATATTATATTATTCATATAAAATCATAAAATATTTTTCTCAGTTTATCAAAATATTTTCATTTCAATATTTCTCTCAAAATCAAACCAATTTTTGAAAATTCACATTTTATAATCCCATAAATGTTTCGTAATTATATTATATTATTCATATAAAATCATAAAATATTTTTCTCAGTTTATCAAAATATTTTCATTTCAATATTTCTCTCAAAATCAAACCAATTTTTGAAAATTCACATTTTATAATCCCATGAATATTTCGTAAATATATTACATTATTCATATAAAATCATAAAAAAAAATTCTCAATTCAATATTTCTCTCAAAATCAAAGCAATTTTTGAAAATTCACATTTTATAATCCCATGAATATTTCGTAATTATATTATATTTGATAATGCATACAAAATCATAAGAATTTTGTCTCAATTTATCAAGATATTTTCATTTCAATTTTTCTCTCAAAATCAAACCAATTTTTGAAAATTCACATTTTCTAAACCCATGAATATTTCGTAATTATATTATATTATTCATATAAAATCATAAAAAAATTTCTCAATTCAATATTTCCCTCAAAATCAAAGAAATTTTTGAAAATTCACATTTTATAATCCTATAAATGTTTCGTTATTATATTATTCATATAAAATCATAAAATATTTTTCTGTTTATCAAAATATTTTCATTTCAATATTTCTCTCAAAATCAAGCCAATTTTTGAAAATTCACATTTTATAATCCCATGAATATTTCGTAATTATATTTGATTATTTATATAAAATCATAAGAATTTTTTCTCAATTTATCAAAATATTTTCATTTCAATATTTCTCTCAAAATCAAAGCAATTTTTGAAAATTCACATTTTATAATCCCATGAATATTTCGTAATTATATTTGATTATTTATATAAAATCATAAGAATTTTTTCTCAATTTATCAAAATATTTTCATTTCAATATTTCTCTCAAAATCAAACCAATTTTTGAAAATTCACATTTTATAATCCCATGAATATTTCGTAATTGTATTATGTTATTCATATAAAATCATAAGAATTTTTCTCAATTTATCAAAATATTTTCATTTCAATATTTCTCTCAAAATCAAACCAATTTTTGAAAATTCACATTTTTTTATAATCCCATGAATATATCGTAATTATATTCATATAAAATCATAAGAATTTTTTCTCAATTTATCAAAATATTTTCATTTCGATATTCGTAAGGTTTTTCTTAATGATTGCAATACAACACATTTTATACACCGTTGAGCTTTGGCGAATGGCTTTGCGAAGACGACTCCAGTGCCAAGTGCCTTCTTTTCAAATAAAATAAGATTCCAAGAATAGATGTATCAATGTGAAATTCCAACTTGTGGTGACGTTTAAACTTTTTCTATTGTATAACGTCTTTTGACTCCATTCATATGTTGACATAGTCTATATTCACTTTCCAACAAATTTAGAGAACTAAATAAAAGTAATAAATATTTAAAAATGTTTTGCGTCTTTATTTCGCTTTGTCAGGCACTTAAGGTCAGCCAAAATCCTATTCTACTGCTCTGAAGTCACGAAACGTTGCCTTTTTTAATAGGTAATGCATTTATTTACAGTGCCCTTTGAATGGAGTCAATATAATATTTTTATATAACTACATTGGCATCGTTATCAATAAAATTCTAAAGCCGCTAGTGCGATAGACGCTCAAACAGGGACAGTGTTACATGCCCAAAGTTATCTACAAGAAACCCAGATTAGGTTTATGATAGTTTTTTGTATACCGAAATCATTATTTTCTAAAAAGAACTTAAATGTTCTGCTAATGGGCATCTTTGCTCATCATTCCGAATCATTCTCTTGATTTCATTGGTATTGAATATAAATATAGAACGCTTCATGATTTCGCTCTGAGGCCTTGCTAAACGTGTACATATGTGATTTTTAAGTTTGATTTTGAGAGAAAAGGAATATTATATCAAACTTTCTTTGTACTAATTAGCACTTTTATTTCTTCAGATATTGTTGAACACAAATTCAAAGTACTTGTTGTTTCAATTCTTATGATGATACTTCTATCACTTGGAATTTTCAATTTAGACGTTGTAACTGATCCTATAGAATTATGGGCATCACCAAATAGTGTGAGCAGACAAGAAAAAGATTTTTTTGATAGTTACTTTGGACCATTTTATAGAACCAATCAAGTATTTATTAACACAGTTGGAATCGAACCAGTAAGGAATTATTTCAATTTGACTCACATTTTATTGATATACCTAAATCTTTTCAGCAAAACTTTACGTCAGAATACGGAGGAAATCTTACTTTAGGGCCAGCATTTAATTTTACGTTTTTATTGAAAGCCTTTGAATTACAAGACAAGATCATGAAGGTAAGTTTATAGGTACTTTTTTAGCTCTTTATACCATATATGCAATACAAATACTGCATATTTGGTACATGGAGAAGCTTTCATGAAAAAAAAAAATATTTTCACCGGAAATATATGTTTTGGGGTTAGTTTAGATGTAAATAAGTGTTTGTTAAAAAATGTCTGTAGGTCTGCCAGTCTGTATACACAATATCTAAAAAACGACTTTACGAAATTTAACCAAATTTGGTAAAAAAATACTATTGGGTACGGCGATGAACCGATTAGATTTTGAGACTCATAGGGCGTAGTTACGGGATATAAAAAAGGGTCAAAACTTGAAAAAAAATCATATTTACTAAACTAAATAGAAAAAAGACGTCATTTTCTTTTTGTCAATAGATTTCGGCCTACAAAAGACTGTGATGTACAATTTGTTTATACATAGCCATGGCGTAGACGTGTATTATTCAAAGATGTTGAATTAGTTTGCTCATTCTTGTTTCCTTATTCAACAGAGCTTGAGTATGTACTTTTAATTTTCAGTTGACAGTTAACAGATCTCACGATAACTCAGAATTTGATTTTAAAGACGTATGTTACGCGCCTACAAGGACTCCATTTTCGGGTGCCATGACAATCGACCAATGCACAATTATATCATTGTTAGGACTCTTCAAAAACGATATAAACGAGTTTAAGAAACAAATTGAAAATGAACAGTCTAGAACAACTGCAATTGAGCAAATTGTCACTTGTTTACAGTAAGTTTTCCTAAGTTTATACAGTTTTCTAAGAAATATTCTTTTTTTTTATTATTATAAAAGAATCTTAAATGTATTTGTTTTTGAGTTTTGCTTTTTTGTGTTTTAGAGCTCCATATAGCATAAACTGTTTAGCTCCTTATGGTGGTCCTGTTATTCCCGGATTAGCAATGGGCAATGCTACGAAAGAAAACATCTACCTTGATGCTACGGGAATCAGTCTGACATTTATGGGACATAATAAATTGAACACCGACGAACTAACAGATGGATTAGCGTGGGAAAATGAGTATGTTATAGTTATACAGGGTGTTTCAAAAAGACGCGGCAATATTTAAGGGAGTGATTTCTCAGGTCATTATAGGAAAAAAAGTTGCCCTAAACATACGTCCGGAAATGCACTGTTTCCAAAATACAAAGGGTTAAAGTTATTTCTTCTTTCTTCAACCATGTTCAGCACATCCTCTTCCAGCTCTACCGCTCTTGCTGTCTTTGACCTTCCTGTTCCTCTACTTCGTTTTAGTGTGCCTGTTTCATGAAGGCGTCGATGAATGCTCTCGAAAAAATCAGAAGCCATCCGCTGAGGAAATCTTTCAGTGTATAGTGTTTCTAAAGTTAGTTTAAAATGATATAAAAAAACAACTCGATATCCCTTTGTAATGTCAATACCGACCGCAGCCGTCCATAGGCACACCCTTTTAACTTTTCATAACAATACATGCCCTACGATATTTTAAAAATCCTTTATGTATAAATAATCATAGGGTTATTCAGCGAAAAAAGACTATTTTGAGTTACATATACAGATACGTAATTCAAAATAGTCATAAAGTGAGATACAACTGTATTCGTTGGGGGGTGTCGATATGTGCAAAACTTATTATTATCGGTTTTTTTTAGTTAAAACCCACTGTAATTAGCTAGGGCACAGTTAAAATAATAGACAGTTACTTCACCTCGTGTCGGCACGTCTGATATCCATAGATACAAAGCAAGTCGCCACGCTTATAGTATAGTACATAGTATAGTCACAGTTAAAATAAGTATATATAGATATAGTATATATAGTAGCGGGCCAGAAATGAGCTGGGAATGCGACGAGTCGATGCCGTTTTCAGCGTCTAGTGACGCTTCTTGTCTATAGTAATATTCGATGGTTAGGGGTTTAAATTAGCCTTTGTTACTGTTAGAAGATATTGAACTTACTAAAATTATCTTTGTTGATGTAGGTTCATATCTTTCATGAAACAATGGGATGCAGAAGAGAAACCAGACTTCATGAACATTGCCTTTAGTGCAGAAAGATCTATTCAAGATGAAATCGTTAAATTATCTATATCGGAATCTAATACGGTTATTCTGAGCTACGTGGTTATGTTTATCTACGTAACTATATCATTAGGACGGCTTACATGTGATAAAACTTTTTTGGTAAGTTTAAACTCTTAGCAATTTCTCTAAACTCTTAAAAATAGGTGGATAATCAATCCGAAGATATCTTTGTCTCACCAGATATGTAACGCGTTTGATCAGAGATTTCATATATCATATAAGGGTCATATCGACTTTTGATTTGAGATCTTCAGTTTCCATTTTCACTGAAATACATTCTAATATTCTCCAGCTACAAATTCTCAGTTGTGGTCTGTCGTAATAACACGACCATTGAAAAATTGGTATAGCAGTAGGTACCCTTCCATTAAACATGACAGCTGTACCAGTTTAAGCTTTGTTTTTCTATGACTTACAAGGTGTTCTACAAGCTCATCATACGCCAAAGTTTGCCACAAAGCTTGTAGAGCACCCCACATAACAGAGTCCTATAAATATTTGGTTTGTGGAATATTACATTTATTTACAAGATATACAATAAAATTCTAAGAAATTGTAATATATCTTCTGAAACTTCCAGTTGGACTCCAAACTCCTTCTTGCCCTTGGTGGGATCATCATAGTAATTGGTTCCGTTTCTTCAACGATAGGAATATGCTCGTACTTCGGTCTCTCCACAACACTTCTAACGATAGAAGTTATACCGTTCCTTGTATTAGCTGTGGGCGTTGATAACATTTTCATTATAGTTCAAACACATCACAAGCGACCTAAGTAAGTTTAATAATACAAATATGTCTCCATTGAAGTGATTCAACTAATTAAAATATTTCAGAAAAGATGATCAGAACATTGCCATGCATATTGCTGAAACGTTAGGCGTAGTCGGTCCAAGTATGTTACTGACAAGTTCGTCAGAGATATTTTGTTTTGCTATTGGTAAGAATATTAACGACCATATATTGAATTTGTTATATATCGTGACGTAAACAATTTTGCTTTTAGGATCACTTTCATCAATGCCTGCCGTCCACACTTTTGCAATTTATGCATCCATTGCTGTGGCCTTTGATCTTCTGTTTCAATTGACAGCATTTGTAGCTTTACTCGCATTAGATCAGAAGAGATATGAGGTAAAGAATAATTCTCTATCGATTGGAGCTCGTTAAGTTTAACCAGCAAAAACGGTTATTTTCTTTCAATAGCAAAATGCATGACTTTTGATTCTCACTGTATATAATTATATAAGATTTGAATTGTTTAATATTTTTTATTGAAACAAATATTCGGTTTTGGACAGGAATGATATATTCATCTCTTGTAAGTCATCAAAATCTGCACAAAAAATATTAACAACATTATTATTAATTTTAATTAAGTAGTTCATGATACTGTGGATTATCAATTTAATCATTTTGAATAATACTGTCATTCATCCACTAAAATTTTGTTTATTAACTGTAGGTTATCTTCAATATACAACGACAGCAGTCATGTTTCAATTCTCTAAGGAATCATCTTCAGTGCTTATATTTTTAGAACTGTAAACATTTCAAAGTAGTTAACTAAAAGAATTAAGTAATAATATGAATACATAGGTCGAACAAATGACTAATATTTGACCTATGTATTCATTGCTGATGATAGTAGTTTCACTTGGTGCGGCCCGGATAGTGTGGCTCTTCATAGTACCATATCCAAAGACTTAATCACCATCAAATTATGGTGTGACTCTAACCTGTTGTGCTTGAACACTGCGAAAACAAAATCTGTGTCATATAAAGGTGCGCTGCAGTCTTTTGAACTTAATAATTCCACTATTGACGTCGTTTCGTCTGTGAAGTTTCTCGGCCTTGTTGTTGACAGCTCCCTGAAGTGGAAGTTGCACATTGATGCATTATCAAAAAAAATAAGCTCTGCCTGTTTTGCGTTAAGATCAGTTTCCAAAGAACTTAACTTGTCAACTTCCAGAACAGTCTACTTTTCACTCTTCGATACGCGCTCCCATTCTGGGGTACATGCTGTGCAACGCAATTGGGGCGTATTTTTAGATTACAAAAAAGAGCTATTCGATACTCTCTGAGATTGCACTATAGAGCTCATTGCCAGGACTTCTTCAGAAAATTTAAAATACTAACACTACCTTCCTTATTCATATTGGAATCGGTCTGCTTAATCCGCAAACACCTGTCAGATGTCTCTGAAAGGCCATTCTACAACTATCTCCTTAGAAATGCCGAACATGATCTTTATGTGCCAGCCCCATCTTCCGAATTAATCAAAAGCTCAATTATATACAATGCACAACCATCTGCCAATGGAAATCAAATTGCTATCATCCCTTCCTCGATTCCGTAAAGCTCTAAAGACGTATTTGTTAGAAAAAGCTTTTTCTACAGTAGGTGACTTTTTTAATGTGCATTAATTTTTGAGCGATTCACACACTAAACAGTACTTAGTAGTTTGTATTGTGTGTTTTGTATATATATTGAACTGTAGAATATTTACTTTAAGTATCTTAATTGATTTATTTATTTATTTGACGATGTACCTGTATGTATTAATTATTATTCTTATGTTTTATATGTTTTGTTTACCTGTCTACAAATTATTTTTAATTTTTTGACAAATATATATATATATATATATATTTATTTAATAATATTACTTAATTCTTCTAGTTAACTACTTTGAAATGTATACAGTTCTAAAAATATAAGCACTAAAGATGATTCCTTAGAGAATTGAAACATGTCTGCTGCCGTTGTATATTGAAGATAACCTACAGTTAATAAACTATTTTTTTTTTATTATTATACATAATTTCAGCAATCAGAATACAATATATTCTATAGGCTAATATGATGACACGGAGCTATGGAGGCTCTCAAATGGCGTTGCGAAGACTTCTCCAATGACAAATCTTCTCTAATCTTCTTTTAAATCTGCATTCAAGGTGGGCTGTAGTAGTGGAGGTATTATTTCGTTGACATGATGTTCCAGTTTTTCGTGATGTTTGACACTTTTGGCTTTGATTACGTCTTTTACAAATGGTATCTTTAGGTCTTCGTGTATAGTGAGATTGCTTACATACCATGGGGCGTTTGTTATCATTCGAAGAATTTTTGATTGGCTTCTTTGGATTATTGCCATGTTGGACGTACTCGTGCATCCCCAGAGTTCTATTCCATATGTCCATATTGGTTTTATCACAGTTTTATATATCAGGAGTCTATTTTCAAGACATAACTTTGATTTTCTTCCTATTAACCAGCTTAGTCCTTTAACTGTTAAATCAATTTGTTTGCGTTTTTTTGTTACATCTTCCTTCCAAGTTAATCTTGCATCCAGATGCATTCCTATATATTTTGTACTACCGGAAGTTGGAATTTGAATGTTGTTTATATATACAGGTTGACATTGTTCTTTCCGTAGTGTAAAGTTAACCTGGACAGATTTGCTTTCATTGATTATGATTCTCGACTTCCGAAGCCAAATTTTTACTCGATTTAAATGGTTCTGTAAGATATGTGATGCCGTAGCTGGGTTTTCATGGCTGGCAATTATTACAGTGTCGTCTGCAAATGTACCCATTATTGTATCATCATTTCCAGGGAGATCTGCTGTGTACAATACGTATAATAATGGTCCGATAGTACTGCCCTGGGGTACTCCAGGTTTGATATCGAATAAACTAAATTTGAGTGGATGAATGACAGTATCATTTAAAATGATTAAATTGATAATCCACAGTATCATGGACTACTTCATTAAAATTAATCATTAATCATTTACAATCATTATTATTAATGATTTCTGGTTCATGTAACTTTATATGTCATTGGAAACATATCAAACTGCAATTTTTTACATGTCATGATATATTAATAACTGTTTACAGAGCGGACGTATGGACCTGTTTTGTTGTGCAAGAGTTACATCGGAACGCAAGACATTAAAACCGGCAATAATTCAAACTCTATGGAAAAACTTTTACACACCTTTCATGATGAAGTAATTAAATCAAGTTCTAACAACAAGATAAAATATTGATTATGCATTTCATTTCAGATCTTCAGTTCGAATAATAGTGTTATCAATATTTTCTATAACGACGTGTTTATGCATTATGATAATACCATCGTTAGATATTGGTCTTGATCAAGAATTGTCAATGCCCCAAGATAGTCATGTGCTTAAATACTTTGAAGTAAGTATACAGTTTTCAAGTAGTTACAATCACGCTCTAGTGGATTGAACCTCTAAAAATATGATGATAAGTTTCTTACTGATTGTTAGTTACGAAACATCTCGAGATCGAATTTATACATATGGCTCTTAACTAATCAATTAATTACGAGGACTGTCTTTTTTGTTATTCATACTAAAACATAGAGAGCGCCACTAATCAACCATTCATACAGCGAATTGTCGATAAGTTATCTAAAAAGTTACCTAAGTAGAGCAAACAAATTCGTAAAATAATGTTTTAGAACTGTCCCCAAGAAAGTTTCGCAGAGTTGGCTTTTTTTCAGCAATTAAGTATCACATGAGTCGGCTATTTTCAGTTGGTGAGTGTTACGGGTGATTCAAGGATAGGTGCATCAAAAACGACGATCAGCATATCTGGCATCACACGTCAATTAAAAAAAAAATGCATGCATGAATTGTGTGTAGAAATAGTTTACCGCATCCGTTGACCAAAGAACAGCAAGATGAAAAAAAACCTACAGGTCATCTGGTCCTTGTCTTTGTCTAGTTCCTCTGCAAGATCAAATACTGCCGATGGGAATACAATAATTTGTTTGCCGAAAGTTATCGCTAATCTTCAAAAGCCCAACCCGCAAATCAGACTAGACCAAACCAATGCAAGTTCTCACCAGCAGCAAAACGTCACATCGTCCGTACAATCTTCAACGATTTCTTATCGTTTTCGAAAATCAAGAACGAACTGCATAGTCAAAGGTTTCAATGGCCAGAAGAAGCAGTCGACCCGTCAAAAACACAATTTTGGCAAAAAACTAAAGTTATTAAAAGTTATCTACTCTTTTATTTGAAGGCTTGGATAACTGTATAAACTGGATGGCGATAATCGCTCAACTAGCTCCATTAAATTATTTTTGAATCAATACTAAGTACTTGAGATTGTTTTATAGTTTAAAACCAAAAGTATTATCATAATAAAAATGTTATAATCTTTGTAGTTTTTCTCATTTTCTATATTATTATTATATTTCTTTTTTTAGTACCTTAAGTTCATGCTAGGCGTTGGATCACCAATCTACTGGGTGACCAAAGGCAACCTTGATTATTCCAATGCTACACTTCGGAGCAGGTTATGTGGCGGATCTAATTGTATAGATAATTCTGTAAATACTCAATTGTATCTTGCAGCAAGTGCATCAAATATGTAAGTACCAAAATAAATTATTTTAAGGGGGGTACCTACAAAAAAAAATTATTATCTTAAACCAATTTGAATTAGCTATCACACACTGATTATTATTATCTTCTCAATTCAGTTTTCAACTTCAGTTTGAGAGCGATCTATCATAGTTGCCTTGTATATCCACAGTCAGTAAAGGTGAATTTACACATGCATGGATTTAGTGGCGCCAGTTCTATTTGCACGCCAGTAAAGGTTTACACATATTGTTCAAAAACCAACGTAACTGAAACGTCATTTTCACTTTAAAGTGTTTTTCATCGTACGCACTATGTCGAGTGAACTTTCTGAAGCCTGTAAAATAGTCGCTAAACTTTTAATAGGAAACAAGATAAAAGAATTACAGTTAAAGAAATGCAACCAACGAAAAGGCCGTGTTTGGATTAAAACATGTATTGGTCGTCGACCTACTTTGGGTGCTTCTGCAAAACTTCTAGGAGAACTTGCAGCAGAGGATCCTGCAAGCTATAAAGACTATCTTCGAATGACAAAGTACCATTTTGATACTCTTCTGGACTGTGTGACGCCACGTATTATAAAAATGGATACCCAAATGACGGATGCGTTAACACCACGACGTCCGACGTTCAAGCACTTGTTTATTTGCGAGTTTCAATAACAGACTGTAATGGTTATTTTTTTTCAATTTGTACAGTACTCGAGTTGCAACACAAGCTAACTCTTGGATAGATGACTTCAATGATTGGAGTGACACAGAATGCTGCAAATATTTCTACAGCAACAACTCGATGTGTCCACATTTGCGCTCAAATACAATTTGTGGGAGTTGCAGTTATCCAACTATGTCTGGTAATATGACGAAGGACGATTATTTCAATAAATATGTACCATATTTCCTAAATGACAATGCTGATGTTACGTGTTCAAAAGGTGGACGTGAGAGTTACTTTGAAGTACGTAAAAATGTAATAGTTTAATTGACATAAGTTGTATAGTTTTTGTGATCAAAAAGAAAAAGGAAAATAATTTAATTTTAATACTTTTTGAGGATAAATTAAATTTACCTTTTTATTTTGATCCACAAAGACCCACAAATCCCATCCCAGTTGTCAATTCTTTCTTGTAATAGAAATATTGATTTATATATTTGTGTTTGTTTGATTGTAGGGAATTTCTTACACAGTAGATGAAAATGCTAAAACTAAAATTCAGGCTTCAAGGATAATGTCATATCACACTATATGTAAAACTTCAGCGGATTACATCGAATCTCTTAAATATGCTAGAAATATTGCGGCAAATTTAACAAAAACGTTAAATGTTGAAGGAGTCGAAATATTTCCATACAGGTAAGAATAGGCTATAAAGTTATGCTTCATTTAAAAACGAGTATAATTCTCACCTTAATATGCTTCAAAAGTTATATTTTATTGTCGTATGCAAACATGTATTTGTACAACAAGTTTCTATAAAACTACTGTTTGAAAACAAGTTGAAAATTCACCTGCATCTTAGGTACAGGTACTTTACTAGACAAATTGAAAATAAGTAATTAACATGCATTTTTTTTCTTGCAGCATATTCTACGTTTTCTATGAACAATACCTTACTATTTGGGTGGATACATTGGAAAGTTTAGGCTTCTCACTGTTCATAATATTCGCAGTATCTTATATACTTGAGGGGTTTAACTTTTTTTCGGCAGGAGTAATACTTTTAATATCATTGATGGTTGTCATCCATATGATAGGTTTGATGTATATCTGGAATATTTCCTTGAACGCTGTGTCTTTGGTCAATTTAAACATGGTAAGTCTATTTTACCAACTGGCTAACAGATGATGGATGGATGATTTTAATTGTTGCCTTTTGCCTTGCCACAAAATACAAATCGGCGAACATGGTATATTTTTATAACAATTAATAATTTGTTCGTCATATAATGAACTGCGGTATTGTGTTTTGATTTTTGTTTACCACAAATACAAAAACATACGCAAAATCTTGGAATAATGAACCACTTTATTCAAAGTTAAATTGAAATTGTATATTTTTGAATAACATTTGTTGAATAAAGTGGTTCATTATTCTGATATCTGACGAAATTGACATGTGACAATTATGACTGATACCGGAACATAGGCGAATATATACATATAGAGAATAATATCGCTCAAAAGTGAGAGGCAAAAAAGATGGAATCTAGGGCGCGGCCATTTTGATGTTCTACTACAGGGGAGTCTTTATATGGATGTAAACTGGTATCTGGTATATAAATGTCAAATTTTATGTGGGAAAAGCTAATGTTGCCTCATTTAAGATATAAAAAATATATTGAGTATTAAAATTACATATAATTTGGCAGTAATAAAACTAACACTTCTATCACATCTTTTTCATAATGACAAAGAAATATGTTACATTATTCTAATATTTTTACACCACCATATATTAATTGTATGTGTCCTTTGAACATGTTATAGTATAAAAATTAGGATTAAGACAATGAAAGAACTTGGTAACAAAACCACATCAAAAAGGCGGTTACTCTATCTCACTTTATTCCGTTGCGCAATCGGATGCGCATACGGTTTTGAGCGATGTAGTCCTCTATATATGTGCCAATTTCGGTGCCTAAAGATATGTTCCCAAAGGTACTTACTCTGTGGTAATAATGGACTTTATTATATGTGCACTCCAACACTATCAGGCCTAACAGGGGGTCACATCCCAAGGGTCAGAACTGTTGAGATTCTTCGAATGAGTCTCCTGTAATTAATTTATTTCTTTCAGTGTGTTGGTATAGCAGTAGAATTTTCTGGCCATATAGTCCATTCATTCAAAATGTCGAAAAAGCAAACGGCATATGAAAAGGCATGGAATGCTCTAGAAAATACGGGTAGTTCGGTGAGTTTAAAACATATAAATGTATTGTAAATCTTAAATTTAATTGTTTCTTCTTTTTAGATACTTTCCGGAATAACATTGACAAAATTTTGTGGAATAGCCATCCTTGGTTTCTCAAAATCTCAAATATTTAGAATATTCTATTTTAGGATGTACTTGGGTATAGTGATTATTGGAGCTTTGCATGGTTTAGTATTTTTACCAGTATTCCTTAGTTTTTGTGGTAAGAAAATTATAACAGTATATTTATCAAAACAAAGTTATATTTCTTATTTTTTAGGACCAAACAAACGGTAGTAAACAAACTGCAATGTGAAATTATTAAGTTTTTATAAACATGTATAGTAGATTATTTCTCAAATAATATATAAATGTCGTTAATTTTTGTCCTTAATCCTACTTTGTTAAATATGTTATATTATCTCATTATTTTATGAAATATTTTGTAAGCATTAGGTATATATAATTTTATAGCTATACATAGTTTTTAATGTAATTCGCCATAAATATAGGTACTTGATATATTAGTTAAAATAAAAATAACTAAATATAGATGTTTTTTTTTGCCACTCTCACTGTCATTCTATTTTTAAAACTCATGTTAATTTAGGGACACAGTACTTCCAGCAGAAAGTTATGCATATATCAAACTAAACATTATTTACTATATTTTTATTATCTGCATTCAACGGTTTAAATGAAATACATATATTTCAAATTTGGTGTTATGTTTAATTATAGGTATATTATTTATATATGTCATCCTGAGAATTTTTAATTAAATCTTACATTTACTGAACAGACACACCACCACATATTCAGATTGGAAACAAAATATTTATATATCTCTTATGTCGTACACGCCGACAATGAACTATATACTGAACACAGAAGTGAATGGTATCTATCTACGTCTATGGGATAATTGACACGTTCTCTCCTATAATGGCCGCATGCGCCACGAGATGCACATGACGCCTCACAACCGGAGACTCGGGCTGCTGTTCTCTTTATGCTGTGGTAAAGTTGTCGAGATTAATTTTGACAATAACGGTCAGATAATAACTTCGTTACAATATTATGACTCTGGAAGTTTAGATAATTCAAAGGTGCTGCTATTACTTTAATATTCTACAATAAATAAATAAGTAAAAACTATGAAAACAAATGTTGATTCAGAGGAAAACAAAAAACGTAGGAACAAGGTATAAATAAACTCAACTGTCCCTCACGCACGCTCCTTTTAAAGTTGGAATGACAGTTAACTGAGCAATTAATGTTTATAATTTTGACAACTGGTGCCTTTTATAAAAAATTCTAGTGACATGGCAGTAGGTGATCGTGCAATATAGTATATTAAGTATAAAGGGCGGTAAAGCATTCGTTGCAGCCCGCCGCTGTATAGACGCACGAGTGAGCGAAGCGAGCGAGGGCAGCTATACAGCGAAGGGCTGCAGCGGCTTTACCGCCAGTGGTGCTTACAACTGTTTTTCGCCTGCCTCTTCATACTACAATATTAAACAAAAAGAACTTTATTTTAATAATTAATTATTACTGTTATGAACTGACAGTTTTTGACAGTAATTAATGGGAGTATTTTTTGACGTACATAATAATAGGCGTTATCCTTTGACAAACTCAGATCAGATAAACTTATGTGACAGGCTCACATGTCAGTGTTGAGTATTTTAAATGTAGAGAGAAACTGTCAAATTATTATCTGAGCGTGTACGCTATAGAAATTTGATTTTAGAATCTTAGGTATATTTAGGTACTACAATACTAATCAAAAAGTGATTACTAATTAATAATGGAATGGCAGACGACTACCTAAGTGAACTTTCTCAATTAATTGTCAACTTATCCTCTAGATGGAATGCACATTAAGTTAAGTGAGTGAAAACTACTGATGTTAACGTTATTATTGGAAATCTTACAGCAGCGCCATCTATGAAAAAAAATTAAAATGAGCGGGCGCTAACTGGTCATTTACCGCATATGCGGGCGGTAAAACGCTGTTTAAGTGCAGGCAGGCGAAAAATGTTATTATTCTATGATACCTAATGTCTCAAAAAAGGTAAAATAGTACTTCAGATTATTGGAACATGTCGCATGTCAGCTGATCAGATTTTGTATTAGAACAACGACTATAATATTATCGAATTTTAACAAAATGTTGTCTTCAATCTTAAAACAAATTCGAGTTTATCATAATTAACGATTTTAACCTAATTCTCGCAGGAATATTTTATTTGATTTTTTTTCTTCTGTACTGCTTGTAGTTTTTGTTGTAATGATACAACAAAAACTACAAAAAACAAGCAATACATAGCTTCATAGCCTAATATAGCTTTTTTTTAGTTTTGAATTTAGTAAAATGGAATTTTCACTGTAATTTATGAGTTAACATAATTTTGCGCAAATTTTAGCAAAATTCGATAATTTTGATCTAGCGAACACATATTATTTGAAATCGTGTCAGCGGCAACACTGGTCACGTGACATATGACAATAATAAATAACACATAACCTCGACCAAAGGTTAAGTTCGGTTCAAAGTTGTATTTTTTAAATTTTATAACTAATTTAAAATCAGCGAAACCTTGCCATTAACTTTTTAATTGACAACATATATAGTACGTCGTCGGTAAGTGCTATATATTTTCTTAAATACGGCATATATTTCCAAAATTATTTAGTAGGTTGTGCCTTCCGCAGACTTCACTAAAACGCTTTCTATAACTATATAACATTGTTACTATGTACTATAATATACATTCTAGTAAATTATTTGCAGTTATTCTGTTTTTATGTGTTTGTGCAGCTATATAACATACTCAGAAATTATGCAGCCGTTAGCGAATAAACTGTCTGGAGAAAATTTGAAAAGTGACGCCCTTTTTGAATTTATAACTGAACAAGTCAATGCAGACCCGAACAAAGCTAAATCTATTGGCGGTGTATTTATGTACAATATTACTAAGGATGGAAAGCAAGTTAAACAGTGGAGTAAGTATAGATACATACTATATAATAGGTATATAGCATATAGCTACGTAGTTATCAGTTTTCCTGAAATCATCACTAAAAACAGGATTGAGTTAATTCCAGTATACCCACTTATTTATTAATTACAATTTTACATACTTAAACTTTAATTATGGTGTTTGAGACGTGTTTGATAAGATTAAAAATGTGATGCAATGCATAATGACTGTTCGAATTCTATTTATCGATTGTCTTTAATAATTCAATTTACAAACTCAACAAGCAATTGCAAATAATATAATGAATTGAAATCATGTTTACGTATAACGTACAACATAAAATATTAATAGGAAAAGGCTGAAATATAAAGTTATTTTATATACATTTTTGCAATATGATAGATAAGTAAACTGAAGTTAGGCTAATTCAGAATTGGTGATTTTAGCTATGGATTTGAAAAACGCGAAAGTTTACCAAGGCCCACCAAAAGACACGAAACCACAGACGACCTTAACAATATCCGATGAAGACTTTATGCAATTAGCTGAAGGCAAGCTGAATGCACAAGCTGCATTTATGAAAGGCAAACTAAAAATAACAGGAAATATTATGCAGGCTCAAAAACTTCAACCATTATTAAAAGCTCAAGCCAAATTGTAAACTAATTATTTACTAGTATCTGTTTTGTGATGGTACTTTGTATATTTTTTATTAATTGCATTCAATGCATTAAATATATTTTCTAGAATATACGCTTAATTTTTGTTGTTTTCTAAGATTGTATTTGTATTTTTTGTATGTATTTTTTTACACATTTTCTCCCAATCCGACAAACAACATAGTTGGAGCCCTCCGAACACTTACAAAATTATTTACAAAATCATAAGTGTCAACAACCAAAATTATCGAAAACAGTAAAAATCTTCGTGTGACAATTTTGTTAAAATCGAATTTATGAGAAAATTATGATAATTTTAGGACTAATGGCCATATGCGACTATTATAAACCAAGCTTACGAGTTCCGCTCGCTTAACTTATGATTTTGGTGCACCGTAATGAACTGAGTATTTTTCCCCTCCACAACTTTCTCTGTGCGGGAAAGTATAAAAGCACAGCTAACATTGTGTATATTAGCTGTGGTAAAAGTAGATTTCAATTCAAAGAAATAACGTAAATATGAAATTCATTACCAATTAAGCTTAGCTTAGCAAAGCGTCGTTTACCTCGAAAACTGTGCATATAGCCATAGAATCGGTTTATTTAAAGCGAACGTCATAGTATATTCGACAAAACTATTTCTGTGTAAAAAGGCAACACCGCAGTCTGTCGACGATATCGAAAATTACAAGCACAAAATGCACAAGTTTTCTAAATAAAATCTAGAATATTTGTGATTCCATGGTACCATGGGCGTTTACTAATTTGATTGGCAGTTAAGTGACAAATTAACCTCATTTTTTTTATAACCAATGCTAACTTTGGTAGTATGGCAGTTTTACATTAATAAAAGGGGCGGGAGATGCCCACATGTGCAAGCGCGTGTCGACGTGATTATGGTATTAAAGCAGCTGGTCGCGTGGATAGAGGTTGGATGGGTGGACGGTGCTCCCGGCCGAGTCGGTAGACTTGCCAACGCCACAGAATAATAATTGTTGGTTATTCTGTGCCAATGCCATATAGTTATGGAGTACACAGTCGTAGGTGCTGGCAGTCGATGACCGTGGTTCGGATTCCACGCTAAACTGTAGATCCAAGTTAACACAAAAGCAAATACCTAAAATACGCTGGCTGTATTACCTTAGATGTAAAGGCCAATAATAGGAAAAAAAAAATTAATAAAAACGTGGAGTTGAGGTAAGTAGAGAGATATCGTAGGTATCAAGTAATCATGACACATCCCAGCTGATCTGAGTGGTAAAAGAATAACGTTTCTGACTTCTGATCAACTTTTTCCAGATATATATCTCTGTCTTTTTCCAATTGCAATTGTACTTCCAAAAGGGTTAAACCAAAGATTAATCTACACAATAGATAGTCAGCCCAATGCATTAAAATCAGAACATCTCTAAGTATGCCTGCCACTACGTGGCGTAGACTAGCGTGTAAAGCATAGAGCAGTATTGTCAAAGCCAGAAACCGTTTTGTAGTTTATTAATATCAAAAACAAAACGCAACGTATAACAATTATTTAGATCATTTGCAACAGATATGCACCGGCAATGCTGTATTGTCAGAGAGAGAAATTGATGAAATTCTGTATTAATCTGGAGGGGATACGCAGGGAGGGTAGAAAAAAAAACAAGCGAATGTGGTGTGTGTCGTGCTGTTGCCAATTCGTCGGTAAAAGAAACACACAGGGTGATTTATTACAAGTACAGTATTGAAATAAAAGCCTAATCTCTATGAATTAAATTTAATATAATAATATTTAATCCATGTCATACATGTTTCAAGACTAGACCAGTCCCATGATCAGTGGCGAACAATCGTTAAATGAAAAGCTTTTAGATAGAAACATACTTTTGACTAAATATTTCACGTAGACAATGTGGCAAAGATGTAACAAGATTGTTGTAGATCTTATAATACCTATAATAAAAAAATTATCAGTGCTACCTATATTATATTAGGTATACCTATTGTAATAGTCTGTCTCTTCATCAGGTATAAGTTCCACTTTATCGGTTTAGGTACTAAAATTTTACTTCTTTTTAATGTTTCTTCGGGTAAATAATAAGTTCGGTAGGAATAGGGCTTTCGGTATGAAACAAAAAAGATAGAAAATAGAAATTTGATATAGGGGTAGTTCTAAGCATTTACAAGTTTGTGACGTGTAGCGATTTTCGATGCCGCCCCCGGAGGTATACATGAGGGCGGCGCAATGCCGTTTTAAATATCTCGTATCGCTTTCTTGGAAAATAAAAAATTGTAACTGATAACTGAAACTTAGTACTTAATACGTGGGCGTAAGAGGTAAGGTCACTTCACAGGTCTCTATTAATGAAAGAAAGTTAACATTTTGAGCATCTGCGTAAAATTAAATGTATCCGTTTGGTGGGTAGTTTTGATTACAATAAGTCGGTGCCAAGCCCAAGCCCGAAACAAAATAAATCTATATTTACCTACTACCTATTTGGCTTGGTACCGACTATTATGTGCATTGTTGTCTTTTGAATGATATTTGTATTTTGTTATTTTTCGTATTTTTTATTAGTTCTTTTGACAGCTCTGGTGTCATCAATACACCTGTATCCCGAATTGCACCAAATTGCGATGCTATTGAACAAGCATATAATCCTAAATATAATATTATTTTTGAACTACCTGTATCTCGAAAACCAAGCCGTAGCGGACCCATGTACATATGAAATTTGTATCTTAAAATTAGTCAAAGAATCACCCTTTAAAGTTTGTACAAGTACTTATGCAACACCCTGTATACATAGATACTTTGATTTGCAATTTGCAAATCTGTCAAACTAGGTAATGCTGTTTTTTTTTATTTACTTTCAAATATGGTGTTATGTAATTGTATTCAAATTAAATGTTTGGGGATGATATTTACGAGTTTTATTTTTTTATATACAGGGTGGTCCAACGAAAAGTTTGCACCTAGCTTTTCTCTTTTTTTTGTAGTCGAATGCGAAAATGCTCGGACACGTCGATTTTGCTTTTGAGGGGGACACATTTTAAACATATTTTTTGATCTGCGCCTTTAACCCCCTAGCGGGGGTGAGTAACAACCCTAAAATTTTAAATGGAAAGAGGGGTCTAATGACATATCATTTGAAAGGACACAAAATTGTCTTTCTAATGATACCCTATTTGTCGAATTTTACTAAAACAGTTAATACGAAAACGACTTTAAAGACATTAAGCCGATAATTTTGGTATTAATGAGAAATACAAATAAGTTTTAATTATTGCGAGTGAAAACACCTGCAATCGTTAGTACATTCCAATGTTTGTTAGTTTTAACATTGCTTTGTAAAAAAAGTAAACAAGCTGTTAAATTGATTTATTAAAACGTTACATTAACAAATGTTGAAAATGTGACCCATTTGATTCCATACAATAATACAGATTTTGTTCAAATCTATTTCTAACATTTTGTAGCATATCAGGTGTTATGTTTCTGCACTCTTCTGTAATGCGTTGGCGAAGATCTTCTATGGACTCGGGCTTCGTGGCAAAACATTTATTTTTTAAGTGCCCCCAAAGAAAAAAGTCTAAAGGCGATAAATCCGGTGACCTGGCAGGCCATTCAATTGGGCCCCTCCTTCCAATCCACCGTCCAGGGAACCGGTCATCTAAGAACTGTCTTACAGGAGCCACATAGTGCGGAGGTGCTCCATCTTGCTGGAAATAAAGCCGATCAGCAGTATGATTTTGGTCATCTTCTATTATTTGTGTTATTAAAGGATCAATTGTGTCTTCAAGCATGTTTAGGTACACTTCACCAGTTAAATTTCCAGGAATAAAAAGTGGTCCTATAATATGATTTCCTAATATGCCACACCAGACGTTTATTTTTTGAGGATACTGGGTATGAACCTCACGGAATAAATGTGGGTTACTGTCATCCCAGTAACGGCAATTGTGCCTATTTACAGCTCCATTCAAATAAAATGTGCATTCGTCGGAAAAACAAATGTTAAATAATAATTGCGGATCTTCAATTAAACGCTGGCTCATTGCTTCACAAAATTGCAGCCTTCTATCAGGATCATCCTCATTTAGTTCCTGTACTAATTTGATTTTGTACGGATGAAATTTGTACGCTTTTAAAATTCGTATTATGGACGAACGGGAGACACCTGAGGCTTCAGCTAGTTGACGGGTACTTTGACTATGATCCATTTCAACATGCCCTAAAACAGCGACTTCCACAGCTTCATTTCTGATCGGTTTCTGCGGCTGGTGTTTTACATTACAGACAGATCCGGTATCTACAAACTTTTTAACTAACTTGCCAACGTACACATCATTCACATTTTTATCGGGATGTCTCTCATTAAATAAGCGAGCCGTAAGTCTAGCACTACTATTATTTTGAAAATAAAGTTTAACAATTTCAACTCGTTCTAGAATGGAATAAATCATTTTGTACGGTAAAAGTAAAATAACTTGAGAAGCAACCAAACTGAATCAATGAAAAGACTAAAATAAACGGTGTAAATTCTTTTCCTACACGTATCTGCAGTTTTTATTTCAACAAAAAACGCAAACGATTAGTGAGGAATTTAGTTCTGATAAATAAGATCGTGTTTTTGAAATCCCGTTTTTCTTCAAAGTAAATAATTTAGAAATGATTGTAGTTGTTTTCAGTCGTAATAATTAAAACTTATTTGTATTTCTCATTAATACCAAAATTATCGGCTTAATGTCTTTAAAGTCGTTTTCGTATTAACTGTTTTAGTAAAATTCGACAAATAGGGTATCATTAGAAAGACAATTTTGTGTCCTTTCAAATGATATGTCATTAGACCCCTCTTTCCATTTAAAATTTTAGGGTTGTTACTCACCCCCGCTAGGGGGTTAAAGGCGCAGATCGAAAAATATGTTTAAAATGTGTCCCCCTCAAAAGCAAAATCGACGTGTCCGAGCATTTTCGCATTCGACTACAAAAAAAAGAGAAAAGCTAGGTGCAAACTTTTCGTTGGACCACCCTGTAGAGAAACTGTTATTCAGTTTTTAAGGATCAATCTGAAGCAGACGATTGTACTTGTTAAAACATGAAAAAAGTTATTGTCGTGATACTTTTAACACCCTGTTGGTGGGTTTTTAAAGCTTTTTACGAAACGTGTTAACAATACAATCTACATAAATCGTTAGTTTTTTAAAGTTTTATGATCATTGCACAAAAACCAATATTAGGGAGACTGTAAGTTTTTTTTCAATTCGGCGTTGCAGAATTTGAACCTAATTGTGATAATTGTGTTATTTTACTAGTATAGATATTTTTGAGTAAATTAATTCGGTTATAATCGATGAGTAGAATCTTTGGAGTAAAATACATTTCACAAAAACCCTGAACCATATTTCTCAATAGATTTAAATTTTCATTAAAAACAGATTAAAAATTCTAATTTTTTACATCCTGCATTTCGAAACCGTATTTTTTTAAATAATTATTGTCATGCTGGAAATTTCAAACCTTATTTACTTCAGCAACTTGTAAAAAGCACAGCCTTTTTAATATTAACATTTCTTAAAATCGATATTACGCGATAACGATGACTTTCTATCAATATCACAGAAGGATACATTTATTACGTATATAATTTGTTAGATTTTACATCTCCGAATTGAAACACACGCAAAAAATGTGCATAAAAAAGTTAGGGTAGCATTTCACGCCTGTATGCCCCTTTAATTTACCCGCCTCTGAGATTTATTTTTTCATAATGTTAACGACAAGTTGAATCTGC
Organism: Apoderus coryli; assembly: GCA_911728435.2. Lineage (NCBI taxonomy): Eukaryota > Metazoa > Arthropoda > Insecta > Coleoptera > Attelabidae > Apoderus > Apoderus coryli. Next base: position 7,712,522 of record OU452199.1, on the reverse strand, counting down.
TGTTTGAGTTTGATCCTTAAAACTGAATCAGGTAATAACCGGAAGTCCTATCTATAACGCCAAATTTCGTTAATTTAAATATAACTTTTTGATGCATCCTTATATCCGAAATTTAAAATTAAATGACTAAAATAATATTATTTTAGTCATTTAAAATTATTGTCTAAAACATTTAATAAACCAGCCCTGTATATTTATACTATTATAGTAATTTCTTTTATTTTCGTCCATACACATTAATCTTTGCGTAGATAGGTATACGTATACCATATAATTTTAAACAAAAAACACTGCTGCACAGTAGTACATATATGATACCTATAATATAAAAACAAACTCCCACCTCGTAGGGGAAAGTATACTCGTCCTTGTCTAACATTGCCCATATGATTATTTTTTTTCAACACAATACATATAACGCCATCTACAATTTCCATAATTTCCATGGTTGCATGTTTTTCTAATAGATGTAGCTCGTGTCGAGACAGTTTCAATTTTTGTTTTATTTCCCATATACGCTGAATATCTATTGTGTAGATTAATCTTTGGTTAAACTAACAAAATTGTCATTTGTCGTACCTGTTCAAATTTGTTTTTTGTCAATGACATTAACGGACTACTAATTTATATATTTGTTCCAACACGTTAAATAAGCGATATAGTTGAGAGTTTAAAGAAAGACAATGGTTGAGTCATTACAGCATAAGCCTGATTGTCTTTATTTTATAAGCAATAGACAATGATTGATCATCATCTTTATAAAGACATTAGTTGACTCAAAAATGCTAATATTCGCCAATAAATTTCTGTAGATTTTGATATCTGTATTATATAAGGCTCGCTGTTACTAGAATCAGTATGATGTGCTTTATCCTTCACTAACAATTTTCACTCACCTGTCTTAAACTATGGTTTCTTTTACAAATTTGATTGACAGTTAAATGATAAATTTTTAATGTCAAAATGCGTCAATAACTTTGACAGTTAACAATCAACAAGGGGAGGGAGATGTCCACATGTTCAAGCGCATGTCGATGCGATCATGGTATTCAAGCACCTGGTCGCGTGGATAGTGATTGGATGGGTGAGCGGTACTTTCGGCCGAGTCGGTAGACTCGCCTATGCCATTGTCTTTAAAAGTTTATAAAGACAATGCCTATGCCAAGTAGTTAATGACGATTACATGGTCGTGGGTGCTGGCGGATGGCAGTCGAGGACCGTGGTTCGGATTCCATGCTAAACTGTAGGTCCATACTTACGCTGGCTGGATGTCAATTCCATGACAAGATGCCAATAATTACAAAAAAAAAAAAAACAATAAACAAGAGAAAGAAACAAAATAACCTAAATCCTAAATTTGCCGCCTTTTCAGATTTTCAGTATACTTTTAAATTTAAACACAAATTTGTTTACATCTTTAAAATTTACAATGTTTGAAGGTAAATTTTATTTTTGAATCATAATTTTATTGTTATTAATACATATATTCGTCTTTAAATTGTTGTTTTCCTTGCAGGACATGATTCTATTATGGGAGCAGGGGGCTTTTTAAATAATACCACAAATGAGTTTGACTCTCCAGCTAGTAAAAAGAAAAATGTAATGTAATTATTTGTGGGTAATATTCAATAGTTTATAACTTTTTCGATTATTTAAGGTCGCCAAAAGACACCAAAGTGTTACACCTGTTGTTATAAGGCAAATAAGAGATAGTCCCGATGAAGAATTCAAAATTTTCGGCAAGGCCACACAAATTGTAATTTAGTTATAACACGAATTATTCTATTAATCAACAAATTAAATATTCAGCTTCAGGTTGTTGGTATCTTGAAAGATTTCGAAGTGTCTTCTACGAAAGCGACATACAATATTGAGGATCACACAGGAAGCATTAAAACTGTATGGTGGTTAGAAAATGATGCGGATAATACCGCCAATTTGCCAGCAGTACGTGAAGGAAGCTATGTACAAGTATTTGGCACGTTGAGACAACAGGAGGGTGAAAAAGTTTTAATGATTTTAAAGATGTTTCTAGTTGAGGACGCAAATATTGTAACAAATCATTTGTTGCAAGTGATTCATGTCCGATTACAAGCTGAACATATGTCGAAAAATGCAGTAAGTAGATATATTTATTATAATTTATTGAAGTGTTATTTGAGAGAATAATTCAAACAGAGACCGCTTTGTTTTGCTGTGGAAGAGGAATCCCATAACGTTTTGAAATTGCGTACTATAAATTTGAAGTAATTGTTTTTTTTTTTCAGTCTGTTAACGCAAATATAAACAACCCTGGCGCTCACCTAGTGTCTACTATGAGTTTTTATGATAATATGACAGATAATGTTCAAAGTGATCTAACAGCACTACAACAGAAAGTTCTCAAAGTAATACAAGCTAATGATACAAGTTCTGGGGCAGAGCGATCAGAGGTATTAAGGTCATTCCCTCCACAACTTCGAAAGGAGGCAAAGTAAGTAATTTTAGACAGTGCTAAAACACAGAATCATTTCCTAGTTAAACATTGGAAACCTGTTCAGCAGTTAATGCAGTATTTAGATTAAGCTTTATTTTCTGAAGTAATCCATCTATCGAGGAGTGAATAGTATGATTTGAATAAAACGACGTCTACTCCACAAAATGTGTGGAGTAGACGTAGTTTTATTCAAGTCATACTTAAGCTTTATTATTAATCCATCGTAAAATGTTCATAAATACAGTGGCAAATTTTTTTCGGGTCTGGTTAGGTCTAAGCTTGAAAGACCAACTAAGTATATTGTAAATTCATATGATTTTCTTATGGAAGTATACTTCAGTATTATTCTTTTTTAAACAAAAACATTTTTCAGGTAATCCATAGAAATGTGGTGGTTTATTATAATGAGGAGTTAATTCAGAATCTGTTAGTATTATTAATTCGACAGGATTATTTTGATTGCTTAATATTCAAAATTTTAAATAGTGGCGAAATACCCAAATAATGAGATTTTAATCTATTCGCGCCACAACAAACATATAGAAGCTATACAGGGGATTCCATAAGAAAAACATATGCAATTCCATTTATCTTCTACACGATGGATCCTGGAGAATTTAAAAAAACGGGGGTGGTATTGATTTTATCAAATTTATGCGTGACTTTTGATCTGCACTGTATACATGCTAATGTTTTGCTTAATTTCCAGTGATGCCCTGGACTTCTTGGTAAACGAAGGCCATGCGTACACCACTATTGATACAGAGCATTTTAAATCAACTGATATTTAATATAGAAGATAATCCGAAAAATAAGTTTGTTTTATGTTACCCATTATATCTCAATACTTTATTTATTTTAATGCTTTTGAGATATTAAGTTAAGGGATTTATTAAATTATTTTTATTGGGAATATTGTTTTTTTTTTCATTTATTTATTTTACATAAATTAAATCGTTTTTCAGTGTTTGTTTTTTTTGGTCCAAGGGTGGCAGTGGCATAAGCCATGCTAGTACGAAACCCATTTTATGGTAATATTTTTATGAATTTATCAAGATAACTACAATTGGTTTTACTTAAAAGCAGGTTATTCTACAAAAATGAAGGAAACTGCTGCATTTTACTTGTATAAAAGTTAATACAAATTATATAAAACGCCCAATATTTAGATTCCTCCGCGTGGTCCTGATGGGATATTCATCGTCTTTCCTACCTTGAGGGAAATACATACTAATCTGCAAACACAAAGGCCAAAACGCTGAACCACTAAATTGTATAGTACAACTTATATGCTAGGCCCACGATGCCGGTTTTCACAATAGCTGGCTTGTTTTAAGCATAGCATACCTATCTATACTGTAATGAACATAATTTACAAGTCAGTCACTATTCACTGGATTGTAATAATGTAGTGTTGAGCAAAAACTGTAGAGTTTATTTCAGAGTATACCCAATGTGTCTTTTTTTGTTCTGAACGCTTGCAAAACACTTGGATGTGAAAATTTTCAAGAGTAAGTAACCCTAATGTTATTAAACTGACAATCGTTTTACCATTCTCTCCTGAGGATGCTAACATTGTTAGCGAAACGCGCGTCGAGATTTAAAAGAAGTGTTTTGGTGAAGTGGTAAAACGATTGTCAGTTTAGTGTTCTACGCCAAAGGTTCTACTCATCGATTATACTAATGTTATTAGACTAAAAAATGCGTCGAAAACACCAAAGCGGAGCGGAGCGATAGTTCCTACTAACCCCAAGGTTGACCACTGATTTCGCAGAATGGGTTTCGTAAAGTAAACGGAAATGTTGCATTCTCTAATGAACTGCTTCATTCGCATACACTCTACCATGTCTGCAAAAAAGTAATACCATACGGGATTTTCTAGAATTACTAACGGAAAGTGAAATTTGATAACGCACTTTCTTTACCTGTCAAATTTAATAATTTCATTAAAAATGTCAAAAAGTGCCCTTATTAAAATTTTATTTTTACTATTCTAATTCTAATTATTATAATAAAAACATGTCAACAACTTCTAGAAACAAATTAACACTAGATGGTCGCGTTCATCACAACAAAGTTGATCAGAATTCTGCTGAACGCGCTTTTTAGACATGATACAACAAGATTGTCAAGAACATAACATACCAAATTTATTTGAATTTTTTTTTGTCATCACAAAGAAAAATGATCGTTTAGACTATTCATGACCACAGGCCACAGAGAATATCCGAAAATTGTTTATTTATTGTAAATTAATGTAATTGGCGACATCTAGTTTACGTTGGTAATATGCCGAGTGAACAGTAATTCACTATATCGACTGCGCCCAAATTTCTAACATAACTAAATGTCTTGTTATTGTATGTAACAAGCAATTCACAAATAAAGCCTTCCGCCAGAGAATGCGGGCGCATCTAGTGTTGGCAATAGGATATGATGGAGTTGTTGCTTCGCGTCCGCTCACACTAGATGTCATTAAAAACATCTTGTTGTCTTTCATCTCCCGTGCTAGTATAAGCTCTTCATAAATGTTGGAAATTTGGATCACACTGCCTGCCGATCACCACTGATGAGTTGTGGATCAACGAAACGGCCCGTCTGGTGAATGCATGGTGGTGTGAACCAAATTCTCAACATAACTAAAAGTCTTGTTACTTTATGTAACAAGTAATTCACAAAACAAGATTTAACTTTGAGAGTTTGTCTGTCAACCACTAAATTTTCACCAGACGGCCGTTTTGTTGATCCCATCAGTGGTGATTAATTAAGTTTTGTTTTGTTAAATAAGCCCGTTTCTCGTTTATTTATTAACCAGTTTGTTTATGGTTATTTTATACATTTGACGCCATGACAACGTTAACACATTCTATCGGTAGCGTAGCGTATTTCAAAGAGCTCACAACTGGTCAGTTAACAAAACACACGTTCAGCAGAAAATTGATGATCCCTCCGGTAGCGCTATGTTGGGATGAACGCGACCAATGTTTCGCTGATCAGCCTGTGGAAGTTTTCTCTCTAGAAGAAAAATCTTTCCAGCAAGTATGTACTTAGGACTTCCCAATATTTGCGAAAATATGCATTAGCATGTCAGATTATTCGTAAAATCAAATAATTCTGCTGCGACACGTATAAGTTAATATAATATAGGGTGTAGTAAAATTTTTAATTGTAGAGTGACAACATTTGTCATTTTGTTAGAAATTGCAAAACTGAACAACTTTTTCAAATAAATTTTTTAAAAATTTTTATTAAATAAAGAAAGGCCTAAAGCAAGTCGCGAAACGATCATGGTATACCTCACTTTTGGCTTTTAGACAAGCAAAAACTAATTGCGTCATTAAATTCACTTGTCTCTATTAACAAAAGAAAATATTTTTTGCGGACATAGAATGATGATGTTTCCTAAATTTTAAGTATCGTGTCAGAATTCTTCTAAGTAGAAGTATAGTTGCTACTGGTTGTCACCATATAATCTCACAACATCTATCCGTGTGAGGGAGGATAGTTCGGACCATCGAGTTGGCGCTTATGCGGTTTTTGTTGCCAATGCACTTTGCAGGCCCTGTAATACGGTAGTGAAGATAGTCTATGCCTGTAAGCTGGATTTACTAGTTCCTGTATTCCAGCGCCAATCCATCAGTACTTTAAGATCCTTGAACTTGTTTAGTACTACTTCTCTATTACTAGTATTTGAGAACCACAAAATTATAAATCGTCTAGCTTAAAAATAACAACAACATAACTTCCAATTTAAAAGATTTTATTAAAAATTGTAAGAAATAAAGTATAACTAACAGAACAATTATTAATTTTAAAATTTGTCAAATAGCGTGTAAATAAATACTTTTCTTTCTCTCTATAATAATTTTTAAATATTTTATAAATACGTACATTATGATATTTTCTTATAAAATTCATAGCATAAATAATTGTAATGAATATTTTTCCACTGACAAAACCAACATTTAACAGAACATTTCTGGATGTCAATACTTAAAATATATGTAATTGTTTTTACTTAACAACTTCCGAATTATTATTCTGGACTGGAAAATTCAAATTCCTGAAAGTAAGTTGAATACTAACTGGTTAAGATCCGAAAAACAACATGTAACAGTGGCTAACTTACAGGGAAAACACACTTCCCTAAGTGTAAGTGGACTTGGAAATACCGGTCGTTTGGAGTCTTTCATTGTGCGAACTGGACAAGATAAGAAAGAATTGGACAGACAAATATGCAAAGCCGGTTACGGAACAAATTGCAGTTTGAGAGCTATAGAAAATAAGGAGGTTCGAAAAGCTATAGAAATCTGAAGACCTTCCACCACCTAGATTTAACTTAAGTTTTAACAAGTTATCCAAACAATCTGTTTGCATGTCGTTAGCCTTAGATAGATAGTCCAATATACATAACGAGCCGATAGTATGTGTAGTTTTGACAGCAAAGGATGGAAACAGTGTTCTTTTAGAAAGCATAGATACATCTTTACATCGCTTTTAGTTTTTAAATGTTAAGTAATAGAATGAATAATTGAACGGCTTAAATGATATCCTTTATTAGAAAACCCAGTTAGTTTTAATTCTACGGAATTAAAACAAAAAAAGTGATGTGGTGAAGTGGTAAAACTTGTATTCTAATTTTTGTTCTACCCCAAAGGTTATATGCTTTATATAATTTAATGGACACAGACATGAAATGCGTGAATAACATAATAGCTTTTTAAATCAACTAACAACTAGCACCCTTCCAATTTGATTTGACTACAATTATAAGATGTTTCGAAATATTAAAAAAGTTTATACATTATGAAGATGATTCGTAACAGTTGATTAAATAACATTACCTTATTTTTTGGAATTCGAAATTTATTGTAACTACTTCTTATTACCAAAACAACATTCAGAAGCCAGAATTATGTTCTATTTTGAAATATGTTAAAGCTAATTAAAGAATTTACGAAAGAACGCAAAACTAGTTGTTCAAATAATCAGTATTTCAGAATAATTTGCACAGTTTTTGACAGGGGTTGGTATGTATTGTTACATGTAGCTCGCGCTCGCGCCTATCTACTTCTAAACTTACAAAATCTGCACAGCTGGAATTGTTGCTGGGCTTGTGCTATTTTCTCATCAGTAGACTTTTTAATTTTACACATCAAGTTCAGTGTTTGAGTAAAAGGCAAAATAAGTTACTGAAATGTAAGAATTGTAACGGAATACATAGGAATATGTTCACGATTCTACATGTCAAAAGAAGATCCCAAAAATCTAAGTATTGCATTAAATGTTTTTTGTTAAGTAAAATTTTGCACTGAATAATATATTTCAAGCATTTTCATCCAGAGTAAAAATACAACAAAAAAATAAAAAATGCGTATAAATACACGGTGGTATAAAAAACAAATCCCGTTCTCTACAAGTCCATCATAATATAAACAAAGCACTGGGAATGTCAATCATTATTATAGTATAAAATTAACATTTATTTGGTTATTTATGGTAATAATAAATGTCGTTTCACAGTTCACCATAATTAATAATTATTATTTAACACAAAAAAAAACTCAGTCTTTCAGTATGTAAAAAGCTATTTTTGCAAGATGAACAAAAAAGTTTCCAAATGCATATATTTGAAATTAAAGCAGTTTTAGTTTTTCGAACAGAACACTAGGAACATAAGGAGCACAATCAATTCAAAGTTTTACAAGAATTTTTATTATAATTCAGTTATTATCATTGAATCGTTGATAGTATTGACTTGTACTTGATAAATTCACCAACTATTTAATGTGCAGTTAATGCTATATATACTTTGACAAAAGAAGTAAATATGGTAAATCAGGAGTCTATAAGCTGACCCATGGGCGTTGCCCTAAAGTATATAATATACAAACGGCTTACGTAGCTTATAGTTATTAGTCGCTACTGTGTCGTGAAACATACATGTTATGTAGATTTTAATAAATTCGTGAAATTTTTTAAACGTTTGTTTTTCAACATTAAATTTTTTTGATTATCATTGAAATGTGTTCCTTATTGTTGTTAATATAATACTAGCTGAAAATTGATGACAGTCGACTACACAAGTTTGATTATTTCAAAGAATGAACTTGTGTAATAGAGAGAGAGGGTCTTGATTGCCATTAAAATTAGTCAAGAGTACCCAGAAACAAGGAAACTGATATCTGTAAAACAACATGAACTACAGCAAGAATATTTTAGAAAGTCTATTCAGAAATATTGTATAAAAGGGTGGAAACATCCTCTCCTGAGCAGAAAACCTACCTCGTGTTCTCATCTTTTATTTAAATAAATAAATCTTATGCCCAAAAAAGACAAACAGGAATTGGATTTTTAAAAAGTTTTACCAATGGGCGTCTTTTCTCTTTAGACATAAGATTGGTCTGATGATGCGTTTATAAGGCGAAACATTCAACACTTTTTAAATAAAAGACGAGAACACGAGGTTGACTGTTGAATTATTTTTGAGTTCAGTTCACGTGTAACAACCTCTTCGAAATTATGGATCAATTCACACAATTTTATGTTTTCTTTAAATATAGTAGTCGACCTTTACACTACAAATAATATCTCTAGTGTTTTAGTACTTTGTTAGAAAAACCAACTATCAAAAAATGACTGATATTTTAAAAAATCAAAAAAATATATTTTTTTAATTTCAACGAGTTTTTATATGAAAATTACAGCCCCAAATATATTTAGTTATTCGATAATAATAATAAAAAAAAACATTATTAATAGTAAACAGAAAGTTAAAAAAAAACTATAAACCACTTACTAAAATAATATTGCAAAAAACATAATAAAATCTTACAAACTACAATTAATAAATAATATTTTTGGATGTATTATTTTTTATTTTACTGCCGTTAAAGTACGTTATTTTAATAATATATATCTTTATACAAAATGAGCATTATTTTAAATCGTGTAGATAGATATAAATAAAATGAAGCATTATCTTTTTTTACGCATTCGTACATTATTAATCATTAGCATCGTATTAATTTAGTTACTTTCAAGTTAATTTTTAAAATTGTTGATTATTTAACAAAAGTTCCTAAATAAATTAAAATGAAAACTACTTCTCTAATTTCAGCTAGATTCTGGTACGAATATTTCAATACTAGGCTTAGTTTGTTGTTGCGCTTTCATAGCTTTTCTGCGTTCCTCAATCATCTTCTTTCGCTGTTCCTCCCGAAGTTTTCGTGCTTCTTCGTTAGCACCCGTGGAAGATCGACTAGGTCTACTTGTGCCTGATTTGCGAGGCTTTGCAGCTCCGTTCGTTTTTACTTCCGGTAGGGTAGCAACCTCCTAAAAACATTGAAACAAAATAAGTGCTATTGCAATTTCGCATTTCCCTGTGTATTAAGAAAATCTACCCAAGTTGCCAACAGCTGCCTCTAGTAATAAACTCTGTACATACAGTATAGGGAAATTATAATAGGATCATTAAAACTATTCCTTACGAGGTTCTTATCCAACAAAACGCACAGTTTGCAAGTGGCAAAATATAAAGAAATTCAGGGAATAACTTGAAAAAGGCGAAAAACTAACTTAAAATAATTAAATAAACTAGGAAAATGGTGACTATCAAAAAAAAAAACTTTCTTTACCTCTATCCAATTATTCTGTTTTAATGCACTAATTTCATTAAAAAGTTTGTCAACTTGATCCACTTGTAACATAACCATATCCCAGAAACCTTGTAGATCTTGGTTCGTCGTAGGAAAATCTTCACCAGCACTCTGGAAGGAAATTAAGTTCTTAGTAAACTACAATTCTGCGAAAGAGACTCTGAGTTCTACAATTACAAATTTTACACTGTTCAAGGTCAAAAAAATGTAATATATTTTTTTCTACGACTGTCTTTAAATGCCTTTCTTATATGTTCAATCATGATTTGAAAATGTAGTACATTGTAATGCTGTTTTTCATGTACCCGTGGGTAATAAATATTTCCCTCCAGTAGCCTAGCAACTATAGTTTAACACCACCTAGTCAATTTAATACTTCTAACTTATCGTACTTAGGCCTACGCCAACAGCGGTAAGTTTCGAAAAACAAATATTTTCCTAAAAATTATGTTTAATTTTTTCAAAAGCATTAAAACAGTCGTAGAAACAGTATAGTGTGAAACTCACATGAAATGACTCGTATGATCTTAATCGTAGGAAATATATGTGATTTCATGTTCGTTGCACAAGATACTATTGTTTTATTAGGCTTTTGATTGTGTTAACCTTTTTACAAGAACTTTGTAATCAGAAATATATAAGAAAGATTTTTGTTTTACTTACACTATTGATATTCATCGTACACAGCCCTCGAAATTGTTGCATTTTCTGCGACACTAAAAGTCTGGCTTTTCCAGCAGCCGACATAACTTTTCCGACAACATCCTCTGACAGATTTGGATTGTGATCCAACTCTTTTTCAACAGCATCTGCTAGTTGGAGTAGTCTGGCTGTTTGCTCATCGAGGATCTTTATGAAATAATTCCCATCTTGTTCACCTGAAGATAAATTTGATTGAGAGGAGTTACTCTTTGATGAATACGTGAGAAAAGTGAATATATTCGTTAATGTAAATCTGTTTAGTAGTCTTATCAAGTCTTTGAGTACAACAACAATTGACGACAAAGGATAATATGTTAATATCATGTTTGTGCTTATACTACTTATTTTTGATGAATTTAGAGAAAAAAATATGGGAAAAAAATTCATGATGACTTTGAGGTTAGACGTGTGTCAATATATTAAATTAACAATAATAACCAAACATTTTGACAATGCTGGTAGTGACATGGTTATTGTTTTCGGGGAAGATATATACATGTTGGTCGAAATTACAATATCAATTCGCTAATGAGCAAAAAATTGTTATAAGAATGTTCTTTAAATTAGATATTGGCTACCTGTTCTTTAATTAACCTCATAGATACATACAGATTGACATTAAAATTAAATGAACCTTACGTAGTCCTAAAGTAGTCTCAGGTGCTCTATTTTATTTTTATTTTTTGCATCTAGCAAATCTATCTATTATAGGGAAGATTAAAACAATACAAAGCTCAATAACCGCTGATTTTTCCATATAACGAAATGCAAAAAAAATCCACACTGAACTCACAACGAAAGTTACCAGGAGTTCAACCTTCTACCGTCTTTTAATATATCTCGAAAATATTTTGAACATCGTAAAATAAAAAACAATCCCTCTTCAACTAAACAGATCGAATTTATATACGCTTCAAAGATATCCTCTGCGAACATTGAAATTTCCAAACCTCTAGGAATCAAATAAAATTATTTCTGGCAGGCAATAGGGTTCAGACACATAAATACATTGGGAAAATATAAATTCACTGTTAGGTCTACAAAGTACGGTGTGCACTAGCCAATATTTTCGTTCATAATTGTCAAATAATAAATCCAAACCAATATTTTAGGGATTTTGGCAACCTTAAGGTCAAAATTTCACTTCTTCGGTATTTATAACTGTAAAGTCATTCAAAGAAAAGAATTTTGCTAGTAACTATTTATGTAGTTCAAGTTTAAATTCAGATATATTTTTTCTACAATTTTTATGTATTTATGGTAGAGCCTTTGACGATGATTTCATTAAAACCGAAAGGTTGGCATTAAAATTAGGAGATCCACCTCATATTAGGACGTACGACATATCCTCTAAGAAGTGTCAAAAAGTTAGAAGCATTTTTTACGTGAATTTATTTTAACTAAAAAATTTTAAACAAAATGGTAAATATTTAAAAAGTTTCTCTTAGAAAAGTGACAAATATTTTTAATATTTAAATAAATCTATTTTTAAGTGTTTAAAAGTCTACGAGTGTAGTGCTTTGAAGTTTAGCAAAATGTATTTGTTTTTGAGATTAATGTAATAAAATTATATCAACAAAATTGAAACAATTAAATTTTTAGAACTACAAAAGCGAACTTCCAGTGCGGATTCAATAAAATACCTGTTTTGAAATAAAAAAAAAAACTCTGTATATTCATCAATAAACATAAAAATATTGAGATTTCTTTAGTGGGGATACGTTTCGAATATATTAATATCATCATCAGACCTTTCAGAGCAATAGCAAATACAACAACTACATATAAAAACGATCTTTATAAAAAGAAGTAATATAATAATTACTATAAAAAAATCGGTTGTATCTCCCTAAAACTTTCCCGAAGATTGAACTATCGATATCGCCTCAATAATTTATAGTGGAGTTCATTGCGGATATCCTGTCCATTATAATTTAAAATATGATATCCCCTGGGTAATGAAATGTTTTCATCAAAGATTTAAGTCTAAAAAATACACTATTATTTATATTATTATAATTATAAAAATAATACCTAATAATAACTTAAAGCTCATTATTTGGGATTGCGCCACTATTTAAAATGCTGAAAACATTTAAACATTTCAAACTAACCCAACTACCTAACTACTTTATTCGAAAATTAGAAATAAAAAGAGTAAAAATAATAACCCAACTATCTACCTTAAGTACTTTGTCAAAAATTAGAAATAAAAAAGTTTGGAAGAGCAGGAAACGAACCCAGGACATTCCGCACCCAAAGCCACGCCGCGCCGATTACCACTGAGCTGGGACCGACGGTAAAAGAAATGAAACCAAATTGCATTAAAGATACAAATATGTAATACGGCGATACTACATATTTTAAAAATTTGAGGGTGGTGTCCACCCCTATTTATAGAACAATCAGGTGACCAAACAAGAGAAATAAGAACGAGGATAGAGATAGCCAGATTAACATTTGTAAAGATTAAGAAGTTATTTACGAGTCGGGATATTAACATGGAACTTAGGATGAGGATGCTGATATTGTTGTGTTTTTGCACCCTCTTGTATGGGGTGGAAGAATGGACCCTCAAGAAACACCACATCGAAAAACTACAAGCATTCGAAATGTGGTGTTACCGAAGAATGTGGCGTATTCCCTGGACCGTAGAGTTACTAATGCCGAGGAGCTGAACCGGATGCAGAAGGACTGCGAAATCATTAACACCATGAAAAAAAGAATGCTTCAATACCTGGGTCATATAATGAGAGGCCAGAAATACACACTTCTTCAACTGATAGTGGAATCAGTGGAAAGCGGAGCATTGGAAGACGCCGTGTGTCCTGGCTAAAGAACCTAAGGGTTTGGTTTAACTGTAGAATTCAGAGCCGCAGTCAGCAAGGTCCGGATTGCTGTGATAACAGCAAACCTCCCTAGGAGACGCACTATAAGAAGAAGTCTACTCCTATCATAGGACTAAGTCGATTTCAACCTTGGTTAAAGCGTTTAGGCGCTATCGTGGAAGAATACATTCAGACACACACAGACAGGAACTACTTCCACCTGTAAATGATCTTAATCGTCCCAGGGGACTTCATAATGGTTATATCCGTCTTTATCTCTTTTTTTTTTTAGTGCGTTCACAATACTTTCCCTGGGTGGGTAAGTAAGACACTACTTAATAGTCCAAAAGTATAATTTATGACTTCTCAAAACATCAAAAGGAGGGAGGTGCTTCGGAATCTTAGCTCAATTATTATCAACCTTTATTCACAAGGCATGTTACCAATAAAACACTAGATGTCGCACTATAACTTATTGTAGAAAATTAATGTATTATTTACAGCCTTAGACCGATGAAATCACGAAAAACGACCTTTTTCCAATCTTGACAAAAATGACTCGGTGAAGCTTCATCAATAATAAACAGATATATCTGCAAATATTCCCGCAAATAACATTAATTGATTCCTGGCTGAAATACATGGACATAACTGCTACTACAACTACTATACTCAATGGTTACTCACTACAACATTCCTTCAAACTTGTACTTTCTACATTCTCCATCTTCTCGGACGCCACTTTACTCAAACCATTGCTCTCTACCTTAGAATGTCCATTCACTTTGACACTACTACACTCATCGTCTTTTAATTTAGGAACTGTAACACTTTTCTGCATCAGTGGCTCCGCCAACTTCCTCGGACTGATAATGGGCAATTGAGCTCGAAACTCCGGCCGCAAGTGTCTTAATACCGGCAACGTTGGACTACTCGTACTCTGTTTCATTTTTGGTTCCGATTCATCTAACAACTTATCCGTTAACGACTTTGAGTGTCTATCAGTAATGTCTTCCGATTCTGACATCCGATTCTTCTGTCTTTTCGGCACAAAGAACGCTTGCGCTAGCGCACCGGGTCCATAAAGTCGTTCGACACGTTGTTGTATAAACGATTTTGTCTCCTTACCGTTACATAACGTCGTCTGGGAATTACGCTTACTCTGTCCGTTTATAGATGTCGTTGTAACATTTTTACTTTCGAAACTAACACACTTTTGCACTGTTGAATGCACACCGTTTTCCACACAACCGTCAATGCTGTCCGTTTTCGTTATCAAATTTGAACTAAAATGAGATTCTTGAGTCGACACATAACTGGTGCTGCTGATCGTTTTCATTGATGTGTAGAATTTGGTAGCTGGATGTTGAGCTAATGCGTTCTCCGCCATTTTTTTGCTTGTAGTAGTCACCGGTGTTGGTAGCGGAACAAGATTCGGTGGTGAGAGCAAATTTTTATGTACAGTATATGTGGGTGGTTTTGGTGTCAAATGATCGGATTCGATTCTGTGTGGAGAAACATCTCGGGACCGTGCCAATCTAGAAAAAGTATAAAGAATAATTAAATTGTTCAAATGTTTTGCAATTTATGAAGAAAATATATGATATAATAATCGCTGATATGTATGAACACAACAGAACCTAATTAAACTAATTTTTAAGTACTAATCAGAATTCTAGTCAATTTTTATTAATTTTTTTAAATAATTAGCATTTTTTTTTCGGTAATGGGTGGGTCTACACTGCTACAATATTTTAAAAATTAATCTAAGCTTGGATATCTCGAATCGTAACCTATTCGACTGATGTCGATATGTCAAAGTATCGCATTTGAAATATCGAATCAAAATGTCGAATTGAACCCATTTTTGATGTAACCAGTTGCATTTCGTGGTTAATTTGTTCACTATGTTGACTGTTGTTGACAAAAATTAAATTGTAATAATTCTTGTTGTCGTCCGACTCTAGCAAATTTTGCCTTTATCTATACAGGGTCGCTGACATGTATGGGAACGGTCGTTATTGGGTAAAATATACGAGGTACCGGAAAAAGTTAAATACAAAAGTATTAGGGTTTGAAAATGCCCATTAGTAATAATTTTATGTATACAGGGTCAGTGATAAAGTCGTGTTGCAAAGTTGTATTTTTGAAAATTTCGATCCATCCTTCAATTTTAAGTAAAAATTGTAATAGACATAATGTACTTCTAGAGTTTCGAAAATTTTACTTAAATAATTTCTAGTTATTTGGAGAAATTATAAAATTTGGGCTTACAGTCTTATTTTATAAGGTGTGTATTAACCTCCTGACAAAAATGAATCCGCTGAACAAAATTTTGTAGTGTAGTTACAAGAGCATTTTGAGAAATATTATGAATTTCATGCGTGATCCGAGCTTGCAACTTTTCGACGTTTTGGAGTCTATTTTTGTAAATTAAATTTAGAAAATGATCCCACAAGAAAAAGTCAAGGTGGCTCATATCGGGAGGCCTAGCTGGTCAGTCAATGGTTCAGAACGCTACCAAACCAAAAGTAAAATATTCGAACACATATATCCGTTCTGATGTTCACAATGTGAATATTAGATACCGTAATCTTCTTTCACCCCCAGCTCATAGAACTTCAAGTTTCGAGAGATCATTTTCCTTTCAAATATATAAGTTGTATAATAAGATTCAGGATACTTTGAAGTCGTTAAGCCTTTTCACATTCAGACGAAAATTGCGTGATCTTTTGTTAAATTCACTTTTATAAAAAATATTATCACCATTATTTCTTTGTTATTAACTAGAATTTTGTTTCCATTTTTTTTATTATTGTTTATTTATTATTGTTGCAATATTGTTTTCTTGTTGAATTTTGTAGTTTAAGGTACGTAAGGTTAGCGTAAATTATGTTTTTTTTTCTTTCTCGGGCCTAGATTTCAAGATCAGTAGTTGTTATACTGCCATCTAGACCTTTTTGTAGTTCTAGTTTTTTTGGTAATGTAATAATTATTAGAGTTGTAACTTGTTTTTTTTTTTTGAACTGCAAATAAATTTATTATTATTATTATTATATAACATAAGACTCACTCGATACCTTGAAAAATTTAATTTACTTGCAAATCAACAGCATGGTTTTAGAGCAAAAAGATCAACAGAAACAGCACTTAGTCAAGCCCTGGAACACATATACAGATCATTAAACAATAAGGAATTTGTGCTGGGACTATTTTTCGATCTGAGTAAAGCTTTTGACACCGTCAATCGTGAACTACTGATGAGAAGGCTGAATGATGTGGGTGTAAGGTGAACGGCGGCCGCCTGGATATCTAGCTATCTACAATCACGCATACAAACGGTTGATGGTGTTCATTCTAGAGTAGCATTCACAAATAAAGGAAAACCACAGGGGTCATGTTTGTCACCCACACTGTTTAACATTTTTATTAACGAATTACCGAACAAAATCAAGGAATTCGGAACTCCAGTTCTCTACGCCGACGACACAAGCGCCATAATAACCGACAAACAGGAGATAAAGGTCGTGAAAAAAGCACAGCATGTAGTTGTGAAGATAGCCGATTGGTGTAAGCTGAACGGACTCTCACTTAACGCCTCTAAGACAGTCGCTCTTTCGCTTACAGCAAATAACAAAAGGCCTGATAAAAGTTTATTAATACGTATGGGTGGCAAATCCGTGAGGCAGGTAGATAACACCAAATTTTTAGGCGTAATCACGGACGAAAGATTAACTTGGGGCAACCATATTGACCGCGTCACACAAAAGTTGAGAAGCTGTGTATTTCTCATAAGGAACATCAGGGACACTGTATCGCGTTCGGTCCTCAGGTTGCTTTACTTCGGACTGGTGCAGTCGACTATGGCTTATGGTATAATGTATTGGGGAGGGGCAGGGGATGCAATTAGGGTCTTTATAAAACAGAAAAAAATCATTAAAACAATGACTAAATTAAATCAGAAAACCTCGTGTAAAACTTACTTTAAAATGCTGAACATAATGACCCTCCCTTGCCTATACATGTACGCACTGATAATCAACATAAAAAAGCTATCAGGATCAATAAAAAAAAAAGAGAAAATATACACAATTATGATACGAGAATTAAGGACAGCCTAGAATTGCCATTCTCCAGACTATCGAAGTGTCAGAAAAACCCGAACTATATAGGCATTAAATGTTTTAACAAGATTCTGAGAGTTGGAGGGTTAGCGGACATGAAAATGGATGAGTTCAAGCTCGAGTTGAAAGACTTTTTTGTTCGTGAATGTTTTTATTCAGTTGACAAATTTTTAAATTATTATTTGTTTGTTTTGTCGCTGTGATACTTGTAATATGTAACTGTTATACTGTGTGATTTTTATTTTTATTATTTTGACGAGCCGACAATGTAATGTATTACATTCTATGGCAAATAAAGAATTTGAATTTGAACCACCCATTACCAGAAAAAATTAAAAAATATGCTATTTATTTTTAAAAATTAATAAAAATTGACGAAAATTCTCATTAGTACTTTTATTTTACTAGGTTCTGAGATGGCCTAAAAACAGGTTAGAGGCTATCTCGAAACCTCCCCTCCCCTTTTTATATACTTGCATGGCTGATATGAAGGGCAAATAACGCTATTTTTTGATATACCGTGCAAGTTTTGTGCATATTTTTTACATATTATCGACTGTATACGTCAAGAAATGTGTTATAATGTCATCACTCCTGCGTAACCATTATAAACAGTGCTAGAAGTGGTTAGGCACGTTGAATAAGCAACGTTTCCTTTGCTGATTCGCATGTTACGGACTTCTTATGGAAGAAAACGCATGACTTAGTTTATACTTTTATTTTCGGATTCATAAGAGTAAATGCAGGATTTATCACAACTGAAAACTCTGGACACGTTTTCAGAGTTCTTAACGTTGAAGAGATCTAGAGTTTTTTTCTTCAGTTAACAAAGAGAAACTAATTTTTTGATTTTGAGTCTTTGGATTCCTAAGAATCTCGATCGAAGTTTTTGGTGTACCTGCTCCTGAATCCTCGGCAGGAATCACCCGTACAGATTTAAATTTTCCATATCAACTAGGAATTTTTGTCGAGGTAATTGTCTTCTAAAGTTGTAAAAAATTATGGCGCGAAAATTTTAATCGCAACAACACCGCTATATCACAGTTTAATATACAGTTACTTCACCTTGTGTCGGCACCTTTGTTATCTCTGTCTTAAAAGCAATTCGCCACCGCTTATAGTTATAGTATAGTATATATAGATATAGTATATATAGTAGCGGGCCAGAATGTGGCTGGGATTGCGACGAGTCGATGCCATTTTTAGCGTCTACTGACCTTATGTATGAATTGCACTGACATTTGGGGTGGAGTTTGACTTTTAGTACAACCATTTGATTAGTGGTGCCCTCTATGTCTTAGTATGCAATTAAAAAACCAGACGTTATACAAGCCAGATCAACTGGGATGATGTGACATGATCACCTGCCACTCACTTCACTTCTATTTTTGTTGTAAAAGGAAGTAAAAACTGCCAAAATTATCATGGTCTATAAAGGAATTTGAAGTTAAATGTCTCATTTAACTTTCTGTCAAATTAGTACAAGGCGTGCATTTAGGGCATTTAAAAAATCGTTGCGGAAGGATATATTTTGAGTGTAGATTCGGATTCAGCATCGAAAAACTCGTAGGAAAAAATGAACGGGGTTGTTCCCCTGTATACCAACCTCACAGAATCGTAATTAGTAGTGGTTGAATACCCGTTAATTGTACAGGCCAAACTTAAATATGACGGTAGATGATGATCTGCTATAGGCGTTGTAGGAACAGCTTTACTTCGAAGGGTTTCCAATGAAGTTACGGACCAATCTAAAAATATAAACAAATTATTGTAGATTAATTGGTAATACTCGTATATTCCGATTTTTTAAATTAAAATAGTGAGTAGGCTAAATTAAAGGTAACAGAGTAGGCATTCAAAAAATACGATATGGTAGCATGCACACAAAAATAAAATATCGTGTCAGGGAGAGTTGAAAGTGGGTAGCAACTAATAACCTTCGTCAATATTATAAATTATACACAATTTTATTAGAATTAAGTACATAATTTTTACAAAAAAATCATATTTATAAAAGTGTAACATTTTCAATTAGATACTTAATAATAATATAGCCTTTACCTCGCCCATTTAAAGATAAAGGCTATATTATTATTATTAAGTATGTCCATTTCAATTAGCAACCTAAATATTTATTATCATCATCGATAGTTTGGTCACCCTTTATTATTAATTCTCAGTGGAGTGCAATGTAATAAAACAAAGCTAGTCGAAACATGTTTCGAAAGTTGAAACTTTCATCATCAGTCACATATATCAACAACGGTGTGATAGCACTGCTAAAGCATAACATCAATAAAGCAGCAGAAGAACTAGTCAATTTGAATAATGTAAAATACTCTGCTCAAAAAAAAATAAAGAACACTTTTGGATAACCCTGTAATTTTTTGGTTTGCTGTTATTAACAAATGAAAATTATATTTTCATAATGGATTTACATTTTATTTTTGTGATTTGTTAAAAAATAAACGTGATTATGCTCATTTATTCGAGATAAGTTTAATATTCCACAGCAAGTACAAAAAATAAAGTGATTATGAAAATATTCACATTTAGGTTTCATGTCGCGGCAGGCTTAGAGAGCGTCATCGGGCAACGGCATGACAGTTTGTAGTTGTTGAATTCATTATCTGTCAAAATGAGAGATCTTAGCGAGATAGAAATTTTAATCCCAGTATGTCAGTTATCAAACGTGTGTAAAATCGCTATAGAGAGACTGGACGATATAAAAGACAAACCGGATAAGGTCGGAATCGCAAAACTACACAAATTCAGGACCGATATTTAGTAGTTTCTTCTTTGCGAAAACGAATAGCGACAGCAAAAGACTTTCAAAGTACACTTAGGATGGCTCATCAGGTAACCATTTCTAACCAGACTGTTAGAAACAGGTTACGGGAAGGAGATTTAAAACCAAGAAGGCCGGTAGGAAAACCTGTTTTAACTCGACATCATAAAACTATGCGATTAAACTTTGCTCGTGAACATTTGGGATGGCAACTTCGACAATGGAGGCCAGTACTTTTTACAGACGCATCAAGATTTCATCTCACTCGTTGTGATGACCGATTGCGTGTGTATAGACGTCCGAATGAACGATAATCCATAGCTGCTGTACAAGAAGTATCCATATTTGGAGATGGTCCGATAATGGTCTGAGGTGGAATAAGTTTGGACGCAAAAACCGATCTTGTAGTGATACTGGGAAGTCTTAAAGCTGCAAGATATATGGATATCAGTCTGTTAGATCAGGTTTTTCCTGCAGCATACCATGGCCCTGATTTTCTTTTCATGCAGGATAATGCAAGGCCTCATACTGCTGCGATTAGTATAGATTTTCTTAACGAGCATGAAATTCGTCAATCCAATTGAACCCTTATGGGATATATTGGACAGACGTGTTCGACGTCGTCCAATCCACTTCAAACCCTTCAGCAATTAACCGAAGCCCTAATCGAAGAGTGGGACAGTATATCACAGGAAGACATTCGAAGGCTCGTGAGAAGTATGCCAAGAAGATGCCAAATAGTCATTCGTGCTGCTGGAGGGCACACTAAAACTAAAACACATTGGTTTTCAGATAGCGGAACATTGCCATTTGAAAAATGTTTTCTTTTCATTTTGTTATTGGCACTTTTTTTTTAAATGTTAATCTTAGTTTACAAATAAAGGATTAGTTGAAAGTTCTATTAATCGGTTTATTACAAGAAAATATGTGCCTTTCAGAATCTAAATGGTTATCTGTATATAACTATCACTTAATAAGTTACAGGGTTGTACAAAAGTGTTCCTTTAATTTTTTTGAGCAGTGTATTAGGCTCACCTCAAGTAATTAATTTGTTCCTCACGCCCAAAATTGACTAGTTCTTCTGCTGTTTTATTGATGCATAAACTAATGTTGAATAAATAAACTTGTATTTTTGATTTGATTCATTTTCAAAGAGGAATCAGCCAAATAGGTAAATAAAACACAAAAATTGGAAATAACTTCCAAACATGTTTCCGTATTGAAGACAATACATTACCAGTCCTAGCTAGGGATAATGATTATGTACTTAATAAAATTGTGTATAATATGCTATGGACCAGCAAAATGAGTACGAATCTTAGCAGCAACTTAGCTCAGTTACCAATATAAAAAGAACGCGCAATAAGCAAGATATTTGATAATTCTGTACCAATTTTTCTAGCAATTTTAGGCAAAACTGTTAGATATAATAAAATATATATGTATATATAACTATGGAAAAGTGAAATAAACTAATATTGTTTACGAACTGAAAAAAAATTACCTATATATATACAGGGTGGCCCATTAGTGTGTGGTCGGAAGACAGCCTGGTTCACAAACGCGCAGCACACCAAACCATATTTTAACATAAATAAATGCCGATCTAATAGACAATACAAGGGTTGACGTGCCTAAGTCGAGTAGTTTTAGAAATATTTTACTTTTATTTTAAATTAAAAAAAAAAAAAATTACAGCTTTATTTTAATATTTGGCAAATATACAGTGTGTCCCAGGATAGATGTAACAAGAGGTGTGAAGGACAAAACAATTTTGAATTTTGGAATGACATTTGGTGAATGTGTGCTGCTTGTTTTAAAACTAAAGTACACAAAAAATGAGTAAAATCCGTGTTGTACAGGGTGTTTTATAAACAAATTTATAAAAATCATCATTTTACAATATACATCAAAATTCTACTAACAAAAGTTGTTTAGAATGCAAGTTTATATCCCAGCACCGCATTTCAGGATTATAAATGCATATTTAGGGAAAAAATACTTTTTTGCGATGAATACTTCGTATTATTTTATTTTGTATCTTAGAACAAACGCCACATGAACATTATAGGTAACACATAAAAAATATCAAAATTGAGACAATCGTCCATATCCGCACATTTTTCAATCCTTCGTCTGAATTCCTTAAAATTGTTTTGAATTTCTACTAAAGTTAAAGAGCGTGCAGCATTTCTAATTCTTTTCTGTAATATTGCTGCATCATTAGGAAGTAGTTCAGCATAAACCTATTGTTTGAGACGACCCCATAAAAAGAAGTCCAATATTGATAAGTCAGGAGATCTTTGCGGCTACTTGATCAGTCCATTTCTGGCAATCCAATTGTCTCCAAAATTCAAATTAGACCTCTGATTAACTGCTTCTGTGGAGTGACTAGGGCAACTGTCGTGTTGAAAATGACTTAAAGGCATATTCTAAAATTATGGAGATGTTCCTGAGAAAAAATCTTTCAAGAATCTCTAAGTAAATGTGCTGGTTTAACCACTCATTTACTGTCGTCTAGAATAAATTCTAAAATTGGGATTTCTAAATGACCAATACCGACAATTTTGTGATGAAACAACACCATTGATTGTGAATGTGGATTCATCTGAGAAAATGATAAAATGATGAAAATATTTCTCTTCTATAACTTTTTCTCCAATAGTTACTACTTATTAACTAATAGCCTACTTTATACTTCTAAGTAATTTCCATATTTGTTTAACTATTTACGCAGTATTTATCATATGATCAAATTAAAATACTAATTATTGCAAAAAAGTATTTTTTCCAAAAATATCGGTTTATATTCCTCAAATTTGGTACGGAGATAGAAAATTGTATTCTAAACAACTTTTATTAGTTGAATTTTCGTGTATATTGTAAAATAAAGACACTCCATTCATGATGATTTTTATAAATTTGTTTATAAACACCCTGTACAACATGGATTTGGGTACTATAGTTTTAATACAAGCAGGACTCATTCACCAAATGTCATTCCAAAATTCAAAATTCTTTTGTCCTTCACACCTCTTGTTACATCTATCCTGGGACACACTGTATATAAATATTTTTACTTTATAATAGCGTCTATTTGTAAATTATTAAAATAAAGCTGTAATTTAATTTTTTTGTTTTTAAATAAAAAAATTCAAAATGACAAAAAATGGCGACTTTACACACTTTTTTATAAAAAAACGGTTAGCCTTAAGCTCATAAAATATGATATCAATAAAAAGTATAGGAAAGGGACTTCTCAAATTTAAGCAGATATACAGGGTGTTTACAAAATGTGACCACCCTGAAAAATTACAAATCAGATGGCACTTAAATCCAGTAAAACGGATAAAAGAAGGGAATTCATGATATATTTTGTGTTTTTGTAGTTACCACAACGCCTTAAATGTACCTATGTCAAAATTAACCCTTACTACAAATATTTAAAAAAATACTGGCCCTAGACATATCAACGCTTATGTAATTTTTCTTGTCTTTTAGAGTGTCATTTATTTATTATTAAGAAAAAGCAAGTTTGGTCTGCTGTGCGTTTATGAACTACCATGTATAATTCAAAACATTGTACATTATTTCTTCAATGCCTAAATATTTTGTAAAAGATTTTTTGTCTATCACTTATAGAGCTTGAGATATCTTCCACCCACACACTAATGGGCCACCCTGTATATAATAATAATAATAATAATAAAAAACCAATAATAATTGGCGGCATGCACTTTACTTACAGGAAAAAATACCAAGACATCTATAGATTGTACTTAATTAAAGTAGGTTACCACTTTCAGTATTACGCACGATATTAGTAGTTAAAAGTTTTTGTAGACCGAAACACTTTTGCCTTGTATGTACGTATTGTTATTTACCAGTTTTACACATTTAGGTAATAACGACAAATGTTTACCAGTTCTCGAATACCAATTAAATGACAATACCAATATCTAATATTAGCTAACAGCTAAATATGGATTATGATGATAATTTTCAAGTAATATTTAACATACATAGTATAGTATAGTGTATCCAAAGTCAATGTAAAATATATAAATTTAACGATTCCGGGGCTATCCGTTCCCATGCCTCTTTACATTATAAAAGGGCATCGAATGCAGCGTTTTTTTGATACATTTCTCCCTCGTATACAGGGTGAACTATCACTCAGTACAAACATTTTAACCACGTGCTCAGAGAAGCATGAAAAACTATAAAAAATTTGTTTCGGAATTTTTATTCGATATTTACAAAATGGGGCAAATCCACGTTTTTCACCGGTAAATCGGTGCCTATGACAACCAATTTTCAATATGACCTCCAACATATGAACAGCTGTAGGGTTAATATTCGCGGTGTTGCCAATTGTAGAGACGGCGAAAATGAGCAGTTTAGTTAATAATAATAATTAAAACACCTGATAAATAAGTTCATCTGCATAATTGTACATTACTTCTTCGCTTTTGGAAACTGCTAAAAGGATATTTTCGCATATGGAACAACTACACTAATAACAAAAGCCGCAAACACACTAAAATGTCCGATTATTTTACTCAAATGGGTTATTTTTACAACAACGACTTCTCGCGTAGCGAAAAAACCAAATGTTCGAAGAGGCCACCGTTAACTTCACTTTATTTCCGCACTTAATCACTGAACTTCATCATCACCAATCTCCGTTTCATAGACAAGTCTTCATGTAGATCTAAAATTATTATTATTTTACATAAATCGTTCATGTTTTACAACAGAAACTTCTCCCTCATCACTAATCACAATAATAATATGTAGGCCTACAACCTATACCGTAAATTGTTGTACTTCAAATTTATTCTTAAAGTTACGCTTTTTTCTTTTTCGTGACGTCATGGTGAAACCGCCAATAATCGGGGTCGCGTGAATGCAAAAAGTTAAACCGGTTATAATCGGTCATGGCGTGATTTCGACTTATTATGTTTTAGTTTTTAGGAAATTGTGAACTGTCAAATATCTTTTGTATGTCAATGTGATTTATATGCACAAGTTATTTAGTTGTTGATATTTTTTGCTAAGTAAAGATTTAAGATTTCGTTAATAATAAAATTGCTGCTTTGCAAAAACAAATTCCCAAAATATTTATCAGATTATAATGCAGGTTTATACCGTAAGATTATTAACCGTATTTTTTATTTGTTTCAATAAACACTATCTATGATTTGTTTGTTTAAATTTTGTGATGAAAGTGATCGGCTTTAAGAATCAATTTGAAGCACAACAATTTACGGTATAGGTAAGTAATTTTAGATCTACATGAAGACTATTGTCTATGAAACGGAGATTGGTGATGAACAGCAGTTACGTCTACAAATTGAGGGGAAGCTGATCGAAACCGCAATAATTCTGGTGTTTTTGCACGTATCCGAAGTTCAGTGATTAAGCGCGTAAATAAAGTGAAGTTAACAGTGGCCTCTTTGAACATTTGCTGTTGTAGTGCTTTGAAGTGCTAGTGTTATTTGCATTTGTGTGTTTTTTTTTACCCTTTGAGGTTTTCCTGACCGAGGGGATCCACCTTGTCGTGGTCGTCGCGCTGAGTACCTGACATTAAACAAGAAGCGTGAATGAGGAAAACCAAGCGGTCCCCAGGAAGTTCAAAAATCATTCTATGGCATGTTAGACATATCCGAAAGGTAGGTGCTAACATAATATTTAATATTTCGCATGCTTGCAAGTCATAAAATCATCTACATTTTCTAAATATTTTTTTTACTTTAAATGCTCGATACACTTGGCAACATATCGCTGTATTCTAACCTTTAAACTAATGTCTAATTTAAACTTCAATTGGGCAGGTGGTCATAGGCGTCGTAAAAAGGGAGTTTAATATGATTTACAAAAAAATTATTTTCAGCCTTAATAAAAATGTTGGAAATTTTTTGAAAGGCGATTCTGTTAAATCTTATTTTTCTCTACCTCCAGTTAAAAGTTTTGTACTGAGTGATAGTTCACCCTGTATAAGACGTATAATAAATCATGCCTGCCAAAGGATACCGGCAGTAATAAAATAACTACAGTGACTGGAAAAAGTATTGGGTAATGATTAATCGAAAAAAAAAAGGATTAGAGTTTGCAAATAAATAGGTATATGAATGAAACAAATAATTTTTTCTTAGATTAATAAAATCAAAGAAGATATCAAATTAGATAGTAATTTTTAATAAAACCTCAAGTGGAAACTTTTTGCAGTTGTATCAGACATGGCTTATATTCGACACGAGCGCAACACGTTGGGAGTTTAAGCATCAAGATTTACATGTGCAGCGTCTTTTTTTAAAGATAACATAATCAATTGACGAATACACATAAATATTATAAAATTTTTATGTTCTATAGAAAATGTCACTGACTAAGTGAGTAAAATTTGTTGTTAGTTTATAATATCAGAAGCATATTATTATAAATGTATCTCCTTATATGCATAACAAGTATTAACAATAGTATTAATTATTATAAAGGTATGTTCCTTGCTATTCGAACACGGGCTAGGTACGTAGGTTTATATGTTGCCGTGTTGGAACGGCAAGGAAAAATACAGTATACTTTTATACAAATGAACATACAATTATTAATACATAGAGGATTTTTAAAATTTCGTAGGGCATGTATTGTTATGAAAAGTTAAAAGGGTGCGCCTATGGACGACGGCGGTCGGTATTGACATTACAAAGGGATATCGAGTTGTGGTTTTTTATATCATTTTAAACTAACTTTAGAAACACTATACCTACTTGTGTGTAAATATTTGCAATTTTATTGTTTAATCTAATCATTTAATGTAGAAGTGTTCAATTTTTAAATTATTATTAAGATTACGATAAATAATTATATTTACTAATACTAAATAACATAAAAATTATAAGAAACACTACCTCAGGGTAAATTTCTCGCGTCGAATTTAATTTTAAAGTCACTGATGATGGGGCAGGTTTGCTTTGAAACATGTATGACTATAGCGATGAGTTATTGAATTCGACTACACTCCGAACTGGATGGAATGATATATTTCTCTTTGCTTTTCATATAATGCATCAACACACACAACTATTTAAAACATTTTGTTTAAGACTTCTTATCTATTTACCAACCGTACTTAATTGTTAAAAATATCTTGATTTAACCTTCATTGGATAATCACCAATTAAGAATCTAACAATAATTAAATTAAAAATACTTAGTTTATATTAAAAACGTTTTCACTGATAAATTAATTAACCGGTATATCTAATAGTTATAAACGTCTCTCTTGAAAGCCCGACCGTGCTCTCTATCCGATAAAAAATTTACACTGCACCGTTCAAACAATGTAATGGGATTTATAAAAGCTACTATTAAATAATGTTCTACTCTTCTGTTTAATAATTATTTCTTTTAAATGTATATTGTATTACAGCAGATGGATCAAGAGGTATTATATTTCAATTGGAAACCTTAAATTGAAAAAAAAAAAATAAGAGAGAAGTCTATTTTAGTTATTTTGTATACCTAGCGTATTTAATTAGTCCCTTTAGAAGGATGTAATTATAAAAATTCAAAAAGGTAACTATTATAATATTTCTTTATTACTATTACGACTATATTGGTATCCCTTATTGATTGTGTATTATTAGTAATAATTTCATTGGCCTAGCAACTTACTACCTGCAGGTATTCCAATGGAATTCATTATGATACAAGTTTAAGTGATCAATGGAAATTCGGTATGTATTTGATCCAAATTTAACCATGTCTCAATAGTAAGGAGTAAGGAGAATTCTTTGACCACGTTTCTTATCATTTCAGGGATATTCATACCTGATTCTATATTTTTAGTTTTCAATACTGTTCAGATTATTTACATAATATACTTTGTGTCTTATACAGGGTGATTCATTATGCTTGCAACAAACGAAAACTGGAGATTGCTGAAAGTGATTAAAGCATTTTTTGCCATTGAACCCATGTCCGCAAATGCTTCGTTATCGAGATACAGGGTGTCCAAATTTAGTAGTCAAATTAACTTTCTGGTTCAAAAACTAGCTAACCGATTTCGACAAAATTTTACATGCATTTGGGGACCGATAACCAAAAATAATCTGCATTATTTTGGCTTTCATTGACTGTTCATTGGCGTAGATATAGGGGACACTTGGATAAATTTTACACATAAATTAATTAAAGACAGCTTTGACAAGCTTCATTATTTTAAATTATTACTTTTTTTAAAAAGAGCAACTTATAAGCTACAAAAAAGTTAATTACGTCGATGTTGTGATTTCTACCATTTTTATGGAAACCGATAAATTGCAAGTTAATGATAGATGTAAATCAAAATAACGTTTACCAGAAAACCAAATGAAGAATCAAAGTTGCCATGGAAAACGAATGGCGCAACAATAAAAAAAACTTTGACAGCAACAAATTTAAATTAGTTAAAATTGTTTTACTATTTCGTAGTTGTTTTTAATATTGCGAATGTTTTTTTCTAAATTAAAATGAGTTTTTCAATTAAAGAATATGTTTGTGTAATGCAAATGCAAGAGCAGCGGTCAGAGAATACCAAATTAGGTATCCTAATAGACGTCATCCATATCACAAAACATGGTCGGCTACATTTCACAGGCTTAGAACGATAGGGAGCATTTCACCTACAGTTAACAAACGACCGCATTGTCTAAACATTCAAACTGAAGAAAACATAGTGGATTTAGTTTTAGACGATCCGAAAATAAGCACTAGAAGAATACCAACCAAATTGGCATTACCGCGAACAACTGTTTGGAGACTATTAAATCGAGAAATGCTCTATCTCTATCATCATCAAGATGTCCAGGCCCTACATCCTGGAGACCGTGAAAGGCGCCTACTATTTTGTAATTGGGTTCTTGGTAAGCATCAAGAAGATGAAAGATTTTTAGAGAAAGTGCTATGGTCAGATGAAGCAACTTTTACTAGTCTTTAAACAATCCTCGTGTTATTAGGCCGTCAAGAACGTTTTAGTATCAATGTTTGGGGTGTTTAACAATAAATTATTGCCGTTGTTCGTAATTAATGGGCATTTAAACTCAAATCAATACAGTCTTTTCCTACACAACCGCCTGCCTGAATTTATTGAGGATGTACCTCTGAATATTGTCCAAAACATGTCGTATCAACATGACGGAGCCCCTGCGCACCGTGGTAGACAAGTATCTAAACTTTTAAATCAATTGTTTGGAAACAATTTGATTGGTTTGGGAGGTTCCATTGAGTGGCCTCCAAGATCACCGGAATCCCCTCGACTTCTTTTTATGGGGGTACAAGAAACAATACAGTGTACCAATTATAAATGAAAGCCAACTACTGGAGATAGTTCATGAAGCTGCTAGGAAAGTAAGAAACAATCATAATATCCTTATTAGAGCTACAAATTCATTAGTTGAAAGATGTAAATTGTGCATTACTGTCAATGGAGGACAGTTTGAACAGTTGTTATTAATTTTCCTATTTTAATTTCGAGTTTAGTTTTTTTATTGTTAAATTTTTAATTGTACTGTGGGCCTTAAAATTTGTTGTTAAGTAATTTTTTATTATTAAATCGTTTTCCACGGCAACTTTGATTTTTCATTTTGATTTCTGGTAAACGTTATTTTGATTTAAATCTACCATTAACTTGTAATTTATCGGTTTCCATAAAAATGGTGGAAACCACAACATCGACGTAATTAACTTTTTTGTAGCTTATAAGTTGCTTTTTTAAAAAAAGTAATAATTTAAAATAATGAAGCTTGTCAAAGCTTGTTTAACTAATTTATGTGTAAAATTTATCCAAATAGCCCCTATATCTACGTCAATGAACAGTTAATGAAAGCCAAAATATTCAGAATATTTTAGGTTATCTGTTCTCAAATGCATGTAAAATTTTGTCAAAATCGGTTAGCTAGTTTTTGAGAAATGAACAAAAAAGTTAATTTGACCACTATATTTGATAACGAAGCATTTGCGAACATGGGTTCAATGGCAAAAAATGCTTGAATTGTTTTCAGGAATCTCCAGTTTTCGTTTGTTGCAACCATAATGAATCACCCTGTATAATCTCATATAAAAAAATCCATACAGATAAGGTCAAGCGACATAATGTGTGGCAAACGGATCTGTAACAGCGCGGCGTTGGTTTTCAAACAAAACTGGTGTCATTTGCCATTATTATTTTGGAGATTTAAGCACGTTTCCAAATTTGTTCACTGATATTTGTCAAATGATATTTGCCTTTTCCTATAGCTAAGAATTTGGGGTTAAAAATTAGCTAAACACTTCTATCCCTGTTTTGTTTAAAAAAATTATTTCTCACATTTATAAATCCAGGACGCATCTAAATGTTTTAAGATCCAAAAAAATTATTACAGTTTATGTTATAAACACTAAAAACGAATTTTAATTTATACACAAAGTTCATCACAAATTAAATGTAGGTACATCTCAGTTTGTTGATCATCTGCTTGTGCATATAAGCGTTTTTAAACTAACTGGTTGTTGTGGCAATTCCATTGACTCGATTCAAATATAAAGGCCATTCTTTTTATCTCTCAGTGGGCATAATATTATTCACATAATATAACATTTAAATGTATTATACAAAACAAATAATGTTTATTTACAACTATGTGGTTGTCATTCAATAAAATGTTCTGTTTTATTATGTAGATTTATTTCGAAATTGTGACTGTACAGAACCGTACCGAAGTCTACTATTATTATACATATGAGAGGGGAAATATGAATGGAAAACAACACAAATTAAATTTAATTAATTTTAATTTAACTTTAAACTTAAATATTCTGCTAGTTCATGCTTGACTACATTTTTATAGATTTTATTCGTAATACGAGGCCGACGTTTTCAGCTTCATAAAGCAATAGTATATTGTGCAACGAACACGAAATGATATAATATGTATATTGGTCATTTCATCTTCATACTTTTGTTTTAATATACAATAGTGTGCTTTTGAATAAATTAAGCATCATAATTTTTAGGAAAATATTTGTTTTTCAAAACTTCCCTATACACGCCCTGTTGGCGTAAGCCTAAATACGATGAGTTACAAGTATTAAATTGACTAGGTGGTGTTAAACTATAACCACTATCGCTGTTTTTCATTATAGAAATAGCTTTGAAGCCTTCGAAAGTAGCGAAATAATTTAAACTGTCAATTTTGTTGGTATGTATTGTCGGCGTTGCTAATATGGTGATTTTTCATAACCGATGCTACTTTTATCATTACCAGGATATTTACCCGTGCACATTTTCAAATTATGATTGAACATATAATGAAGGCATTTAAAGACAGTTGTAGAAAAAAAGTATTTTTATGGATTTTTCTACCCTTAATTATAACCTAACTTTTTTTTCTTGTGACTGTTATTCATTTTGTGTCAAACATGTGATAAAATGAAGTTCTAAAAAATTATTGAAACAAAAAAAAATAAAAGTTGCAATTTTTTGGCATTCTCATTATTATCTTTTTTTCTATTTAAAAGCCAAAAAGTTAAATTACAGTTTTGATTTAATAGTTTGCAAATAGACGCTCTTAAAAAAATAAAAATAAAATGGTTTTAACACATTTTTGGGTGTTAAAGATGACTGCCTGAGGACAATTTTTTGGAAATATTTTCGAAACGAGTACAGATGAATTAATCAAATGTAGCATATTATTTATTCACCTAGTTAAATGACGTAAACTGACACGAAATTGAATAAAAAAGGATGACCATAGGCCGGTAAATGGGGGGGACCCTTATCTTAATTATAACCTAACTTTTTTTTCTTGTGACTATTATTTCATTTGTGTCAAAAATGTGATAAAATAAAGTTTTCTACGTACAAAATGCATACTTGTTTTTTCTCGAAAAACTTAAAGGTTTTCGAGAAATTCGAGATTGAAAATTTTAGGACAAAACTGGTCCTTAGTACACAGCATTAATAAAATTCGTTAGCAAACTGTATTTCAATAATTTTATTAATGCGGTTTACTAAGGACCAATTTTGTCCTAACATTTTCAATCTCGCATTTCTATTCGCAAACAAATACCCGTGTCCCGCTATTCAAATAGCGTTACGGTAATTTCTGCGCATGCGCCTAGATACAAATCCGAAACTTAACGTCAAGCTATCTTAACGTGAGTTGTGCAAACAGTCTCTATTATTTCATTTAGCTATATTCTTATTATAAACAAAATTGAGATTCGTTAGTTAATTTGTTTATAATCATTTAGTTAAATGGAATAGACCAATGACTTATTATAAAAAATATAGTTAATCTTTTTGGCTGCTTTGTATATTCCACTGATAATGGAATGATTTAGAAAGTTAATGGTTTGGTTAAAGATTTGTTTTGTGGAATTTAATTTCATAGATATAACAACTCCACTCTAAAATGGAGCATTCCTTACTATTTTTTTAAATTCGCATTTAGAGCATGGATGACTCGTTATCTGATGGATAAAATGAGACATATCGGCATGGGTACGTCTGATGTTCATGTCTACAAATCAATTCGCCGCACCTATAGTTATAGTATAGTATCTTATAGTATATATAGATATAGTAAAATATAGTAGCGGGCCAGAAATGTAGATGGGAATGTGACGAGTCGATGGCGTTTTCAGCGTCTACTGGACCTTCTTGTCTATAGTTAATATTCGATGCAGGTGCGTTGTCACAGTAAAATAAGATTTTTCTCTTAAAGACGTCTAGTCCACAAAATGCTTGGGATGCATTTTGTGGAATAGACCTTTCTCATTTGAGATCGTTTTTCTTGCCCTTCATCTTTCAAACGTTGGAATAGCTGTGTAGTATTGATCAGTGAAGCTTTTATCTTTTTGAAGCTAAGCATTAAAGATAAGTGAATTACTTTTGTGTCCCAAATAACATTCGCCGATAGAAATATTTTCTAGGGTATTAATTCACCTGGTACATTCCTTCGTATAAGATGATTGTCACTAAGAGAGGGTTGTTCTGGCAATTGCGACCCTTGTCAGAATAACCGATTTCTGCATCCCCAATAAACTACAATCAATAAGCAAGTTACATTACATCCTCGTAATGTACAAATATAATTCTAATCATATTTAATTAGAACTGATAATATAAAAAAAAAAACTTAATTTTCAAAAAACCTATATGCAAACCTTCAAAGGAAATTTTAATGCATCTAAAACATATTAAATAAAATATGAACAATCTACCAAACCAAGAAAACAAAATTAGAGCATATTATAATAACGGCAACAAAATGCAAAAGATCAATTATTGAATGATTAATACAGTCCCAATAAATTGGACATGAAATTAAATAAACGAGCAAGATTAGCAATATAATATTATAAATCATTTATATTGAACACATTGATATAGGTAGGTATTCGTAATTCCGTTTACCTGGCCAGCGAAATCATTAAATATATTATATGAAGCAGCTAGCTGTTTACGTAAAAATTTTGACAAGACCGAGATTCCATTTAAAATTTGGCCCATCCTCAACCTGCACGTGATGTTGCATCAAATGAAAAATAAGATGGAGACTGTTGAGGCGTAGCAAAGTTTTGCGCATCTAATTTTCGAGCGAAAGATATCCCCTTTGCTTTCTTTGTGTACGCCATCTTTTTTTCATTTAATTGATGAATAGAAGAATCTGTTTTTCGGCTAAGTAAACTTCAAGACCACCCAGATTCAGAACTAGAGTCCCAAAAATTGTGTCACACATTTGGAGAAAACAGAGATTGTTTTCAGGCATGCATAGATTAAAACAGCCAGAAATATTTCATCAGCATAAATTGGTTAAGCAGCGGCAATCATGCATTGGTATTGAATAAATATTTTTGTAATGCAGGGTGTCCCGAATTGCATCTGCTAAAATTGAACAGGAGCTTCTAAAACAGTTTTCAAAAATAGACCAGGGGTGGGTCATAAATGTCATTCCGTCATGGCACACTATTTCCTCTAAAGATAGGAAGGAATCTGACCAATTCATTTACAAGAAATTGGTGCTTCCGATTGACTTAAGACAAAAGTATCTTTTTTATCCGAAAAAGATGGTGGTTTAATACTTTTGTGTCAGGACTCACATACATAGCTTCCTTGCTTCTAATTTTTCTGCACGCCACTTGTAATGAGCCGTATAAAAAATTCACCGGCGCTCTATACTCACTTTTACTCATTTTCAATTTATATCATACATACAGTACATTTAATATACAGTATATTTCAGTATGGTGAGCTGTTCGTGCCTCAATGGCGCAGTTTTGAAAGTTCTATTTGAACAGATGCAATTCGGGACACCCTGTATATTATTTTAACAATATTTTATAGCATCGATACGAGGGGCGTTCAATTTATTCTCTGTATCCCGGTAATGATAAATTTTCTTAAATTGTCTCATTCCTTATCGTCATTACTATTCCAGATATCATCAGAGAAAGACATCCAGAATGACTGACGCGGCAATGCTGAGGAAATTCGTGCTTCGCGCTGTGACAGAATTTCTTACAAAACAAAGACAAACTCAAAAAATCAGCCATGAAGTGATGGTGGCAGATTACAGAACTCTGCTCTTTCATTATTATATTCAAAAGTGATTAAATTATTTTTAAGTAGAAAAAGCTTGAAGACCACACAGTCCATTTGTGTCAATTTTGGAAAATGTGAAAATTGTCAGAAACTTGTACTTTAAGCGTGGGAATTTTATCGCAGGCACCTGTTAACACTCGGTGTGTTGCCAAGACTGATGTTCATGAATGTGCCTTTGAAAAAAAAATTAAATATTAACCCTACGCTAGACCTGGCCTCCAGTGATTACTTTCTGTTCCCCACCCTTAAAAAGATCTTCGTAGAAAGCATTTTTCATGAAGAGCTGCAGGCGGCAATTACAGCACATTTTTGCACTAAACAGGAACGACATAGTTTCTCTATCAAACAAGTATATTGAAGTTAAGGGATCCCCCTTAATTACATTGAAAAATATATTTTATTCAGAAATTCCTGTCTTTTCTTTCATGTCTGTGTATACTCAGAGAGAATAAATGGAATGACCCTCGTACGGAGTGCTTTTGAAAAATGCTCGTATATGCAGTTTAATGTCAATAACTTAAAAACCTAATGAAAATAAAGCGAAGAAAAAGTATAATTTTGCACAAAAAAAAATATTTACATTACTATTGCAAAAATTTATTAGATACAAACACGTAGCAACCAAATCTCAAATTAAACACAGTGCAATAATCATCACAAAAATCCATGTGCAAAAATATAAATGAAAATCAACAGTCACCTGATGACGACATATCAGTGACAGACGCATTGACGTCCAACGAACAGGTACCAATCGAATCCACTGAGGTTTCCATGACGTCACCACGTGACGACTTATCCAACGAAACTGATGTATGCTTTGTCGTTGCCGCCTTTAATGACGCCACATTACTACAATCACGTGATACGTGGGTATCTATAACGACGATGCTTGGAGTTGCGACATCAACAATAACGGGTATTACGACGTATGGAGACGATACAACAATAGGAGCCGTAGTAGTTGAATTGTATGTAGTATCATGGGCGGCTGTGGTGAAATGATGATGTTGGTGGAATTTTGTTCTTGATTGCGGTGCGTCGCGGCCCTCTTTGCCTTTGGATGAGTTACGGCGAACGACGCTGATGCGCCGTTGTGACGATGGGAAAATTGTACTGCGTCGCACCTTTATTGTACATAATTTATTTAATGATGCGCAAGGCAATAAATAACAACAATGTCTGACATTTATAACATATGTTTAATGATAACTAGTTAGCAATAAAAGTGTTAAATGTTTGTTAAAACACTGCCTCAAATTTTTATATAATATAAGTACATTTCTTTTTAGTATGTAATTATCATAAATAATCAAGGCAATCAATGCTGTCAATAATAAATGTTATTGTTAGATTCTAATTGCTATAAGTCAAAGCTTGAGTTTATCCGTTTATGACATTTCTACACGCATCCTCTGATTATGCCGATTTCGACCCCTAAATGAGGATCGAAAATGACACTTGGAACTTAAAGTTTCTAAAATATGTTTCGGAATCTTTAATATTTTTTATTTAAGGGGTTAGGAGCAGTTGTGGAGGGTAAAATTACAACATTTTTTTTTATTGTTTATTTATTTCAAAAGGGTTAATAACATCGATTAGTATACGAAAACATCAATTAATTGTTTCGAACCAAATATTTACTATGCTGTCGAAAAACAAACGAGAATTCATGTTGTAAATAATAATAAAACGAGCGTCACCCCTACTTCCCAGAAAAGCTCAGATCGAGTATGGCGTGGAAGAAACCTAGGCGCCAATCAAGGCTAAAATTCTACAGGGTGTTGAAAAAGAGGTACGCTATTTTGAGACTATAAAGGTATTATATTGATTGATTTTCTACATAACCAACCAAGGTTGAATGCGGTCTGCTTTTGCCAGCTGTTAGATAACGAATTCGAGCTGGTTTTCTCAAGCAGAAAACGCCCCAACACGGCAACATACACCAGCCGTAACCCGTATTACACACAGCCAATTAAACTCTTCAGCACCCACTCGCACTCCAGTGTTGATCCCATGAGAATTTCTTCCGTTCAGAAAGGCATTAGGTGGGCAATGATTTGAAGACAATGCTGCGGTCGAACAGTACGTGCACAAAACTCGTTTTTTCTTCAGTGCCTGGAGAAAGAACCTTCCTATCCGATGTACAGCAATATTCAGAATTGATGGATTCTTTTAACGAAGCATTTATTTATTCAGTAAGTATGTATGTTCGTTTCATTGTAGTAACGTTCGTGTGGTTCGTAGTGTGAAATGATAACGAACTTTAATTAAACCTAATTTATATACACTTAGAATAAACACTTAAACAAACTAATAACATTAACGAACTAATATGACTATATTTATTTTCACAACACTGTTCGCTATCTATTGACTGATTCCCCGTCGACATTTACGTTGGCTTTATATATGATTTGCCCTCTTTCTCGAACTCTTCCGTAGAGTATTCGAACATTCTGGCGCACGTATGTCCATTTTAGATTAATCGCGGTCGACACAACTGCACAATTAGCTCGAGTTTAACGAGACGACTACAGGTGAACATTTTCTTGTTCGTTACAATAATAAAAACAGTTTTTCATATGAGGTTCAACATAAGTAGTCACACAAAATGTCAAATCAAAAATGAATTACATTTCCATAGAATAGAAGATATAATTTATATAAATTATTATCTCCACTGCATTTGTACATTAAATTGACATTAACGCACCACGAAATTAACAGTTTTTTTTTCAAAATTATACTGAATGGTAGATTATATGAATTTGCCTTGATTGCATCTAATTCTGTTGGACTAACTATTCTAGTAGTGAATGATTAACATCATGTGAGACATTTACAATTTATTACGATTCCTGTTCCACAGCATTCGTCTTGTCTTTGGTGTGAAATTTATAGTAAATGATTAACATTATGTGAGGCACATGAATTTCTCCGATACGATTTGTGATTTCTGTTTGACAGCAATTGATTAAAATCGTATGCCTAATCGTATAAAGAATCACCCCTTAAACTTTTTACATTTGTTTTGCAACACCTTGTATATACTATTATATATTATGTGTTTTTATTATTGTTGTTTTTGCCTTGTTGCTTTTTGTATTTATTTTCGTAATTTGTATGCGTATTTTTGTAACATCAACTTGTTTTTTCAAAGGGTTAGCTGAACAGACGATTATTTGGTTACAACTCACCGGTCTTAAACTCGCCCAGTTGCATTAAAGAACTAATATACAGGGTGTCTCAAAAAAGGGGTGATTTCTCAGGTATTTTATGAAAGAAGTTCCCATAAACCGAGGTGGACCTCACTCACAATCCCCGGATTTAAACCCAGTGGATTTTTTCATGTGAGGCACCTGAAGTCCTTAGTTTACGCTACTCATGTGGAAAATGTTACCAAACGTACGCATTGATACAAGTTTTAAAGAATATTTTTCATGAAGCATCCGTACTATGGATGTATAGGGTTTTGGCTCACAACCAAAGGCCTCGAGTTCGATTTCAGTTGAATACACATCTTTTTTTTTTTCAACATTTAAAATTCTATCAAGACTCGATATGGATGACATGAACAACTTCAGATGACGTCAGAGCACGGTCGGTAATGCAGGTTTCTATTCACGCCAATTTCGGAGTTTTGGGAACTTAGCGGTTTCCAATGTTAATTTACACTTATGTAAATTAACAACTTCTTCTCTCTTTCTTAAAATGACCCAGAACCGGCATAGCTAAAGAAGTCGGATTGTTGCCGCATATAATTCGATTCGAAACGACCCTGGTATTTTTGAGAGAGTTCGCCAGCCAATGAAGAGAAGATTGGATTCATGTATAGCTGGAGGTGGTCACTTTCAACAGTTTTTGTAAGGTTTTATTTATTTATTTTTATCTTTCTTCGAAATATTAATGTTATATTTGTTGAATTATTCACAAATATTCTTAGTATGTTGAAAAATGTTTTAAATTTGTATCTCTTAAACTAAGCAACATATGAAAAAAATACAAGATCTAAAAACGTTGTAGCTTTAGTTGCTTTATAGCAAGAGAATATCGAAATTAAATTACAGTCAATGGCGTACATTTTTTTGACAATAATTTTTATTAAGTTGCCCCCCTAACGTCACTGGACTTAATAATTTTGATCTAGTTCAACAACGCTGCCAAATTTCAAAGAAATCGGTAAGGAGATATTTGACTTAACACATTGCCTGGCAACCTGATTTTCGGTTTTAACCGGTTCAGGCCAAAGCGTTATTTTTGATTGATGTCCATTACATTTTACTAGAAAATGTTTTCTATACTTTTACGTTTACTTTGTTAGGGTATTTTTGTGTTTTTCGAACGTTTTTTTATGCCGAAAATAAAATATATACGTCCTGCCAAAATACTACAAAATCACATCTTTCGATCCGCTCAGGCCAAACTTCCATATGGCAAAGTGTTCATATACGCCAAACGTTGGAAATTACAATACCAAACCAATCCAGGCATCTAAACAACTTGGCATAGGAGGTATCGTCAGCGATACACGTGGCCTGGTTTGGTCCAGCCTGGTGTATCACTAGCGAAACACTTGGCAGGCAAAGTGTTAATTAACAAAAAAAAAACTTTAACACATTGTATCTTGGAAACAGTGCATTTCCGGACGTATGTTTATGGGAACTTTTTTAAAAAAATGACCTGCGAAATATTGCTGCATCTTTTTGAAACACCCTGTATATATATGTTTGTTAACTACAAGCCGTAATTCAAAAAAGGACTTTACTATTACTGATTATTACTTTAAATATCATGATCCTTATAATATATGATATCCTATATATTACGATTAAATCTAGATTAATTGGTCAAATGTAAATCCATTTCAGATACGCTAGATTTACAGATATAATTCGTATGTATTAAAATAATTGATAATCATTATAAATTTATAAATAACATAACAATAAATAAATTTATAATAAAAATAGGAGCGTTTAAAATAATAACCAACAAATCAAATTTTGACATGGATTAGATTAGATACGCCATAGAATTAGAATTAGAACAGTTGAGGTGTAAATTGTACTCGTAAAAATTATATACAGGGTGATCCACAGTCGATATTTTTAGATTTATTCAATTCGCAAAAAAATGGGTCACTGCGAAAACAAAACTTGAACAAGTGTGAGTCTTTTATAGAGTAGAAATGACTTTGATGACTCCTGAATTTCACGGTTGTGAAACCCTTGTGCCTAGCGCAACGTTGGAAGAAAAAACTTTTTAGCTCAATGTACTCTATTCTTAGCTCCTAGTTAATCATCTCATTTAGTCTTAAAGGATGCAATGCACAGACCCGGCTCCAAAGAACGACACAGCCTCAGCTGACAAAATATACCTTTTGCGGTGCATACGCAGGATAAATTTTATTTCTTCAATACAAGAAAGAAAACAATCATAATCATGAAGACTGATGAACTTACTCCAGCCTTTGATCTTTACGGACAAATCCAGGTATAGGGTGTAAAGAGTATCCTGATCCTGATTTGTTCAGTCCAATATTCCGGCTTTCAGAGAAGAGGTGTCTTGGTCAGGAGAGGAATCAAAATTCAAGTCCGCACAGAACGTCATCCGGAACGATACATTCCATTTGTGCCAGTAATTCATTTTGACACGTGATAACGCTCACCCTCACCCGGTGCGTATTATCAGGATTGACCAGCTGACATTAATACAATCGGCCATATGTGCAATCAACTTGAGCATTAAAAGCAGAATCAACCCACCATGAATGAACTTTAGATCAGCTGTCCAAGGCACTTATACACTGTGTCCAATATTAGAATGGGATAGCATTGGAATCTTGGAAACGGTAGGAGTTACAATGTCGGTTAAATTAGAGAAAAGTTGTATAATTTAAACACCTTTTAAATGGTGTTTTCAAAAGTAAAGTAACGTTAGCCGTTTTTTTAGTATTGTATTTTTCTTGAACCTTGTTACAATTTTTTTATTCTTTTCTTGGGATTTAAGGTTCTATTTTATAAGCGAATTTTTTTTTCCTTTTGAAATATTTTTATTTTATGTCAATGGTACAACGTTTCGGCTTATTCACCTTCCTCAGGTACATCTCTTTTCTTACCAACATTGCATAATTCTGTAGAATTTTTTTTTGCTGTATACCATTTTTAGTGGGCATTTTGTTTGAATGAGCCGTTTTCGAGAATTTTTGAAAAAACAATTTTTTGCGATTTTAGTTTTTATTTATTTCTGACATTATTTTTACAGATATAAAAAAATTAAAAGTACTTCCTCATTGTTACTTTTTGAGGAGAAAAAGATAGCGTTTACAAATTTTCACTACGACGTTTCGTTTTTGAAAAACCATCATCAACGTCGTTTCTTATTGTTAAATTTAAAGCTATTTTCAATTCGAAAATAGGCGGAATATCACACACACGTAATGGTTTAAACAAGTTTTCAGTGTTTTTAGCTGTTATTTAAAATTATTCAAGAAAAATCGCCATAGTTTGGCACTTATTTTGCATAAAACATTCATCTGAGGAGGCATTTTTTAATAACACAAAAATTTAAACTAAATTTTAAAAACCGCGTACAGAATAAAATGTTGTACTGAGACAGAAATAATAATAAATAATTGTGAGGAACGACGAAATAATGTTTTTGCAAAACCTACTCTGCATTCAGTTAGTTAAGTGCCAAACTATGCCGATTTTTCTTGGATAAGTTTAACCTTCCTGTAGTGGCGTGCACAAATTTAGCATTACTAGTGGCGTCGATCTCACAGACCGACAATTTGTTTTTCGGGTAAAACCAAATACTTATGACTTCATATATGAATAGTTTACTTGGGAACAATAAAAAGCATGTTCTATCTGATAAATCATTAGTATTTACTTTATTATTTTTTCTTGAAGCTGCAATATACAGCAACCCAAGTAATCTCCCATAGCCATAACTAATGAATACTACACTATAGTAAACAAAACGTATGAAAACATGTGAAATAACTTACCAAGCGCAGTTTGCTTTAAAAAAAATAAACGATACGTACATTATGGCGTCGGTCTCTCAGACCGTTCACTAAAATATCTAAACACCAAATTACACGTTTGGACTAATACTGGAAAGGAGTATAGTTCACGGAACAAACAGCAGCTATTGACACGCTGGACGCTCCTCTCACTCCCTGCTCCAAATAATACGTAGTTACAACTATAGCTGGTCTGTGAGACCGCACGCCACTACAGAAAGGTTAAATACCTAAAAACACTGAAAACTTATTTAAACCATTACATGTGATGTACCACATATTGAAAACGGCTTTAAATTTAACTATAAAAATCCAGAGCCGTATTTAAAAAAACGAAGTTGATAATGGTTTTTCAAAAACGAAACGTCGTAATGGAAATTACGTGAAAGTGCTTTTAATTTTTTTATATCTGTGAAAATAATATCAGAAATAAATAAAAATCGTTTTTTCAAAAATTCTCGAAAACGGCTAAAGTTAGTTTACTTTTGAAAACACCAATTAAATTGTACAACATTTCCCTAATTTAACCGACATTGGAACTCCTACCGTTTCCAAGATTCCAATGCTATACCGTTCTTATCTTGGACACAGTGTATATGAGGATGGAATGGCGTTTTAGAACAATATGTTCATAATTTAACTTTAAGTACTGGAAGTCCAATAAAAACGCAAATCAGAGAATTCAAGGTGTCCTGTTTTCCAAATTAATAGAAATATTTGATAACCTCGACGGTCCCTCTGATTATAGATAGAAATCGCATCGCTCTGAAAAGTCGAAAAGTAAACTATGTTGAGAATTCCCCATTCTACTCTCGAAGATCAATGAAATAACGTTGCAGATAATCTTTTGTTTACAAAATCATAATTCGTTCAATTTTTTTAAATGACGAGGAAGTGTTCGGCACCGACATGAAATCAATTACAAATTTACATTTTCTGAAAGTAAATTTAAATTAAACTTCCTCAGTATATTACTCATTGTTAAACCATCACTCTGTATAATACAATATTAGAGATAGTATTAAATTATTCAAAGCAAAACAGAAGCCATAAATAAAAG
The DNA here is from genome assembly GCA_911728435.2 of Apoderus coryli. Classification (NCBI taxonomy): domain Eukaryota; kingdom Metazoa; phylum Arthropoda; class Insecta; order Coleoptera; family Attelabidae; genus Apoderus; species Apoderus coryli. Next base: position 7,669,224 of record OU452199.1, on the reverse strand, counting down.
CATATTGCGTGCATTACATTATTGATTAGATTGATATTATATAAATATAGCACGATAATTATTATTGTGGTTAATAATACCTATAGCATTTCATTTTCATATACAGGGTGGCCGCAAATAACAGGTCAGTAATCCAAAATATCGTATTCCTTGAGTAAATATAATAGGAATTTGATTTTAGAGCCTTTAATATCACTGGCGTTTCTACAAACAAATTATTCTATTATTTTTACTCATGGAATATAATAATAAAGGTTAATGAATGACCTGTACCTCATGGACACCCTGTGCATTGAAAACACAAGTAAGCATTTGCCATTCAGCTGATTGCATTGTTTTTATAAAGAGAATGAACGCACCTGGGGTAAAACGACGGTGTCTGGAACTTCAGCGGGAAGGGAGCACGGACGTCGTGTCTGTGTTGGAGACGATGGAATCCTGGTGACGCCAAGCAGAAGCACAGTGGAGTGCTCTTCCGGCAGATCACTGCATTCGAAAATAATAAAATAAATTTTATGGAATATATAATCGACCAAACCATTGACACTGGTGTAATAATTGCATAAAAAATTAAAAGCAATGCGGATTATTCTTAAGCTTTAACTCATCCACAACGTAAAACTGCTAATGTTATATTACATAAATCGTTTTTTTTTCTTTCTCATTTTAATTTTTCACTTATATGTGGTATAGAACTTTGGTAAGAATATACTAGAGCGACATCGTTGAGTAACAAATTAAATATTAATTGTACTCAACAAGCAACCACGTCGCTCTAGTATATTCTTTTAGCTTTTTAGTATTTATGTTTGAAGACCATTGATTTATTTTATTTTATTAACTAACTCCACAAAGATGATATGTATAAACGCTTAAACCATAACTAAAAATCACAATTCTCATAAACTTATATAAACAACATTTTTTCTTGATACAATTTTTTGTTCATAAATTACTGTTTTATTGGATTTAACAATTTTTAGAATCAAAATATCCTTATTATTCCCAAGAAAAATAAACTAAAAAAATAGAATTACGGTTCAAGAATAAAAAAATAAAATAAAAATACAAGGTGGGCCAAAAGAATGCTCTCATTTTTGCAAATGGCCGCCAATGTCAAATCTGTTTTGACATTTGTGGACTAGACAGCTGCAGAATACAAGTGAACAACAATACACTGCCCAAGAACGCAGAATAATAGTGTCTATGTTTTAGCGTAACAATTCGTCTGTGGTGTTGGCGCAGCGCGAAATCTGTCGCCGATTCCCCGGCCGTCCGACACCGACTGCGCAAACACTGCGCCGTTTGGCCACTAACCTTGAAGAGTATGGGACCACACGAGACGTTGCCAAGAGTGACCGGCCCCGGAGCCGAGAATATCGCCGCTGTTGCCGAGAACGTCGAGCTGTCGCCGTGCCACGCAATTAGCCATCAGTCAGACGTCCCTAAGGCGAATTTTGGTCAATGAACTGCGCATGTTCCCGTACAAAGTCCAGTCCGTGCATCAGCTGCTGCCCGCCGACCGCCCAACGCGCGTAACCTACGCCCAAGCCATCCCCAATCTCGAGGAAGAAGCGCACGATTTTTTGACCAAAATCATAATGAGCGATGAGGCTCATTTCCACCTCAGCGGCTACGTGAACAAGCAAAACTATCGCTTCTGGGGCACCGAAAATCCACGAGGAGCCATTACATCCACTCAAAGTGACTGCATGGTACGCTGTTCACGCTGGAGGAGTCATCGGCCCATTTTTTTTTTCGAGAATGCCGCTGGCCAAATGACAACAGTGGACGGTGCGCGCTATAGCGCCATGTTGACCGAGTTTTTTCTGCCGCAATTGGACTAATTAGGACTGAGGGACATGTGGTTCCAGCAGGACGGAGCAACGGCACACACTGCGCGAGCTACAACCCATATTCTGAAGGCAGCGTTCCCTGGTCGCCTTATCTCTCGTTTTGGCGATTTGCACTGGCCCGCAAGATCGCCCGATTTAAGCGTCCCAGACTTTTTTGTGGGGTTTTTTGAAGCCCCGTGTTTACGTGAACAAACCCGAGACTCTGGAAGCCCTCAAGGACAACATTCGACACGAGTGCGAGAATCTGTCGCCCGAAGTTCTCGCCGAGTGATGAAAAATGCCATAAAACGAGTCCGTATGGCAATCAATTGTAACGGCGCCCATTTGGCCGATATAATCTTCTCGGCTTGACCAATAAAATTGTAAAGGTTCAAATAAACATAATCAAAAAACAGAATCGAAGTTTTTCATTTAGAAAAAAAAAGAGAGCCAAACAACATCGGATGTCTTCTTTTCGCCCACCTAGTATCTAAATACATTGTTTTCTGAACTATGGTGCGGTAAAGCCAAGTTAAACTTTTATGTAGTTATACGACAAGCCCATGTGAGAAAAATAGCTTTACATCCACTAGATAACTTAAATGCCTTAGAGAAAAAAAGCATTATTTGCCATATGTGAAAATACAATCAGTGTGCGTGTAATTTGTGTAACAGTTAACCGATGGTTGCATTGTTTTCCAATGAATAAGATTAATTACTGAATACTTTTGAAGTCTAGGAACTGTTTTTCTAACTATTGTTAATTAATATTCCCGTTTTGGGATGTACACTTACTTAAACACGCTTGAGCTATTGCAACAGGATGCGTCGTGAAGAAACAGTAGCGCGTACAACTTCTTGAGACCCCCCGCGAGCTTTTTAGGATCCCTCATATGGCATACTCAAAAAAACTTCCAGAATTTATACTGTTTATTACACTATTGTGGAAAGGGGTGGTTTTTAGATTTTTTACATAATATTCGGGTCTAAGTAAGCTGATAAATTTAGCGAAACGTCGCAAAGAATCTAAACTTTAGTTGGTATTCTTAATGCAAAGATTTAGAAGCATCGCAGGTAACAGAACATATATAGTAAAATTGTGAAATACTTCGCAATTCCTCAGGATGTTCGATGGAATACACTTTCAGATTGCCTTGAGATCTCTATGTAAATGAGTAGCCAAAATTGTTATTAATATGTGAAGAGCATAAAGATTAAATTGATCCAGTGATTTTTAAAAAACTCTCAGATATCTATATTAAAAGGATGGCTGCAACAGACTTGGCAGTGACACTTAGGTTTATTTAAATTTCTTTTTTGTATTAAAAAGATTTTTTAACGCCATATAAAAATGTGTCTCGGTTTTATTTTTTATGAACAAATACAATTTTAAGTGTTTTTCAATTAATCATGATTTTTAACAAACACACCATGTCAATAAATTCAATTTTAACCAATTTCAGTAATACCATCAATTGGCCATTTGGCTCAATTATTATTATGGTTTTAAAATCAACCGACATTAGTAATAGAAAAGGTCAACGCCCTTTGATCGTACTACAAAATGAATTTGAAATGCAATGAAAGAAAAGAATAATAAATATCACGACATAGACTCATAAAAATAATCACAGAATTTAAAAAATACATAAATACAAAGAACTATGAAATTCAGTGGAGCATAAACATTAATGATGGTTTGTTATTACGAATGACTATGGACGAATTCGACAAGAAAAATATGGGTAATGTATATTATTATCTTCTGTGTATAAGCATGATCAAACCGCAGGCACAGACAGGAATGAAGTTATTTTGTATAGAAGCTTTGTACCGGTTGATCCATGATATTTTTATCGGATAATTTAAATATAAAGTCAAATACAACATAATAACGTATGTCCCTTTCGGTGAAATTTCCATTTTAATTTATTTATGGTATAGACAGTGTTGGATCAAGTTGTCATTGGCAACAAAAATTAATAAAATTACATACATATATGTCATTATTTTGAAAGTCTCTTATATGTAATTCTTTATTTATATTATTTATCAGATATCTACTTATACACATTGAGGTAAGTTATTAATTATATTATCTTGGTTTTGAAGTTTTAAAAGTACCTACCTATATAAATTGCTATAGAACTGTTTCAATATAATGTCTAGCGAAGAAGAGCTATAATTTGTACCCCTCCTGAAATTAGGGAATTAAGTTGCAGTAGTAGAAAAATTATACTCTCTAACACGTGAGGAATCAGCTATTCTGAACTCGTAGACCGTCATCGGACAAATTTGCACTAGTTCAGAATATGCCACCTTCCTCAATTGTTACATAATATACTATTTTAACATTATACCCCCACCTAACTTATTCTAAACACGCACAGCCCTTTCTGTACATGAAAACAACTCCGTGTATCAAACAAATATTTTATTAAATTCACAAATAAAGTTTATCTGATCAGACCAAGAGAGACGCGTACCATATGTAATCTAAATCTCCAGGAAATTTTATATCACATCCCAATTAGGTCGGCACAGACCGCGGTATCATCCCTTGAGGACTTAGTTAGTGCCCTACATCATATTAAGCTGCGGTTAGCCAAACAAATCTGCTCACTTATTGTAGATATTCTTAAATTAAGATCATTTATTATGAACGAGTAGGAATGAATTGTTGTTGTTTTTATTCTCTTTCTAGTTTTCTTTCTCATATTATCATTAGATTGTTTTATTTTCTGTTTTTCTTTTTTCTTTTTGTTTTGCCTATATTTGTTAATTTGGTTAGGATGATCGTTGTGTTGTTATATTATTATATTACTATTATATTATCATATTACCAAACCAAACTCATTGTTAGGAACTGTATGTTTTGGGAAAAATAAAGTTTTGAATTGAATTGAAATTGAACATAAAAACAATAAGTCAAATCAAAACACTTTATTGTTTTTCAAAATATTCCCCATGAAGATCTATACACTTTTGCATGCGTTTGAACCAATTGTCGAAGCACTTTTGCCACTCTGTTTGAGGTATCTCCAAAACATGAATTCTGAATGCAGCAATCTTCTTCTTCTTCAGGTGTCGAAAAACGTTGACCTCTCAGTTTGTTTTTTACGTACGGGAATAAAAAGAAGTCATTCGGTGCCAAGTCAGGACTATACGGCGGATGACTCATCAAATATATGTTTTGGGTGCTCAAAAATGCAGGTGTTTGAGCCGATGTGTGAGAGCTCGCATTGTCGTGGTGAAGAGTGATCCGTCTTCGGCGGTTGGTTTTCCTGATTTCTTGGAAGACAACTGGCAAACAAATGGTTGGAAGTGCTTCGTGCGCGAACAACTTTTGTAGGATTTGGCTCATCTTGAAACACCCATACAGTCGACTGCTGTTTACTTTCGGGGTCATATGCGTAAATCCACGATTCATCACCTGTCACGATGTCATAGAGGTGTTTCGAAGCACCGCGATCGTATTTTTGAGCATTTCTTTCGACCAATCGACACGAAGCTTTTTTTGAGCGTTTGACAAATTGTGTGGGATCCAACGCGAACAAATTTTTTTGACAGTCAAATGTTTATGTAATATTGAATGTATGCTGGTCCCACTAATGCCTAAGGTTGTCTCAATCTCTTGATAGGACACATGACGATCTTGCAATATCAGTTCGCGCACAGCATCAATGGTTTTCGGAACAACAACTGATTTTGGACGACCTTCACGAAATTCGTCTTGGAGTGAAGTACGACCACGATTGAATTCACCATATCATCGATAAACACTGGTCCTTGATGGAACTTCATCGCCAAAAATTGAATTAAGTTCATCCATGCACTGTTGCTGAGTTAATCCACGTCGAAAGTTGTAAAAAATAATGGCACGAAAATGTTCACGATTTAATTCCATTTTTGGGTCGAGATGAATCTTTTAAGTTACTGTAAACAACACAAATAGCGCTCGTGTGTCAAAACGTTCTGAGTACGTATAACCTCAAAAATGTCCAACTTTACGATAGAACTGTCAGTTGCCAGATTGCAACACCAGGGTTGCCAAATCCCGAAATATAAAAGGCAACCCTCGTAGCACAATACTTATAATTTAATTACAACTAATGCCACCTGTTAGTGGATAATTGAAATAGATAGTACATAGCTACTAGATGTCACAATACACAAAAGTAATTGAAATGCAAAAAAGTGTATGGTTGCTTAGGTCGCGCACTTCGCGACTCGTCTAGAATTATCGAAATATAGTTAAGGGCAGAAAATTAAAATCATTATGGCTCTAAAGCTTCAACGTTTGGAGACCCCTGTTCTATATGAAATTCCTGCTTATACACATCTTCTCGGGATACAGTGTATGGCAAAAATACCGATCGATATTTTCGAGAAGGGAAACTTTGCAAAATCAAAGTTATACAGCGTTTTCGAAAATCAACGCAAAATTAGTAATTCAATGGTGAACATTAGGCTGTTTATTGTAATAAAGACGAAAAAAGTAATTTGTAAGTGCAAAAGTAATGAAATATCCCTAAAGACCTTTTCAACAATTGGAGAGTTAACAGATTAATAAGTTAGAAGAAGTTAGAAGAAGTTCATTTTTTGAACACGTTGTGCATATTTTAAACCTATCAATTTGTTAATGTCTAAATAAATTAAGTTCATTCCTAAAGGCACAATATTCATAATAACATCAATCTATTTAGTAAAAAAAACATAGCACACATTGTTGTCTATGAAAAGTTACATGAAACTGATTTTATTACACTTGACTGAGCACATATACTTAGCGAAAAGTATAAGTAAAGTATGTCTGTCGATATGCTGTAAGTTGTTGCACTTGTTCCCAATATTAATACGAAAGAGGCTGGTTAGATGTGTAAAATTATACGTCCAGCTAAAAATAGTATACATAATAAAGCTTTTATATAGAACATTTAACTCTATACCAAGAGGCAAGAGCATAATAAAATTTGAGATAAAAGATGAGGTTTTATCGTCATGTCGTTTACTGCTTTTTAATGCATTCTATTTTTATGCTTAACCGAATCCAAAAAATGAAGTGTATGTCCAGGCACGACTTTGTTAAAAATGCAACAAAAAAATCCCTTCAAATAAAACCAATAATATGACAGTAAATTGTGTATATAGTTATAGTCGTTATAGTCTCAATTGAAATTATAAAAAATCCATCAATTTTTCAATTAATTCAGCATTCATATCTTCATGATAATCTGCAGACGATTCGCTTATATTTTTAGCAGATAATAACAACGCAGTCCGAACAAATCCATTTTTTCCACCTGCCTGAAGTATCTTTTCTAAGCATTCTTCCCGCAATTCTACTATCCTTCTTGATTCTGTCAATTTTTCATATTTAAATCCGCAGTCTATTAGTATTTCCCGAGTGTGGCCAAGCAATTGTAATTATATTGTCCATAGTTTTTAAGGTTTTCACACCTTATTTTGTTTATAAAAACTATACACAATTTTCCTAATAAAGTCCCTATACCTTTGTCATCAATTTCTTTAAATTTTTGTCCAATACGTTTTCTTATTACACTAGGTCAATTACATTTCCCTTTCTAATCACTCGACAAATTGTTGACACTGATGATCTAGTCAGCTTGTTGTTTTTTACAGATATTTAAATCACATTCTCCTTCATGTTAGTTTTAAAGGCACATATTTAAAATTAATCGTTGACATTGCACATGTAAATCTTTATTTTTAAATTCTACACTACAGTTTAAATTATCATGTTCGAATAGTCTCCCAAACGCCATATTGCAACAGTTAAAAATATGTAAATATACAAACAAAATATAAAATAGATATCATATATTACTTACTAAAAATACTTCTTTAATTGCGACACTGGAAATAAATATATATCTCGATAACTACCACAATCCAAGAGATAATGATAATAAAATATTAAGCCAGGATAATAAAAATGGTAATATACCCAGAGTGCATAATGTGGCACGTTTAAAATACTCACTCGTATTAAGCAACTACTTGATCACCTATCATCACCCGTCCATTTTCTACAATGAATCAAGTACAAGAAACCCTGTCCCTTATTTTAATGTAGATGGCGCAGGTTTATTGTAAAATCAGATGACTTAAAACTTTCTTATTGTTATTATTAAATTCGACCTCGATGCGAGTGTTTTAAAATTCGGATAGATTGCGATTTTTAAACGTTGATTAGATTATAAACTAAGTTAAGTTAAATATTTATATTTAAAATGAGTGTGGATTTATTTATACAATGTAGATATTTGTATAAAGACAACTATTATGAAGAACTAGAAAAGATTTATAACGGTAAGAAAACCATAAACGAAAACATAACCTCAAACTATTAAAACCCTGTGTGAGTTTGACCCTACATAATGAAATATGTTTTTTTAGAACACAATAAGAGAAATTAGTGAAGCAAAAGCCAGAGTAATAATCACGTATTTACAAAACTATGGAAATAGATTGGACAAGCAAAGTTATCAAAAAAGGACTAAAGAAAATGATGACAGCACTTTCATAATATGAGAAGTTTTAAAACAAATTAATTGAAAATCATATACTTACAGGTAATGGTCACGGAGGGCGCGGTAAGATGTTAATGGCTTTGAAACCTAAGCCTAAGTATGCAATTCCCAGACCAGTAGTAGAAATAGTTGTTCGGTGCTGTACGACCTGTCCTAAAAAAGCTGTTTCTTAGAAAAGTTTAGTTGTCAAACCTATTTTATCAAAAGGTTAATCATCGAGGACCAGTCGACTTGATTTGCAGTCAACGACTGAAAGCGAATACAAGTGCTTAATGAACTACCAAGATCATCTTACAAAATTTATTGATCTGAGACCTTTCAAATGTAAGAGTGCAAAGGATGTATGCAAAAAAATTCCTAGAATTTGGAGCACCAATCGTTTTGCAAAGTGATAATGGCAAAGAATTTTCAAATAATATTCTTCAAGCAATGTTTGCGAAATGGCCAGCCTGCAAGATTACCCACGGACGCCCGCGACACCTGCAAAGTCAAGAAAGTTTTGAATGATTAAACCAAGATTTAGAAAACATGCTTCAAGCTTCGATAAAAGAAAATAACTCTACAAATTGGTCATTTGGTTGTAATTTCGATCAATGGCGAAAAAATTCTTCCTAGCACAGGATTATAAACATTTTCCAGTGCTTTATTTGGGGTGGATTTCCGAGTCGGCTTGTTTTGTACTACTTTACCGTCTGAAATTGCTAAAACTATACATACAGAAAGCAATAATGTATCTCTTCAATTGAATGTTGCTCTGAAGGTATAGGAACTCCAGTAGTAGATCATTATGAAACTTTTAGCCATATTGCTGGCGGAAGAATATTTTGCCTGTAGATTCAGCATTGAAAAATACGGTAGGAAAAAGTGGCAGCTGTCAGATAGCCTTTTTTATATATAAACTTCTTGATGTCGCTGCTTTATTTTCTCTTTCATAAACGGTATAAAAGTGCGGTCTTCCTAATTCATTTTCAACAAAACTTTTACTTTTAGATTAAGATAAGATTTATTTAGTCCTGATGATTATATCACAAACTATATACGAAATAACGTATATCGCAAAATGTTCAATGAGGTATTCCTAACTTCTTCTTTTTTTTTCATTAATTTCAAGGCAGATATTATAACATTACTGTAATAAGGTGTTAAACTGAATAATTAATATCAGGTTTTCTTCTTTTTCTTCGCTATTAGGTACGTATTTAATAGCAGTTAACCATAATAGACATACTGTGCTTTCATTTCATTGCCACCCAGAATAACTAGTCATCTAAAGTAGACTCGACACGGGTGTAACTATTTTTTCATTTAAAGGCTATAAATAAAATTTCAGGTATGCATATTAACCCTATATCCTTCATTTTCTTCGATTTTTCGATAACCTTAACTGTCACTTACATCATAAAAATCAAGCTGATTCAATACACACAGACAAAACACCAAAATCTAAAATTGTCTCATTTTTTTTAACACAGCTTGTCTTCTTGATTGATAATATTGTTTATTAATAATAAATAATATTGTTTATATCGACATACAATGAACCGTATATATGTGTGAATTTGTACCGATTCTGTTAATTAATGGAGAAATTCATGAGAAATTTCACACTCTATTTAACAATTATAATACTAAATACATATATTAATTAAAAGGAATAAGTACTACCACTTGCAGATCACTTGTTATTGTATACACTGAGATCCCTTATTCATAAATCTGTTAATGTCTGAAACTTAAACTACAAGGTCGTTTGTAGGTTAATAGTGTAAGTATTTTAATAATTTGACCTGTTGCTTTAGTGAGAAAAATTTAGAACAATAACTAGGTACAATTTATCGTGATAAAATGTCTTATTTAGACAGAGACACTTAAAAATGTACCGGGTGTCCCAAATTGGATTGTTTTGCGGGTTATCTCGGTTGTTAGTAAAGATAGAATGAAACGGTTTTCGTGGCATGAAATAGTCCATTCTTACGAGGAGTATAATATGTAATATTGAATTAAAAATGTGTCAACTCCACAAAATCTAATTTATAATCACTGTAAGTGCTAAATTAATCAATAAGTCATGGTACGGTCTGCTAATGCCCTAGCTGGCGCGACAGATGGTGCGAACACAATGGACTGGCACTCAATGCATCAAAAACTGTCTTTCTCCCAATTTCAATATCAAATAGGAACATGGACCGAAGTTATTTAATAAGAGCCAAAGATAAATCTATTGAACAGGTCAGTAGCACCAAATTCTTGGGAATATATACAGACAATAAATTGACCTGGAGCACGCATATAGCCGCTGTAGTAAAGAAATTATCCAGCTACATATTCCTAATAAACCAAATCAAAAATACTGTATCGAATGATATTCTTAAATTGATATATTTTGGTCTGATACAGTCTACCTTGATGTATGGTGTTATATCTTGGGGGGGAGCGAGTGGGACAGCGAGGGTGTTCAGAACTCAAAAAAGGATCATCAGAGCGATGCATGGAATCTCTCAAACTACTTCCTGTAAGGACCATTTTAAAAAATTATAGTTAATGACATTCCCTTCACTATACATGTACGCACTTATAGTACATATAAAAAAACAAAATGAAATATTGCCTAAATCAGAAGATATACATAGTCACAATACTAGAAAAAAAATAACTTGGTATTACCATTCTCCAGATTAACTACTGGCCAAAAGAACCCTAACTACATAGGTGTTAAATGTTTCAATAAAATTTTAAAAATACAAAAGTTTCAAAACATTTCTATCAAAAAATTGAAACTGGAGCTGAGAACCTTTTTTATAGAGAAATGTTTTTATTCTGTAGACGAGTTTTTAAATTGTACTAATGAATAGTTTTAAGTCCCGAATTATAGCGGGTTATGTATGAATATTATTGTTTTTGTGTTGTATGTAATATTATTGACTATCCCATAATGTGACATGTCATATTGTATATTGTTATCATTCTGAGGAGCAAAGAATAAATAAAAATAAAAAAAAATAAAAACACACATGTTTCGACATATAAACATGTCATCATCAGTGGTATACATATAAAAAACCAGAAATCTCGCCATTAAAATGTCCGAATTACACTTTGCGGGAAAGGTTTATTAGAAATAGAATGTGGATTCTCACATAATTCTCAAAAAATCGTTATTACTAAAGCCCATCTAAGCGAAGAATGAATGTTGTGTGATAGTAGAATGATAGTGAGTGCTATATGGTCCTGAAAAGGCACAATAAGCCTTTAATGCTGAAGTACGCCATTCGTACACGCCGGGGGCTTAAGTGCGTACCGAGGTGTGCGGTGGAGGACCAGAAGGATGTTAAAAAAAAAAGCATTATTAGACTAAATAAACAAAGCATGAAACTTTTATTTTCTTTTTGTAAATCACATTATAATTTAGATAATGATATTATGAAGGGTTATTTGCATGCCAAAAGACATGCGGCAAAACGGTCATTAAGGATAGTTTCTTAGGTCTTGATTAGGTCCTGTATGATAGCGTCCTATACCAAACCAAGGCATTACAATTGAAATCTGTTTTCCTAATAATGGGGTCGCGAAATCTACGCAGGACAATGATATGATGAGTGCTATTTGCATGCCAAACGACATGCTGCAAAACGGTCTTTAAGGATAGTTTCTTAGGTCTTGATTAGGTCCTGTATGATAGCGGCCTATACCAAACCAAGGCATTACAATTGAAATCTGTTTTCCTAATAATGGGGTCGCGAAATCTACGCAGGACAATGATATGATGAGTGCTATTTGCATGCCAAACGACATGCTGCAAAACGGTCTTTAAGGATAGTTTCTTAGGTCTTGATTAGGTCCTGTATGATAGCGGCCTATACCAAACCAAGGCATTAAAATTGAAATCTGTTTTCCTAATAATGGTATCGTGAAATTTACGCAGGACAATGATATTATGAAGGGTAATTTGCATGCCAAACGACATGCTGCAAAACGGTCTTTAAGGATAGTGTCATAGGTCTTGATTAGGTCATGTATGATAGCGTCCTATACCAAACCAAGGCATTAAAATTGAAATCTGGTTCCCTAATAATGATTAAAAATTTCCTTACTACTTGATTTTAATCATAATGCATTAGTTCTGAGTCATTTTAATTTCTGTGATGTCGTTTATAGCTCTTGCCTGTTGGCTGTGGATGTGAATCGCATTCAACGGGTGCAAAAGTGTTACTCATGGTCATCGGTTTGGTGTCGTACTACTTTTGGAGGTTGTGTCTGCGTTACATCTATATCGATTGTTGAATCCACTTTACCTATTACTCGTTGATCGTTTAATGCTTTTGTTTGTTATTATTTTAATTTTAATTTTGTTTTTTTTTTCTTTTTTTTATATTCTTATATTGCTGTTATGTTGTTCATATTTTGTGTTATTTTGTATTATGATGACTTTTTTTTTACAATGACATTCTGGTTTTTTTTTTTTTTGTAGTGTAGATTAGTTAGGGATTATGTTTAAGGCTTAAATCACATGTCGTATATGTATGATGGGGTATTATTTATTTATATTATTGAACTGTTAATTTAGGGTTAGATTTTAATATCAGTTTTTACTGCCTTTTGTAGTTCTGTTACTGTATCTGGAATTGTTTTTTTTTTTTTTTTGTATTTTGAACTGCAAATAAACTGATTATTATTATCTAAATTATAATGTGATTTACAAAAAGAAAATAAAAGTTTCATGCTTTGTTTATTTAGTTTAATAATGCCTTAGTAATAACGATTATTTGAGTATTATGTGAGAATCCACATTTTATTTCTTATAAACCTTTTCCGCAAAGCGTAATTCGGACATTTTAATGTCGAGATTTCTTGTTCTTTATATGTATACCACTGATGATGACATGTTTATATGAAAATTTAGTTATTAATTGAAGATATGCAGAACGGAGGCTGCCAGACAAAAGAATTTTTTTAAGATAAAAATCAAATCTGATTAACTATCCCTAGACCCAGCCAATATCATAAAGAAAATCGGGAAACGAGCGAAATTAATGTCTTGGCTTCTGCCTATAAGAACCCAAACAGTTCATGTCGAACTGCGTAGCAAGTTCTGTAGGAGTAAGCAAAACAAGCGTTGACAGGATTTTGCTTGCGAGCCGTCACTGATTTTTACACACGGATCTTATTACGAAATGTGTCATTAAAAATAATAGCACCATACCCATATCTTTCTCGTATATTGTTATTCCACATACACCAAGTTTATATGCATAAATAATACAAAAAAAAAAACAACAACATCAAACTAGATAAAATGAGGAACAAAATAAATAATAAAAATAATAAAAGAATTCCGAACCGATGAATATGCATATAACGAAACGACGACGAGCGACGTGGTGCGCGTCCAACATACTTTTCTATTAATATCACTGCTGGTTACAAAAATGGTACACGCACCATAGATACAACAAACTACTAGGAATATACACAACATTCAAATAATATGCAATTTAAAATAGACACACATATACAGGGTTATTCACGCTTTATCGCGTGGAATTAAAAATGTTACTTAAAATCATCTTCAATAGGGCTAAATTGTTTTCAACTGAATTATTGTTCAAAGAGAGTGGAATATTTTGTTTGAGACAATTGTATTTTTATAGAATTATTTTGCTACAACAAAAAAAACGACATACGTTAATTTCTATTGATCACCATCACAATACAAGGCATAAGAATGAAAAACAGTTTTCTCAACTAAAAGTTTCTAAAAGAAAAGGGCAACGTTCTTTTAATTTCTTGTCACCGAGAATATATTCCAATATTCCTGTAAATGTAAGAAATATTGGAAATATATTTCATTTCAAAAGAAAAATAAAAACATGGGTTTCGGATTGTACCTTAAAATTAAATAAATTATTAAATTGAAGTGCAGTTCTCGAATGTGCTGGTTCTATTGTTTTTTATTTCATTGTTTTTGATTTTTTGTGTCTAAATCTAATAGGGAGTTGTTTTGTATCATGACTCATGAATAAGTGTTTATTTTTTTGTTTTTTTTTTCGGTTTAGGGTATTACAAAATTTTTAATATTAATACTTATGTTGTGATTAGATCGTCTACGAGTGCACGCTTCGAAATGAGTTGATGGCATCCACGCACAAACCATTTTTTGGTTTCAGTGGAGGTATTTCATTTATTTCTGGCTAGCATAAATTGTGTTTAGAAGAATGTATACATTATTTGGAAATAAATTATTATTATTATTATATATATTGTGGCGAAACTACGTGAGTTTCAAAAAGTTTGATTTATTGGACGTGTAGGCATCTATTATGGCTACTTTTTAAAATTGATTTCATATTGTACAGGGTGTCCCAAATAACCTAAAAGTATCAAAGTTGTTTTTTTAAATGGAATCCTCTGTATATTATTGCACTTTTAGGTCCTCTGATCAAATTAAGTGTCTGTTTCATTAAGGTTTATAATACATACACGGACACGACACCATTACAAAGAAATATTCGCAAAGAAATCTATAGGTCAAAGGCATTCGGATTATATAGCCCCTCGCTTGTTCAACTTATTATCTAATAAAACAAAAGAAAATAGCGGTAGATTTTTCATTTTTAAAAGAGAAATCTTTGTCTGGATCCACAAAAATAGATCAAAAATTCATGAAATGGTATACTAGGTAGAGCAGCTCAATTGTTTTAACTTGACTATATCCAGAACTGTTCCCGTAAACTTCTTGCCCTTAAACAATTTTGCCCTTAAACATTTCGCACTTTTTATGAACTATCAATAAATTTAAAAATTTTTTGTTGTTTGTTAACCGGAGTGGAATTCATCTTTATTTTGTTGTTGTTACCTTTTAGAAATCTAAATTTATTCTTAATCTTAAGAGTGTAGTATTAAGCTTAAAATAGTATATTTGTACGTTACTTAAGGTACCTATCATCATGTACTTATAATAATTATTGTAAACCGACGATGAGACGCACACAAATTTTACTTAAAACTTACGCGCCTAATCTTAAGTAAGCCAAATTATTGTAAACATTATTTTATATGTGCAAATAAAAAAAAAACTACTAACCTAAGCCTTAAGATTTTTTAAATAAATTGAATTTTCTCAAAATCTAACCTAATTTTCATCTATCAAATACTTAGGAAGTATTTAAGTCATGTTGACGAAATTAACTCTAAAGTGTAATAATAGATCATATTTGGTATTCCAATTGCAATAAACTTGCAATCTTATACAGGGTGTCCAAAAATTAACACTACTCAAATAAGAACTTTGGAGTTGCTATAACCTCATTAATTTAAATGGAACGTCATATTTCTGAACTTACCTAGCAATGTACTTACTAATTACCTGTCGAATGGTATTAGGGTGTACTATAGCTAAGTCTGCGCGTTTTGGCAGAAAACGCCAAATAATTGTTTTGTATACCATTTGGTGTTTTTTAAATAAACGTTTTAATGTATCTAGTAGGCTATGGAATCAGAAATGTCAAATAAATTATTTTATCTATCAACTTAATTTGCTGTTCATGCTTTACTAATGTTATTGATTTACAATTGTTAGTTTTGGTGTTGCTTTGTTAATGAAGATTATTTACTAAAAAAAAACATAGATTTCATGCTTATAAAATTCAGCTTTGTCAAGAGCTGTATGGAAATTATTTTGACAATAGAATTAAATTTTGCATGTGGGTGTTCGATTAAGTGGCAGCAAATGAAACATTTTTTGATAATGTGTTATTTAGTGACGAATATACATTTCACAAGAATGGCCTCGTGAACAGACACAACGACCATTATTATTCTGACTCGAATCCCCATTAATAGGTGATCCATTAATGTGTGGGGTGGAACATTGGGCCGATATTTCATAGAACCCTATTTTTTTCAAGGATCGTTAAATGGTATGATGGTACTCAATTTTCTGCTACACCAATTTCATGTACTATTAGAAGAAATTCCTTTAAACAGGAGAACAACCATGTGGTTTCAATTAGATGGAGCTCCGCCTCATTATCATCTAGAGGTTTGGATACTAACAACCCAAAACAGGTGGATTGAAAGTGTCTCGAAATGGACGGACAACATTTCGAACACATGTTATGAATATTTTGGTATAAATTAATCTGTGCTATTTTATTATCATTAACAAGAAATCACTGCGTGATTTCCCAGTCGTTTTGTGGTAGTTTTATCTATGACAAAAGTCATTGAGGGTTATAAAAAAAAATTTCAAAAATCTATATATCTCCTAAAAATATTGAAGATAAATTGAAACATTTTTGAGTTACCCCGTAGATCACCTCTACGAGCTTACACGCTAAAGAAAATGAATTCAAATCTAAATCAAAAGATTATTTAAAATACTACTTTTTTGACCTTAAAAAAAATAAACAAATACATTTTTGACTCACCCCGTATATAAATTTAAAGTGTATGCTAAAAATTTCTAAACATTTAAAATTTATTCGATTGCAATCTAGAAAATTTGTTAAATGTCGTCTAATTAATGTTTTTTTTTGCATCACCCTGTACATGGTGCTTATTAATTAATGTTGTTATAATCTGATAAATACTTAATTTAAATAATAAATCCACTTGTCAAATTCAATAACCTTATAAAATTTTATACTAAATACCTACTATAAATATATTAGATAGGTATTTTAAATCTGCTAGTCTAAAAATGGCTGCCTATAATATGACTATCATCATAGGTGACGTTATTTTAGAACTACCACATCTCTATATTTGAAACTCGTAGGTGTTAAATTAACGTTAACGTTAATAGCGGCGGACGTTATTTTTTAGGATACCATATCTCTCTATAGTTCGTTGGTTTGTCATAATTTGGTAGTAAGTAAGTTAAGTCACATAGATAGCGGTCATTTTTGCAGGTTTTCGACGACAACGACAGCACTATCAGAAATTATAAGGATTAATGCTTTTTATGCCTAATTAAGAATAATTCATAATGACTTTTATAATTGTAGATCATTTGACATTTCTGATTCCATAGCCTACTAGATTAAAACGTTTATTTAAAAAACACCAAATGGTGTACAAAACAATTATTTAGCGTTTTCTGCCAAAACGCGCAGACTTAGCTATAGTACACCTTTACACCGTTCGACAGGTAATTATTAAGTACATTGCTAGGTAAGTTCAGAAATATGACATTCCATTTAAATTAATGAGGTTATAGCAACTTAAAGTTCTTATTTGAGTAGTTTTAAGTTTTGGACACCCTGTATAAGATTGCAAGTTTATTGCAATTGGAATACCAAATATGATCTATTACTACACTTTATAGTTAATTTCGTCAACATGAGTTAAATACTTCCTAAGTATTTGAAAGATGAAAATTAGGTTAGATTTTGAGAAAATTCAATTTATTTAAAAAATCTTAAGGTTTAGGTATTATAAACCTTAATGAAACAGACACTTAATTTGATCAGATGATCTAAAAATGCAATAATATACAGGGGATTCCATTAAAAAAAACACAACTTTGATACTTTTCGGATATTTGGGACACCCTGTATAATATGAAACCAATTTTAAAAAGTAGCCATAGTATATGCCTACACGTCCAATAAATGAAACTTTTTGAAAGTCACGTAGTTTCGCCACAATATTCTGCGCCATAAAGCGTGAATAACCCTGTACAATGTGGAGCCCAATAAACACTTCATTCAAATACACTAATTTAATTTCTACAGTTGACAGTTTTATTAGCACAAAAATTTTATTAATTTGAGAAATGAAATAATTGATGTAGAAGTACAATTTCGTAATAAGACGAAAGTTGAATCAGACCATAATTCCAGCAGTTAAATGACCAAACAATTGCACCTTCGACCGCACAGCCGCAACCTGCAATGTCAATGAACTTGATGATTCCAAAGGAATAAAAATTAGTTAGGTCTGACTGTCAGTCACAGTGTGATGTTATTCACTTAATCGCGGTTAATTTGCCATTGTTTTCTGGACTGTATAATTTTTTAGATGCCATCACGAACCGTTGTACAGGAAGTTGTTATTAAATTACATTGATTTATTGGCTTTTGGGTTCTGAGTTGCACAGATGACCTATTCATACTAATCCAAGGGAAATTTAAGACACACAGAATACTCATGGCGACCATCTACCTATTGGGACTCAGAAGGAATCCTATTGATTGATTACAAAGATAACTGGAGCGGCACTCTGTAATATGAATTTTAAGGAAGGAAATAGATAGCAAGCGATAAGGATTGCTATATTACTTTAGTATCGGCACTCTATAAGCGAATCTTTATAGCCTCGGCAATAGGTTGACAAGTTTCGTGTTTCTAATTCGGACAGAGAAAATACTACTAAGCGTCTCGAAAACATAAACAAATTTGCTTAAATCCAGGAAAACATACGATATTTCATTGACGCATTAACCTCACATTTTGTATACTCGTATTTTATATTTCTTAAATTCAGAAAAAGGGTAGTACGGGATGATATTGATCCATTCAGTCTACATGATGATATAGGCGTTTCATTGAACTTATAAGTAAAGACCTACACACAACGCCAAAATTCTTGGACCCCCTTATGTTTGTCCAAAGAGACACTATTATTTGAAGTCAGGAAGTTTATTACAAAGTACATTTAATTTGGTTATGTATCCAATGCAAATTGGCTGAATTCAATTTTAACTGAACAAGAAAAAAAACACATACGAAAAATAGTGCATAATAAATAAAATGATTACCAGAATTTGAAAACTAGAAGAAAACCACTTTAGAGCGAAATCAAAAATGCATTAATATTCGGTGTCCTCTCCTGTTCTGCAGTAAGGTGTGTCACAAAAAACATTTCCCACCCTTTGGGGGTAGAATCTACGACCCAAAATAAGACGAAAATGACTTATGTCAAAATTTCGAAAAATGTCTCCTTATGAAATTATGACCATTTTGAATATTGAAATTAGACAAATCTCTCACTTAATTAACATTTTAAATCTAGTCATCCTTGATAAAAACAGATTAATGGAAAGAGAAAAACTGCATCCATATCATCTAAAGCCGATTCAAGAATTATTGCATCCTGGGGATAGCGAGTTGCGCTTTTTTTTAAATTGCCTGGACGCAAATGAAGACATTTTTAAACAAGTACTGTGGAGGATGAAGCCCATTTTAACCAACAAGGAGTGTTCAATCAGCACAACTTGCATTGCTGGAGCTTAAATGTGTGACTTTGTTGGGAAATAGGATAATAGTTTCTATCTAGGATACTAAACGCCGAAAACTATGCCAATTTTTGCGATACAGATTACCAGCTCTTCTGGAAGAGGCCAAATATTGTGTTTCAACATGATGGTGCACCTGCCCGTTATTCTCGAAATGTTTGAGAGATATTAAATCGACGTTTTCCCAACCAATGGATCGATCGTGAAGGACCTATTTCTTGGCCTCCTAGATCCCTGGATCTCAACCCTTTTGGCTTTGGGGTTATCTGGAAAATATGGTTTACCATGTCCCACCCAACAGTGAAGATGATGTTATTGTTCGCATTTATGGAGCTTTAGCACAAATTAGAAACGAAGTAATAGCCAGTGTAGAAAACCATTTTATTCGCCGTTTGTACGCATGCCTTGAACAAAATGCTGAGGATTTCGAACACTTGCCTTTGTAAATTGAACTGTCTTTGTTTTATTATGTGTTTAATTAATGAATAATTTGAATGTGAACATTTGATTTGATTTTCGAAAATTACTTCAATTTAATATTCAAAGTAGTCATAATTTCGTAACGAGACATTTTTCGAAATTTTGACAAAAGTGATTTTCGTCTTATTCTTGGTCGTAGGTTCTACCCCCAAAGGGTAATGTTGTTTGGGACACCCTGTATATACTATAAGATACTATACTATAACTATAAGCGCGGCGAATTGCTTTGTAGACATGAACAACAAACGTGCCGCCACGAGGTGAAGTAACTGTATATTATTTTAAACTGTGCCATTGGGATGTTGTTCCATTCTTCTTGAGCCGCGAGTGTCAGGTCCTGGAGGGTGATGTAGGATTAATTCTGTTTGGAAATGCTCGTCCAAGGAAATCCCACATGTGCTCAATGGGATCCCTGTCTGGAGAATTTGCTGGCCACGGTAATCTTTGAATATTCTGAATCTCTAGTGCATTTTGTACTCTTCTCGGGCGATGGGGCCTAGCATGAAATTGAAATTGGCTCCAATTTCACTTCGGAGAGGATAAATAATGGGTTGAATAATGTTTCGAACATATCTATCCCCTGTCATACTGCCTGGAATGAGAATAAGCTACGTACGACGCCGTATTGTAGTACTGGAAATTAATCGACCATACGTTCTTCTAAACTGAGTTTGGACAGCTGAGAGTGTTATGATTCGATTCCGACGTCCATAGCCTGCTACATACCGATCTTCTCTTGCATTAGTTACCCTAGGACGCCCAGTTCCATGTCTCCAGTCAACGCTGTTAGGTTCCTGGTACAAACGCGCTATTCTGATAACTGAAGCGCGGGAAATCATAGCGGGTAGTATATCAGGGATTCGATGATTCGGCAAACCCTCATCATGCAAGGTCACTATTACTGAATTGATTAGAATGAGACAGAGCGATCATAGCAAGACCTTTTAAGTTCTCTCTATCAGTCGTTTCTCTATCGCCCCTTCTGTCATGTTCAGCTAAAAAGGGAAAATACCGAACCTGTAACAGAGTACGAAATAGCGAAGCGAAGGGAATCCTTATCGCTATTTTGTTTCAGAGTGCCGCTCCTGGAGAATATAATACACTTCAATTTTAGAAAAGTTAAAAGAAGCAATCAGAAAAAAAAAACATGAAAATAGACCAGACCAGGCCCCGAGCGATTATTATTTAGTCCCACAAATGAAAAAAAGAATTCTATGAGAAGAAATTTACGAGCGATGATAATGCAATTTTATTTTCTACCCTTCTCCCCTATGTCGCGGAATTAAAAACGCTCCCTCGTACAATGACCGTTTAAGTTTATAAATCCCCATTTTTCAATATGTGGAATGTAACGGAATATTGATCCCAATGGTATGTTTTTTTAACATAAACATAATTTGTGAAATTTCATTCTGAATAAAAATTACTTTCAAATTTGTGAGTTTCCGGGCTTACCTACCTCACCAAACAAGTTCCGCATAAGTATATATAAATATATATAAATTTTATTTTTGTGATTTTTATAAAAAACTTGATTTTTGTCGGCATATTTTCTTAAATCAATGAATCTACGTTTTTCCCGAATACAGAAGACTGGCTTACGCTAATTACTCGCGATTCGCGATCATTTTACTTGTACGTATACAGTCGTTAATAACAGGAACCGACAAATCTCGCATATAGACGGACAAAACCGCGCGATCTAATTTGTTTTATACCAGTTGTTTAATGAGAGTATTCCATAAATCTTTGCTGCTCATAGATAGACAAAAATTAGTATATTGCCAGGTATGTGTG
Organism: Apoderus coryli; assembly: GCA_911728435.2. Lineage (NCBI taxonomy): Eukaryota > Metazoa > Arthropoda > Insecta > Coleoptera > Attelabidae > Apoderus > Apoderus coryli. The sequence continues at coordinate 7,647,321 of OU452199.1, read as the reverse complement.
TTACAGGGAGACATCAGATCTTTGGCAGATTACAGATGCCATTCAGTCAGTGTGGAAAGGAGTGGTCGGAATTCATCAGTTTGGTAAAATGAAAAACAGCACAGGAATCATTTTACCGGCCAGGAAAGTGTTTCCCGTACGGTTATTTTTGTCGTTGCCCGATAACAACTTAAAATACTGGAATAATAGGTTTTATAGCGGCAAAACACGCCTAGAATGACAAATATTTTCATACTAGGAATAAGAGCAAGTTATCTTAGAAAAGCAACTGACTTACTTGGAATTTTTACACAAATGAGCTCGTTTTGACCAGCACAAAATGTAGTCGGGTACAAAATCGTTAAAAATGTCCTTGTGTTTTGTGCAAAAACGGTGAGGATCTTACACCTCCGTTAGTTTGAACATTGACTTATGAGAAACCATGTAGGTACTTATATTATTTATAAATTATGCCCACATGACAAACAGAAGGAATGGGCAAGAAAATTATATCAACACACAAACTGAATCATGCATGGACCGCAAAACATAAAAGAGCGTACCTTTTGATCCACTTTGAGATAAATCTACTTAATCTGCTACTTCGTTTACCCATGATGACAGATGACAAATTCAATCTCTATAATAATTCAAACTAAGAATAGATTTTTTTCTATTAGGAATACCACAATCAACATCCGTTTACAATATCAATAATTACACGTTACAACCGCAAGAACAACTGTTATCCCGTGGATTAAATAGGATTATTATTTCTTAATTAATCCAAATAACGAAGCAAACGAAAAGCAACAACTAATAATGTGAAAATACAACTTGGAACTGACTACTACTACTACTATAATGATACGTATCCTTCTCTCGTGTCTCGGCATTTAGGAATTCCCTGTGTTTCAGTTTATTTATAGGTTTCCTATTCCTGATCTCTGGCACATACCTATGATGTATAAGTGCGAGTGTGAATGACATTAAAGTTTTTTTTTGTGTGTTGTGAGAGTAAAATAAAGTCAGTAGATGATGTACGACGCTGCTACTTTAAAATCTAGAGAGGTAGGTTACATTTTATGCACAGAGTGATTCAAAAACAAAAAAATCATTAAAAATGTTATTTTTGATATACCCTGTATAGTAATCGTAAATTTGGCATTTGAAATTGCAGTTTCGACACAAGCAGACGTTTTTATAAAGAATGACTTTTTCTTCTAAATCTACAAATAAATAATATTTTTAATGGTTTTGATTTTCTTGTTTTTTTAATTTTATTATTTTAATAGTAGCTATGAAATTAACCACTTTGAGAAAAAAGTTTATTAGTGTTTTTTGCACAATTGGTGTAATAAATCACGGTTTTGAAAATATTTTCATAAAATTAAAAAAAACAAAAAAATCAAAATCATTAAAAATGTTATTTTTGATATACCCTGTATAGTAATCGTAAATTTGGTATTTGAAATTGTAGTTTCGACACAAGCAGACGTTTTTATAAAGAATGACTTTTTCTTCTAAATCTACAAATAAAAAAGTTTTTGCTCTTCCAAACTCTATCCGTGAACACATTGTATATGTAAAGAGGGATGGGAACGGATAGCGCCGGTAGAGTCGTTAAATTTATTATTATTATTTTAAACTAAGATTAGAAAGACTATCCATATGTACAGACGTCCCAATGAACAATCCTCCGCTGCTGTACAAGAAGAATCCAAATTTGGGGATGGTTCCGTAATGCTCTGGGGTGGAATAAGTTTGGAGGCAAAAAACCGATACTAGGAAGTGATATTTAGCATGAATTATTTTTTTATGAAAGAAGGTTTATCAAACGTAATCTTTATGTCTATGAAAATACCATAGGTATACCCTTTATATATTGTAGACTTGCCAATGTATACATTTGTTATACCTATGATGGCCAATAAATATTTTTATTATATTATTATTATTATTATTTTCTAGAGAATGTTCAATGAGGCTTACTACAGTTGCGGAACTTATCCTTATGACGTCTGGAGTGCGAGTAGGGCTTCGTACAGTTTTATAACGCGAATTAAGTGAATTTTACGACTCTTCCACCTTACTGCATTTGTAGTGTGTAAAACTGGGTTTCCTTTAAATAATGAGGAGAAAAAAGTGCTCAGTTTGCATGTCGAGTGATTTTCCGAGTAAGGTTACGTGTCACAAGTAAGTACAATGGCGTAGATTTTGGGATTTTGCAGAGATAGTAGTTAACATGAGTTGTTTAAATATACTATACACCTAGTTGCAAAATAGACAGTAATATAATAAACAAAAATAATTCTAAATTCATAAAATGCTTTATATTTCATAATTTCTTAATAAATAGTAGCATACATGTATGATATGCACAGACCTTTACATAAATACCTTACGATAAAGAGAAGATATGGGATGTGGTGCAAGTGGGCATTATGATCCTATATATTATATTCATAGCACTTATTTATGTTTTATTTATAGTATAGTACAATAATTCTTGTAGGTTTCCCAGTGATCAAGCCGTTAGAAGAGAGTGGTGTACTTCTCTTGGTTTAAGTTTTGAAAGGGTCACTAAAAGTTCTTATGTTTGCTCACAACATTTCAACCAAAGAGACATTAGAATTTTTGGAACACAAACATGCATATCGCACACAGCCATTCCTGTTCGCTATGTTCAGTAAGTTAATATTTTTGTGCGATTAGAAATATTACAATTTATTGAAAATATTTTTTAACAGATTATCCTGTGGATTAGCGTCTACAGCTGAGGTTGCAAAAAATATGACATTTACAGCCAGTTCTTCAGAAACTCTGTCTGCGTCCGAAGTTGAGGATGAAAAGTATGTGGAGGTCATGGACACATTAACCGCAAGTTCCTCTGAAACCCTATCAGTCTCAGAAATTGAAAAAGAAAAGTATGCACATTAAGGCTCCTGTTCGATACATGGTCAGTGAGGAATGTCTTGCTATTAAAAGTACAATACTCTAGAAAACTCAGGGTTGTATGTTTGTTAAAAGACCAGCAAATGTGGCATTTTCAAAACCAGATTTCTAAAGGATTCTACCTTTGATTGCTTACCAGTTTACACGTTCCCCACTAACCAGCACGTGTTTTGCGAGCAGATCCAAGAGCCATAATTTAAATATCTAAATATTATAATGATTGATATACTTACAATTTTTCAGTTTTAATAAGCCTAGTAGTAAGATAAGAAAGAAGACACCTGAAGCATTGACAATTGAAAAAGAAAAGTATGCTCATAATCCTGAAATTACTTATAATTAATTCATGTAAAATTGTTTTTATCATTTTTAGTACTTCCACATCCAGATCAGATTTAGACGGAACAGATTTAACAACTAGTTCCAGAAATCCCTCGACAAAACGGTATTCTTCATAATTTCGGAAATATATGATATCGGTGTATCGCATAATATACTATTAATTTATGTAATTAAAAATTCATAATGCATTTGCATTTAATAATAAATATTTTCATAATATAGAAAGTGTTGCCTTTTAATGCCAGACATATATTATTTAATAAATTATATTTGAAAAAAATGCGACAGTTCCTGCGTAGGTATGTATTTATTATTGGAAACTACAACCACGATTTCAAAAGAATTATACTACGCCACTGGCTTTTGTTTACATGCACTCCTTCTGTCATTAAAAACGTAAATATTGACAAATTAAGAGGATTTCATGTCCGTAAATATAATAAATGAAAATAATTTCGTGGCAAAGCGGACTAAAATGTTGGCTTTACCTACACAAGGAATTTTGTTTAATTTAGCAGGGCCCCAGTCTAATTCGATAGAAACCAGACCGAGGCATGGGTCGACAGGTACTGACGAATTCGTTTCGCTCTTGTTATGAGCTCGTCAGAGCACCATAGTCGCTGCCCATCACAAATATCGGCCTGCATTTAAGCACAATAGGATACACAACAGTAGACACATGTAAACACATATCATCTACATGTACATAGTAATGCATATCCTATACCATGCAGAGGCCGAACAAACTCAATGTATAGGTAAAACCAGTCGTATAAATAGAAATAAATATAAATAAAAATAGTATGAACACAAAACGCTAGCAGGAGACCATTTTATCCTTCTGCCAGCATCTCCCAAATATTTGGGTTTCAGCAATGCTCGGACGGTGGTCTCCAAGCGTTCTGCCGTCGATGTTTAATGCCAAATAATGAAAAATTAAGAGGATTTCATGTCCGTAAATATAATAAATGAAAATAATTTCGTGGCAAAGCGGACTAAAATGTTGGCTTTACCTACACAAGGAATTTTGTTTAATTTAGCAGGGCCCCAATCTAATTCGATAGAAACCAGACCGAGGCATGGGTCGACAGGTACTGACGAATTCGTTTCGCTCTTGTTATGAGCTCGTCAGAGCACCATAGTCGCTGCCCATCACAAATATCGGCCTGCATTTAAGCACAATAGGATACACAACAGTAGACACATGTAAACACATATCATCTACATGTACATAGTAATGCATATCCTATACCATGCAGAGGCCGAACAAACTCAATGTATAGGTAAAACCAGTCGTATAAATAGAAATAAATATAAATAAAAATAGTATGAACACAAAACGCTAGCAGGAGACCATTTTATCCTTCTGCCAGCATCTCCCAAATATTTGGGTTTCAGCAATGCTCGGACGGTGGTCTCCAAGCGTTCTGCCGTCGATGTTTAATGCCAAATAATGAAAAATTAAGAGGATTTCATGTCCGTAAATATAATAAATGAAAATAATTTCGTGGCAAAGCGGACTAAAATGTTGGCTTTACCTACACAAGGAATTTTGTTTAATTTAGCAGGGCCCCAATCTAATTCGATAGAAACCAGACCGAGGCATGGGTCGACAGGTACTGACGAATTCGTTTCGCTCTTGTTATGAGCTCGTCAGAGCACCATAGTCGCTGCCCATCACAAATATCGGCCTGCATTTAAGCACAATAGGATACACAACAGTAGACACATGTAAACACATATCATCTACATGTACATAGTAATGCATATCCTATACCATGCAGAGGCCGAACAAACTCAATGTATAGGTAAAACCAGTCGTATAAATAGAAATAAATATAAATAAAAATAGTATGAACACAAAACGCTAGCAGGAGACCATTTTATCCTTCTGCCAGCATCTCCCAAATATTTGGGTTTCAGCAATGCTCGGACGGTGGTCTCCAAGCGTTCTGCCGTCGATGTTTAATGCCAAATAATGAAAAATTAAGAGGATTTCATGTCCGTAAATATAATAAATGAAAATAATTTCGTGGCAAAGCGGACTAAAATGTTGGCTTTACCTACACAAGGAATTTTGTTTAATTTAGCAGGGCCCCAATCTAATTCGATAGAAACCAGACCGAGGCATGGGTCGACAGGTACTGACGAATTCGTTTCGCTCTTGTTATGAGCTCGTCAGAGCACCATAGTCGCTGCCCATCACAAATATCGGCCTGCATTTAAGCACAATAGGATACACAACAGTAGACACATGTAAACACATATCATCTACATGTACATAGTAATGCATATCCTATACCATGCAGAGGCCGAACAAACTCAATGTATAGGTAAAACCAGTCGTATAAATAGAAATAAATATAAATAAAAATAGTATGAACACAAAACGCTAGCAGGAGACCATTTTATCCTTCTGCCAGCATCTCCCAAATATTTGGGTTTCAGCAATGCTCGGACGGTGGTCTCCAAGCGTTCTGCCGTCGATGTTTAATGCCAAATAATGAAAAATTAAGAGGATTTCATGTCCGTAAATATAATAAATGAAAATAATTTCGTGGCAAAGCGGACTAAAATGTTGGCTTTACCTACACAAGGAATTTTGTTTAATTTAGCAGGGCCCCAATCTAATTCGATAGAAACCAGACCGAGGCATGGGTCGACAGGTACTGACGAATTCGTTTCGCTCTTGTTATGAGCTCGTCAGAGCACCATAGTCGCTGCCCATCACAAATATCGGCCTGCATTTAAGCACAATAGGATACACAACAGTAGACACATGTAAACACATATCATCTACATGTACATAGTAATGCATATCCTATACCATGCAGAGGCCGAACAAACTCAATGTATAGGTAAAACCAGTCGTATAAATAGAAATAAATATAAATAAAAATAGTATGAACACAAAACGCTAGCAGGAGACCATTTTATCCTTCTGCCAGCATCTCCCAAATATTTGGGTTTCAGCAATGCTCGGACGGTGGTCTCCAAGCGTTCTGCCGTCGATGTTTAATGCCAAATAATGAAAAATTAAGAGGATTTCATGTCCGTAAATATAATAAATGAAAATAATTTCGTGGCAAAGCGGACTAAAATGTTGGCTTTACCTACACAAGGAATTTTGTTTAATTTAGCAGGGCCCCAATCTAATTCGATAGAAACCAGACCGAGGCATGGGTCGACAGGTACTGACGAATTCGTTTCGCTCTTGTTATGAGCTCGTCAGAGCACCATAGTCGCTGCCCATCACAAATATCGGCCTGCATTTAAGCACAATAGGATACACAACAGTAGACACATGTAAACACATATCATCTACATGTACATAGTAATGCATATCCTATACCATGCAGAGGCCGAACAAACTCAATGTATAGGTAAAACCAGTCGTATAAATAGAAATAAATATAAATAAAAATAGTATGAACACAAAACGCTAGCAGGAGACCATTTTATCCTTCTGCCAGCATCTCCCAAATATTTGGGTTTCAGCAATGCTCGGACGGTGGTCTCCAAGCGTTCTGCCGTCGATGTTTAATGCCAAATAATGAAAAATTAAGAGGATTTCATGTCCGTAAATATAATAAATGAAAATAATTTCGTGGCAAAGCGGACTAAAATGTTGGCTTTACCTACACAAGGAATTTTGTTTAATTTAGCAGGGCCCCAATCTAATTCGATAGAAACCAGACCGAGGCATGGGTCGACAGGTACTGACGAATTCGTTTCGCTCTTGTTATGAGCTCGTCAGAGCACCATAGTCGCTGCCCATCACAAATATCGGCCTGCATTTAAGCACAATAGGATACACAACAGTAGACACATGTAAACACATATCATCTACATGTACATAGTAATGCATATCCTATACCATGCAGAGGCCGAACAAACTCAATGTATAGGTAAAACCAGTCGTATAAATAGAAATAAATATAAATAAAAATAGTATGAACACAAAACGCTAGCAGGAGACCATTTTATCCTTCTGCCAGCATCTCCCAAATATTTGGGTTTCAGCAATGCTCGGACGGTGGTCTCCAAGCGTTCTGCCGTCGATGTTTAATGCCAAATAATGAAAAATTAATTAAACAAAATTCCTTGTGTAGGTAAAGCCAACATTTTAGTCCGCTTTGCCACGAAATTATTTTCATTTATTATATTTACGGACATGAAATCCTCTTAATTTTTCATTATTTGGCATTAAACATCGACGGCAGAACGCTTGGAGACCACCGTCCGAGCATTGCTGAAACCCAAATATTTGGGAGATGCTGGCAGAAGGATAAAATGGTCTCCTGCTAGCGTTTTGTGTTCATACTATTTTTATTTATATTTATTTCTATTTATACGACTGGTTTTACCTATACATTGAGTTTGTTCGGCCTCTGCATGGTATAGGATATGCATTACTATGTACATGTAGATGATATGTGTTTACATGTGTCTACTGTTGTGTATCCTATTGTGCTTAAATGCAGGCCGATATTTGTGATGGGCAGCGACTATGGTGCTCTGACGAGCTCATAACAAGAGCGAAACGAATTCGTCAGTACCTGTCGACCCATGCCTCGGTCTGGTTTCTATCGAATTAGACTGGGGCCCTGCTAAATTAAACAAAATTCCTTGTGTAGGTAAAGCCAACATTTTAGTCCGCTTTGCCACGAAATTATTTTCGTAAATATTGACCTTTATGTTATGAAGACAAACATTGAAATTAGATGACATTTCTATTTTTATTTATTTTTCTGAGAACTTATCTTAGTGCTAGCAGTTCAGAAATGATATTTTGAGCACAATTTTCAATTTTTATTTTAGATATAAACAAAAATAGAATAATTAAACACAACATACGTAAAGGCGTCATAACTTCTTCATTCAATTCGGTCTAAAAAAAAATCCAATGTATGTTTTCAATAAACTACACCCCAAGCTCCAATTATCGTACCAGACCTCTATTTTTTTATCTGTTTGTATATTTGAAACATTCACAGTCAATCAACAAAGGGGAAAATACATACATATAATGCGGAAATGAAAATAGCTCCCTCAAATGTTTTGGGGTGAAATATATGTATTCGTGAGTGAAATCATTCAGAGCTGGCAGAAAATATAAGGTTGAATGATTGATTACAAACAAAAATAGTGTAGATGGTTATGAATGCATGTTCCGTAAAACAAATATTTTAACCATTTTTCTGCCATCATATACAGGGTGAACTATCACTCAGTACAAAAATTTTAACTGGAGGTAGAGAAAAATAAGATTTAACAGAATCGCCTTTCAAAAAAATTCCAACATTTTTATTAAAGGAGAAAATAATTTTTTTGTAAATCATATTAAACTCCCTTTTTACGACGCCTATGACCGCCTGCCCAATTGAAGTTTAAATTAGACATTAGTTTAAAGGTTATGCTGCAGCACCATGTTGCCAAGTGTATCGAATTACCGCGCATTTAAAGTAAACAATTTATTTACAAAATGTAGATAGATAAGTAATTATGTGACTACAATCTTACTAAATATTATATGAGCACCTACCTTTCGGATATGTCTAACTCTGAGTGTTGCACTTTTGTTTGTTTTCTTTAAAACATCCTGAGGACCGCTTGGTTTCCCTCGTTCACTCTTCTTGTTTAACGTGAGGTACTCAGCCCGACGACCACGACAAGGTGGATCCCCTCCGTCAGGAAAACCCCAGGGTAACAAAAAACACACGAATGCAAATGACACTAGCACTTGATTAAGGTCAAAGAACTACAACAATAAATGTGAAAACAGGCCACCGTCCACTTCACCACACTTGTTTACGCGCTTAATCACTGAACTTCGGATACGTGCAAAAACACCAGGATTATTGCGGATTTGTTGATCAGCTGCCCCTCAATTTGTAGTCGTAACTGCTGTTCATTACCAATCTCCGTTTCATGTAGATGTAAAATTATTATTATTTTACATAACTCGTTCATGTTTTACAACAGGAACTTCTCGGGAATCACTCATCACAGTAATAATATGTTAATTCCACGTTTGAATAAGGCATTTTCAATAATTAAATTTAATTTTTTAAACATTCAAAACACAATGAAGGAATATAATAATGCAAAGTCAAAAACGCGATGACAAATGACATACCAACAACTTAAGGATATTATCAAAATATCGATATATCGGAATAAAAAATATCCATAGTCACATCGATAATTTACACTTCATTATAACGATATATTGATATATTATTACCTTAGAATTTCGAATTTAAAGAGTATATCGCCGATAATTTCATTTAGCAGATATATCGATATATTCCATTCGATATACCACTGGGCTTTGCCAACGATAGTGCCAATGTATCGGATCACACATCTGTATTTATTAACATTAGTGTAGTTTCTAGTTATTGTTGTATTTATATTAAAAATATTACTATTTTATCGGATGAAAATGTACGATATCGATTGTTGAAATTTCAATAACAAACACGATCGATAGTGACAAAACTTGCATAATAATTATTCGTGAGTGCAAGCTTGCCAGATTTGGCAAAAAAAGCCATAGTCAATAGACGCTAAATATTCTTAGTTAGCTCTTGGCTTCCAAATTTGGTGATTCACCATTCATCATATCATTAATATCTACGTTATTTCATAATATATTCATATTTATAATATTTCCGACAAAATTTTTGTTTAGCGTTCGTAGGCAACCCGTTTTTCATATGGTGTACTTTATTCTGCCTAAGATGTAAAGTATGTAATGCGCAATTTCTAACGTCTATTTTCCACAATTTTTTATGTAATGTTAAAACAAACATAGTTACGTGAGAAATTTCACGTCCCTTTTAAAAAAAAATTCAAGTGAGGGCGAGTGGTAGGTGAGATGCCACATCAGCCAATCTGATCTGAGAAATTTGTGAGGAATTTTTTGCGAACGTGTACACATGCAAAGCACATGCGGAGGTCAAGGATTAAAAGTAGCATAATATGGCTCGATACACAATACACATTGAGTTTGAATAAGTTATTTTTTTACTCAAAATAAAAAGCTTAATATGTGTGTTATAAACTTGGCAACACGTTAGGCTGTTGGTTGACAGATCACGTCGAAGTTGTCTGTAGATCATGCAGGTGTTAACCTATTCACCTATTAACCGATATTTTATTATTTTTGTGTTTACATTTTCGTCCCGTTTGGAAATAAGGATTTAAATACATTAAGGCATTTTACATTTTTTTTAGTTTAGTTTAGTTTAGTGTACTACCGACAATGTTTAGTTAGTGTTTGTGTGTTCAAAATGCAAAAATATCGTTTAGAAATTTGCAAAAACGAAGAAATTATCTACAATTTGGAGTATTCCAGATTGATTGTTATTGATCAATTATTATAAGACAGCGCCGCTACAACTGGCTATCATAGTTTAATATTTCGTTAAATTTAAAATAAATCGGCATCAGCGAATTTTAAAAAAGTGTGCATTTAGTGTATCTACTTCTCGGAAATCTGTTGTGTTTTTAGTGTATTCAATAAGTATGCGAAAATATCGTAAGGAGTTTGTTGTTTACAAAAACGAAAAAGTAGTGTATAATTCTGCAGTAGTAAAGATGGATTTATTTATCAGGTATTATAATAATTATTATTTACAAAAATGTTCATTTTCACCTCTCTACAATTGGCAACGCCGCGTACTGCGGTTTGTAGGTTCGAAGCCATCGTGTAAAATAATTGTCATAGGCGCCGATTTACCAGGGAAAAACGTGGATTTGCCCCTTTTTGTAAACATTGAATAAAAATTCCGAAACAAATTTTTTATGATTTTTCATGCTTTCCTGAGCATGTGGTTAAAATTTTTGTACTGAGTGATAGTTCACCCTGTATGTAGCTATAAATTATGTTTGTAAAGTATTCTAGTCATTTCATGACATAAATATTTGAAATATATGTACCTACTAAGTATTTATTTGTGGCTCTAAAACAACGAAAAAAAATCGGTTGTGTCGACCCAAAACCGACACAATTTAATATAATCAAAAATATATGGCCTGCGTAACGAAACAGCATTTTAATAATTATTCTTATAATTATATTATTTTCATTATTTCGAATAAACTAACGTAACAAACTAACAGCTTTATTCAAAACATAGAAAAAAGTAGGTACTGCCAGAGTTGGGATTCGAACCCAGAACCTTCCGCATGCGAAGCCCACGCTCTATCAATGACGCTAAAAACCCTTTATCAAATTACTTTATATTATTCTAATAAGATTTATAGGTTCCAACTACCTAACTAGTGAAATTTTAAACGCTATTTTCTCGAGAATTATGGGCGCAAATATGAAAAGTAACCTATACAATAGATAGATATATTTATTCACCATTTTATATTACAAAACATGTATAGTACGTCAAAAGAAGAACAAAAATCAATCAATCAAAGTTACAGCAACAAAGAAAGGCTTACAAACAAATTAAAATAGCAACAACATAAAACAAACTAAAATCTAGAAAAATCTTACAATATCGCTTCTGAAATAGTCCTCAAAGGTATAAAAAGCTTGATATATCAAAAAGGATTTAATACTTTTGTTAAACTGGACTTCACCAAGGTTCTTTATGTGAGACGGCAGCTTATTATAGAATTTAACACAATAATAGTCAGAACCTTTCCTAGTCCTCAATAGGCGGTGAAATTCAGGTAATATGTTATTTCGATTTCGTGTACCATAATTATACATATCGAATGTAGCCAAGACAGTTTAAGATGTACAAGGAAGGCAAAGTAAGTAGTCCGTGTTCAACAAAATATTTTTTACAGCAGTCACGCCAACCGAGCCCCAACATTGTACGTAAACATCTCCTCTGTAGCTTAAAGATTTTCATTGCATGGGAACTATGTCCTCAGTTCAAAATACCATACGACATACGGGAAACAAAATAACCGTGATATACCATCATCAGAATGGCGATTGAAACACTCTGCGCAAGCCTTTTGATGAGATATATGACCCTGGACAGCGAGCACCCAAGCTCTCGAACATGACTCTCCCAGGTTAATTTAGGATCAAGATGAACCCCAAGGAACTTCACGCGAACATCGCTCAGTTCATTTGCCAGAAACCAATCGCCTATGTCAGTCTCAACAGCATTAACCAACTCCCCTAAAGGGTCGTTTGGTCGATATCTAATCAGAGTAGTTGTGTCGTCAGCAAAGAGGATTATATTTGCGTCTTCTTGAAATCTGTATAACTCATTTACGTTATTTAAAACAGTAAAGGTCCCAAAACCGACCCCGTCCAACCCTTCGTCTCTCCGAGTATCGTCCCCCATACAAAACGTGCTGAAAACGATCGCTGAGATAGGAGCCAACCAAGGCAACACTGTCAACATCCAAGTTATAGTAAGAGAGTTTCTGAAGAAGTATTTCGTGTGAGACACAGTCAAAAGCCTTAGTGAGCTCATAAAAGGAAGCAAAGGTGTCACAGCCCTGCTCCATGCCATCCGAAACATATTCCAAAAGGTTATTAATTGCAAGAGTAGTAGATCTTTTATTACGAAAGCCATATTGACTTTGCATAAAGAGATTATTTGTTTCAAAATATTCAGTTATTTGATTTTTAATAATAGAATCAAAGATTTTTGAAAAAATTGGCAAGATCGATATTGGTCGATAGTTACTGGGATCATCAACCGATCCTTTATTTTTGTAAATTGGAATAACCCTTGCCTCCTTCAAGACCGCCGGAAATACAGCGTCACCAATACAATGGTTTATCAACTTAGTAAGCGGCACCACTAGCAGATTCTTTAAAGTCCCAATAATCCTAACATTAAGCTCATAACAATCCGAGCTTTTTGTGGTTTTTCATACCTGATAGTTTTTCACATACTTCGTTAAAGGTTACCGTTCTCAAACTAAATCCAGCAGCTCCAGTGGGAGACATATGTTTCTCAAAAGTGACCGACGTGGCTGGTAGCTGTTTTATGATATCATCAGCCGCAGTTGTAAAGTAGTCATTTAAAATATGCGCAGTCAAGTTCTCAGCTGTCTCGAGAATTGGAGTTGATTCCCAATCCTTGACCAGTCTCCACACAGCAGCAGGTCTATTAATAGCTGATGCAATATACCCCTCATAAGCCCTTCTTTTGGCCTTAGAAAGTTCAGCTCGATATTGTTTTTATAGTGTCTTAGGCGACTTTAGATACAGACTGAGAATCCGATTTATGAATCAAATGCATGGTGCATAGCAGATCTCTCATCCTGCGTAAATCATCGTTGAACCAATTTATGCCCAGCAGTGACTGTTTTAGATTTTAGAGGAAAACAACTTTCAGCTGTATTTGCAATGACATTAGTAAACTTTAGAAATCTACTATCAATGCTTATATTTTGATCATCGATAAAGTCCCAATTAATATTGTAATTACATTGTCCGAAGTTTTTAAGTTGTTCTCAAACCATATCTATTTTGTTTACAAAAACTATACACAATTTCCCTAATGAAGTCCCTACCTTCGTCATCAATTTTTGTCCAATACGTTTTCTTTTTACACTAGGTCAATTACATTTCCCTCTCTAATCACTCAATAAATTGTTGAAACTGATAATGTAGTCAGTTTGCTGTTTTTTTACAGATATTTAAATCACATTCTTCTTCATGTTCGTTTTTAAGGCACATATTTAAAATTATTCACTGCACATGTAAATCTTTATTTTTAAATTCTACACTACAGTTTAAATTATCATGTTCTAATGGTCTCCAAACCGCCATATTGCAACAGTTAAAAAAAATAAATATACAAACAAAATGGAAAATAGTAATCATACATTTAAATTTCTTACTAAAAATATTTAAAATTTTAAGCCGGTATAATAAAAATGGTAATACGCCCAGAGTGCATAATGTGGCACATTTAAAATACTCATTATGATTAAGCAACTACTTGATCACCTATATATATATATATATATATATATATATATATATATACAATGTGTCCACGGATAGAGTTTAGAAGAGGAAAAACTTTTTTATTTGTAGATTTAGAAGAAAAAGTCATTCTTAATAAAAAACGTCAAAATCAAAATCATTAAAAATATTATTTTTGATATACCCTGTATAGTAATTGTAAATTTGGCATTTGAAATTGTAGTTTCGACACAAGCAGACGTTTTTATAAAGAATGACTTTTTCTTCTAAATCTACAAATACAAAAGTTTTTGCTCTTCCAAACTCTATCCGTGGACACATTGGATAGAGTTTGTAAGAAGAAAAACTGCACAGAACAGGAACGTGTCCCTTACAACTCTCGTTATTGTATAGGCGTCACTAGTGGAACTTTGTTAGGAATAATAACAAAAATCCACCTAATTTTACTTAAGACTGGTCTACTTTGTTTATCGGATATCGTCGCGAATCTCCCATTTTGGGACCAATTGATCTTTTAATGACATCTATTAACAAAACATCAAACCTAACTCTCACTTTTCTTCAGGAATTATTATTTATTTTTCAGATAAATTGCTGCCAACATTTTCCATTTTGGATTAAAAGGCCGACTGAGAGGACCTTTAAATTAAGTTTCCACCACTTGTTTTGACCTATTTGTGATAATTTTATTCAAAAATATCATGATGAGATCAAATTTCAGTAGAAATGTCCCGACCGCTCAGAAAGGCTGTCAGAATATTGGGTATAACTCAGATTTTGACAGTAAATTTACCTACGTACTTACTAAAAAAGATAGTACTTAGGTATAAGCAAAGATTAATGTACACAACATTAATCATTGGTATAAGTATAAGTTAATACATTTCTGAAACTGAGATTAAATTAATATAATTTGTAATCATAATCATAACGTTAATGATATTAAAAATGAAATAAGAAAAATATTAGAGAAAAAGCGGACAAGCAATTTGTGATATAACGGTATATTTACCGAATTAAGTGACTATAAGCATCTGGGTAAAAGGCATCATCTACACTACTAGCAGAGTATCCACATAAGAGTACATAACTTGAGGTATATTATAATACGCGAAGCGCACCTGACTTGATGCAAATAATTACGAAATAAATGAAGCCTATCTTATATAATCAGTAGAAGTTCAAGTACACGTAGAAGTAATTGGATATAATATAAGATAAACATATTAATGTCACATGTTTCTCCAACTTAAATAAAAATTGCAGACATTTATTTTATTCAACAAAATTGAAACTTCTAGTTTCTGCTTTATACTGATATTTTCTCTATTATGCTTTAAATGAATTACTCTTTATAAGTTTTATATCGATTCTTGTGAGTCCAAAGCAGTTTTTAGATATCTTTAGACTTATTTATACCCTAATTGGCACAATTACCAGGTAACGCACCTCTAATAAGGGCATGCACACTTTGTAACAAGCCGACATGGACATACTTATTCATTACTTTGGGGACAGTGTCGCTAATTATCAACTGTAAGAGTATTTAATGTGATTTGTCTTGTAATTTGGCATAAAATCAAGATAATTATAATTTTATTATCTATCAATAGGTTATAATTCTCGTTATAAGGCCCAGTTCCGATTAAAACATATTTTTTTCCAAAAAGGCATCATAACAATATATTTAATTAAATAAATTAGGAATAATAAAATCACAAATTCAATTAAAAATAGCAAAAACTAGAACAATAAACTGGTAATACTACAAATTTAACGTCCGTTAAGTGCAATTAAGTATTATTGAACCTTTAATAGCATTTACCGGTTAATGGTTCTCAGGTTAAGTTTTTGAAATATATTTTACCGTTTGCAAAAACGGTACCTATTTTCATATTCTATACCTACAAAACAATTAAATGATACCTAAAAGCAGTATTTTTACACTGCGATAAAGTGAAGAGAATTGTTTTTTTATGTTTCTATATAGCACTCAGATACATAAAAATATTTAAGCAATTCTGTGGGAGGAAGTTTCATTTTATTTTATAAATTTAAATAATTAACCATTGTATTTTATAATGTATTGCACTTTGTAAAAGCTAAAGTACCTGTTCACCCACATATTAGGAAACACCTTAATAATTACAATTTATAACACTATAAAAATTAATAAAGGATAATAATATTAACATAAAGACCTCAAGCATTCATTGAATTAATTGTTATTGCATCTAGAATTTATAAAACATGAATCATGTTTTGAATCTTCTTTTTAGTTTATATTAACCTAATTTGAAAGATGATTGATGTAATATGTATAAGAAAATTACTTACCAAATATTGATGTGATTTCAATTTGCACTTATAATTTTTTAATAACTTGACACAATTTATTATTAATTTAAATGGGGTGTGACCCAATTTATACCCGAATTTGATTTTAAAATCAACATACGACCTACACGTTAAAAAACCACGGCAGACATATTCATTCAATTTTCAATTTAAACAAATCTCATCTGATCTGAGATCTGACAATTTGTTGCAATTTCAGTGCAGCGACATTGCCGGTAAAATTGACTTTAATCATAGACCACACACCACATAGAACTGCTAATTTAATCAAAGCCTTGTTCGATTCGTTGCAGACTGTATACATTTCCAAAATGCTAACGCTGCAAATGGTGATGCCAAGATATCGAAAATATCACACATTCGCGAGAAAACCTATTTTAAACAACAACAAAAAAATGATTTCCTTGGTGAATATAGATTTGAATGAATGAAATTCAAATATTAAAACGGCAACATCGTACTTAAGATGTATCCAATCTATCGCCATCAGTGTGTATACTACGTAACTGGAAGGAACCGCAACACGACAAAACTGAGGCATGTAGAGATAACGCCATGGACGGTATGCGTTCTCTGTCTAAACGGAGAAATCGAGCAGGTTTTTAAGTTTCTTTTAAGAACCATATTTTGTTTTTAACAATAAAATAAATAACTTACCACTGATCGCCATCCAAACTTCTTTTTTGGTATTACCATTGTCTTTAAAGACAATGGCAATCAGGCATACTGCGAAGCAATGATATACTATACTAGAAATGGACCGGCGATATACATAATATTCAATATATCATACATCAGCGATGGGGAACACATTACAGAGAGGTTTGTAAGAAAGATAAAGCTAAAGTGGGTAGAAAACGCAACAGGTGCATTATATTTACATGGAGGAATATATTAATTCGCTTAACAAAAATAGTTTTTATTAAAAATACTTGAGAATTGTTACTAATTTCGAAAGATATGACATTAATTCGTCAAATTATCGTGAAAATCACTTACCAATAGTGAGAAAATTCTATAAAATTTAAAAATATTAGAAGGATGTGCTGTAAAAAAAACACAAAATGTATGAAAATATTTATTTATTATTCAGTTTTGGTATTTTTACTTACTTTTATCAAATTAACATGAGAGAATATGAATGAATTTCAAAATGCCTACATTAATGGTTTTAGACGATTGGATAATATAGAGGCAGGGAGAGTCATTAGTGGGTAAACGTTCTATATTATCGTTAAAAATATAAGTTATATAGGTTGTCTTAAGCTGCAAATTAAAAAAAAAATTCTGTACATGGTGGCTTCTATTGACTCTACTGTGGAGTCATTTTCAGTATTACCTGACTAGGAAGCTTGTCCTGAAAATGTAGAAAATTCGGATTTTTTACAACATATTTCTAACAAAACTATAAAACTTTACCCTATGTTGTGTTACCTTCCGGATTTACTTTAAAAGTCTCCGTTTTTAGATTCTTTTGGTTAAATGAGAAGGAAAATCAAAATGAGATGGCACAGCAGTTTTGTTCAATACTTTGTTACCATGCACATTTTTTTCATGGTTCTTTTCTACGAAATCGAGACCACAAAGAACAGCGGCATTACTTGGTTTGTAAAAATTTCTTCTAGTTGCTACTACCCATAATTTCCTTAAATTTGGATCCTTTCGAAATCTAATATAATAATATTGAAGGTTATGCTACATTTGAATGAGTATTTCAACCATATAAAAATTATTTACTTATGAAATTTTATTTGGATATCTTTCTTCCACTTTTGTGTACTTTTACAGCACTGTAGGTCGTTAGCATTTTGAAAAGCTATAAAAAATTGGAAATCCCATTTAACTACACAGTAAACAAATGTCTTTTTACCCACTCTAGCTCTATCCTTGTCGCACCCCTCGGGAATAGGTTAATGCAACAACATGGCCGGTCCATAGTATATCAATGTCAATGCTGCAAAGTTCTCACCCTTTTCTTCTTCGACGTTGACATTAGCGTAACATAAGTTTATGTTTGTTCTAACACACGACAAATGTTTTATTGTAAAACAAATTTCATAAAAATGTGAGAGAGAAATATGAAGTAAACGAGATCAAACATCTGTTAACTAATTCCAAAAACAGACTTAAAATGGTTCCAAATATGATCGTATAATGAAAGTACAAGTAGGTGATCATGTCACATCAGCGCAGCTCAAGATAACGGCTATCAGCAATACTTACCTGTCTTCTGTCTTAAAAGCAAATGACAAATTTAACCTCAAAATGCTTCATTGCCAATGATAATTTTGACTATTTTTCGACAAAAATGGAAGTGAGCAGGTGATCATATTCTAACAGCCTAGTTGACCTGAGTTGAAGAATTTTTACTCACCTAACTTAATCGGCCATTCTGTCTACCAATTTAGTTGAACATTAAATGAAAAAAATGATAGCAACAGGTGATCATGTTGGATCAGTTCAGCAGAACTGAGATATATAGGAGCATAATGACTTATGCATAAACCTTCAGATGGCGCACCAAGTGATTTTTGGATTTTTGAATTTGAATCTAAATAGGTATTCGGAAATCGAAATATTTTGTTTAAATGCATAATTTAGTACAATAAGAATAATACAAAAACAATATGGACATTCAACAAGACATACCACCAAATACTTTAACAAAACCTACAGTGAGCAGTTTAGATAACATAGCAGGAATGCACTATTTGAAAAATGCTTTAAATTGTTTAATAACATTACCGCGAACACAACCACAGCTTTATAAAGACCACAAATTGCGTAATTCAGTGCTACTTTATGGACCACCTGGAACTGGTAAAACAAAATTAGTGGAGGCTTTGGCAGCACAATCAGATGCCTTATTACATTGTATAACTCCAAGTGATATAGTATCTCCATATGTCGGCGAGACAGAAAGGTAAATCCTATCCTACCTAACAGTTACAATTTGTCGTTCAACAGGACTTATGTGGACATTTTTTCAGGAATATTCGAGCAATATTTAAACTAATAAGAAATTCTGAACAGTTCTCGATTTTATTTATTGATGAATTAGATGGGTTTTGCAGAAAACGAACGGACAATGAAGCAGACCACTCACGAAGGTATTTGCCAAACTTCTTAAAAGCATTAATTAGTTACTAAAATATATTGGGTAGTAAGTAGGATAAACTAATTTTTCAAAATCTTATGCAATTAGTAGGATATACAGATACATATTTTGATTCAAATAAGTTCATGGGAGGAATCCAACATTTAAAATTCTCCGTTCTGGCATTTATTCATGTTGGTTAGGTCAGTAGTGAAAACATTTTTAAACAATTCGTCCACTTTTATATATATATTTTTTTAATTCGTGGGACATATGACAACAAATAAGTTACAACACTCCTTCCAAAGGCAGCAACGTTTCGTGGTATAATTTCCGCTTTAACTGAAGAAAGCATGAAGTGAAAATTATATATCACGGAACGTTACTGACTTAGAATAGTGTTGTAACTTTATTTTGTTGTCCTATTACCCACGAACTCCAACAAATTCGTACTTAAGATATGACGACCAGCTGTTATCGAGCATCCATCAACTTTTTGCAAGTTGACGAAATAAATGTTGGCAATATTTGTGTGTTTGATTTGTCGGTATCTGTAGAGGACACAATCATTTCAGATTTGATCTTGCTTATCCTCCCAAACACTATAGAGCTCGCAATTTACAAACCGATTTGGAAGTCAAGTTTCCGTATTTTCCAGATTGAAAACTGAATTAATGTGTCAAATGTCATCGTTCGAAGAGAATCTCAACATTGTTATAGCAGCAACTAACAGACCCTGGGACATTGATTCGGCAATCCTTAGACGATTCAGTAGAAGATACTACGTGCCACTGCCAAACAAGACAGAACGATTACAACTTTTGCGTCTTCTCACCCAAAATATGCACATCGAAAAGGCGGATTGTGATTTATGGGACAAGTTATCAACCATAACTGAAGGGTATTCCGGGTCGGATCTAGTCGATTTAATACAACAAGCTGTTGAAATACCCATTATGGAATTGCAAGATAATAGAATGTGGATGAACAACGATGGAATTTATACACCAATTGATAAAAAAGATGATATTAAAACTATTCACATTGAGAAGATCAAGATATGTTGCGTGGAGGATTTACCTTTTGGTAGTGTGCAGGCCAGACGTGTAAAAGCAAAAGACTTGTACCGTGCCACTTCGAATACTAAAAAATCAGTTTCGATAGACGAGATTGAAATGTTTAACGCATTTGAAGAAGGAAAATAATTATCGTTTAAGCACTACTAATTAGATACATAGATTCCTCACACTTCTCTCAATAGTGTATAAATGTTTTTGAAGTTTTAAAAATCATACAAAAAGATTTCCCGATAATATATGTGAAGACAATTAATTGATAATTTCACCCACAATATCACTCAAACCACGCTACGTTTCGATATTCCATATTAAAATATCTAGCAGTTACACTTTACTATTTAATTTATAATTTTTAGTTCACCATCTTGTTTATCATAATACAGATTTGGGCAAATTTCTTTTAGTATTCTATTCTAATTATTAGAAGTGAAAATGCCTAACGAGTTAATTTTTTTTAGCAAAACTGGGCTTAGTCTGATAAATAATAAATACTACTGCAGTTGTTTCTTGCACAGGTATAATTTCGTGATTAATTGGTGAGTTATGCAATTCAAATGACTAATCTACCATGAGGGTTGGGTTGGGCTCTGGAACAAATTTTTTCTTTTTATGAAACCAAACATTGGTTACAGTAGTCCTTGGCTTTCTTATACAGAAATAAAATTAATGTTTCTTAAATAATGTTTTAATTTTTTCTTAAAATACATAAAAATAATATTAAGTATTAAAAATATTATTTACAATTACAATATTAATAATAGGAATTAAATTCCAACGATACAAACAAAATATAAAGGAATGCGTTTTACAAACACAAACAAAAAATATATTTAACAGTCACAATAACAAAATTTAAATTAAGTAGTTTATCAACAAAAAAAAATCACAGAATAAAATTTAGGAGCATTTGAAATATAATACCTATATATATAATATATATTTTGTTTTTTTTTTTTTCAATGAGAATATTAATTTATTAACGCTTTTTACAAAAGCCATAGCTTTTTACAAAAAGCTTCACAACGTTTCCTTAGTTTTAAATTGACTTAATTTTACCTACCTACTGCAATATACCTATTTCAAAATCATAATTATAATTTGAAAAAATAGTCCATTCTTAAGTTGTATATTCTGGATGATGAATAAAAGTCAGTCTCCACAAAAATAAATTCAATAGAAATTCAAAATTGTCCAAACATCATCGATCATAATTATATTTGAAATCCTTTTTTCCTCTAATTATCATTGTCACATAATTTTATAAATTTCAGTCGAGGTGTCGTACTAATTGGAAAATGTGACGATTAACAAATAACCATATTTTTGCTTCTGTCGTCCAAAAGAAAAATAAAATAATTTACCTCACAAAAAAGTTAAACGTACGAATTTGTAAAAAATGTTCTTTGTTCTAATGTGATGAAAAATATTGTAAATAATAAAATGAAAAGTTTCACTTTAACAATTTTCAATAGAAAGAGAATCCAGATTATTAGTGTGTTGTATAGAATTATTTCTACCTATATTATATAATCGTCAAAACCAAATAAAATACTCTTACCGGCAATACAAACAATAATCGATCCACTCAAAATATTGATGAAGTTTCCTCATTAATAAATTTGATATTTTTTTGATATTGTAGGTAAATTTATAAGAAATGTAGCACATGTTTTGAACATGAAGAACATTGGACGTACGTCATTTCGTACAGGGTGACACAAAGTGTGTTTTCTTACTCTACCTTTAAAACCACATGGAGTGTTAAATTTGTTACATTTTTCCTATGGTAATAACAATAAGTTTACGGATTTCACTTGTTTGCATAGGAAGGGAGTTTCAAGAAGTAAAGGTCCTTTTCTAAAGCAATTTCGTGAGTTTGATGTATTCACAAGAAGAAATCATTGTGGTCGAAAAAAATCTACTAGTGAGCGTGATAATCGCTTTATAACGCTAAATGTTTTGAGACACTGAAAAGTTACTTATTTTCAAATGAAAAACAGAGGACGTAAGGCGAGTTCAAGCAAGTAATAGAACAATACAAAGGCGTCTTTTTGATATTGGAATGCGTGCCAGGCGACTTGCAACTAGTCTAGAGTTATTGAGACAGCATCAAGTTAAACGCCTTAGATTTGCTAGGGAACATGAAAATTGGGGTAACGAAGAATCCTATTCACGTATTAGTCAAGGTTTTGTCTTAGGACACCGAATGGACGTGAAAGAATTTACCGGAGAACTGGTGGCGTAAGTTTTGAAGCTTGGCGAACTTGGTTATAATGTACAGGGGAGCCATGATAGCCGATAGAAACATTAGAGAAGTTTTACAAACCACATATGGGTCCTTTTGCACCGTTCATCGGAGATGATTTCATGCTGATGCATGATACTGCCCGACCGCGTATTACGAGTATTTAGCCGAGGTTGAAATCCCAGTAGTAAATTGGCCTGCTCAAAACCCAGACCTAAACCCAATTGAGCATGTTTGGGAAAATACGATCTCGAGTACAAACTCCAGCAAATTTACAGCAGCTTAGTGACGTTCTAATTGAACAATGGAATCAAATCGGCCTGGCTTACATTCAACTTAATTGAGAGCATTCCAAGACGAATTGCAACTGTTTTCTGTGCACTGGAAACACTTCGTATTAAGTCGTTTATGCTTTCCACTTTATTTTCATTATGTTCGGTATTAAATTAAAACTATAAACTTATTGGTATTACCATAGGAAAAATGTAACGTTTCTCTTAAATCTTTGTATCTTTTACAAAAATTAAGCTATTGTAATAAATAAAAAACGAAATTGTAAAGAAACGATGTGTCTTGATAACAAAATAAGAAATTACAAGGTGGAACAACTTTGACACTCCACATGTAGTTTTTAGGTTAGAGTAAGAAAACACACTTTGTGTCACCCTGTATAAAATAACTCTACAATATGAAAAAAATTAATCAATTCGAATTTATCAATTTTTTGAGTGGATCAATTATTTTGCCGGTGAGTGTATATGGATATATCAGGATCAAAGAAATAAATACATAAATTATAAATATAATAAAGCACAATGCATTGCATAAATAATAAACAACTTATTTACTCTGTCACTTTAGATTAATTTGCCAATTTAATTTTGTGTTACATTTGGGATTTGAATTATTGTGGTTTATTTTAGTTGTATAGTAATTTATTAGTACTATTTATTTTTTTCATTTCTTATTTTCTATTATTGTAACTTTTAATTGATAATGTTTTGATAAACGCCAAAAATTGATATTCCTATTAAATTAGCTGAATTTAATTTTTAATTGTTCTTGGAAGAGTGAAATTAAGTTTTTACTTTATAGAGAATTTAAATTTACAAACTGTAAGTAAATTATTCATATACTTTTAGCAGCCATATGACATTTAATTCTCATTTATTCTTTTCTCTCTATCACTAATTCAAAATAAAAACTTAATCATTAAAGCTTAAGTTTTCAATTTGTCAAATCATAACTAACAAAAATAGTTAAATGTTCGATATGGTATAGAAAACTAAGGACTTAGAAATGTGATGTACGAGTTTCAAAGAAAACCAGATGCGATAATTCTGGAAATAGTAATTGCACACATCTGTGATTGCCAAGCTAAATTAATTAATCAGCCGTCAACAGTAGTAGTAAAAGAACTTTCCTTGCCCTAATAAGTTAAAATCGGATTGAATAATGGAAGATTTATAGAACATATATATGTATACAATTAAAAACAAAATCCTTATGTGTATCTTGTAAGGATTTTCTATTTAATTGCTGGCAAGGATGGCACATCTCTCACTAAGATTTCAATTATGTTAGATAAACTTTAATATAAACATACTTTATCTACAACTGTCATGACATGACATTGTAATAGGTACGATTTGACACTATTTCAATGCCATAATGGCGTATATTACCGCACTAGTGCGGTAATGACATTGTTGTTTGTCTTTGTTGCTATGGTCACCGGTACCTTGTGCTCTTAGCCAACATTATTAACAATACGTTGAACTGAAATATTTTATAATATGCATATACTGTTAATAATACTAATTATTAACGCACTAATGTCCATTACCACTAATTACGTATGACGAAAAGTTTTACTATATATTATTATGAAAGTTTTCGACTCGTATATCTATTTGCATAATTCCATGGTAGATGTGCCATTCATTTTATTTTAATTATGCGAATATTTTATCAAATTAACGTTATGAATCGATTTTGTGATAAAAATAAGATATTTTTCCTCATTTTATATAAACTTCTTACTTTGGACTACAAAATCAATTGTAAAGTCCTAAAAAACTAACTTCCAAACGGTTTGTAGATGTATATTGTATATTTAAGGATCTAGTTAAATTAATCTATTTAAAATATAAAAGCAAATTAACTGGCAAATAAAAATATCTGTTAACTATACAAAAAAATTAATAATATTACTAACTATTAAATCCGTAAATATGATCAGTTCATTCATATACATAAACATAGGATATTGCCCTTTAACGCAGAAGTCATATTGTCTATTTTTCTCAAAAATATCCACAACCGATAATTAATTTTAGACCTCTTCGTTGTTTTTTTTTGGTTTTACACAGCAGTGGCGTTGTTCTCTTAAGTGTTAATCAGCTCAAATAGTGTGAAAACCTACTTTAACTCTCATTTAATGTTAATTATTTTTCTATAGGTAATTAATTTTCGAGGTAGGTTGATATAATATAAAATTAATTTATTTTTTTTTTGTTTATTGTTTTATCATAAAAAAATAATCAATCTGACACTCCTAATACAAGCTACATGACCAATTCAACTAGAATACATCCGGTAGCATCTATTAAAGTTATTTGAACTTTAATAGATGCTACCGGACGTATTCTAGTTGAATTGGTCACGTATAATTTGTATAATGGATTCAAATATTCCGCATTTTATACGATCCATTGCCAAATAAATTATACCTGTTAGTTTATCGGACAATAAGAAAACCGTCTGCTAGATAATTCTGCATTAAAAGAACAAATCATATAAATTTAAACACCGAAAAAAACAAAATGTATGTACATTTTAAATATTTAAAAGTATATCTTAATGTACGTTTTTAGAAAACAATTTGAAACTTCGGTGATAAAAATTATCAATCAACCAACAAGCTTAATTACTTAACTATTGTGCAGCAGTCATTCTGTAATCCTGAAACTAGTAAATCGTACTACCAACATTTGTAGAATTTAAACACTGTCTCAGGATTAAAACAATCAATATCTTAACACAATAAAATTGTGTACATTTTTAGAAACTGCTTACGCTATCCCTGTCTGGCATGTCATTTAGAATAGCTGGTTCCAAATCCGGCGCACTACCCCACTGGCCCCTGCCACAAATTAGGCTATCGTCGTAGAGGGAAAATCGCGCAGATTCTGTTGCAGCTTTCCCACGTGTTTTCCTTACAGAAGCTGGCACATCACCTGAACAATGATCAATTATTTATTTGTTTACTTTGCATCATATATTTTGATCTAAAATTGTTACTGTTTATCATTAACATAATAGTAATTTGCGGTACTAGACCGGAAAGGGGTGTTTTACAGGTCGAGCCAAGCAAGTCTTTAATTAAGTTTTGTTACAGTAAATATCAATATAATAATAATAATAGCTTTATTGCCCAACAGAAAAAATATTCCCTTTACAGAGCAATACAAACAATAATGATATAAATATAAACAAAACCACTGAAATAATATCCACAAAATGAATCAAATATATACAATCAAATACAAAAAAATCCCGATGGCAGCCAGTCGGAAAAGTAGATTTTTGATTTATGTATTTTTTATTTATACTTAGTCTACCACTGACACCCACTATTAATAAACAAATAACGGAATATTCTGACATTCGCGAAATATAACCAAAGTGTCATATTGACAGTTATTTTAACTGAAATACCCATTATACTATAAGTACGGTCTTATTGTTATTTCACAGGTGTTTATTTGTCAAAATAATTACAGGTATAGCGGGTGATGATATTTTTTTTTATTTTTTTTACTTTATATTGACTTACATTTACTTAAATATGCCAGCGATGAAAAAACTCTCCAAATAAATATTGTAGAGATTTAAGTGCTCTATCATTTGATATGTAACATCGGTATTTTCTATTAACAACGAAAAAAATATGATTTTTTTAAAACTTTGACAGGCCGCCATTTTGAAATTAGCTCTCCGATTTCAATCGCCAACGAACTCACGCGATTCCATGACCTAGCCGATTTTTTAACCAAATTTTGTTTCGATTGGTCAAAAAATGCGGCCTAGAACGTGACGCAAAGTTTCTATATCCCATATATATATATAAACTTTTGAACTGAGGTCATTTTTAGGATCCAGGGGTCATAAAATGAAGTACTGCATAAAAATTTTTCAAAATTTCGGTTGTGTCGATCTCCTGAATAGTTAGATTTTTTTTAAAAATCTACTAAAAGTAACAGTAATAATGCACGTAAAAAAAATATATTTACGTATATATAATAGCTCCACGTAAAATACCCGATCCGAATACATGATAATAATAATTAACAGTAGTAAGAAAATAAGCGAACGCCAAGTAATGTAGACAATTCAATTATACTAGCAAAATCCAATGTACACATATTAAAAAAAAACAAAGACGAGTACACTCATGACAAACAGGACTCCGCATATTGCATAAGTTCCCGAAGCCCATCAGCAAATATATCACATCCAGCACAAATTATATTAAAATTATTACAGAAAACATGAATGGGAGATCTCAATAAAATATTAGTTCTGGCTCGTTCAGTGAAAAACACTCTACTACTCCTGACAAATACTCGGGGAACATTAAAATTTAATCTGGATAATAAGTCAGCACAATTTATTTTTCCATGTATTAAATGATAGAGAAATCCAAGAGAATTCAATTTCCTTCTTAAGGTCAAACTTTGTAAATGAAATCTATTAAGCATTAATTAATAGTCTATTCCCCTTGAAGGATACTGTCCATCCACTTCGAACATAAGTAATTTCAAAAATCGTCTCTGGACTCTCAATCGTATATTCATGTACTCTGTAATACGGATATCAGATTAGCGATCCGTACTCCAGTTTTGAACGCTCATAGTAAAAAACCTGTACAGTTTCTGAATATGAATCCATAAGCTTTACTTGCTTCAGAAGCTTTGGTATTAATATGCTCTACAAATGTAAGTTTAGAGTCAAATATAATTCCCAAATCTTTAACAGAGTCAGATCGAGGTATTTCCGCGTGATCAATCGAATACTGATACTCAATAAATATATTCTTCGAGGTATAACTAACACATTTACATTTAGATGGATTCAATGCAAGCCTGTTTGCGACACACCATTCCTGAACGCTATTTAGACATTGCTGCAGGATCATACAATGATTTAAATTCTCAACCACAGAAAATATTTTAAGATCATCAGCAAATATTAATCGACCACAGTCAAGCTTGCATTCAAGATCATTAACAAACATCAAAAAAAGTAGAGGCCCAAGGTTAGATCCCTGAGGAACGCCAGAAGTTGCTATATATTTTCGAGAACAATAGCCATTATAGAAAACCTATTGGGATCGGTTTTTTAAATATGTCATAAAAAATGTTTTCAAATTCGTAACAAATCCAAATTGGTATAGCTTCCGCATCAAAACACATTCAATATACGGTTATGATGGAATCAATAGCGAAACCACTTATATAGGTTATAAACTAGCAAAGTATTCGGACAGAGAGAACCTGTAAATGATTTTTTTTAATCTTTCCTACCCGTTTATGTTCAAATGTTTGCCTGAGCTTATAACGCTAAGACGTCAAATTTGGAATATAATACCCGTTCCTGAAATTAGTACTATATTATAAATTAAAATATATTTACCTGGAGTTTTGACTCTTTGCGCTGGATCCTTCAATCGCGTCAAATCACTGGTGGAAGAAAATACCTCAACAAACTGCTCTAGTGACCTTTGCTTCGACAAACTATTCCTCCGCTTTATAATTTGATTCACACCGCAGGTATTTGATGGATCGTGCACAGCACTAACATTCAGTGTTGAAGGTCGTTTCGTCTCCGGACAATGATTTGACAGCAGCGATGTTGTCACCCCATTCTGACCATAAGACGAATTGTTTACTGTTTTTCCACGTAATTTCACTTCAGTTTCTTTACAATTCCTATTGTTCTCTGGCATTTTCTTCGAATTAAGCAACTTTTTAAATACGCTCCATTTAAATCTTGTACGTTTTGGCGTTGCCGTTTGACTCACACTATTTGCGTTATTCTGTTGTTTTGGTATACCGTAAACTGCATTTTGTAAATATGGAATAGGCGTGGCGCGATGATTAATTTGAAAATTAACAAATTCATTGGTGATCAGATTTTGAGATTCAGAATTATTGCAATGTTTCAATGATTTATCAATCAGCAAACTATCACTGGACCCATTCAACAAGTTCCGTTCCATACATGGATTCCTGTCCTGATAAGGTTGCAAGGGCGTTGCGCACACTGCAAATTGGTTGGAGTTTTTACAATTTTCTTCTGACGGTGAAAGTAACGTTTCGACTGTAGCCGCTGACATATCAATTTGATGATCATGTAAGTGATTGTTGTTAATCAGTGGTGTTGGACTCGATGGCGGGTGCGGAGGATGGAGTATGCGGCCTTTGAGGGAGGGTAAGTCGAGGAAACGCTCAACTACACATAGTGAAGTAAGCCGGGCTTCAGCATCCTGTAAATAAAATTATTTTGTAAATTCACCCCCAGTTCTTATCTATCAGAAATATCTATAATAGTATTTCATTATATTTACTTGCCTGATCCCAACAATCTTCTGCAGTCTCACACAAAAGTCTTGCCGCAACAGTATCTTTCCAAGACACAGGCCATAAAGGTCGTACTTTTCGACGGCTCACTAACGTTTGCATTTGTTCTAAACTGGGGTTTTCGCCGGCTTCCTTATAAAACGGAGGATGATATGGAGCTGGTTCAGAATTCTGCATATCTGAACATCTAGTACCTAAGGAAAGATTATTAATCAAAATAGTTATGAATTAATTTGTCTGTGCATATTATATGAAAAACCAATTGGTTTCATGAAATGTTTAGGTCATTCGTTTTAAAAAGAAATCAGACGACTACGAAAAAACAATTCGATGGTTTTTAACCAAATTTAGTAGAAAAATACTACTGGATATGGCGAAGAATGGATTAGATTTTGGGACACATAAAGCGTAGGTCATGAAGTAAAAAGAGGCACAAGATCAAAAAACATTTTTTTAGACTAAATTGAACTAAACAATTTTTCTTTCACCAATAAAACTGAGACTAAAAAATCTGTAATATACAATTAAAAGAATACAGTTCAGAGTATTGTATACAGGGTGTCCGTAAGTGGTTTGAAAACGTGAGCAGAGCAAAATAATAAAAAAAACATTGATTTTCCGTTGTATTTGGCGGCAGTTATGTGTTATAAAAAATCGGTTGTGCCGCCCCAAAACTTTCCCGACAACAGATAATATAATCTAAAATAAAAAATAATTTAATGGCAAAGCGGACTAAAATATTGGTTTTACCTACCCAAGGAATTTTGCAGGGCCTCAGTCTAATTCAATTGAACCAGACCGAGGCATGGGTCGACAGATACTGACGAATTCGTTTCGCTCTTGTTATGAGCTCGTCAGAGTACAATAGTCGTTGCCCATCTATAGTTATACTACGACACAGTTAAGAATATACGCTTTTAAATGGGCTATCCATATAAAAGTGTATCATTCTTAACTGTGTCGTACTATACAAATATCAGCCTGCATTTAAGCACAATAGGATACACAACAGTAGACACATGTAAACACGTATCATCTACATGTACATAGTAATGCATATCCTATACCATGCAGAGGCCGAATAAACTCTATCTAAAATATATGACCTGCGTAACGAAACAGAATTTTAATAATTATTATTATAACTGTATTATTTTTATAAACTTTTAAACTAGGTTTGTTACATACCTATTTCCCATAAAACTAATCCCATAGCATAAACATCAATTTGTTTTAAAGCACTTTCGCAGTCTCTTAGATTAACGGCTCCTTCTAATACTTCAGGCGCCATATAACGCAGTGTTCCTGGAGTAAAAACATTCTCGTATCAAAATCACATATCAATATCTCAGTGATATAGATTATTAGTTTTAACTTATTTGAACCAATTGTTCATTCTTTTTTTTCATATTATGAAACAAATCAATTTTGTTTTGTAATTTTTTTAATAATAACAATGATTTGACACACAACGTTTCGCTATTTAAATAAAGAAGGTATTTCTTTAGGCAAAACTAAATGTACAATCTACAATTCAAAATTGCCACAAAGAACAACACAACAAACACAGTAAAAACAAAAGAAAAATAGATAATAATTAATAATAAACTTACCCGCTTCACTTAAAGCCTTGTTTTCAGTCTGTTTAGGTACGACAGCTAAACCTAAATCACAAATACAACAAGAGAGATCAGGTCTCACTAGTATGTTCTTCGTGTTTAAATCTCTATGCGCAATACAGTGTTTGCCTATCTCAGAATGTAAATGGGCGAGACCTTTGGCAATGGCTAAGCACATTTTACTTAACACTGCCATGTCTAAAGTGTGATTTTTGAGGTATTCTTGAAGACTTTCCTAAAAGACACTCATTTTACAGGTTATGTTATATACGTATGAAATAGTATTACCTGTTCTAAGCTTAAAAGTAAAAGGTAGTCAACATGACCAGGCACTCTGGTATATTCACCTCCACCGAAACATTTTAACAAAGCGGGATGTTCACCGGCACATTTGTAAATTTCATGTTCATTGAGAAAATAGTTGCGATGATGAGATGGGAACACTTTAACGGCCACTTCTCTGTCTTCGATTAAACCTCTGTGGACGTTACCGTATCTGCCATGACCTTCAATATAATAATGATTCTAATTAAGTACTAGGATTGCACTACGTTGTTTGGTTATGTAAAAAATCAATTATAACTAAAGATGTGAAAAGGATGTCCAGATTTTAATCATATCAACCCTGCAAGAAAAAACAACATATTTCGAGTACCTCAAGCACATACTAACTATGAGGGTAGAGCGCCAGTTTGCAGTTTGTGCAATTAACATAACAACATAATCCACAGTTTGTTGATTTTGCAATGAAAACTTTAACACTTTCAAGCGTCAATTGCATGAATATCCCTCTAACTAATTGAAATTTATATAATGTTAGGTATGTTGTTATAATTATTTCTTTATTCAAGATATAGGCCTCAGAAAAATAAATAAAAATAGAAGTGGCATAACAAGAAACTAATCACAAAAATGTTTGTAGCCAACATAACCTTTACATTTTTACTAATAAAATCTAACACTGTTGCCAATTGTTCGTTTTATTCATAGAATCAGAACTCGTATTTCACATCCCAGTGTAAATTTTTATTGGGGTTTGTCACAGTGTTCTTACATTGCAGAACTATACAATATTTATAATATTTCTTTTTGTATTCGGCTTCCATTACATGTTCATAAAATATTTAACGTCAAGAAATCAATCAAATATAATATGATTATGATTCACAAAAATACAGGTCTACGGATATAAATGTGTGGCTACCCCGCGGAGGGATTTGTTTATATTTACACGTCACGTTGACGTCTGGGGTGTTAGTAGTGCTTCGTACAGTTTTTTAGTGCGAATTAAGGGAATTTTACGAGACTCTTCCACTTTACTGCATTTGTAATGTGTAAAACTGGGTTTCCTTTAAATAATGGGGAGAAAAAAGTGCTTAGTTTGCATGTCGAGTGATTTTCCGAGTAAGGTTACGTGTCACAAGTAAGTTCAATGGCATAGATTTTGGGATTTTGCAGAGATAGTAGTTAACATGAGTTGTTTAAATATACTATACACCTAGTTGCAAAATAGACAGTAATATAATAAACAAAAATAATTGTAAATTCATAAAATGCTTTATATTTCATAATTTCTTAATAAATAGTAGCATATTATCATCATACATGTATAATGATATGCACAGACCTTTAAGTAAGTACCTTACGATAAAGAGAAGATATGGGATGTGGTGCAAGTGGGCATTATGATCCTATATATTCTATTCATAGCACTTATTCATGTTTTATTTATAGTATAGTACAATAATTCTTGTAGGTTTCCCAGTGATCAAGCCGTTAGAAGAGAGTGGTGTACTTCTCTTGGTTTAAGTGTTGAAAGGGTCACTAAAAGTTCTTATGTTGGCTCACAACATTTCAACTAAAGAGACATTAGAATTTTTGGAACACAAAATGCATATCGCACACAGCCATTCCTGTTGGCTATGTTCAGTACGTTAATATTTTTGTGCGATTAGAAATATTACAATTTATTGAAAATATTTTTTAACAGATTATCCTCTGAATTAGCGTCTACAGCTGAGGTTCAAAAATATGACATTTACAGCCAGTTCTTCAGAAACTCTGTCTACGTCCGAAGTTGAGGATGAAAAGTATGTGCAAAACTACATACTGGTCACCGCAACAATGAATTAAAATTTGTGTTGTTTTTTTTTTCAGCACGACCCAGCATAATGTGGAGGTGATGGACACATTAACAGCAAGTTCCTCTGAAACCCTATCAGTCTCAGAACAGGCAAGGAGGGCCAAGATGCCAACTACGACCCTAGGCTCTGTCGGGTGAAGACAACGTCGATTCTAACGGCGTACAAAAAGATACAATACTCTTGAAAAAAACGTGAGAAGTTCCAAACTACTAGCAGACACATAAAGCAACAGACCAGACGAGAAAGAATAGATGATAGATAGACCTTCAGGACATAGGCCCAGGCCTTCTGAAACGAAAGGAGAGCTCCTGGAGGAATAGAAGCATTCCCTCCAGAAATCTGCGATCAGATAGCTCCTTTCACCGGAGAGGTTTTAGTGGGTATTAGCTGGGACACCTTCCCATGCTTGAGTCGCCACACTCACCTGCGGATAACAGGTGGTCGTGCCTAAATGCATTTCCTCTATAAAAAAAATGCTGGTGGGTCTAAAAATTATTATTGTTAGTTTTTATCGTTTGTGTTGTCTTTATATACGTGTTTGTATAATTATTTATATTCTAGATTTGTATTTTGTTTTATGATAATTGACGTACTAAAATTGTATTTTTTTTAATACGTAGAATATATTAATATATCTAATAATTTGAGAACCGTCGAAATAGTTTTGTTGGATTCATTATAATTATTATCTTGTCTAAACCTAGTAGAAACAGATTCAGCTTTTCAGGTCTAGGATAGATAAACTAAGTTTTTTTTGTTGGTTTCATAATAATTTTTATCTTGTCTAAACTCGGTAGAAACAGATTCAGTTTCTCAGGTCTAAGAAAGATAAACGATTCATTTCAAATATGGTTTCTTATAATTAGTAAATGTTACAACAAAAATTCATAATTATATACCTTTGCATTTAATAATAGATATTTTCATAATATTAATCCCAGACATCTATTATTTAATAAATTATATTTGAAAAAAATGCGACAGTTCCTGCGTAGGTATGTATTTATTATTGGAAACTACAACCACGATTTCAAAAGAATTACACTACGCCACTGGCTTTTGTTTACAACACTCCTTCTGTCATTAAAAAGGTAAATATTGACCTTTATGTTATGAAGACAAACATTGAAATTAGATGACATTCCTATTTTTATTTATTTTTCTGAGATATAGGGTAACATGGGTTGTCAGCCTGGCGTACTTTCGTTGTTGTGTTGATAATTAATTATTGGTTTATTTTTATATTGTTAGGCGTAATGTAATCAATCAGTATTATTTATATCCGTAAGCTACATCGAATTATTTTTGAGTTAAACATTGTACGCTCCCAGTACGCTCATGACATCAAAGGGATTGATGGATTTTGTGTTTATTTATTTTTTCTCAAATTCAAATGGTTTTATAAATTAAATTCTATAAGAGCACAATTTACATGCATATTTGCGAAAATCCAATATCATTTTGATCAAAAATTTAATTTGAAAATAACTGAAATGAAAATTCCACACACCACAGGATGTTATATTATTAAACCAATCGGAGCATAAAAGATCAATATCCAATCTAATACACTCGTATATCATACAAAAAAGTGTAATATAAAATTCTCGATTACACTTTTTTCCACAAAGTTATTGCAAATATTAATTAAAATTATGAAGAAATATTTCAATTCGCCATATATTCATGTACACAGCGGCCTGCCTGCCTGAATGTGAACTGTGAAAGCTATTATAGAAGCTGTAAAATAGATAAAAAATGCTTTGAAATGATGTATTACTCGACCCGAATGGTGCGGGCGATCTCATCATATACACAAGTCAGAAAATTGTTTCCTGATTTTTACTGATTTTAGAAAATTTGTGCCTAAGTAAATTGATTAAAATTAATGTGCCAAGATTAATGAAATTGTTTTAAATACCTGAAACTTTAAATCAGGTGAGAAAGTGCAATTTAAATAGTACTGAGTATTATAACTAAAAGGTTAAAAGTGGAAAAATCCAGTAAATTCGAATTTATAGATAAATATTATAACTTTTTGCTGATTTTATTTAAGTTCGTATACAGCCCGCACCAATTACCAATTAGCAGTTACAAATTGCCAAATACAAAGTTTTGTTGATAGATGGTATAAATTATTATAGTTATATATTAATATATTGATAGAAGTTATAAGTTTTTGCCTGATATTTTGGAGACCAAAACAGGTGTATTTCATCAACGTATGTTTGGATATTTGCGAGGGCTGCTGTTGGACATTTTGAAAAATTGAAAATGGAAAGATTCAAATGTTGCAGAAGGGAACATGTTACTGTATACATGTGCGTTACATGTGGACATTTCTTTCACAAGGATTGTTCCTCTAAGTGGAAGGAAATGGGTCTTTTGGGAGGAAATAGGATCCATTGTTCGAGATTGTGTGCCAGGGAGGACAAACTGAAGCTTTGTGAGGAGATTATTGAAAATCAGAGGGTTCAGATTGGCGAATTGCAGAATGGTGTTGAGCAGAGGGATGCGTGCATTTCTAAAATGAGAAGAGAGTCGCAATTATTTTTGAATGACGCAGTTGATGTAGAGCAGTCCTACACTTCACAGATAGAAGCTTTAAATCAAACAATTCAATGCTTGGAGCGTAAACTGACTGAACTCAAGAAAAATGCTAGAAAGTCAGTTATGTCACATGCTGCAACACAGACCGATATTAAGACCTATAATAGAAATACACAAACTGATTTGGTGAAGAGCAGCGTAGCACGGGTTCAAACTGAGAGAATTATTGTGGCCTCTTGCAATACTCAGACCGATGAGCATCTTTCCGTTCAACAAGAAATATTGTCAACTGGGAGAGCTTCTGTAACATCATTGGCCAGTGATACTGAGGGTGCATCACCAGCTGGTAGGAAGGTAGATACAAGAAATCGCGTTCTGATATTGGGTGATGGACTGTTGGCGGATGTCGCAGATGTTATGAGTGGCGTTGCTGGAGATAGATATCGGATTTCCTCAGTAATTAAACAGAATGCAGGTCTCTGTGATGTCATCAAGAATATAAATAAATTAACCGAAGACTATGGACGAAATGACTATGTCATTGTTGGAGGTGGTGCCAGTGATGTGATCATGGGTAGGAGGTTGGACTGTGATACTCTGGATTTGTTAAGGGCAACCCGTTCTAAAACGAATCTTATAGTGCTCGCTGTCCCCGTTTATTCGACTGATTTTTATTTAAATAAACTGACTGATAATTTTAATATGTTTTATTATGATTACTTTAAAGATTTAATTATGACAAAAAGTGTTGTGTTTTCTCACATGAGCTCTATCATTAGTTGTAAATGTTTTTTAAATGGTGTATCTCCAAAATTGAAGAGACCTGGAAAGGTCAAAATTGCAATTCATCTTAAGAATATTTTATTTAATAGGATTAAGTTTTTTCGTTAATGGACGACATCATACTGTACAACTCAGTAAGAATATAACGAAAAACGATGGGGTGAGCAGTGTGGCAGGTGAATTTCGTGTTTTTCATCTCAATATAAGAAGTTTGCGCTCAAAGACCGTCGAACTTGACATATTGCTTATGCAGCTAAAGTTTCCGGATGTTGTTTGTCTGACAGAGACATGGTGTGATGCTGTCGAACTCAAGAGCTTAAAGCTAAACAATTATCAACTAGTTAGTTGGTTTTCGCGTTCTACAAGAGGAGGAGGAGTCTGCATCTTTGTGAAATTGAATTTGCTTTCTGATAGTAGAGATATGTTCACAGTACAGGCTTCTGAAAATAGTTTCGAAGTTTGCTGCGCAAAGCTGAGGATTTATGATAGAAATTGTTATATTGCTTGCCTCTATCGACCACCACAAGCTAATCTAAATGAGTTCAAGGTAAAATTGGAAACATTTTTGGGCTCGCTCCGATTTCAGGATGGGGGTCTTTTGTTGTGTGGGGATTTCAACATAAATTTTGCAGAAAGGGGCGAAAGGAATGTTGTTGAGGTCTTGAATCTCTTTGATGGTTTTAATTTGTCTCAATGTATTCATGACTTTACTCGTATACAGGGTGAATCAGGGACTATTATCGACAACATTTTCTCTAATTTCTGTGGTGACCTCACAGGGGCGCTTGTACAGAGTACGAACTTGTCTGACCATTCTTGTCAGATTGTGACTTACAGTATTTTAAAGCCTGTAAATGATAATAATGTTAGATTTATTGATAAGAGGTATTTTAATGATCTGTCTAATATTGACCTATTTAAGTATTATATATCTCACGAAACATGGGCTGATGTGCTAGGTGTTGTTGGTGTTGATGAGAAGTTTACGCAGTTTATTGAAAAGTTTCATAATATAGTAGATCTTTGTTTTCCTTTGAAATCTGTTAAGATAACAAATAAGATAACACGTCATTCTTGGGTGACAGATGACATAATAGCTGAGGGAGAGTTTCTCAGGGAATTGAACTATGAATACAAGATTCACAAAAATCAAAATATTAAAGAGCTGTATACAGTGCTATATAGGAAACATAAGAAACGAATAGTTGACGCCAAGAAAAATTTTAATAATTCACGTTACTATGCGTCGCATAATAGGTCCAAGGAATGTTGGAAGATAATTAGGGAAGAAGTCAACTTGGGTGATGATCATCGATACCCTTCTACATTTGTCGACAGAGATGGAAGGAAATATCCGTGTGGTCATCAAGCAGCGGAGAAATTTAACCAATATTTTCTTGACTCTATTGAAGATTTGGTCGCATCGAGTGATACAGTATTGAACCGTGAACTGCCGCCTTTTAACAACCAGTCTCTCTTCCTACACCCTGTTCGTGAGTGGGAAGTACGCAAGATTTTGCGCAGGATAACTCGAAAAAGTTCATGTGGCCCAGACGGTGTCCCCTGCTCTCTCTTGAGGCATGTGATCGAGAGTATTGCACATATTTTAACACATTTGATCAATCAATCTTTTCTTGATGGGAAATTTCCGCAAGACTTAAAATTGGCCAAGGTTGTACCCATTTTTAAAAAAAAGGATCCCCATAATATAGAGAATTATAGAGGCATTTCAATTTTATCTGTTTTCTCAAAAATTTTTGAAAATGCATTCTATGACCAACTCAATGGGTTTATAAATAAATATAATATACTTGGTCATAATCAATTTGGTTTTAGACAAGGTATGTCTACTCGGGATGCGATTATCCAATTCGTAAATAATGTGCTGAAAGGGCTGGAGGAAAAACAAAAGTGTTCGGGTTTATTTTTCGATTATTCTCGTGCGTTTGAGACCGTGAATCATGAGAGAATTTTATCCAAGCTTTACAATTATGGCATTCGGGGAACATCTTTAGATTGGATAACTTCCTATCTATCCGGAAGAATGCAGAAAGTGAGTCTCAATTGTGATTGTGCCACATTTGAGTCGCCAACTCTTGAGGTCAACGTTGGCGTTCCTCAGGGTAGTACACTGGGACCATTACTGTTCATATTATTTATTACTGACATGCCTGCACAAATGAAATCCGTTCGCAATATCACACTTTTTGCAGACGATACATCAGCAATGGTTTGTGCTGATAACATTAGCTGGTTGAGTGTTAAAGGAAACGAATGTCTGGAGGATATGCGAAGATATTGTACTGACAATGGTTTGGTGATGAACCTTGGGAAGACAAGTCATATCCACTTTTCTGCTAAGGAAGTCGACTATAGTGTGAGAATTCGGAGTGGTAATTGCAGCCTCGTCCAGAACAACACTGTAAAATTCTTGGGTGTTGAAGTCGATTCAGTTTTAAGTTGGTACATGCATATTGAAACCGTTTCCAAGAAGCTCTGTAGACTATCATTTTTAATCTGGAAACTCAGAAGCTTCGTAACTCTTGATGTGTTGTTGTCATTTTATTTTGCGCATGTGCATTCTGTGCTGTCCTATTCGGTTGTAGTGTGGGGTAACTCGCGGCGCATAGACGAAATTCTGATATTACAAAAAAGAATCATTAGGACAATATCATTTAAATCAATGAGATTCTCATGTCGTCAACTATTTAAAGACTTAAAAATTTTAACAATAACATCAATTTATATTTTGGAGTGTGTTTTTTATGTGTATTCAAACAAGGATAGATTTATAAGCACAGGACAATTGTCTGATTATGATCTGAGAGATAACTTAAATCTCAAACTACCTGTCCATAGACTCTCCCTTACGGCGAATAGTTCATTGGTAATGCCGTTAAAAATTTTTAATCATCTACCTCAGCATTTCAAATTGGTTCGTAGCCCGAAGCAGTTTAAAATGAATGTTAAAAACTGGTTATTGAGATATAGTTTTTATACACTGAATGAATATTTTACAATTTCTTGATTATATATTTTGTATTGTAAATTTACAATATTTGTCGTTTGTGAACTTTTATGTTATGTATTCTGTGAATTATAATTTATTGACGCATTCTTTGTACTGATGCTGTACCTGATGAATAAAGACTATGACTATGACTATGACTACCCCTACTGATATATGAAAATTTAGTGGTTGTGTCCATCCCTATTAGAGGGCTTAATCGATTTCAACCAAAATCTAATGGCTTCATCCTAGGACTGCCCCAAACTCATATACCAACATATAGCTCAATTGGTTAAAGCGTTTGGGCGCTATCGTGGTAGAATACATACGACACACACAGACAGACAGAGTTCCATCTGGAAATGGTCTTAATCCTCTCAGGGAACTTCAAAATGCTTATATCCGTCTTCATCTCAATTTTTTTTAGCGCTCCATCAACGAATTCCTCAACAGAGCCGATTTCACCATCGACTTCCTCCTCAGAGACGACCTCATCAACAAAGATGACTCGACCAATCAGTTCCGCAACCGAGACGGTGCAGCCGTTAACGCCTCCACTAATCTGGACGTTTCCACTACAACGCCAGCAACGTAAACGTCAGCGCAAGCCGAGGACCAAATGTATGTGCTGCACCAACCTTCCAGACACACGGGACGTACGTGTGGTGCAAAGGGGGAGACTGTAACAACCGACCCCATCCCTATTTTGCATCTCTAGTGACCGACGCAGCGGCCACTAAAAATACGAAGAATGACAGAACGATAATTAATAAAATGCAATGTTATGAGTTTAATTACCAAATTTACTGTGTGCAAATATTATCACGTAGTTAAGTTAAAATTAACTTTATTTACGGTTTCATTTCCCAGACCCTTAAGGTTTCCCCTTACCCTGGGCGGGAAAGTAATTTGGAATATGCAGATAGCTTTCGAAGGACTAGAACCCGAGATATTCAGTTAGTCTTATGGTAAAAAAAAAACGATTCGCCTCTGTGGTTCGAAGAAATAATATTATTGTAAACCGATCACAGGTCCATTATTCATGCAGTTAGGAGACCTCTCACGACAAATAACATGTTGATCAAAAGGAAAAATAGCAAGTCTCCATCATCATTTAGAAATTGGAGAAATTTTGTTTTGTTTCTCTCAGAGAAGTTTAAAGAATAAGGATTATTCTTTGACGATATACGACGTGAACTGCCATTATCGGCGCAGCTCTGCCCGATTTCTAACGGTTCCTGGGCATCTCGGCACTGCCTCCATGATCACACTAGTTATTCTTGATGATGAGAGATGAAATCAAACGTTGTTGTAGGATTTAATGTTTAAATTTAAACGTTGTAGTATTGTTGAGTGGTTACTGACGAATATTTGACTGTAAGGTTGCATAATACTCCGGTGGAGAATGAAGTATTCACTTAAATTTCAAAAACACGTACCTATTTCTCCCAACAACTTCAGCTTATCTAAACTATAATCTGGCGGCGGTGGCACTGCATGCTGTCCACTCTCCACATCCTCTTTTTTCGGTCGCAACCTCCAAAAGTAGTACGACACCAAACCGATAACCATGAGTAACACACCAAACACACTGGCCAACGTCAAATAAAGCACAGCACTTATGTTGTCTTTAGGTGCCAGTTCCGCTTCGGAAAGATGGTCGTCAGCTGGTACATACACATCGGTGAAATTAACGTTACATTTATTCGTGTTGCAACAACAGAACTTGGTGCTAATCATCGCTTTTGATGGTCGTTTGTCTGCAAGGCACTCGTTTATATCGCATTCATTCGGCTTCCCGGCAGCGTCCCAGCACCCTGCAATTAAATTATCACAATATAAACTTTTCCCCTCTATCCAATGATGTTAAAACTTTTCATCTTTACGTAGCCATCATCAACTTTTTTTTAATACGGACCTGTTTTTTAAGTATTGGGATCTGAAAGCATTTTGTAATACGAATCCAGTGATCTACGTTAAGAATTATTTATCAATTCTACCGCATACGAAAAAAAATTGTTTATAACAACATGCCATAAATATAAATTATCTGACAAGTACTTAATGTTTCAAATGTACTTAATGCATCCCTGATATCTAATATTTGTTATGAAGTACTGACAAAAACCAGATCCTGCAATTAAATTGGTAAAAAATTGATACGCACAAGTACACGTTAAGTTGTCAAAGCGAGGTACTTGAGTGGCACTTATACATAAACTTGGTTACTTAATATGCATGAAAATAAAATGCTTAACCATTCATATGCTGTAAAATCAATTATTCTATTTAAGTAAAGTTTTTATATGACCATATGTTCAGCAAAGAATGTTGGGAATATCACTGAAAACTTTATTGTAGAATTATATTTGAATTTAAATATTTATTCGCATATTTGGCTATTTTAAAGCTTACAGTGCTATTTAACCTTGGGAAATCCTTGGCTAAAATCGTCATGACACCTAATAAGTGTGGTTAATTTTTGCGATGAGCAAGAACCTCAAAGTCGTAGCAATTTAAGTTGACCCCGATTTCTTTTTTGCATGTTAAAATTGTTGTGTAGAATTTCCAACATAATCTTTGCCACAATTCTTATAGGCAGTGTGGCCAATCCAAAATTATACCTACTTTTTCAAAAATTTTACATGTGTATTAGTGACAATAATTCTATTATTTCAAAAAATCCTAAGAAAGGCATTTCGAAATTCAATTTTATTATATCCATGTGTCCTATTTTCGATGCCCAAGATTCTCACTCAAAATCACTTACGCTTAGAAATAAATGTTTACTGTGAATTTTGACATACTTCTGGATAGATTACAGAGATCTGGTGTAAGAGGTAACTGTTTGGATTGGTTTCGGAGCTATCTGAATGGAAGAACCCGGAAAGTCTCCTTGGGTGACACATTGTGTTCTGAAGCTTCTGTACTTCAGGGTGTTCCGCAGGGATCTATATTAGGCCCTACTCTTTTTTTGATATACATAAATTCATTGTCAAACTTACGAATAAAGGGTAGTGTTGTTCTTTACGCTCCGATACAACAATTTTTTACTATGCTAAGTCTGTTGATGATTTAAAATCTCAAATGCAACACGATATAGATTTCCTCGGCAAATGGCTTAATAGTCATAGATTAGTTCTGAATACTAAAAAATCATGTTATAATAATAATAATAACTCTTTATTGTCTAACAGGTGACAACCCAATTACAAGACAACTGCTATGAATATAATATTATTTAGTAAATACAAATAATAATAATAAATTTACAAAAGTACATGGAATCTATTGAATCATTTCCCCCAGAACATTCCTCAAATCACGCTTAAATCTGTTGGGATTCTCATTGAAGTAATTAATGCTAGTATAGATAGAATAAGTATTACAGAAATTACATGCTTTGAAGATGGGAGCTCTTGTTTCATAATTTGCGTGCACCGGAGGTACTCTGAAGAGATAGGCACTTCTCGAATTGAACTGCGGAATATTAAACCGCAACATCTCCAACAATTGCGAACAGTCTATAAGACCATTAATCAGACCAAATATAAAACACTGAGAGGAAAAATGCCTACGCATCCCCAGCGATTGAAAATCAAATCTCTCCAATAGCAAACGATGGTCGTATCCCCGGGCAGAAAACCGACCATCAATCTTGAAGGCTAGCTAGTTATATGATTATATCCAGAGATCCCTCATCAGTTGACACCAATCCAGTGCAGGAAAGTAATATTACTTTAGCACATGTAACATTTATAAAATTTTTAGGATTAGTAATTGATCAGCGTTTAACATGGTCTGAACATATCAACATGTTAAGAAGGATTGTGGCTCCGATTGGTGCACTCCGTCGAATAAGCGGTACTGTACCTGATGAATATTTAAGGTCCACTCTCATTTGCAGTACTTAACATTAGTTTGGGCTACAGCGACGGAGACTGTGATTCATCCACTTCGTGTATTGCAAAATAGAGCGATAAAGGTGATTTATTCATTGCCTGTTATATACTCTACAAAGGAACTCTATGATGAGTTTAAAATAAGATCCATTGAGAATCTCTATCGTTTACAGATTGATCTATTTATTCGTCAGGTCGTATTAAAGCAGCGTCATAGTAATATTTGACTTCTGAATCGGTATGATATCCATTCATATCGAACACATAATAGTGTTCTTTTGGAGACAACTCGTTTCTTTTCTGAGTATGGCAGACGCTCGTTGTATTATAAAGGTATTATGGAATATAACAGATTGCCTAACGACATCAATAGTTTAAGTAATCCCAAATTTAAGCAAAAGTGCAAACGCCACATACTACTGTCATAGATATATATTTTTTTCTTTTGGTGTCCTCTTTTTGTATTATATTGTTAGATTATTGTGATTGTTATAGTTGTTACTGCTGGTTAGGTTATTATCATTGTATTTATGTAGGTTATTATCATTGTATTTGTTGATATAAGTTGGGTTGGGGTTCCATAACTATTTGTAGTTTAATTATGCTTTTATTATTATTGTTAAGTTAACTTTGTTACCCTATGTAAATCATTTGGTTTGTTGGGTTAATAAAGGTATTATTATTATTATGTTGAAAATTAGACTACTTAGGTTCTTTCAAAATTTACAAATGAATCAAGATCTCTATGGAAAGTTTAAAATAGGTGGAAAACCTGAAGAAACTCATCATGAAATTTGAATCCAAACATAAAATAATATACAGGGTGCTCAATTTATACGTCAATGAACTGCTAAGATGAGAAATCCTGTAAATCTTGAAAACTAGACAAGCAAGAAATCAAAAAATTACTAATTACAAATACAGCATTAGAATATCACAAGCCCAAACCAATGCTCAATACTGATCGCAAAGCAGTTGTAAAAGTCTGTTAAGAAAAGCCGTCTCCTCGGGAGGCCCGCATCAAGTAGGTAACCCAGGAA
Organism: Apoderus coryli; assembly: GCA_911728435.2. Taxonomy (NCBI): domain Eukaryota; kingdom Metazoa; phylum Arthropoda; class Insecta; order Coleoptera; family Attelabidae; genus Apoderus; species Apoderus coryli. The sequence continues at coordinate 7,602,644 of OU452199.1, read as the reverse complement.
CTCATTAGTCGGGGAGAAAAATTCCTGTTCCAGGTCTGAACATTGATTGACCAAACGAAATGCCCTAGGAATAAATACCCCTGGCGTAATTTGTAATTGTAGACATGGTCAACAGTTGGTGGGCGACGGAGCTTTAAATGTATAAATCTCAGGAAACGGTGCTGAATCCTCTCGAAATGAGCCACATGACATAGAGGGGACTACAAACCCTAGATGCGTACTCGAGATAAGGTCTGACAAGCGATGTATATAACAATTTAAATGTGCTGCTAAAGTCTGCCAAGCAACGACTGACGAAGCCCAACATTTGCAAGGAACGCGATGTAGAACGCTGGAGGTGATGGCTGAAGCTCAAGTTGGTCTTCAAATAAACTCCCAAGTCCCTAACCATGCATGGTCCTGAACTTCAGAGCCGACAGACCCATGAAGTAACCGTAGGTACGTATAGCAAATAAAATTATCTGGCGATTTTACTAAAACTAAAAACTCTTTATCAAACTAACACTAAGCAGGCACTTACCTTGTGCCATAATAACAGTGTTATTAGTAGCATCTTCCTGCCATAGCGTATAACAGTAACGACATTTCTGATAAGGCATCTCTGATGGTACATTGTCAGATAATCCATCTTCAGCAATATGCTCAACAACACCTTTCAAACTTGCACACAAAATCTCCTTCGGTTTCTCCGGTGCCGTTGTACTCACAACAATCAAATGCAATGAAAAAATGCATAATATCCTTGAAATATTTTGTAATAAATTCATTTTGGATGCTGATAACAGTTCCTTGTTTTGGTACAAAAGTCATTTACTAGCAGTGGGCTCTGAAACAGTATTATTATTTTTATATGAAGCGAGAACTTTCGTAATATAACTAAATTATCTTAGATCAATTAACTTAATATTAAGTCATAATAACTAGTATGCATCAATTATGTACTTACAAGAAAAGTAATTATTGATTTTATTTAATATACATCTAGGTACTTACATACAACAACAAAAATAGTTTAAAATGCAAAATTGCAGATATTTCCGAATGATAAGAAAGTGCAAGAAACTTTACTGAATATCAACTAAACGTATCAAGAGGATTATCAAATAATAAATAAATACAAACCACAGCAAGTGACTGTCTAGACACCTAACAAATTGCATTTTTTTTGCAATGTGTTCTTCAATCACTTATTATACCCGCACTGTTACTTGCATAAAATTATATAACGGTTATATTAAAACTGAAGATCTATTTGTATTCCGAGACTATTAAATAAATTCACTGTTGGTCTCATAATAACAAACATTTTTTTCTCAATTTTCTATGGTAAAATAATGAAAACACGCAGCTACAGACTAGCAAGTCGCCTCCTTGCAAGTGTCACGTGACGCAAAATGACAGATGCGATGCGTCTGAGCGGCACCATGGCACCAATGTGGACAGTTATAAACAACCAGGATCGAACTCACAAAATTTGAAAATTTATTAAATATATTCAAGTATTGTTATACAATTTATTAACACGTAATTCTCGTTTTATAGATTCAACATTATAAGAACTAAAACACAAAACAACTGCAAGAAAATAAACATTAGTCAAGACTTCTGCCGTTTACAAACACTGATCAATGATTTTCATGATATCTTGAAATAACAAAAACACCCCAATATCTAGAAAAAAGTAATACCATTGTCTTTATTAAACAATGGTAATACTTTGGAATGAGGTAAATTGAACTTAAAATAAATGTTTCAAATGACTTGACCACCATTTTCGTTTGTTCAACGAAAGATAATTTTTGGTTCAACCCTCTACCAACCCCATATAAATACAGCATATAATTGAATAATTATTATAGTTTATAGTTTGCCGATTTTTAGGTTCTTACATCTGTCATTTTTTATTATATTGGGATTAAACCTACGTCCACGTTTCCAGTATAGGTTAAAGCAAGAAAATATTAGTTAAAACTTAAAACCGCAATTCGAGTCCGGCTATGCAAAGAAACTGGCGAGTCATTTTAGTTTAATGTTATTTTTCTTCGATATGGTTAGCTATTTGGAGGAATTTTTCGATATGATACCTGATTGAAACTGACATGTAGGTATAAATTACAGACAAAGCAAAAAAGCTACTCAGATCCAAACATATAGTCTATAGTTTAATCTAATTTTAAACAGGATAACATTGATGTCCCACTGGAATTACCTAATTGAATTTGCTGTTTAAGTTATTATAAAACCTTAGTGAGGACCTGTTTATTTGTTTATTTATTTTTATATGAGGTTAAGATCAGATCAGGACAGGCATGAAGTTTTGAAGTTTGATGTGATGTTAAATTTTAAAATAATAATTTGTTCTAATTATTTTCAGCTGCTAATAATGTGCTCTATCAAATATTTATACTAAATATATCTAAACAAAATATATAATAGTACTTTTATGTGTATAAAAACTAATATTATATTTATGGTGGTTTGGGTGATGATATTTATATAATCACACATAATTATTTTAAAATGGTTATTAAAGTATCTCAACCAATTAGAAATTTATTTTTTGCTAATAAGCGGTAAGTTTTTCTTCTCTTTTAAGGCCGATAGTAATTACTTAACTACCTAGATACCTACCTATATGAATATTCATTAAGTAAGAAGTAATTCATTTTTAATGGCAAAGGGCAAAGCACTAATATAGAATTATTACCATAAAAATTGCAATTATAGGATGTCAAGAATATTTTTAAACATATACCAATAAAAAAAATAATTATTGTGTAATTTCATCCTTAAAATCCAATTGTTTTTAACTTCCAATGTCATTATGACACCCGAAATAGGTTTTCTGTTTTTTATTTTTATTAGTATTCCTTAAACTGGAGTTGGTGACGTTTTTATTATTTCTAATTTTTGAAAAATCTGAATAAGGATTCTTATCAGCTAATTAATTTAATTACATTTACAATTTTCAGTGTAAACTTTGGTCAATATTCGATAGTCAAACCAGGAGTAGTCTCAACGCAACGTTTAGTACCTGAGCATATTCCAAAGCCGAGTTATTATAAAAGTGGAGAACCATTGGAATGTATAGATACTCCGGAAATTAAAACCAACGAACAAATACAAAAACTGCGAGATTCATGTAAACTTGCAGCGAATATTTTAAAGAAAGTGGAGGATCACATAAGAGTTAGTACGTTGTAAGCATTTACTTTTATTTTACTTATAACTCTACACACGTTGAGCGCTATCAACGTTCATTACACAAATAGATAATTTTGTTACGATGTGGAACAAAAAATGATATATCCTACCTCATCTAAAAGTCCTGTATCTATATTTTGTGTATTTGGTATTTTCTGCAGTACAGAGTTTCGTATTGGCATTGTGTTTATTATAATATAGTGTGTCAGCGCTTGGTTAGTACCAGCATCTAACAACAGACGGCGTTATCAACTTCAGTCGTTCATTAATAAATTTCTGGTATATGATAACGCCATCTGTCGTTAGTTGACAGGTACTAACTAAGCGCTGACACACTATATTATAATAAACACAATGGTATTGGTTTGGGTCTATTTTATCATCGTCCATGTGCGCAAGATGATTCGACGCATTCGCAGAGACGTGTGAACCGAATTTTATTTATTTCTATCTCAAAGAGTGCCAACTTCCAACACCATAAAAATACGATCTGTGTAAAAATGACATTAACAGACCATGAATTGATAAGATCGTTCCAACACATGACAGATCAGTTTTGTCGTTGGATTGGATGACCATCTCAAGGTCAAAGCATAAAAAAAAACATTATACCTTAGAATACAAAGAGGGAATTCTCATGCGACGGCGTTGGTGTTTCAATATGGCCGCGGACAGTTTTCCGGTCGCCAGTGGCGTAGCAATTTTTAAATTTTAACAGAAAAAAGCAGTTCATGGATTCAAAGAATCGTTTTTAATTAATGTTATAAATTCGAGCTGATAACTAATAGTTTATCAGCCAGAATAAACAGCTAAATAATAAAAACAACAACAACATAATTTGAATATCAGTTTATTTAACAAACAGAATGTTATTTTCTATAGTATTATTTTATTTTATTTCTTTTTGAGGATGGCATCCAACCAGGTTTGTTGAGAAAAGAAACCAAATCCTATTGAAACAAGAGAGTATGTAGATTTCGAAAACAACACATTCTCTGTATTTACGTGACAATAGGAAAATTTTGAAATTTTATTTAAAGGAAACATTATGGACACGCATATGCATCTATGGCCTGACAAAACCTATCCTGTTTTCTACTTTGTTTACAATTTTAAATAAAAAAGTATTAAATTTTACATAAATCGATAAAATTTCCTAATTAGACTGTTCCTAAATATTGGTTCATGTGAAATACTTTCTGATGTAATGTTTTTTCATCGTTTTCGTTTGAGTTCAATGTTTTAAATCAGTTCAATGCTTAAACTACCTTCCAATGTCACAAACTATAAGGTATATAATGTTTAAGTTTATAATTTCACTGTCAATTCTCACAAATACAGTTGGAACTACTAAAAGTGCAAAATGGAATGAGTCAGCATTGGTATTTCAAAATGGCGACTCTGACGTCATATCCGTCGCATCCATCTGAATGGTCTTCTTTTCTTTCTTTGTTCGTTATGGCCACTTGCCATCTGAATGGTAAAACTTCGTTTTTCTCCTTCCCTTTTTATAATCTAAGCATTATACAATAAAACAAGTCATCATGGATGGCTGATAATGACATTAACAGATCACGAATGGATAAGTTCGTTCCAAAACGAGACAGAACACCTCAGCTATTTCTGGTTTTACCATTGGATTTAGGACCATCTCAACGGGGTCAAATCAGATCAAATAGTATGGAAAAAAGGTGGCCTTTTTCTTTTTTGGTAATCACAGAACGAGATTTGTTCATAAAATTCATAGTACTTTATTGAGCTCAATTTTTTAGTATTCGAGACAGCCATGGCAACAGTAGGTATACCTAAAACCATATTTTTAAAGAGAAGTTGAATTGGAAAATCGTATAGACGTAGTAAATTGTTCAACAATAATAAGGTGATTTATACTCTTTAGCTTATGAATGGCACGATGAATTAAGTTTTGTAAAAGAAACGCGAGAAATGTATTTATTATAATAATACAGCAATAATGCTGTAATAAATCATTATGTAGCGTAATATTGCAATAAAAAGGAATTTCAAAATTGTAATAAATTTTAAGGAAACCTCTAATAGAAATTTCTCGCGTTTCTTTTACAAAACTCAATTCATAAGCTAAAGAGTATAAATCACCTTATAATTAAACAGGACATAATAATATGTCCTCTTTAATTATGGTTGTCTTTTGAGAGGAGCAACGGCTGAAAGAGAGTTTCCTTATTTCCCTACTCTGCTTCGTTAACGAAATTTTCGGACGTCGTTCTAAGTCGTGAGTCTTCAATTTAACTAACTCAATTAACTACATTTCCATCATCAGGAATTTTAACCCTTATTTATTGTAACGTAATTAGCGCTCACATTATTGCCGAGCATGCGCTATGCGCTGTTCGGGATAATTTTTACAGAAACATTAGCTGTAAACTATCCCCAGAGATCGGAAAATTGAAGTGTACCCATGTGTTTATCGTGACCTACTCAATTTTATTATTCCTGGCTTACCCTAAAATCTAATTATGTGTACAATTTCAGGTCGGCCAGACAACTGATGAAATCGATGAATTGGTTCACAATCTCAGTATTGAAAACAATAGTTATCCATCCCCGTTAAATTACAGACATTTTCCAAAATCTGTATGCACATCGGTTAACAATGTGGCTTGTCATGGTATTCCAGATGACAGGCCTTTGGAGGATGGTGATATTATAAACGTAGATATTACGGTAATATTTTAAAGCTAAATTAACAAATTTGTGGAGTTTTGCAAAAACAATAAATCAATCCCTAAGTTATTAGCCTTCCGAGGCGATTCTGAACTGAGGCGTGACATCACAAAACTGGTTGTAAAGCGCATGCGCGGTTCGGAACGCGATTGTTACTCACCGCGAACGCAAAATAGTATCGCATAGCTGGATTATTTTAGTTTTACGTTGTATGTTCTATTGTCGTCGTGCAACAGTTGTTAATAAAAGTTAGACATTTGGAGATATTTGAGTTATATTTTTGAGTTTTATGTTGACGTGTGCAATCTGTAATCACTGTTCAGTCCAGTTCAGTCAAATATGGTCCCTATTATGAGATACTGTCCCGCAATTTCGTGAAGAACCCTATCGTGAACATTTAAATGACAGAAGACCTTGTGCAGCGATTTGCAACATATTTTAATGTTTAATCACATTTTAATAGAGTAATGGAAACAAGAAACGTTGATTGATAACTTATTTTATTCTTGTTGTTTTAAATTTTTTCATAAGAAATAAAAATTATAACTAAACCTCAAAAATAACAAACACAAAACATTTCAGTCTTTATTTATAATACTCATATTCTATCTACCTGAAAAAATAAAATCCTTCATCCCCCATTCTACTCTTTCTTTGATGTCTTCTTCTTGGTAGTCACTGGAACTGGATAAAACCCTGTAAGGGGTTCATGTGGTGTTTCCGGTTATTCTTCAACTACCACTAAACTTGGAAATTGCTGGTTCGTTATTGTTTTAGTAAAGAAAAACATTTTACTATATATAACTTTAATTATATAAAAAAAAAACAGACAAAATATACGTGACTGCACTTGTTGCGTTGCAGATTCTGAATACATAATGGCGCGTAACAAAATATAATATACAAAAAGGGCGCGCAAGGCGCTAGTGGCATTGTTGCCACTGTGATATTAAAATACTTAAAACACAAATATAAGCTCTACATGCCGCCGACCTTGAAAGGATCGACTTTCAATATTAAATATAAAAACAAACATAAATATTGAATTAAGATATCAGATAAAACATATAACGTAATAAAGATTTAAACAAAATTGTCTCATATCGAGTCTCTTTAATATATCGGAAAAACACTAATTTTTGTTACATTGCGTTTATATAGTCCGGTTGCAGTTTTGACACTCACGACGCGGACACAGTTGTCACGACCAGGATGGAGCTGCGTTATTCGACCAACCTTCCAGCATAAAGGCGGAGTGTCTTCTTCGTGTAGTAATACCAACGTACCAATCTTCAAATGGACGTTTGACTCATTTTGCCACTTCGAACGTACTTGTAGCGAGTTGAGGTAATCTCGAGACCACTTCTTCCAAAATTGTTGCATCATAAATTGCATATGTTTATATCGTGACGTGAAACGGCGTTGATCATCAGATATAATAGCTTCGGGTAGACCCAACATTGTCGTGCCGATCAGAAAGTGACCAGGAGTTAACACATCGAAATCCTCTGGATTTTCAGTGAGCGGGGTAAGGGGACGGGAGTTTACAATAGATTCTGCTTGTACAAGAACCGTATAAAAATCTTCGTATGAAAGAGTATTATTAAGTAGCGTGCGTTTTAAGTGATATTTAGTTAGTTTGACCGCGGATTCCCACAATCCACCCATATGAGGAGAATAAGGTGGCGTGAAATGCCATAAAATTTGATTTTCTAGCAAAAAGGATTTAAATTTTTCATCCCTGCATGTATTGATAAGTAATCTAATTTCATTATCGGCTCCTACGAAATTTCGTCCGTTGTCAGAATGAATATGTTTAGGAAGCCCTCTACGAGCAATGAAACGTTTAAGGGTGTTCAGAAAACCATCTGTAGTTAATTCCGACACAAGTTCAAGATGGATGGCCTTAGTCACAAAACAAATAAAAACACATATATAACCCTTAATGAACTTTCTGTTTCGTAATTTTGTTTCCTTAATCATATAAGGACCACAATAATCAATACCACAAACCGAAAATGGTCGATTGGGTATAACACGAGATTCGGGTAAATTACCCATTTTTTGTACCATCTTTGTAGGAGAAGTTCTGAAACAAACTATACAATGCCGTAAGATGCTTCGAATAGTGCGTCTACCTCCCAATAACCAATATTTTTCACGAATTATACTTAATAAAGTTTGAGCGCCTACATGTAAATGTTTTAAATGTTCGTTGATGACGAGCAATTTAGATACGTGAGTTTTAGCGGGAAGTACTATAGGGTGTTTTTTAGAATATTCTATATTAGCATTTTCTAACCTCCCTCCAACGCGAATGATACCAACTTGATCTAGAAAGACATCTAGATTATATAGCTTACTCTTTCGAGAGATCGGAGTTTTATTTTGTAAACATTTTATTTCAGGTTCGAAACTTTCACCTTGTAACAATTTAATGATAGTTCTAGTTGCATATTCGATTTCGTTTACATTCAGACTACCATAAGTTCTAGACTCTTTTGAACATAGTGAATTGTTTTTGAATCTCATAATATATGCCGTAACGTGAATTAATTTTTTGAAGGAAGAGTAACGCGTAAGTATATCGTTTTTAATTGTACAGTTAAGTACAATCTTTTCTTTTTTCATTTCTGGAAGATCGTTTGTATTTAAATTGGATGATTGAACAGGCCAATGAGTAGGTTCCATATGTAGCCAATCGGAGCCATGAAACCAACTATGTAAACCTAAAAGTTCATTTGGATTTGTACCACGAGATATATGGTCAGCAGGGTTTGATTCGCCTGGGACATGATACCACTGCGATAGCTTTGACATACCCTGTATCTTTGACACCCGGTTTGCGATATAAGTTTTTAGACGATTAGGTTCAGTAGCTATCCAAGCTAATACGATTTTCGAATCAGTCCAAAAGAATGTGTTATCCACCTTGATACAAGGAGTTATAGTATGAGCTAACTGTGCAGCTAGCAGAGCACCACAAAGTTCCAAACGGGGCAATGAAATTGTTTTTAGAGGGGCAATTCGAGATTTGGAGCATACTAAGCGCACCATAATGTCCCTACTACTATTTATTGAACGAAGATAGATGCAGCTGCCGAAAGCTGATTCCGATGCGTCGCAGAATACGTGCATTTGGATAGAAATTGGATCATCGATCAAAATTCGACGAGGAAATTCGATATTATCTATATCTGGAATTTTTTGGTAAAATTGATTCCAAGACAAAAGCATGTTATCTGGAATAATATCGTCCCATGATATTTGTAGCTGCCATAATCTCTGCATAAATAATTTTGCTTTGGTAATGATAGGACCAATTAACCCTAATGGGTCAAATATCTGACTGATAATTGACAATATTTTGCGTTTGGTAAAATTGCTATGTTGGTTTGCACTTGTTACATATTTGATGGAATCATTCGCCGGAATCCATAATGTACCTAATGTTTTTGAATTAGAATTGTCTTTGATGATGAAATTCGTCTTAGAACTCTCTTGAAAGTTCTCTAATACTCTTGAGTCGTTAGAAGACCACTGACGCAGATGAAAACCTGCATTACTTAGAATGTGAGTTACTTGAGAAATAAGTGTTATTGCGGATTGAATATCATTTGTACCGGACAACCAATCATCCATGTAAAAGTCTTGTTGAATAGATAATGCTGCTTGTGGTAAGTTTGAGATATTTTCTAAGGCAAGTTGTTTTAAACACCTAGTTGCTAGAAAAGATGCCGGAGCTGTCCCATAGGTGACAGTATTAAGTTCGTACTGATATAAAGGTTCGTGAGGCGCAGAACGCCAAAAGATTCGTTGGTATTTTCTATCATCCTCGTGAATGAAAATGCATCTATACATCTTTGCTATGTCAGCAGTGAATACGATTGCATGAAGTCTAAATCTTAAAAGAATTGAAAATATTGAGTCCTGAATACACGGACCTATTTTCAGAACATCATTTAGAGAAAGGTTTGTAGCTGACTTAGCAGATGCATCGAAGACGACTCTTAATTTTGTCGTTAATGATGATTCTTTGATAATACAATGATGGGGTAAGTAATGCGAGATTTGCTCAGTTAGTGGCGGGACCAATAAGGACATATGACCCATTTTGAGGTATTCATCCATGAACTCTGAATATCTTCGTTTGAGTTCGGGATTTTTTGCTAATTTCCGTTCTAATGAATGAAATCTATGTGCTGCCATTTCGCTGGAATCGCCTAGCTGTGATACATTGCTTCGAAATGGAAGCCGAACTATGAAATTACCTGAAAGGTCTCTGGAAAAGGTATGCTGAAAATGTTCTTCAACTTGAACCTCTTCAGTAGAATACATTGTACTTTCGTTAGGAAGTTCTTCTTGTAACCAAAAGGCTTCAATTTGAGCCTCCATATTTGAGGTTTGACTGAAGTTACACCTACTGTTAACTTCATAAGAAAACGCCAAAGGACCAGATATAATCCACCCTAGCCTTGTATTTTGCATTACAGGTTTGTTGTGACCTAATTTTATTTGATTTGGTAGTAGCAAGCTGTAAAAAATGCCTGCCCCTAGAAGTATATCAACTTCTGCTGACTTGTTGTAATTTGGATCTGCTAGAATAAGATCCTCTGGTAACCTCAGTGATGAGGCATCGAATGTACATTGTGGAAGGTGATCTGTGATTTTATTAATCACTAAGAATTGCAAATTGAAATTATTATTTGATGTATTTGATGATATTTTTGCCTTTGTCATATGTGAAATCTTAGTTTCAGATGCATTTATACCAATGACTGGAAGATTGATTGAGGTAGAATTGAGTTTGAGTTTATTGAACAACTTGTTGGTAATGAAATTTGACTGAGAGCCTCCATCTAATAGAGCTCTACAAACGATAGGATTGTCTTGTGAATCGTAAATTTGTACTAATGCAGTTGATAGGATAACGTAGCTATTATCATAGCTATGAGTATTGATTGATGAATGAATGTTTTGCTTTGTATCTTCGAGAGTTTGTGTATTTGTTTCAATTGAAGCATTGGCCTTTGTTTGAGTATTGTTTGACTGCGAATGAGTCGTTGCATTAGTGTGGGTGTTTGTGTTCAAACCTGGATTTGTATTTTGTGTGTTAAAATGAAGTAGAGTGTTGTGCTTTTTGCGACACTGCCTACAAGGACCAGAGTTGCAGTCAGCGCTAACATGTCCTAACCTCAGGCAATTTGTGCATGCCTTTATTTGCCTTATTTTGTCTAATCTTGTTTTTATCGACATTTTTAGAAATACATCACAAAAATATATTGCGTGCTCACCTTTACACACAATGCATGTAGTTTTGTTGGACGATACATTAGAATGTGATCGATTCACTTGAAACCTTTTAATTTGATTTGCTGAAGGGTATTGTCTAGTATCAATTGATTCTAATAGGTGACAACGCTTAGTTAAAAATGTTAAGAAACTTTCGATTGAAGGTGAAACTTCGTCTTTTGTTTCGATTTCCCATTCTTTTATTGTACTCCTGTCTAGTTTGCTAAGTAGTAAATGAATCATTATAGTACCCCATGAATCTATAGGCTCACCGAGATTTTTTAATGCCCTATAATGTTTTTGTAACATATCCAAAAATGTTCTCAAAGACGAAAAAGAATCCTTAACTACATTGGGTAATTCAAAAATACTTTTCGTATGACCCTTGATTATGTACTTTTTATTTTCAAATCGTTTTTGAACTAAGTCCCACGCCACTGGATAGTTTGAATCAGAAATATCTAGTGACGCAATGATTTCAGCAGCTTCTCCTTTTAATGAAGATCTTAAGTAATAATATTTTTGAAAATTATTCAATGTTTTATTGTTGTGGATTAATGCTATAAATGAATCAGAAAATTCACACCACTTATCATAGCTACCATCGAAATCCGGTAGTGAAATTGGCGGCAACTGAATGTTTAACGTTTGTTTTGCTACCGTGCCAGAATTCTCCGAAATAATCCGATTTTGATTAGTTATTTGGAATCGATAATGACTATCTACAATATCTTTGGCCTTTGCGACAGTAAAATAAAATGAATCCTCAAAATCTTGCCTTTCATTTTCTTGACATTCATATTTCTCGTCGAGTTCTAGTTCGGTTTGCACCGAATTAAATTCATCAAAAATCGAATCAATTTTTTGAATACGTGTTGATAATTCGAGAATTTTTGTATGATTATTAATATCTTCGATAAACTGTGAAAAACGCTCTAATTGTGACATTAAATTTGAACGACGTGCTAACAATCTTTTTTGCTCCAACTCAGACATTTTTATTATAATAAACAACCAGTTTATTTAATTAAAATCAAACGTTTAAAAAATTAGAAGAAATTATAATATATTTGGTATTTTGCTACGCCACTGCCACGAAACAATTCGGATTTGGCGGTATGTGCGCTACAAAGAAAATGCCGCAGTTGGCGGATCTCGCTATTATGGACGTCGCGCGGGTTGTGAGCAATCGCACGGTCAAACACTCAATATGACATATATATTTAGCATGCAAACACTGTATGTATACTAGAAACTTAGCTTTAGCTACTGACTTTAATATGTAATATTTATAGGTACTTAATAATTGAAGTTTAATGAAAGTACCTACATACAAGCAAAATATATTATTTGTAATAATTGTTAAAATGGAAAGGACTCACGTTTATCCTTATGATTTCTTATTGAAAGCCTCCTGGCACTTGATTGTTATTGAAAGCCTCCTGGCACTCGATTATTGATTGACTAATATTTGTTTGTTTGTCTTGTTTGCCGACAATATCCGCTTTGAAGGACCATGTAAGGGGTTCATGTGGTGTTTCCGGTTATTCTTCAACTACCACTAAACTTGGAAATTGCTGGTTCGTTATTGTTTTAGTAAAGAAAAACATTTTACTATATATAACTTTAATTATATAAAAAAAAACAGAAAAAATATACGTGACTGCACTTGTTGCGTTGCAGATTCTGAATACATAATGGCGCGTAACAAAATATAATATACAAAAAGGGCGCGCAAGGCGCTAGTGGCATTGTTGCCACTGTGATATTAAAATACTTAAAACACAAATATAAGCTCTACAAACCCTATATACAAGGATACAACATATAAACAATAAATGAACATAACGAAACCAGTAAAAAATTGTTGGTTAGCTTCGCTACGACTGCGCATGTCAGAACCAACAGTTCTTCCTCAGTCAGTAGAACTGCAAAATCGATTCGGAACCGGTCACGAACTGATTCCCTATGGTCCGCAAAACTGAAACTGTTTGCATCTATTACTACTAGTTCGATAATTTTTTACCGCGAACTCAGAAAATCAAACAAGAAGAAAACTAGAACCAGTCCAGAATCGCCTCCGCGAACGAAGCTACTATACTTAGCAAAACAAATGCTTCTGAAGCTTTCAAACGCTAGAGCTTTATATTTTATTTATATAGGTGTCTATAAATATTAATTTAAAATTCAGGTATTCTTGAACGGCTATCATGGTGATTGTTCCAAAACATACCTCGTCGGTAATGTGGATGAAATGGGTAGAAAATTAGTTGAGGCCACAGAAATTTGTTTGAATCATGGGATTTCTATGTGTGGTCCAGGGCGATGTTTTCGTGATATTGGTGCACGAATAGAAGCCAAGGCACATGAATTTGGCTTTAATATTATATCTTCATTTATTGGTCATGGAATTGGTCACTACTTTCATGGACCACCTGATATATATCACGTCCGTAAGTTTTTTTTTTTTAATTTATAAAATGAAAAATGACTTTAAGAGCATTACTATCATATTCTCCCGTATCTTCTGTCGGTCGGAAAAATCAGGTACCGTTAGAGTTTTTTCAAAATGGAACAACTAATACGCCTCACATATTGACATATGTAGAATCAAACTTCCGCTAAAAGAAATCTATGGTTGTCCCTTGAAACAGTTTAAGACGCTGGTGTAAACAATTTGCAAAAAAAATCCTGAAAGCGGTATGTTGGCTAACAAAGCCATGTGGGAAAGTGAACTTTTCCGCACGCCAGCCAGTACGCAAAACGAAAGTTTTCCGCAGCTCACAATCGTAGAAAAGTACAAATAGTGTGGTAAGTGATACATTTCTGCACGCGATTGACGTTAAAAGAACGACGCGCTAGCATTGAAGTGAACACAGATGATTTGCTACAAGGTGTAACGGTAAAATTTGGGTAGATACAAAAATTCACTAAACCCTATTCAAGACAGCTAATTCGTGTTATAATTCAACCTAGAACCACTCTATTTCCACCGAGTTAAATACTGACCTTTAGACATATTTTCCTATGTTCTGTCTTGCCTTAATAAAACACCTTTTTATACTAATTTTTGTATCATATTTATTCATCTAGTGTACAGACCATCATCATACTTTATTTCATGCTAGGTGTCACTGTAGCCCTATTATTTCCGCCCCATATCCTGGTTCTGTGTTCCTGAAACATGCCAAGTTTCTTCAGAGAGTTAAAATGTTAATATTATAAATAAATTTAGGTACTTACCAGCTGAATGTGTCCTAGGCTATTCTCTGTATTGTTTTTGGATGGTATGGTGGCCGTGTTTACGTCCTGTGAGTTGGAGCAGCCCTGTTTTTAAGTCCATGTCCGTTTCTAGCTTTTACATCAAGTTTTTGCACTAATTCCTAATCCTATTTTGATCATCGCCCCCCTTTTCCTCCACTGTTTCAAAGCTAGTCCGAAGGCCACCGCCGCATCAGACAAATTATTTAATAATTCGAGCGATCCTTTTGAATTAAAAAAATTTATACGTCACAAAGGTGAAACTCATGCAGAAAAGAACGCAAAATACTCATGTGACACATGTCCTCTCTGTGTGACCATCGTGTTTATTATAATATAGTGTGTCAGCGCTTGATTAGTACCATTATCTAACAACAGACGGCGTTATCAACTTCAGTCGTTCATTAATAAACTTCTGGTATATGATAACGCCATCTGTTGTCAGTTGACAGGTACTAACTGACACATTATATTATAATAAACTCAATGGTGTGGCTTTTAAATAAATAAAATAGCATGTAACCATCGATGCATGTAATGCTAAAATAGAACTTATTTTTTGAGGTTTAAGTCTTGAGTACAGAATATAAAATATACTAACTGAAATTTGTGTAGGAAATAATTATCCTGGAAGAATGGAAAGCGGCATGGCATTCACTGTGGAACCAATTTTGACACAAGGTGATGAAATATTTCATATATTAGAAGATAACTGGACGGCTGTTACTGAAGATACAGCTAGAACTGCTCAGTTTGAACATACTGTCCTTATCACTGATACAGGAGTAGATATTTTAACAATGCCAGATTAGTAATTTAAAGTAATTATTACTTTGTTGTGCTTTATTTATATTGTATGTGTTGAAAACATTAAAAGTATATTTTTTAATGTAGCATTATTTTCGAAAATAAAATATACAAATCTTTCATTATTCTACAAGGTATTTCTAAAATAGGTGGTCAAAATTTGTGAGCGAATCATGAAAAAAACCTAAATTGTAATTTTTCGAAAATACCTTATTTATTATTTTCGAAACGAGTAAGGATGAATTAATCAAATGTAGCATATTTATTCACCTAGTTAAATGTCGTAAACTGACATGAAATTGAATAAAAAAGGATGACCATAGGCGGGTAAACGGGGGGGAAACTTGCCTTAATAATAACCTAACTTTTTTTTTCTTGCGACTTTTATTCCATTTGTGGTGTCAAAAATGTGATAAATACTTAAAAAACTCATACTTGTTTTTTCTCGAAAAACTTAAAGGTTTTCGAGAAAAAACTTTTCGTTAGCAAACTGTATTTCAATTTTACGTGCCACACTCTCGGGTTGGGTAGGGCCAAATAAAACACAAATTATGTCTAAAAGAATCTTTTTAATATTATATAATTGTACTGTGTACATTATTTTATTCAGTTTATAATCTGTGTACATATTGCTCCCACTTTTAACACTATACAAGAAACAATTTTCAATAATTTTAAAAGTGAGCAGTCATGCGAAAATAACCAAACTTTAGTACATTTTTTATACTTTTATTTTTTTTATTAAAAAAATCTGTAAATTTACTTTGTCTTGTATAAAATGGAATGTTTTATACTTCCTATAAAATGAAAAAAATCTTTGGTTATTTTCTCATTTTATTTTCCTCTTAAAATTATACATAAATATTTACAATCGGATGGCGTTTGTAAAAAAAATGCTGACATATCTATAATACAAAGCACATTTTATTTTATATAATTTTTCATATAAAAATATATATCTTTGTACTTTTTTTATATTTAAAAAATTTTGACTGCCGAAATTTGTAAAAAGACTTAATATAGAACAAATGTGGAAGCACAACATTTTAGCTGCCCAATTAACGGCTTTAGTACACAACGACTAATTAATCGACAAGGATTTTTCCAGTTTGAATACAAAAAAAAAATATATTGAAATGCTTGACAAAATATATTTAAAAAGTTAACTAGTAGAATTACAATTTAGTATAATTTCAGAAATATTTTTATTGACCTTTAAACCTTTAGTTTAACAATGCATGACACGATAAAATAAAAAATATGATTCATCCATACATGGACATGTTTTATTCTACCTCGATTATCGCCTTTATCCTTAAACTAAAAAACACAGCTTCATCTAGGAGCAATTGTTCATAGAAGCAGTGAATCTTGTAAACTGTTTATGAGAGTCATGTCATGTTTAAAAGCGTCAAAAAACAGGGCTAGAAAATGGATTAAAATTAAGCCTTTCTAAATCACCTTTATTCGCTTGCAGAAGACAAATGAATAGCTTTTAGCGAACAGCATACATATGTACACATATTGCTTCAGGGAGAATGGAAACCGTTCTAATAGGTATGTTGAAATCCACCTAAACCCAAGAGAAACTCAGTCGCTTATGTGAGAGTGGGGTTTTCCGTGTGTTGAACACAATCCAATGTGCAGTCTGAAGGATATAAGACTCTAAACATCCATCTTATACTCGCACTTCACAAAAATACTTCCAGGTGGTGAAGTGGCACTATGACAAAAGATTGGTGACTTACACGATAGCTTTGTAATGAAGAGCCTTACACATCAAACAAAGCAATCAGGAATTAAACTCAAATAAAAAGCTGATGAACGCTTGAAATAGGATTATTCAAAAGTGTGATAAATAATTTCTAAAATTAAACTAAATTTCTATTTCTTACCTGTGATTTTTTCACAAAATTTTCTATAAATTTCCATAGAAATAGTAATTAATTTCAATAATCTAAGATCTGCCGAATATTTGGCATTATGTAAATTAAGACACTTGAGTCTAAGTGTATTTAATTATTGCTTTGCTATTAGATTAGTTGTTTGAAAACAAAATTTCAAATTTTAGGCAGTTTATTATACCAATTAAATTTCTTTCACTGTGATAAACTTGTAGCACTTGGGCTCATGGTACCAGACATCACTTAAAAATGTCAGTACATAATTTATTTTCGAAGCTATATTTTTTTAAATATGTTTCTTGAAGTGATTTTCAGCTTGATCTAGGTAGGTAGGTAGTTCAAAATGAGTGGGTCTGCACCGCACCCTCCACTGCGACCATCGAGGGTCTATTGTGACTCATACCTATTCATATCTCACCCAGCAGTTCAATCTTCTTAATGAAGTCGATGATTTTGCTGGGTGAGCTTTCTTTTAGACTCGCTGGTAGAAGGGTTACTTCACCAAATATTGAGAATCTAGTTCTAGCTACAGCTGGGCAAGAACATGTACATGTTCCGCCGTCTCATCATCCTCCAGGCACAATTGGCACTCGGAACTTTCCAAGAGACCCAACTTCGAGATGATGTTTCAAAAGACAGTGTAGTCACTGTATATAGTCCAACCAGGCAGGGCAGATGAGATCTACTCATATCCTCCCTGGCCCTTGATGGGTTAACAAACTCCTTCGAATGTACCGAACCTGGATGATTTTGCCAAAAGTTCTGAACTTTTGTCGTCATCGAGGTATTAAGTATGTATTTGACAGTGCTAAACGCTAACTTCTTATCTAATGGCCGTTCTTTATCATTGCTATTCACTGTAGACATTTGATTTTTTAAAATCAGTCATCAACAACTTCCAGGACGAAAATCAAACAGAACAAAGTTGAAGAACAGAAAACCAAGGATAGACTAAACAATAAAAGGACAATACAATATGTTTTTATAGATACACTAACAAGTAAATTCATAAATTCGTTCGTTGTCGCGTGATTTATATTCTTCAATAAAGCTTTTGTGTATATTATAAACACTTGGGCTGATGGATGCTATTATTTTGTTTATATCTTTCCTGGCTTAGCCAACGGTCCATTAGGTCTCCAATATTTATTTTACTGCAGTTATCTATTCTGTATTAGTGTTTATGTTATTAAATCTAAAAAATCAGGAACTCAGTGCTACAGTAATAACGATGTAGACATTTACATATCAGAAAAAGTAAAGCAGGAACCACTTTTGTCGAATCCTCTCCATTTTTTGCCGTTTTCAAATTCGTCCACCGTTTGTCTTAGGTATCTTATATATTATGCAGAACAAGTCTCTAGATTTGCATAGTCTCCTAGTGCAGTAATTTCAACATAAGTTTTTTCCTGTAGTGGACATCATATCTACTAAAAATGCTGACCAAGGCAGAATGTTTTTACCTCACATATGACTATACAATGAGGACTTGAAGATCGTAATTAAAACGTAGTGTAAATAGGGATGCACGAACCAGAACTAAGCATAGGAGAACTTCTGAAGATTAAGTAGAATCGTGAATGAAGTATATGCGATCTGGTAACAATATACTGAGAATCTCATACTTTATTTTAAATACAAAACGTTTTGATCATGTGAACCTAAAGAAAACTGATTAAGTTAAGGTATCGGTTAACATTGGATGCGACAAAATTAAGTTAAGTTCCAAGACATTAAGTGATTTCTTTTTACCCCAACAATAAAACATAATGAAAGTACCCCTATAAGAACTTTTTATTTAAAAACTGCAATTTTACACTCTAAATTTAATAAAATTAAAAATTGCAACAATATTTTAAAGCAAAATATTGGGATTATTTAAAGAAATAAAATAGTGCAAGTTTCCACAGTGAAAAATACTAATTACTATTCATCACATGTCAATAGAACACGATATGTCAACATCAACTTTTATTCGTTATTACATATTAAAATAATTGAATATTTTCTTTGAGAAAACAAAAGAGATTACTTAAAGCAATAGAAAACAAAAATGTAACTTAGCTTTTGTACTATAAATAATTAAATAAAAAAATACAGCAGTAAACAGACAACATAGTAAGTAAAAAATGAAACTTTTCGATTTCAGTTTAAAACTGTTATACGAATTAAGTGACGTAACAATATTTTCAAACTGAAATATAATACAACAATAAACATTTTTTTATTTCAAAATAATAAGGAATATTAAATTTACATAAATAAAATATATCTATAAAAAAAACAGCATCAAATTTGTTCTTACATTATATAGTATGGTGTGATGAAAGAAACGCCTGAACTTTGTATATTTATGTGTTTTACAAATAAAATAATTTTCAAAAACTAAAAAAATTGTTATTCAAATGTAACTGCCTACAAAATACTTACTATTTCATAAAAAAATGTCATTTTAAGTGATACATTCGTCTGGTGGAAAAGTCGTGATTGTATGAGATAGGCTTAAGCGTAATCTGGTTATATGTACTTATACCGTGAACTATCACTCAGTACAAAAATTTTAACCACATGCTCAGGAAAGCATGAAAAACCATAAAAAAATTGTTTCGGAATTTTTATTCGATGTTTACAAAATGGGGCAAATGCACGTTTTTTCCTGGTAAATCGGCGCCTATGACAATTATTTTTCACGATGGCATTCAACCTACGATCAGCTGGACACAAAATTTCGAGGCGTTGCCAATTGTAGAGAGGTGAACATTTTTGTATTATAATACCTGATAAATAAATCCATCTTTACTACTGCAGAATTATACACTACTTCTTAGTTTTTGCAAACAACAAACTCCTAAAACGATAATTTCGCATACTTATTGAATACACTAAAACAACATATTTCCAAAAGCACACTCAATGCCGGCACAGTTTGTTAATATTCGCTGATGCCGGTTTATTTTAAATTTAACGAAATATTAAACTAACCTTTAAACTAATGTCTAATGTAAACTTCAGTTGGGCAGGCGGTCATAGGCGTCGTAAAAAGGGAGTTTAATATGATTTACAAAAAAATTATTTTCAGCCTTAATAAAAATTTTGGAAATTTTTTGAAAGGCGTTTCTGTTAAATCGTATTTTTCTCTACCTCCAGTTAAAATTTTTGTACTGAGTGATAGTTCACCCTGTACCTTTCTGTTTTACGGTTGACATTATTCTGGTACTAATCAGCCCACTATGTTAATGTTCTCTACCATATTAATTCCCTATACCGATTTAACTCCTACTGGTCTTTTATACTAATGCAATAGAGTTTCCAACGCATGTACTAAGGGGCTTCCAGCAAGAAATTGAATTAAAAAAAAAATTGTCAATGTTTTATTTGCATTTTAATATGTAGTAATGATAACAAATAAAAGAATATCATAAAGCCACGTTTGAAAGTTATCCAAATAACGACCTGTAAACATTCTTCATTTTTATATCCAGTATAACGTAAAAAGGGTCGATATTATCTCAAAAAAAAAAGATCTATTTTGAAAAAAGGGGTCAAGTTAAAAGAAATAACAAAAATTAAATCAAGTTGTTCCTTTGTAATGTAGAAAAACAAACGTTTCAAATTTTCACGAATTTATTACAATCTACATAACAGAATTATATGTTTCACCATACAGTGGCTTCTACGGATGTCCAGTACATAATATCATATTATATTTGCAAAAATATATTCTTTGTTAAAAACAGACTACTAAAAAAAAGTCTAGAGACTAGAAATTTACTCTCGGCAATTCAACCCAAGTGGAGTGGCAACATGATCGCAGTGAATGAATTACAATTAGATAGAATATCATAAGTATAACAATAAATTAGTTTTTTACAATTATTTTTAATATATAAAACATAAAACTTAAAATTATGCGACGTTCCTCCATACTTACCATGTATAAAAAAAAAACTTTTATTAATTGGGCGACAATATGTGTATAAAACCGAACTACAAAAAATGTTGTGCGTACCAGAGATCCGCTTTAATTTCAATAAATAATTAAAACAAAAAAAAACGATAATTTCTATTCAGGCTACACTGAAAGAAATGTTACGAATAAATTATTATTATATTACGAAACAATATGTTTTTTCTCACTAACCTAAAATAATAAATTACACCCTTACATTATTTACATAAAGAAACAAATTTACATATTTCGTTAACAATAATTAAAAAAAAACTATGCAAATAATTACTACATCTAATATATACCTTTTTAAAACTTTTTTCAATGTTACCTGAATAAAATTTATACAACCAAGGGAAAATAATAATTACATTCATCCACCTAACGAATAAAAGAAAATCGAAAGTAGTTTAAATTGAAGAATAATATGAAAATTTCAATGTTTTCTCAATATAACCACTTTTAACCGGAGTATATATTAATTAATTTTAAGCGAAATATCCGACATTATTCACATTTTTTACGATTCATAATATGTTCAAGAACTACTTTAATCAAGGGTATGAAAACGTAAAAAATTGAGGAAAATATTGTAATAATTGTAACTTAATCAAGTTCGATTCATTCAATATTGATAGACTGAGAGTAGGGAGCTAAATGGTCTGCCTTAATTGTTAGAAATACTGTCCCCCAACTTGGCCTTGAAGGTACCGGTAAACTAAAACTGAGTATTGTTGTACTTATATTCAGAAACAATAGACCAAAGCTCAAAATATAAGACTGTTAATTGTTCTATAATTTCATGGAAGCTGAATTACTTGCAAAAAAAACTAGTAGATGTTACTATACAAACGTAATTGTATATTAAACAACAGATGTACAAAATATGATTAATTGATGATTTTATTCTTATAAATAAAAAACTAGAACTAATAAATTTATAACATAATAAACTATGAACGCAAAAAAGTATGCTTTAAATGGAATTTTCTTTTAATATTAGAGAAACAAGAAATTTGATGACACAGTTTTTGCTTGCAAAAATGAGATACCATAGTAGTTGCTTTTCCTGTCAAATTTTACATGTCAAATGTTTATTATTTATTAAAATTTTGGAAAATATTTGCTTTTACATTCTCTATCGAGGTTTAAAATTGAGTCAATCTAAAATAATTTTTCTTTTTGTTCAAATTTTCGAAAAAGTGACCCTACCCTGTATAAGGTATTGGCAAAAACAGTTGTGCTCCAATAATGGACAATAAAAGTAAATTTTGGTACATTTAGACAACATCTGAACACATGCTTTATTCGTTTATAGAGCCAGTACGACATATTATATCAGAGAGAAGAGCATTGGCTAGTTAATCTATAATCCCGAAAGAATATTAAACGCGAATGAAAGTACGTTCTTCTTACAACTAAAAGGTGGGCATGTATTGTTACGTCGCGTCGAGCCGAAAAAAATGTATATGCCTTTTCTGGAGAAAAAAAAACGTAAAGCGTAATCCTACCGGTACATTGCCACCCGCTTTGGTTGTATTTGTTTACGAACATACATTTCAACCAGTATACAAAAGGATGGGGCATCGGTAGGTCAGAATATGTTTGGAGGTGTGTGGATGTGTTCATCCGTGCTTAAAATCGAAAAAGATGATGTTAAGTATAACGCGTTCGGCCTGAGTCACGCTAGTGACGGTCTAAAATTTTCACATTTGGACGGGACCATGGTAGGCGCGTCTAGTTGGCCGGGTGTTATTTATGCGTTATTCAGTTTTCGGC
The DNA here is from genome assembly GCA_911728435.2 of Apoderus coryli. Lineage (NCBI taxonomy): Eukaryota > Metazoa > Arthropoda > Insecta > Coleoptera > Attelabidae > Apoderus > Apoderus coryli. The sequence goes on along the minus strand of OU452199.1, from coordinate 7,579,745 downwards.
ACGCCTCAGTGTATATAGGACGTGAATAGAAATATAGAGTGATTCTTTTTTGGCAATAGTAGGTCATATTAACGTTCGGTTTGCTGTTTGTTCGTCGTCTGAGGACATACTTATTTACTGAGCTCACGCGGTATTAAAACACAAATGAAAGGTAGACTGCGGCTTGTGGCGCGTTTGGCGGTTTATACTAGAATCACGCGCGGCGCGCAGAAGAAATGTGGGAGGAACACTGTGGCCGGGAGCGTTATATGTGTACGCATCTTTAGAAACGGCCAGCTTGTATTGTTCAAATCAGACAAATTTTTGTGCCTTATGGAAATGCCAGCTCTGAAAACAACTGACAAATAATTTGTTTTCGATTTGTGAAAATGACACAAGTTATACCAATTACCATCAAATTGTAGGTTTAGCTAAAGAACCTTCAACAGTAGCGACAGGTGAACGTTTATACTATTTCCTATTGAACTATTATAAATTTAAGTTGCTTTTAAGGTTTTGATTAATATTTTAAAGTTTGAAATAACAACTAACCTAATTAATATCACTTATTAGTCTAGATATTTTTTATAAATATTTTCAAAAGAAGAGCTGTTGATTTTTTTTAGTCACATACAAAGGTACATCCTTTACTGGTTGTTCATGATAGGATCTATTTTGTCCAATACTGGTGCACATGTAAAGCCAATTTGTTTTGATTAGTACTTTATTGCCAATTCAATAAATATTTTAAATTTGTAATGAAAAAATGAAACTAAGTATTTCACCAAGGTTCCTATGCATTATTAGAAATTAAAATAAAAGCAAAATGCAACAGGGATAAGAGAGTTTGGCGAATCAGATCGCAATCAATTTAATTGTCTCTATAGAAATCATCTGCTTAAGACAAGTTTCAATCGCCAAACATTCACAACCCTGTCCAATGTTAAACTAGAAATCCCTATTTAGATTTTAGTTTTTGCTTAACAAAAATCCATCAAGTGCATGGCAAACAGATTTATACTGCAACCTTTGGTCTTTTGCATATGAACAAAGAATAGTAACGGTTTTAGTTAATCTTAATGTCTTATAATTTCAACTGAAATACCTAACACTGTTAAAAAAGTCAATAAAATCTGCAGACTCTAAATAGAAATCTTAAAATCTGACCATAAATTAGGAGTTTTTATTTTAAATTAAATAGTTATACGGTCGACTTACGATATTTTAAAGTATCTATTAAATGAATCTATGAAGAACTACCAGAATCATACCATTAATATGAAAAATTAAATGAATAGATTTTGATCCCCAACAATGTTAATTTCATTCTTAAATTTTACTTTAATAACAACAATTTTGTATGCCTATGTTACCATATTTCTATCATCTTTAAAGGCTGTTGCTTTGACTCCCAACTCACAGACTTCCACATAAAACACTTTCTTTTTCACTCAATTATCACTCCCCTCTCACGTAAAGTAGGAGGCTCACGCACCCTCGTCACTTAACCGTTCAACACGATACCTGTTATACGGCACATATGGTGTCCGTTGGAGATCGTTATCAGTTAGAACTCGAGTCCTATTTGGCACCACACCCTCGCCACGCCCCATTAACCAATCAGTACACTGTTTTGCTTGCACTTCACTAATGTTTGTTAATGCCCACTTTTTCAGCCATGCGCGGAAGCGCGACGATTTCCGTTTGGTCAACGAGGGATGAGACTGTAAAAAACAAGACAATTAGTAATGCTGTTGATTCCTAAAAAAAAAACGAAGAAAAAAGACGCTGTCCAAAACTGGTATTTTTGGATATTTTACGGGCTACATTATTCTAAAACACCTTGCGTGCATTATCGTTAACAATGCTCTGGAAAAAAAATTGCAAAATTCATGATTTTTCTGTTGGGGGCTTCGCGATAATTAGGTGCCGAATTGCCATAACGCAAGATTTTCAAAATATTCGGACACTGGCCGAATTTGTCCTCTATTTCCAACATACACAGAATCAATCGACTAGGACTATAATAGGCTATACAAAAAATGTCTAAATAGCTCTGACCAATTGAAGTCAAGGTCACGTTTCACAAAGACTGATTGGCGCGAAGGCTAATAAGATTTAATATCCACAAAAATAACTTGAACCCTCTTCGAATGGTAGATTTATTTGGACCTACTACATCCGACATTTCGGATGAGATTCGTATTCGCCTCTAAACAAAATTACAAAATGTAAAAATGGTGTTCCCGAATGATTTTTGAAAGTAGTAGATGCGTTTTCAATTTCGTAATGTCTTTACATAACAGGTGATTTTTTTAGAACTTTCTGAAAAAAAAACAGGTGATTTTTTTAGGAACTTTCAAAATCATTCGGGAACACCATTTTTACATTTTGTAATCCAACCTTTGTCTGCTCAATCGAGGTAAGTAGGTCTAGGTACGTTTGTGTAGAGGCGAATACGAATCTCATTAGAAATGTCGGATGTAGTAGGTCCAAATAAATCTACCATTCGAAGAGGGTTAAAGTAATTTTTATGGGTAGTCAGCATTTCCATTAAGCAAGCACAATCCATCTTGAGAACGTTATTGTTTAGATGAAAAGTTTACAAGGACACTTTAAACAATATCCTCAAAAATTTCATGTTTGGATGAGGAACATAATTTAAATGCTACGAAATATTCCGAGCCTAAAGATAATAAAGTGTTTAGTAAATTAAAGAAAAATTAAATTTGGTTTCAACAAGATAGTGTCCTACTCACAATTATCGCTGATTCTTTATCTAACCACTAGGAAAGCATTTGGAATTAATGTTTAAATGCAACAAAACTTGACTTTTTTACGCAAATATAAAAAACTCACCATTTTCGCTCTGGAGAAGGCACAACGTTTGTACAAATAACAATTTTTCGTCACTGTAAACATTAATTTAGAGTCTTGCACATGAAACACGCACTGCTGTTCATCGTTCACATCATAATCCCCGTGTTCAGTCCGATTTCGTTCAGGTGGCGCTCGTTCGTTCAATTTCCTTTCTAAAACTTCTAAAATATTGAGGTTACCACCTCCACTACCACTCCCCTCACCATCACCACGACTATTAGTGCTCTTCTCCCCATTGTCATGCCCTTCGTGCAATCGAGCGTTTTTCGCTTGTTCATCACTATCTTGCCTGTCCAGATGGTTGTTACGCGTGATAGCACCCGACGTCGACCGTTGCTTATCCTTCCGATTATTCAAGCGCTGCCTGTATAATTTCAAGTTTCTGTTTAGATATACGGGAGATCGCGATATGTTCTCAGCATTTGTTATGTCTGCATAGCATTCCTTATAGCTGTGCCATTTCTATGGAAGAAAACAAAACTCTCTTAGATTATATCTTAAGCTAATATATCATAGACATGATATACAATATTCTTAAATGCAAATCATGGAATGAAACTGAGCGGCAGTACGAGGTAGAAGATTATGAATAATCTTGGAAATTATTATTAAATAAAAAATACAAAATAGAAATGAAATAAATTCCTGATTATTTTTAGTTGTAACCAAAACCCACAATCGCATACTAACTTCTCATTGAATGACGCCAGCCCATGGCGGCCCACAAAAAAAGAAAAATCGGTTGTGTCGCCCCAAAACTTTCCCGACAAGATATAATCTAAAATATATGACCTGCGTAACGAAATTTCAATAATTATTATTATAATTGTATTATTTTTATTATTTCCAATAAACTAACCTAACAATCTAACTACTTTATTCAAAAATTTGAAATAAAAAAAAATATGCAAGAGCTGGGATTTGAACACAGGACATTCCGACGCAAAGCGCACGATCTACCAAAGATGACACCGAAGCTTATCCAAATTACATTCTAAAATACAATAAGAATTATAGGTACAACCACCTAACTGGTGAAATTTTAAACGCATGCATGCTTTGTACCACTCGCCCTCTACTGCTATTAAAAAATTTGGGGATTGTCTCCACCCCTATCACAGGGCTAAAGCGATTTGAACCAAAAACGAATGGGTTCATCCTTGGATCCTGCACTGCAGCAGAAATTACTTTAATTTCTTCCTGATAGCAAGTAATAAAATGTCATCAATTGGGTTATTATTAGAACTTACCTGTGCCTCCTCAACTTTTTTCGCATCCTCAGGTTCTGTATCTAACAGTTCTATCGTCATTCGACAATCCCGCTTATATATATAAATTTTAAAGCAATTCTCTTCTTGCACTGCCTGTTCCCCAGCTCGTTGATATGCCATTTCGAGATGCACTCTTTTATGTGCGGTAATACAAGATCCACCGGCACCACTTCGCTTCTGTTCTTTCAGGAATAACTCCGTACATGCAGTCGCTGTTCTTTCCGTGACACAGTGTTGCAACTGTCTTACAGCGTACGAAACCACCTAGTAAGAAAAAATATGATTTTAGTACTGACATCAAAAATCAATGTTAATTGATTATCCTTGAGAATCTAAATTGATTTATCAACAGAAACCGTTTCGCCTAAGTCTGTAATAATACAAATTCCACACCTAACAACCAGAAAGTTTGTAGAGATTTGTAAATAGTAAGTTTATAGCAAACACAAAACTTAGAAGGTCCTGTAGAAGTCAAAACAGTATTTCAAACTACAGGGTATCTATGTGATATATTTTTACTGGTTTAACCACCCTAAATGTGAGCAAAGGCGATGGTCCCGATGAAATTCTTCCCAGTCTCCTTCGACACTCCGCTTTTGTGTTAGCTATACCATCCAATGTTTAGCATTTCACAATATTTCAATCTAGTTTCATCGCATTTTAAAAATGCTAAATCAGATGTTTCCAACTATTTACCTGACTCTATTCTGAACGCAATCACGAAATGATTCGAAAATTTTAACTATATTATATTTTCAAGCTAAACAGTGCTTGGAGTGAGGCATTGGAATACTACTGACTTTTCCAAAGCTTTGATAAAGTTAAACACGAACACAGCCTTTTTTAGACAAGCCAAGAACAAGTATATTTGGCAACGTCGTAGCTAAGTCTATTGTTTGTGTTTTTAGATTACCGCAATTTTAACGAAATATCACACATTTGTGACAAACATATTGATTCTCCCAATACAATAGAAAGATTGGCCGTTCCTGTGTTCAGAGTTAAATTCATTATACATAGGTATGTTTTTTTTTTCTTTTTTCTATTTTGTTTTTTCGTCTTTTGTATTAATTATATTGTATCAATGTAGTGTATTGCCACACTCATGAATATCTTTTTTTTTTGTTTTATTATGATTTTCTGTTAATTACATTATCTCGGAATATTTTTATATTTTTTTAAAGAAATATTTTCCTAAATTCCGCGTACTTGGACATGTTATGATTTATTTACGCTGAATATACTTATTATTTTGATTATTTTCTTTTGATTAATTGTTTTGTGATTATTATTATGTATTTATGTCTTGCTCTGTAAATCGTCCTCTTGTACTCTTCGGCAATAAAGCTTTATTATTATTATTGTAAAATTTGTAACACGCGGTCCAATTAAATCAGTGCTTATTGAGCTTAATTAAAACAGTTTTTTTTATAAAATACCGGATACGTTTGTTAATAAAATAAAATGATTTGTTTGGACTCATTCAACGGCGGTAAAAATGGCGGGATTCCTATAGGGATACTATTTGGTTCTATTTTTGGCTCGTGAACAGCCTTCATTTTATAAAACTAGTAGTGATAAGTGTGTATAAATATATCGTCTAAATTTTGTGTAAGTCACAACACCGGATAAAGTACTTTGTTTATTACTCTTATACCGGCACCCCATAGTGCGTATCGTATAACTATGCGGTGGAAGAGAACGAAAATGTGAACAAATTGACCGTTCGAAAGAAAAAAATTCGTAAATGACATATCCCAATTGGATTGCATTTCTTCCACCGGTGATTTTAACACTGTATTGGACAATTTACAAAAAGTCCAACTATAGAAGCTCACAGAAATAAAACGAATCTTAGCCTTTAATTCTAATTAAGAAATATAGGGTCTTTTCACTTTTCTTTGTTTGTCCAAAACCAAAATCTAATGCAATATTTGCTACTTCTATTCCAATAATACAAAACATGTCCTTTTCTCATTGAGGTGGGGAGAGACGCTCTAACGTGGCCAAAAGCGGGTGCAGGTACGCCATATTGGTATACGATATATATCATTTGTCGTGCTTTCAAGTTTATAGTGTTATTTACGAGTATTTTACAAGTTTACTTAAGTTTTTCGTGTTTTTTGGACGGTTATTTGACAATATACTATAATGGTGTCCTGTGCTGTGCGTAGTTGCAGTAGTAGAAGTGAAATCGACCAGAAAATATCAGGAATAACGTTTCATAGGTATGTACCAAATATTGTAAACATTATACATGGACGTATTTAGGGTTTTTTTAGGCGAACTTATTAAAACACATTATTATAGGAGTCTGGTAGCATTCTCTTTCTGCACTGAACAATTGATACGTGCATTGTAGTTTATTTTTTTTTACAAATTCTTTTACTTGATTTCTACTCTCAAACTCTACTTTTTCATCACTTTCTAGCAAAAAAGACCCCTAAATGTGTGTTAAAAACATATTCTGGTTTTTAGATTTCCTAAAGATCCTGCTCGTAGACATATCTGGACAGAATATGTGTCTCGAATTAATTGGATACCAACGAGAAATGTACACAAATATAATTTACTGAAGTAATCCATCAATCGAGGAGTGAATGTTATTGTTTGAATAAAAGACGTCTACTCCACAAAAAATCTTTATATATACGTTGAAACCGTTTATAATTCGCCAGACATGTTTCGGACTACAACGTCCATCATCAGTGGCTAAGGAACCTTATATAATGCGGTTAGATGAGGGGGTTAAACTTCATATGAACTTAGAGTAGGGTATTTTTACATTGATCTTCAATTTAAACGTTTATATAATGTCATTTTATGGAAATTTGTTTTTTAAAAATTGAGCATAATAAAAATAAAAATAAATTGGTTTTTGAAATGATACACAAATTTAATACTTAAAAACCAATTTATTTTTATTATGCTCAATTTTTAAAAAACAAATTTCCATAAAATGACATTATATAAACGTTTAAATTGAAGATCAATGTAAAAATACCCTACTCTAAGTTCATATGAAGTTTAACCCCCTCATCTAACCGCATTATATAAGGTTCCTTAGCCACTGATGATGGACGTTGTAGTCCGAAACATGTCTGGCGAATTATAAACGGTTTCAACGTATATATAAAGATTTTTTGTGGAGTAGACGTCTTTTATTCAAACAAATACAATTTATCCAGATCATGATTATCTTCCTGGACCATTTTCTGAATTTTCGAAATTCAGTATTGTTTATATTGCTGGATTTGTTGTTTTTAGTTTAAAGAAGCAAATTATTTGCAGAGAATGTCGAGATGCATTAATAAGTGTTATTCTTTTATTAAAATGAAGGCAAAAAAAGGATTTACAAATTCCTTCAAAAGATGTTTTAGACGTTTGCTTCCAATCCGAAAAGATCATAAAAAATCATGTAGTAGCTACTAATGAAAAGTTGTCCGCAGGATTCATAATAAACCTTATTTTAAAGGAATTTGTAAATAGTAATATTTTTCCTAATTTAGTTGTGCACGGTTTTGATCAAATCAGTGTTTGATAACCATATACATTTACTGATCAAATCTATTGCGACTAAATATGTTAATACCAGGATGTATTATTTAAGTAAAAATAAAGTGGATAAGCATAGCGCAACATTTAAATAAAATTGTTTTGTTTAAGGGGTATTAATATATAATTTATAAAGTACTAACGTCTTCTATTCCTGGATTTAGGTATCAAATATCAATAATTACCTATATTTAAGTATTTTGTACACTGCTTAACATTTCAAAATAAAGTATAAACCCAAGCTGCAAATTAAAGAACAAAAACGTCAACAAAAATAGTTAGTCCGGCTCTGGAGAATCCGCCATATTGGTATGCGCTTACGCCCCACCCAATGCACCCGTTTCTGTACAATGTAAAATAATGCTTATAGCGTCTCCTTATATCTCAATGCCTTTTCTCCATAAAAATGTCCTAACTGTAATTCAAAAGTTAACAAGTTTTATTTCTTACCTTGTCCAAAGTGAACGCTATATACGCATGAATCCCAAACATCTCACGAAGCGTATCTTCATAATTATTTGAATCCATGTTACCATCTAATAAGTTCTTCACCATATCTAAAAATGCTGGATAATAATCTTCCACTTCGATGTGTGGTTTCGGTTTTAAACGTAACGCAATTGCTGTACTGTCTTTACGATTATTACGGGACTGAGACTCTTCCGCCGCTAGAACCACTGCACGTTCGTAGATTTTTGCTAAACGTTCACAAAGAATGGCATGCAACCTCAGAAAAATGTACCAATTATTGTTCGCCATGAAGAGGGTATAGCATTCATCCTAAAGGAAACAAAATAAATGTATCAGTTGCAGTGAACATAAATCTAATAAAAAAACATGATAAGCATTAGGAAACGTTTCTCTTGGAAACATTTAGCAATACGTTTACTTACAGGATCTGATGATTGCGCATGCAAAGGTAATTTATTCTCGTCCTCACTGGTATCATTTTCTTGTTTAACATCAGATCCATCATTATCAGTTGCTCTAGCTGGTGATTTACCGGGACTCGTGCTGCCACTTTTACCACCTTTCGAATCCTTATCATTTTTGGGGGTGCTATTCGGACTATCATCACAGTCTTCTTTCTCATCTACGCAAAATTTCACAAAAAAGTTAATATCAATACAAACCATACATACGCCGATTAGTTCTTAATGTTAATAAAATGCAACTTATAATATTATGCGACAAACTTACCATCTTCCTCTCCTTCATCATCACTTAGTTGTTGTCTGGGATGGAAGAATAAATCGGGCAAAAATTGTCGTACCAAATGCTTGATCCGTCTTTTCTCCACCTTTTGAATGCCAGTTTGTCGTTTCACATGGTGGATAAGTAAATTCGCTGCGTCATCTAATATCGTTTTATCTCTATATGGTAAGGAAAGGTGTGGACCAACTGCGCCTTCAGTATGATCTTCAATGTTTTCGTGTCGCTGTGAAAATAAAAGTTATAAGCTACATTATTACTATTTGAATAATATAATTATAGAAATTGCCTTTGTTGGTAAAAATTTAATCTCTTACCTCATCAAATATGGTTTCAATTTCATTGAAAAGGCTTTTCGTCCGAATAGCCTTCACGTCAGTCTGTTTAAAATTGATGCCTTGATGATCAAGACTCTTCAAATAATACTTTTCATTTTGTTCACGCCAAATTTTGTTGAAACCCTTTTGCGCTTCCCGCCACTCTTCCTCCTTGGCTTTCAATCGCTTAAGTACTACTGGCACAGCTATGGAGGGATTCCGGCGCAGACCTTCGATTATTTCCGTGGATTTATCACCATATATCCGTTTCACGGCACGCTGATAAAGTGTGGGAGATGTGCCCCCTAGAAATTCGTCCAACTTGTACTTGCTAGCCTAAACAAAACAGGTGGGAAAGAACAAACATCAACATATGAACTTTAAGAATGAAAGTGGTGGCAATTTACATGTAAAAAGTACAAAAATTATTCGGAATATAAACCATAATAAAATGTGTAGATTTATAATCGAAAATAGCAGCTTAATTTGAATTGCAAATAATACTTTACCTCATCAGAACTCATTCTACTAATCTTCTTGTTAACACCTTCCAACACTCGAATTGTTGAGGCATTCGTTTCTATCACAACATCCAATTCGAATCGCTCATCTTCACATCTATACATATATTCTTCGTATTGAGTTTTTCGCGAACTTACGAATGTACTGTCTTCAGACCACGTTGGAAATGACACCTTAAAAAATATAGAACATCTCTATAGAATTAAATAAAGACAATGCAATGACAGTTGTCACTGTTTATATTGAAACTCTATATAGTGAAAAACTCTTTACAGTGCAATTTTTTCAAGACCTAGAATATTTTAATGAAATTTAATGTAAAAAGCCCAGCATTTAGTGAATATTTAAAATGAGTAGCACTCTATATAATAAAATTTTTACCGGAGTTTTATGTATACATTTTTCCCATTTAAATTTGTATATCGCATTCTTTTGAAAATGTTCTTAACGCGTTCATGACGTCTAATGGTAGGCAATAAAGCAGGTAGATTTCTGTGAGACACCTGGGGAATTCCTAACCCATTTTATAGTCGAGGAGTTAAATCTCTGGAGTTAAATTACGCCAATAATACAAAGGCATGGATGACTTCTGCGATTTGCAAAAGATGAATTAAACAACTGGACACGAAAATTATAGTTTATAAACAATTGTATTGTACATCCAGTTAGTGTATGTAAAAAATTAACAAATAATATTGAATTGACCTTCTTTCCACCAAACATGACCTCGAAATTGCAACCTATGGACCAGGGTATTATAAAAAACATAAAACACCATTACCGAAACAGAATTGTCCACAAAAATGTAAACGCGATTGATAACAACCTTCCAATTCAAAAATTGATTACCCTTAAAGAGTGTATAACCGAAGTCGTTAAAGTATGGAGTGAAAATGTTTCTCATAACTGTCAAAAACTGCTTTTCTAAAGCAGGTTTTACTGAGAAAAATCACAATTGGGAGGATGTTGGCATGACAGATCTCCCAACTGACCATGACATAATTGACGATATAAAAAGTATAGACGACATGAAGAAGAAGCTGAAACAGGGGAGTGTCCTGCTAAATATCGTGAAAATGCAATAAGAAAAGTATTTGACATTGTGCAAACTACTCTCAGGGGCGAGGAAAGGGTACCTGATCAAATCTTTATGCATTGGAATAAATTTCTGTTGAGCAACAATTATTTTTCAAAAGTAATGTTCAAAAGAAAATAACTGATTATTTTTCCTAGTACAAAACTACACAAATTACTATATTCTTATGTAATGTGTACGTAGATTATGTACATGCTATGTATTTCCACTTTCAAATGTCTAATAAAATCTTTTATAATTCAAGTCTCAAGTCTTATCCATCGCATTGAAAACTTTGTGGAGATCAGCAAGCTTCTGATTTTTCTTTAATAATAATTTACCTAATATTCTTTTGCAAAAGTTCAGTATACATACTGAAGTTTTACGTACTATATGAACCTCAGATTGTGATTGTTTTCATTTCTGTGCCTGGTCACTATTATCAATATTTAATGAAGTGCTTGCTAGACACTATGAAGCAAGGCAGGTTGTAAAGCACACACTTTGTCTCATCATCATCTTCAAGAACAAAAACATTGGTTGAAAGAGTGTTAGCCAAAACATCTGGAGGTACAATAGATGCTTTGAAAAAGAACTAGGTAGTGAATGGAATGGAATGGAATTAAGTTTATCTGAACTAAAGAAGGGTACGGATAGAGGGAAGTTGCAATATAAAACGATTGCAAGACAAAGGTAAGATATTTTAGAAAGTCAAAAAAAGAATTTAGTTAGGATATCTCTCGGCTTCAATATAGATAAATAATAATTCAAATCTGAACTTTTTTTATTTAATAGTAACTATACATCTTTGTTTAACGCTGCGTATTTTTATAGGCAATCTACTGCAAAACCAAGTGAAAACGAAACTGAAGACGAGGTTATTGTTAAAGAAAAGACTACAGAGGATAAACGGTTGTTTAGAACGAAGTCTACTCCAGAGTATGTGAATATTAGGCGACCTAGAGTTAGTACAACAACTGAGGCTAATGATAGGTAATTATTAGATTAACTTTGATAGCAAAATAATTACTTAGTATATTTCTTTTTGGTGTAAAATCATACCATAAAAACTTCTCTGTTGTTCTCGTTAAAGACGACTGGAGTGCCGAAAGAAAATGCTAGACCTGGAAGCCACTACCTGAACAATTTTGGGACCTCCCGACTAAAATCAGTAAGCAAACAGCAAGTTTTTTCCGCTCCGGTTAAATGGAGGATGATTTATATTGCTTTACATTAGATCTAGCTTAATTTATAGCATGGAATAAACTGGTATCAAGTACATGGTTTTTTTAGGAATAAATAAATATATTTTCGCATATTTTTTAGACATTAGGTATTATTATCTAAAAAGACGAACGAAATTGAGGGCAAAAGTCATCCTGAGTTTGATTAAGTATGTTTACATGTTGGTGGGTCAGATACCTATTTTATTGTGTTCATAACAGCATAAATAAGTTTTTTTTTATAACTGAAAAAAGATAAAACCTGTGTTGTCCGATTTAACTGTTGCTACCAAAATTTCAGTTTCTCCTCAACTTTTAATATAAAAACGTTATTCTTTTTATTTTATATTTCCCATAATTTGATAGTCCCATACGAATCAATATCTAATAGTTTTCTAGATAGACAACTTACCCATTGATCATTGAGAACTTCCTTACACAGCTGCGTCCTACCAGAACATTTCAGTCCCTCCTGCGCCTTCGGTATGACACAATAGCTAGCACCCAATCGTTTTGCTGTGGCCAAGTCAATTTCTAACGCGTGTTCACCCTGCGGCCGTTCCACACGTGCCACATTAAATGGAATGGGTTCCGGCTCATTTTGACCGAGAAACTCCCTGAACCAACGTAAAAGTTCCGGGAATTTACCAAGGAATGGTGTGACAATCTGAATTAGCTCACTCTTAGAGATGATTTCGTTGTTGAACAGGGTGAGGCAACGCAGGAAGTTACTATAAACATCCGGAGAACGAACAGCTTTCCGTACCTAGAAATCAAAGCAACATTATGCATTTATTTGTTAACAGACAAGGTTTTAGTTGTGAACATACCGAAGAGGTTCTTTACTGAGGAAGTTTTTTGCTTCAAAATAATGATAATACTATGACAAACAAATTTCATAACAGGATTACAACTACTATTATGAACTTCACTCGACCTAAAAGTCATATTTTCATTAATAGAATTGAAGTCCTTAGCCACATTTTATATAAATGATCCCCGAAAAATAAAAACGGACAGTGCCGAGGTTTTACTAAATTATTCCGGCCAATGGGTCTTGTTAGTTTAGAGCAAGATATAGATAAGAGACGGAGCAGCAGATACCACTGTAATTTAGATTATGTTTAGCAATACATTTCAATATAAACATAGTCCCAAGATAGATCCCTGAGGCACACTAGATAGCCTATCAAATTGTCCTGTTTTGTAATTATTTCCATTAAAGACCTAAAGCTGTATTCAAAAATTTGCTCATTCATAATTTAAATGAAGTTCTGGGGTAATCCTGTATTATATAAACGATAAGATAAATCTTCACGAAGCAGCAGATTTTTTTCAACACATACCTTATCGAAAAATGCATAATCGTTTAATGTACCATACTTGGCAGCTTCACTTAACGTAACGTCCCGGCAAGACGACGACAATTTATGCTTTTTCGGTGGTGGAACGTCTCTATGATGATAACTTTGATACGGTGGTGAACGTTTTACAGGTCCTGATGGGTGACTGGATTTGTGCGATATGTGCCTAGAAGATATATTATTAAAACTATTCAATAAAATTACCATTAAATATAGCCATTTATTTTAGAAATTAAGGTACAATCCATTATTGCAGCTTACCTGTCAGGTATATGGTCTCGATGATGATGATACGGTTTACTTTGCGGTTTCTTGTTCACTGAATTGGAATGCTCACTGATAGGTGCCTGATTAATATGACTCGTGGCATCAGGAAGGAATTTACCGAACTCAGCCAATAAATCAGTTTGGTTCTCAAACAATTTCGCAACTTGACTATACACCTCCTGTTCGGTGAGATGCTTACTACTTGGTCCTATACTAGATTCTTTCAAAGTGCGCTGTTCTTTTTGGTATGTGTGCAAGATTTCGAGGAACTTTTTATAGATCTCTGGTTGACCTTGAAAGCGATTCTGAAATCAAATTTTATAATGAACAATTAATTGAAGAAACAATCGTCAAGAATTGGATAGACTAGTTCAATATTTAATATATATAGCTTGATTTTTTGACACTACATAACAAAATCACAACATTTATATATAACGCAATATAAGATGACAATTATAAATAATTTGCAACATACAGGAATTTTTTTTTATTATTGTATAATTGTCATCATATATTGCGTTATATATAACTGTTGTGATTTTGTTTTGTAGTGTCCTGAAGATGACTTTATAAAAGCCGAAACGTCGACAAGAGAACGAAAGTGTTTTTTTTTACTGACCTATACCCAAAAATAATCAAATTATTTAATATATAATTGTTAGTCCAAATTCTAAAAAATATAATTTATTAAAACTTGAATGTGTAGATATCTCATGGAGTATCTACTTTGATTTAAAAAAAAATTAAAGTATTAAACGGCAGAGCACTGCATATCCGTTTATTATTTCTCTCAAAATTATGTATTTACTTGCCTAACAAATTTTCACCCAACTACAAGACAAATGCTCAAATACAATGTTTGTACGATTGAATAATATTACACAATACATAATCCAACACAAGCATCAACAGCGAATACACCAGAAAAAGACCTAAAAGTTAGTTGCAGCAAGTCATGCAGGGTGCTTTTAAATAATTCAAACTCCTCATTGAAGAAGTTGACTTTCTTTGTCAATATTATATTCATTACCTAACTGACAAGCTCTCAGAATTGGAGCTCTGCCTCAAAATTCGTGTGGGTCTTCGGGTCGCGAAACAGATTAACAGATCGGGCATAGTCAGGCTTACATCCATCAACAGGCGAGAACAGTAGTAATCGTACATCAGAGCGATAAGTTCGAGTAACTAAGTACCGTTTTCGCAATTAGTACATTAAACGATAATATGCAGTCAGTAACACACATTACAATTGCCGGTGTAGATCTTAATGTGGATAATGAACAAAGAAAGTTGTGTCATCCACTTTACGGAAAATTTTGCATGAAAATTAAAAATCTTGGTTGAGTTGCTCACAAAATTCAAATTGTACAGAAATTGAAGCTACACGATCCTCGAGCCCGCTATACATTTGGATGTCGAATCTCATAATGTGTAATGATGCATTTGATTGATCTCTAATATATATATTTACATTTGTTTAGATTCCTATATTATGTATTTCAAATTTGCCGCTTTCAAAACGGAAAGTTATTGAAATTCTTTACCTATTTTATTTTCATAACTATCATAATAATATTGTACTACTACTACAAATAAATATTTATTCTCCGTTATTTTAATAACAAAGATAATAAATTATTTATTTCTGTAATTAAAACCCTGTTTTCATGTAAAAAACAATTATTTTATTAGGAATAATTGTTTGATTGTTATCTTTTCTTAACAAGTACATTATAAATAAATACAGCGCGGGCGATTCTATTCTAAAGAGAGCATATTCAATACTATTTGATAAAAAGAAATGTGACTATAATTCAGATATTATAAAAACAGGAGCAAAAATGTATGTAATTCCTAAATTATTTTAATAGTCCAATAAAATTGAGTACCGTATTTAAGAAATTATCGATACAATAAAGAGAAAAACTGTGCGGGCAATATACGCACCAGAACAAATAATGCACATTTCTACCTTTTATATAAATATAATCAAATTAATTACTAAAACCATAGAGAGGGTGCTCTAAGTATCAAAGTTTTAGAGTTCATTAATTAAGTTCGCTGTCGTTTACGACGCTTGGAAACTGGCTGATTTTCAGTAAAAGAAGACAGAAGCGGAAAATGATACTTGGACGACAAAATATTTTAATTTTTTTATGACATATGACAAAATCTAGTGACGAAAATACCTTGTGGTTTAATAGTCTTAGCTTGAGATGGTGTAATATCATCAGGAGATGGTCCAGGCTGCTCCTCTGAAAGTTTTTTTAATGTATCTTGTGCTGAACACAAGATAGAGGAGACATTAAAAAAACTTTCAGATGAGCAGCCTGGACCATCTCCTGATGATATTACACCATCTCAAGCTAAGACTATTAAACCACAAGGTGCATTGCGATCGACTGCAAAATTATTTTAGCCCTAGTTGTAGTACTCTTTATGGCGTACACTGTGTTGAACAGTTCCTTCAGACCAATCCCTCCTCGTCCTAACCTTACAACCACAATTGAGGATATCCCATACGATTTGCAATTACATCTCGTGCCTTTAAACATGGTGAGTGGCGAAACCGTTTATCTAAACCAATAAATGTAAGACACCTAATTTCTAGAGAATTTATTGCACTTTATTTTTGCATTTTTTTTGAAAACGGTATATTTTTCGAGTTATTGAAAAAAAACGAAAATAGTGCACTTTTTCCCCAGTTTTCTAGCAACGCATCACTTTTTTGAGGTGGCAGAGTTTAAATTTGGATTCAGCACCCCAAGAATCATAAAGGACGAATGAGAAAAAAACTTCTACATTCTATACAGAGCTGGCTTTCCTTATGAATTTAACGGACAATTTGATTCGCTCGTGTGATCGAGGTCAGGCGAGTGCCTTGGTACTACTGGAGTTTACCAGGGCATTTGACACCATTAATCACAAACTGTTGGTAGCAAAGTGTGATTATGTTGGGTTGTTCAGTTCAGTTCAAGTTTATTACATCCTATTTGAGTGATCGCCATCATCATTGTTGCCAATACAGTCGGGAGTGTCTCAGAGCTCAGTCCTTGTCCCGCTTTTGTCCTTACTCTATACATTTGACCTGATATCGGGAAGAACTGTGAAGCACAGACACCAAACTCTACTACCACTTCGACCCTTCCCAGTATGAGATTGCTGCTGGGTGATTAATGGTGACTTGGAAGAAGAACTTATTTATATCCATAAATCAAGTTCGTATTCCCTTTGTTGAGACGGCCTAGGGCTGTTTGATGAAAATTTGCGCGTTCAAAGACATGTTTCGTATGTGACCCAGCAATGTTACACGTGTCTACTTCAATTAGATCACTCGGTTAGCTGAAAATTGCTAACATTTTTAAATATATGTTTATGTCTTGTTTAAAGCGAATTCTGCTAACATCTGTACCCCTGTATCTTAGGGTCAAACTTAACTCTGAATCAACTTAAGTTCTGACTGAGACGACAATTACTTTCAATTGAATCATGATGTGCCACGCTTTATATTATACTAGTAGTGATAAGTGTGTATAAATATATCGTCTAAATTTACAATTATTATAATACCGGATAAAATGTGTTAATAAAGTGATTTGTTTGGACTCTTTGACCGGCGGTAAAAATGCCGATATATATTGATTGGTAAATTTCCTATCGCTGTTAATGCTTTCTTGGTTTATGTAATTTATTGTGCTTAGTTTTAACTTATCCTCACTTGTTTTGTCTTTCTGTTGTGTATTATATGTGTATTGTATATTTTTTGTATAATGGGTTGAGTAACAATTGCCTTAGGCTAGACTTCGCCGATTTAAAAATAAAGGCTTTATTATTATTTTCCACATTAAACGACCAAGTGAGTAACTGAACTATAAAATAGTTGTTTCTATGTTACTTCTAGTGTATGGAAATATTGCGCTTACGGTTACATTTTTAGTTTGAAGCAAAACGATCATGTCTAAATAGAAACGACTCCATCAGACCACGAAGACATTTTATCGTAAGAAATTAAAATAAACCATTGAGACTGAAGTCAAATCCAGCATAGTGCATGAAAACAACTTATCGTCTTCTAAAGGTTATTAAGTTTTGCAACGAAACGATTTCGATTTATTTTTATGGCAAAAAATATACACTTTTTGTTACACAAATTCGTGATCGGCAGAGGATAGGCTGTTTCTTAAATCCCCGTTTATTTCACGTGATTTCCCACACCCTGATGTTAATTTTTCTCACCTTAATTTTATTTACATAATTAATCGCATGATTAAATTCCACCGGCTGATTCTGAGGGGTATCAGTGTGTCCTTGCAATGCATGATTCACAGCCGCTTGTGCTGCCGATAGCGACAAACTTCCATAACCTGATGTTCCACTTCCATAACCACCCGACGATGAATGATGGACAGGCACTTGTGGTACCGGTGGCTGCTGCTGCTGCTGCGGGGGTGGTGGCGGTGGCGGAGGAGCTGGTGGCGCAATATGTTGTTGCGTCAACGAAAGCGGTTGTGGTGGTGGAACGACTGGTGGTTGTGGTGTTGGCTGTGGCTGCGGACCCACATTTATACGACCGGTACCACTTAAAATCATTGCCGGTTTCTGAATTTCCGTTGAGATTGTGCCAGTAGGACTCGGCATACTAACTGACACCGAATACGCATATGTGCCTTGATCGTCACGTTGTACTTCAATCTTATAACCCGGAGGTAAGAACGTGTTGAAACCAACAATGAGTTCGGGGAAACCTTTGAAGAGATTGGATACCCGTTGGATAACACCGGGGGTATCAATTGTCTGACTCTTAAATTCCTTCATTATGTCTAAAAAATCGTTATAGACCTGCAAATAACATAAATATAACTTTTAGAATATGTGTCCTATAACATCAATGTTATAATAATTAATCTCTAGCCGATTTATGAGTTTTTGGTTGTTTTTAGCTACGTGCATCTTATGATGTTGATAATCATCTTTCAGACCGATTAATTCAAGAAACTGGAGAATTTTCGCAATACCTTTACCTAAACGATAATCTGCATCCCGTTAGACGTCGTACAGTGCGCACACAACAAGCGATTGATGGTGTGCAGCACACAATTGAACCTTTATGCACTCAATTTATGGAATATTTGGCATGACGATCTTAGTTTACGCGCTTTCTAAATTCAACTCATACAGGAATGGAAGCGGCACAAATGGGTCGTGTGAAACATTACTATGGATTCACAATTTCACCTAAAAATGTTGTTCAATCATGAAGCACACTTATTGTTAAATGCCTGCAGAATTGTCACAATTGGAGCAGTGATAATCCAGAAGCAATTGTCGCAACACCATTACATCCAGAACCAGTTAGGTGGAATCATTGGTACATGGATGTCTTCAAAAATGAAGATCATCAGAACGTCAGAGTTAACGGTGAGCGGTTCAGAAACATGACTACTCTTTCGTGCCTCAATTAGAAAGAAGTTGACGCTATTAGATTATTTCCTCTGGGAATATGTCAAGTGGCATGTCCACACCGATAAACCAGAAACAATTTTGGAGCAATTTGGACGAGTTATTAGCGAAATACGATTTACTACGACGAGTGTATATAGTTGTGAGTCTTGGACCACTTAACGGAGGCATTTAAAAACCCTAGAGAGGTACCATCAACGATGTCTTAGAAGAATTCTTGGAATTAAATGGCAGGACCGACGAACAAACATCAGCAGGAAGGAGGAAGCTGAAACAACAAGCATTGACGCGATGATTGTCAGGCACCAGCTGCGATCAATTGGCTAACCGAACTTAGAAAATCCTTTCTTCGCAGCTAAGGTCGACTCACGAAATCAGGGAAGTATAAGGATGTGTTTAAGACCAACATGAAGAAGTGTGGCTTAGATGTGAAGAACTGGGAGGAGATCGCGAACGACAGACCGAGATGGAGGCGTACCATTTACGGGGCATCAAATTTTTGAGAAGCAGCGTCGACGACATGAGGATGCGAAGAGAGAACGCATCGATGGGGCAGCGCATCTACAACTGCCGGTGAATGATGGTGATTGGGTGTCTCAATTTTGTGACAGGATTTGCGGGTCGAGGATCGATCTGTTTATCCAGACATACACGATATGAGAAAGGAACTGTACCAGCTCCTTACTGGGCCGGGATGCACAAAACAAACAATAAATTCTATGTACTAATTTTAACTGCCATTTTACTGCCGACTTGGCTAAACCGTTAAGAGTAATTTTCCCGTTCTAATTTGAGGCATCAATTTTTACCAAAGAAGCAACAGGGAGGGAAACGACTAGAAAAGTCATTTCATGTTTACACGCAATAATTGTTTTCCTTGGGTTAGATTAATAAATCGGAGCCCTTGAAACCTAGGCTGAACTGAAATAAGGCACGGTTCTACTCAATCAGCCAGCCATCAATCAGTCATCATAATTTAGGCACGTACGATACGATATTATTCATGTTTTTAGACAAAAAGTACGCAACTTGAAGAAAAATCCTATTGTGATTGTTAATATTTAACTCTACTAATTTTACACACCTGTGGTTTTGTAGCAAACTTAGCCTTTACGAGATCTAAATAAGATAAAGCATCTTCCACTTTCAGACGCTGAAAATTACTTGGCGACTGTTGCTGCTGTTGTACGGCGCCGTCCTGTTGTAGACCGGCACCAAGTGGTGATCCTCCGGGGGCGTTAACAATAGCACCACTACGCATAGAATTGTGACTGGTGGCCGATAATGGCATGGGTTGTGGTGGTTTATTGGAGTGAGTGGAAGTGGCAATCGGCATGGCACCAAAATTTACCTGCGGTGCTGGGGAATACAGGCCGGATTGCATACCTAGAACAAAAAATTTTGGTATTAATATATTAATTAATATAGTTTTTTATAGAAACCAAGTAAGATGGTTTCGAATAACATAAGTTACAGTTTCGAAGCTTTATACTTTCTGTTTTGTCTGTATAAATTGATTAACCTTCTGTCCATGTTTTCTTTGATTGACCACACGTATGGGAAGAAAGATTATTGAATATCACTTCAAACATATTTTCACACTCTTCGCAGTAAAATAGAGAAAATAATCGAATGGCCTCAAATCGCCCTCAGTTAACAGGAAATATTCTATGAGAGTGCGTAAGTCAATAATCATAATAAAAATTAATTGAGAATTATGTGAAATAAAAATATGATACTTTGAGCAGCATTTGTAGCTAGAGAACTTCCGTTCGGACAAAAATGAACACCCGTTATACCACTGGGCCAGATCTAGGGATATTTGTATTGCTAGAGATTTAGACACTTTTTGGAAACTACCTAATACCGTTAAAAATTTACTATAAATATTTTAATGTTAATTTAAACTGTAAATCATCATCAGACCAGAACAGTCAGTGGTAATTATTTTTGTATGGAACAATTAATAGACTGTTAAGCATATATTCGATTGTACTAAATATTTAAAAACTGATTCTTATGGTAAGTAAAGTCAAGAGAAGACCAAAATTGTAATACGTTCAATTATAGGGTCTAAAATGGTTAGATTACCCTTAAAAGAAAGGTTATTGATATGAATGGCCGATTTAAATACCGTATTTTAGGATTATGATCTGCATGGTCTAAACAGATAGTTAATGAAAAAATAAATGAGTTTCGCTTCGATTTGTATTAATTGTAGAAAACCGATTTGAGTAAAATTTGACGGATTCTCGTTTAAGACCATAATCCCAAAACACGGTTTTTAAATTTAAAAAAAATTGGTCGCCTATCCTGGCACTCCTTATTTTCTGCGTGAGATCAATGATCAATGGATACAAAACTTCTTGTTTATACTGGATCAAACTTCACTATATATTTTACTCACTTTTTTACTTATTCTTTTTAGGCCCAACAGTATATTATTCATTTCGACCATGGACAAGATATACTTATTTTGACACCTTGTTAATTTACAACACCCCTGTAGCAAATAAGATTTAATAATATTCTTGTTAACATGTTTCACATGTTGTTAGGTAAAACTTTAGATAATCCAGATTTGTTAGACGTAAAAGAGATTAGATAAATTTATTTACATAAAATGATGGTTCAACACTTAACAAGAAAAAAAATAAAGCTGTAACCTATTTATCGAACAACGAACATACAGAGTGATACGGAGTGTACTAACGAAGTCAATCAAATTAGAGAAAAGTCCCTTTAAGGTCATTGCTTCCTTGCTATTCAAACAATATTCAAATTGTTTTATTTTTGAAGATATACTTAGTGCGTTAATAATAAAATATCTAAAAAGTTTTATGTGAAAACAATACTGATTTCTATTATCTAAATAATGATATCCCGGTTTTTTTTTAAATTGAAGTTTAACATTTGAGATTTCACTACTAATTTACTTTCCTGATTCGGACTTGACAACGATAAGAAAACTTTAAAACTAGAGTTTGTAGTTTCCCCAGAAGGCAATTTCGTCTGTATACTAACCGACAAAAAATAGTCTTGCAGTTTATTTAACTATAATAATTCTAACTACAATTTACACCTTGTAACCCTTAGAGAATACTTATCGTTATAAATTATTGTATAAAATTACCTTCGTTAACAACTTTGACGGCGCCGGCTGACGAATACGCTAAAGCCGGCGCGGTATTGGGCAGAGTTTGGCGATAAATAGCGCCAGATAAAGGGGGTCCACTACTGTCTTTTGCTGTTTCATCCACGCGCAAACGTTTCATCTCAAATCACATCGAGGCGGCTGAAACAATACAAGTTAATGAACAATTTTAAAATATCAAAAACATAATAAAGTGTTGCTTTATATAAAAAAAGTACGAACTCTTTATTAGTTCGTGGCCAATTCTCTCTCTCAATATGCTTACAGGAAAGTAATTTTACATACGTAAATAAATAAAACAGCCAATAAATATAAAATTTTTACCAAGAAAATCAAGTCGGAAAAACAAAAGGAAATTCGACGTACGCCAACGCGTTTGTTTTAGGGGTCCGCCTAGCACAATTTCATTTTTATCCTGAATCCATACATGATACACAATAATTCCATTTACTATTAGGAGAAAACGCGTTGGCGAGTGAACTACAGAAAAAAAATTGGTTTTCGGTACATTCTAGACTCCGTCGAATTGTAGTCCCTTAACCCAATTTTTTTTACAAATATTGTATTTAGTCATCTAAGTATTAGCTTGTAAATTAATATGAAGTAAGCAGGTATACCTACGTTGTCCAATCAAATTTACAATTACTTAAATAGAGAAAGTACAAGCACTAGGAGAAAACTTATTAATGTGTAGAATAAATATAAAATTATTCTGAAAAATCTTTTACCATAATAAATAGGTACAAGCAAATTTTGTTAACTATAATGTTATCTCTCAATTACGATGTCATTTATTTGATTTCTAGATTTATTTTGCTTCCCTTAACTTGATGATGATTGATTATGATTTTACATATTTTTATACACCCTAGCACAACCTCTAAAATACTTCATTGTTGTGACTATTCTGAAGAAGCGCTAGTTATTTTATAACCACACCTCGTATATTATTTTAAAGAAAAAAATGTTAGATGGGGCGACAGAACTATTGAATATTTCATCTAGAAAATAATCAATGGAGTTCTAGTGACAGGTGGTACAAAAACGAAAATTTAAATCTATGATACCTTTAAGTATCTATGGCGTTACTAAACACTAATGGTCCATGTAATTTGCTGACTCATTACTAATGAAATCCCTACAACAATCTTCATGTCTGCAGTAAAATGTTAAAAATATATAAACATCTGAGAAGTGAATACCTCTACCTACTTAATTATTAACGAGCACAAACTAGACGACGTGATACATAACACTATACGTTTGTAACGTAAAATTTCTTTAAAAAATAATATATGTAAGTCAAATAGGTATAATGTGCGCATTTATAATAATAACAATAATTATTAAATATAATAAAAAATTAAACAGTTCGCCATATTACATATATTACAATAAGAACAAAACCTCACGTGAAATGTTCTTCAGTGAATAACAAATTTATTTTGCTACCTACAGTAATAAAAATAGATACCTAGTTTTGCTTACCATTTTTCTGTTCGTTTCAAAGCACTCTAACATAACAAAAGAACACTGCATTTTCTTGGAGAATCATATTATTTATACTTATTAATCAACTACACTAATAATTAACCGGTCGTTTATACTTAAAATACGCCATGATTTATATTTTCATATTGTAAGTCCTAGATGCTTGTTTGGCGTAGTTATCCCAAACACATATTTTTTTATTATTACACTCAATAATTGCTCTATTGCTCATCATAAAATCATAACCATCACAGTTCAGCTGATCCAATGGGTAAAGACACGCCCACTTTATTTCTGGCATAAACAAAACCGGTAGAAAATTACTACACATACGTAGTCGTATTTGTTTCATTTTCAATCGCACGAAATATCTATTATAAATATATAAAATTAAGTAATAAAATATTAAAAATCTGATACCTAATTGAATATTTATTTTGTTATGTTGCACTTATTGTATAATATTACATCTACCAGTTCAAAGGAAGGAAATTCACAATAAAATAAGAGTTAGGTATCATATTTTCGAAGTTTCAACTGATTATATAATTTTGAATAGCAGCCTCTCATTATTATTGCAGTAGGTAGTCACTTATTTTTTGTTTTGGTAAATTTTGTATACCAGCTCGCGCAACTTGATCCTGATTGGCGGGTAAACGATCAAAATGAGTCTAAAATAGATTGCGCAACATACAGCGAGACAAGAGAGAACAGAATAATATGCTGCAACCAACGGTACAGTAATAAAAAGCAGAAGGGGGGTATGTTGGGGAAATTATAGTGTGCGGCCGGTTTTTTTTTTTAATTTTATTTATTTTTTCATCGGAATATTCAGTTTGTTTTTGTTTAGTAGGCGTTGTTCACGGAATAGCGTGTGGTTGCTAGATGAAAACATCACGAAATAAAAATGCTGCGGGAATATGTTAATTGAGAAATGATTACGTTATAATAACAAAAAACGAGCATCTGATACTTTCTAGCAACTGACCTTGGAATAAAAGAAAATAGGTAGGTACCTACTAATAAATAAGTTTAAATCCTAATGTACAAAAACAGGTAGTTACACACACTTTTCGAGTTTAGTTTATTAAAAAATGTGTAACATACGATACTGTATACAGCGAAAACTAATAAATTTAATTTTAATCTTATTGTATCCAACTCCTTTGTGTTTTTATTCCCCACATAGTTTAAGATCATGTTGTAATATACGCAGTAAATATGTAGGTACCTATGTCGATTTGCAGGTTCTGTAATGTGAGTGGTGACAACGTTGCTAGGTCTCCCATAATGTAACAATGTTGCCGATAACTTATATCAAATACGATGTAATTTTTATAAACATCTTTATAATGTGTGTGATACCATTGCCGGCAACACCGTCTGAAATATCCGCTCCCGCGACTATTGGGAGTAGCTCCTGATTGGATGGCTGACGAATCGATAGAAGTGGGGAAGGGCAGGGAACCGGACCTACAAAGCGCGATTGCCACGAATTCTATATAGAAACAGCGTTATTAAAGGCGAAAATCGCGTGCATCAACAGCTTTTGTCAGTAAACAAATACAACAAAATGTTACATGGGCATTTCATAATACGTATTGAATATAACACATTTGAAACTAATTTGGTACATTGTATGTAATCTGAATATAACTTATATGTGATTTATTAAGTGTAAAAGGTCAAAAACTTCATAATTGTATCAATTGGCTACGTTTATTATTACCTTTTGTAACACGCTTTCCGCGGTTGCCAGGTCAAGTGTCTGCATCATCGACGACAACAAACACGAACAAATTTGGAATTAGTTTAATTGTTATTTTAAAGAAACATTATTTGTAAATCTACGATAGAAATGATTATGCACTTCATTGACCTCCCACCTGGCCTCAAATTCTAATTTAGGAACAAAAAATACTTTTTAGTTCAACAGATTTTTAAACAAAAACCTGCAATTTCTGAGTAAATCAGCATAATATGCTATACACATCTTTCTTATTATTTGTTGATGCAACACAACTGAGAATTTAATGTATAAAACTATGAAATTCTGAAGAATCTGTCACTTACCTTATTACCGCCTCTTCTGCTGCAAAATAATTTAACCGGAACTTTTCCACAATAACTACTACGTCTTTTAAACAAAATGCTGGATATTCGCATGAAAAATACAACTTTACACTCGATTTCATCAATGGGAAATTTTGACACATTCTGCTCACAACCTCCCAGAACGATGACCGATTGGCGACTGGCTGCTTGAAAATCTTGGAAGCTTGTTTGGACGAGTTTATTATTTTGGAATGAGCCGCCGCATGAGGTGAAACCTCATCATTTTAAAATATTTGCAAATTTATATTACAAAAAGTTTACAGATCAAAATCAAAAATGACTTTGAAAGCAGAAAAAAATTATTTTGAGTTATTCAATTGTTGTAAAATTAATGTTAAACATTTGACGTATATCCATACACCCCTACATCACAAAACATAATGGACTCGCCTGATGCCTATTCTATTTTTAGTTGACGGCGTGATATGATTGGTGGCATCACAAGGTATTAATTTAAATTTACGCGGGAAAGCACTTTACATAAATCATTTAAATAGAACAAACATTTACCCAATAATTATTTTTTATATAATATGTAATCAATTAAATGGTAAAATATAAATAATATAACTTTAGTTTTGTCTTATAACAAACAATTTAATAGCGGTTGCTTTATAGTTTGTAGATGCAAGTTAGGTGCAGATATTTTATAATTGTATGAATTTCTCTTTAATGTTGCATTAAAAAGTTAAAAAGAAAGTTTTAGGTTATTTTATTTCATGATTTTTAAAATGTTATTCTTGTGCTTCATGCGGCATATCATTTTATTATCTCTTTTGAATAATAAGTATGTTCATTGCTCGTATATAAATGATTAGTGTTATCATATTATTTGAAAACCAACCAGAATATAAACACGTGTCATTATAGTATTTATTAGTCAAGAATACAGGTATTTCTGCACGCTTCCTTAATTATTTTCGAAACAGTCATATACCTAATAGTACATATTATTAATTCATAATGAATTACGTTTCGTTTGTTATTTTTTACCTTATTTTAGAACAAATTTGTGGCCAAGCTGTTATTAATGATGCCAAAATTGATAACAAAGAGTTGAAATGTTTAGGTAAGGAAGAAAAAATAAAAATACCTATGTACCTATTATAACAAAATTACTCAAATTTTACATATTGCAGTTTGCAAAGCCAGTACAAAAGAGCTCTCCATAGCAGTTAACAAACTTGACCCAACAAAAGTGGTTAATATTGGTGGGCATAGATTAGGAGCGGATGGTAATTATGATAAACCAAAAACAGTTCCCATTACGAAATCCGAACTACACCTTTCCGATATGATGGATGAGATATGCCAAAAAATGGATAACTACGTTAGAGCTGTTTGGAAAGAAAATGGTACTCTCACACTCCTGTCGATGTTAACAGAAACTGGTGGTATGAACCCTCATATGTCTGAAGTTGAATTTGTTCAGGATGATGATCTAAACAAGAGTTTGGAGTACTATGTGAGTTTATTATTATTATAGTTTATTCATATTTTACGTGATATACTTAGATATGGAAACATAATAGGTAATAGGAAGTATCTGACAACTGACTTGTCCGAATATTTTTCTTATGTTATCTAATTGTTATTTTTCACTATTGTAAGTGAATCCCACCTAGAAGAAATTTCATATGCTAGTGGCATTTAATGGCTAAGGACATTCATATTCATTACAACGCTCATGCCTGTAATTTTAATACTTTTAATACGTAGGCCAATAAATGCTTGCCCTGATATTATTTCTTGGTGTATCTAAATTCAAAACACAATCCATGGGCATTACCTCCGGCACATTACACTATTTTAGCACAGCTAACATACACATGTTTAGTATTTAGTGTCAGCAAGGCCTTGTATGTTTGAATCTCAGCCTAATACGTAGGTTGAATGGTGCATTGCCCTACGTCTGGCAACCCTCCATGAAAATTGAATATTAAATTGGTACCCTTAGATTTTATGGAGATGTATAAACGTAGATATTACATAAATATGTTTCTTCTTCTTCTTCTTCCTTATACATATACGGCCTCCTGCTAATCAATAGCAAACAGCCAGCGTTTCTTCCTTGTTGATATCAATCATCAGTACTTCCAGGCTTCTTGTTTGTTTCTGTTTAATACTCCAAAAACAAAATACGTTCAAAACGGGTGGTATTATTATTTAAAACACTAGGGGGCTGCCATTATTGAACTATGCATTTCAATATAATAGTATATTATTTAACCTTTATGGGATGAACGGATTTGAAACTTATCTTTATTTATTTTTTTACCAAAATATTTGTATAAACATAAATTATAATTTTTAGTATTTTTTTGTGATTTTGAATTTGTGTTTATTTTCAAACAAAAATATTGAAATATTTTTAGTGCCAAACAATAATAGAAGAATTTGAAGAACCTTTGATAAAGTTATACCAAGAAGATGAACCCGATATTGTCAATAAGTTTTGTATAACAGCAACAGAATTATGTCCGAAGGAAGTAAATACGAGGAAAAAACCTGAGATACTAAATGAAGAATTGTGATGTTCCAGTAAACATAACTTTAATAAATAATTTATTAGTTTTGTATTAATAATAAAATATTTAACTTTATTTTCTTGTATTTTCTTAAAAATATACATAATGATTTCAAATAAAATCGTACGCTACCGTGCGTTGGAAACAGAGATATGGAGAAGGGAGAATGATCATGCGCATCCATTTTTCCGACGACACTATGCGTCCCGCCATTTTCTAGTCACAAACGTCAAAAAAACAAAACACTAAAAGTTAGTGTGGTTATGTTTCATGTGAGTGCCTTTCACTAAAACAGAGTTTTACTGCTATTTCTTAATTGTGTGGACTTATTTTGGATATTCGGTTTTTTATTAGAGTTAGTGTTTGGTTTATTGCGTAGTTTAAAGAAAAAATGATATCAGTTACTTCGTGTTAAGTGTAGAGGTAATTATGGCATGCTGTGCTGTTAAAAGTTGTACTAAAGTTATAAATTGTATCGAATTTAATATCTAGGCAACCATACGACACATTCCATATTTATTGTATGAAAGAAATAGAAAAAAAAGCAATCCGGCCATACACATAATTTATGTTTATATTATCACCATTAATATGAAGACAGTTGTTTGATTATTATTTGTAGACATTTTAGTCTTTTGTTATGTGTAGTGTGTCTACGATCCCAGTGTTGACAAGACAGTTGACGTTGACATTAAAGGAGATACGTCAGAAATGTGAAATGACAGATGAAGTCAATTATTAACCTACAAGTTATGAACGGTCCTCGTATCGTAAAAAGAAATTTGACCAAACCGTGTAACCCTAAGCTAGAAGATGGCGGCCCCCGTGATTAGAAAATTTACGTATGTTAACGCTCATTCTCTCCATATCTCTGGTTGAGAACAAAATACACGAAAAATAATAAAAATTAACAATGAAAAAGTAAGGTTATGTTGTTAAACAGCTGACTCTAATTACTGACACTCAAAGGTCAAACACTTTCTTAGAAAAGAGCAGTGTTGTCAAAAGCGGTAAGAGATTGCAAGAATCCGTATGACAAAACCGGAAGCGATGCACAGTGAAATTGAGACTAGAATATTACAAATTACCATTGTCTGTATAAAGACAATGAAATTACATTTGCACTAAAAACATCTTGTATTTGCATTTTATTCGTACATTGTGAAAAAACCTTAACTTGATTCAATAAAAATTAAATTCGCGATTTCAAAAGAAGAAAATATTTAATAGGTTATGGCAAATTTTAAAATCTGGTTTTGGTTGGTATTTGGTATTGTTTTGAAATGAAACTGTTCTGTGAAAATATTTAAAATTGTCTAAATATGATTTATGAAGAAAGTTTATCAAAATATAAAATATTATCCTTTATCGGAAATTGCTTTGATGAAAAAGCTACAGTTCACGTTGCCAAACATATTACCACAGGCTCTCTCATTGCAATTAAACGTTTTAACTATGAAAAAATTAAAGAAGATGCTTATTTAGTAGAAGTAATGAACTACATAAGTATATTGATATAACTATCTCAATACAGTACATTTAAACTACTTAATATTTGTTTCAGTTTGAAGTAGTTTTGACCAGGCAGTTGAATCATGTAAATATAATACAGTACTACACTACTTTTGTTCATGGACCTGACATATGTGTTGTAAGTCCTCTTATGGCTTATGGTTCTTGTCGAGACTTACTTACTCGACATTTCAATGACGGTACATAATCTTTAAAACAAATAATCGGACAACATTTACCTTTTTTAATATTTAAGGATTACCTGAACAGGCCATTATAATTATATTAAGAGATCTGTTAGAAGCACTAAATTACGTTCACAAAAAGGGATATATTCATAGGTAAGAAGTTTAGTACCTATTATACTTTAGTTATGTAGACATAAAACTATTTATTGTGTTTAGAGCTATACGTGCCAGTCATATTTTAGTATCGGGATCGGGTAAATCGTATTTATCTGGTTTTCGATATGCATGCCCAATAGTATTAAATGGAAAATGGCAACGAAATATCCACTCATTTCCAGCTACAACAGAAAAGAATTTAAATTGGTTGAGCCCTGAGCTTATTGAACAAAATCTTTTAGGTAAGGAATATTTAGATTGCGTAGGTATTAAGTTCATGAATTGTGTTGTTTGACTATTTCAGGATATAATGAAAAATCAGATATCTATAGTGTAGGTATGGTTATATGTGAACTAGCTAACGGTTCTGAACCGTTTGCCGACATGTCAAAGACGCTAGTGTTAACTGAAAAGGTTCGCGGCTGTGTACCACAACTGCTAGATTGCACTACAGTACCACGAGATGAACATAATATGAATACTGGTATGATATAGCCTTTTGATTTTAATATTATCAAAAAATGCATCTTGTTATGATCGATCACAGGAGATGGTTACAGTATAACACCTCAAATAATGAACCGAAGATTTAGCGAAGATCTCCATGAGATTACTGCTCTCTGTTTCCAACGGGAAAGTTATGATAGACCTACTGCTGCCCAGTTGCTTACACATTCAATTTTTAAGACCATTAAGAAGTCATTGCCGTTACCAGATCTACTTAAACCCGCTATACCGTTTAGTGAAAAAGTGGCTTATAATACAGGTGAGTGTCCAGCAGTAAGTGTTGAGCCTATTTGGGCTGTAGTTGAATATTTTAAAGAATTTGAAAAAAATTTGTTTGACCAGAATGCGACAGGTTTATACGACACAAAAATACAGTTTGAAATTGCCACACTAGACTAGATTTTATGCCTGAGGCTCCTGTATACTTCGGGAACTCTTCAAAATTAATTAAAGATGAAATAAATTAATATTTGTATAGGCATTGAAATAAATTCCTGTACAAATGGGACTCAAATCTATATCTCTTGGTGGTCCCTTCACTAATTAAGGTACAGTGCCACCTTATAGATGTTATTTAATTACCAATATCATGTAGATTGTAGATTGTTTTTCGGAGTCGTTTAGGCGGTTTGGCCTCCCCTCACTTCGACCTGCAGAAGATCTTTTGTGAATGACTCTAATCTATGAATTGCCCAGCTGTCCCACACTTTTCATAAAGTTGATGATTTCTCTGGGGGCTAAATTCCTTGCCTCGTCGGGTGTTAGGGTCACCCCTCCAAGGTGTTTTAACCTTTTGCAGAAAAGTGCCATGCATTCGCAGAGCACGTGTTCTGTTGTCTCTGTTGCATCTTCGCAAAACCGACAAGTGTCGTCCTCGGTTAGGCCCATCTTTTTGAGATGGTACTTCACTGGGTGGTGTCCCGTAAAAAGGCCTGTAATCCGCCTTAGGTCGCTTCTCTCCAGTGGGATAAGCTTCCCTGCGTTGGCCTCTGAAGGTTTGATAAACCTTTTTGATTGTCTTAGGCCTGGAGTGTTTCTCCAGTAGGACTTAGTTGTTCCTTTTCCCATCTCCGAAGTTCTTCCTTTATATGGCTTTTTGGAAGGCCAAAGATGGGTTCCGGGCCGCAGAACGGAGCGTTTGCGCCCTCTTTTTACCAATATCATGCTTACTGTGGTATTAATTTGATATCCTTAGATCAAGCAGTAGTCTCACGCCAGCGTTTTATTAATATTTCGATGTACATGTTTATTTTTATAATTACCGCAACACCACATGAATAAGCAGAAACAATAAGCAGAATTTATGGATATATTCAGTTGGTTATATTCGCATTAAAAAAATTAAAAGTTTTGGTTTTTAAGTATAAGTTCTTCGCCGATTTTTTTCATATATTTTTGTATCTCAATAAGATGAAACTAACTGGATGTTTTTCGAGTAAACAATATCTATAATAAACAGAAACTCAATGTTTTTTATGCCAGCTGGCCCTGAGGATGTTTTTTATGTGATAAGAAACATGAAAAACAAGAAATCCACAGGAATCTATGAGATGCCTGTACGAGTAGTAAAGGAGTGTGCTCTTGAGTTCTCTCTTCTCTTTCATTATTCGGATTTGATGATGGTTTGAAGTCGTTAATTACTTCATATCTTCAGAACAGACTTCAATATGTATATTATAACGGCTATACGTCAGAGAGGTATTGGGCTTCCTCAGGCGTTCCGCAGGGATCCAATTTGGGTCCACTGCTTTTTTCTATTTTTATAAATGATCTAAATGATTGTCTGTGTGTAAAACGGCTTTTTTTTGCCGACGATCTTAAGTTGTTCGCCCCTATTGCTTCTCATGTAGACTGTCTTCGGTTGCAGGACGATCTGAGAGCTGTGGAACATTGGTGTAACGTTAATAATCTATCGCTCAATGAGAATAAATGCAAATGTATGACATTCACTAGAAGGAAGAATATTATAAGTTTTCGCTACACGGTTGGTGGGACCGCACTAGCTAGGTGTCTGACTGCTGCTGACCTGGGCGTGCTTTTCGACTTTAGTCTATCATTTGTGCCTCATGTGGCTGCTAGGACTGGTGAAGCTGTGAGATCCTACGGTTTTATCGTGAGAAGCTGTAGGAGTTTTCATAGCATTGATGCGTTGAAAGTTTTGTATAACTCTTTTGTGCGTTCGAAGCTCGAATATTGCTCGTTGATTTGGTACCCGATCTATCAGATTCATGTGCGGAATGTTGAGAATGTCCAAAGAAAGTTTTTGAAATACCTTTCATTTAAGGCAGACGGTATTTATCCTGACAGAGGGATTGAATATACGTTGTTGCTGAACAAGTTCAATTTCAAGAGTTTGGAGTTTAGAAGAATATTTTTTTCTCTAAAATTTTTGTATGATCTTTTACATAATAGAATCGACTGTTCTGAACTCCTGGCTCAAATAAATTTTAACGTGCCCAGACTTGGCGCCCGCAATCCTTTAACTTTCTACTCTCAGCGCCCTTGCACTAACCTCTATACAAAATCGCCCGTATATGTCATGTGTAATAATTTTAATTTTATTTGCGCTGAATGTGACATTTTTAATTGTTCAAGGGAAGCACTCAGGAGGGCTGCTCTGACTGTTTGTGCGTCGTAGTTTTTCTTTTCGTTCTTGTTAATTGTTTAATTAGTGTAGATCAATCATGTTTTACTTTTAATGGATTGCTTATTGTGTTATGTATAATATTTTGTTTTTTTTTGTGGAATTACCTATTGTATTATAATTTTGCTCTGTTAAGGGAGAAATCTGTTGAGCAATAAAGGCTATTATTATTATTATTAATAAACAAATCTGCTGAGATGAGAATTAAAAACTGCCAAAATCATCCCTGTCTTTAAAAAGGAAGGTCCGCTGAATATTGGAAACTATAGACCAATTGCCCTCCTTAATGTTTTTTCATAAATCTTTGAAAAAATTTTGTATTCGCGGACGGCGTCATTCTTAGAGAAGAATGGACCCCTGTCCCCAAGTCAGCATGGCTTTCGGGGTGGTCGTTCCACTGAGTCGAATACTGTGAATTTCATGAACGTTGTGTATGAGAGGCTGGATCAGAATGAGTTTTTGATTGCCTTGTTTTTTGATTTGACCATGGCCTTTGATTCAGTGGATATAAATTGTGTTGCTCTGATCTGGACGCGTTGGGAATCCGTGGCCCTTTAAACCACTGGTTTACATCATTTCTGAAGACTTAGAGTAGGTGAGGCTGTGTCTGATGAGTGCACTTCGGATGTGGGAACTCCAGAGGGAAGTGTATTGGGCCCCTTGATATTACTGATGTTTGTGAATGATTTGCCGGATTATATTTATACGGGATATGTTGGCTGACGATACTGCAATTATTGTGTCTGCGAGCGATCTAGATCTGCTGGGATTTAGACTCGAAACTGTGTAGCATGAATTCAACGAATGGTGTTTTAGAAATAAACTTGTGATTAATCATAAAATCCTAAATAAATAAAGATGCTTTGATTGGAACTTGTCCTTCTTTTTCAATGCTTGTTCATTGACAACGTGCGACAACACAAAGCTTTAGATGTTTTTGGACTGGAACGAACACATAGATTCTGTTTGTAAGAAACTTAACGCTAGTTATTATCTGTTGCGTAATCTTAAAGGCTCAATTGATAGTAGTTCTTTGGTCAGTGTTTATTATTCCTCGGTGTATTCGGCACTGTCCTATAATATAGTGGTGTGGGGTCGTGCCAGGGATATCACTAAAGTACTGATTATACAGAATGATGTTTGGTTAACATATCAGACAGCATACAGACAGGCGTTCAAGAGTAATCAGATTTTTACAGTTGTCTTCATATATCTTTTGAGGGTTCTAAGTCTAATATACACTAAGTGCTCTTCGATGGAAAAGCACAGTGACTTTCATTCATATGAAACAAGGGAAAAAAACAATATTATCTTTCCAAAGCCCCACTATGAATTTTTCAAAAGGTCTCCCCTGTATCCTGGTAGTCGAATATATATAATCAACTAGACAGAGATTTGCGACAAAGTCCAAATATAAGTATTTTCTTTTCTGGCTTTTTTAAGTGGAAAGGATGAAGCACAACAACAGTACTGATGATTTGTATTTGTTTTCTTTCTTTGAGATTTTAATTTGGGTCCTGATGTTTTTCCTTCTTTTGTATATTTTTAACATTGATTTCTTTGTCTAGGTACCTATTATTATAGTGGCGTGTCTTTTACAAATTAATTATTGTGCAACTAAGAGTGAATATAGAAATTTGAAATTAACTGTCGTGAACAAATTAGTGACTGCATTAGCTAATACTTGTTCGACTGAATTTTAGATGAAGTAATCGACTTGGAAACTATAAATCAAATGGCAGAATTGGACATCACAAAATATGAATGGGATTTTGAAGAAACTTAATACGAGGATGTAGTTTTTATATCCTATGTATGTGAATAAAAATATATGCCATATTGCTAATATTTTTTAATTAGTGGAATTAAGACATTCATAATATTTCTGTAACCTGTTTCAGAAGCTCTCTAAACAAACAGAT
Organism: Apoderus coryli; assembly: GCA_911728435.2. Lineage (NCBI taxonomy): Eukaryota > Metazoa > Arthropoda > Insecta > Coleoptera > Attelabidae > Apoderus > Apoderus coryli. The sequence goes on along the minus strand of OU452199.1, from coordinate 7,544,400 downwards.
ATCAGAGACCTAACCACAAAACTTATAATTTTGAATTATAATCTTAACACAGAAATCACTATGAAAAATAAAAGACATTAGATAATGTAACGTTTTTCTGAGTTCTTTGTGTGAAATAATAACGCTCTTTAATTAAAACTAATAACATTAATGCACTATATTTATTTGTACAATTTATTTCTACTTTTTATTTCACTATTATTTATATGTCACAAAACTGTTCTCAACTATTGACTGTTCACTTCATAACTGGGCTCTGCCCCTGTTACGTTGGGTGTATATATGGTTGGCCTTCTTTCTCGAACACTTCCAGTGAGTAGTCGAACATTCTGGCGCACGTATGTCCATTCAAATTACGACAGCGTTGTCTCAGACGAGGTACAGACGGCTTACTAAATTTGTTCAGAGTCGCATTCCGTTGGTTTGAGTCGCGAGCTTTCGAGAATGATTACTATAATACGCGATGTATTTATTTATCTCTAAGCGTTGGGTACATTGTTATATTCGTCATAGTAGTAATTAAACTGTACGAGATACAAACTCCCATCACAATATTAGCCAGCAAATAAATATCCTATCGCAACACCGATTGAGCAATAATAAATGATTCACTAGAACTTAAAAATGTTATACGCTTAGGAAAATCATTTCTGCATTTCCACATTTTGCATTTTTTTAAGATAAGGTTCTAGTTGTCTCGAAAAAACTCTCAGCCGCTAGGAGGAGCTCCATGATATATGATTAAGCAGGCATACATACATAAGTTTTAGATAGATTTAGTGCACTATTACCGCCATATGTTCGAGACTATACTACCTATTACACATAATTAGGTACGTCCGATTCTAGATTTTTGAAATTGCCAACATACTTCTAAGTCACTGTTGTAACAGATGACTACTAGAACCATTTTTAAAGAAGAGTGACCGTTTTGAACTTTGAATAAATAAATTCCCGTGTCTAAATTCTAGATTTAACCCATTAAAGCCCATTGGCACATAAATGTGCCAGCGTTATTTTCTTTTATTTTTTCAAAACTCCCCAAACTGAGCTGTTCTAGATACATACTGAACTGTTCCTTGCGTAGTTATTTACAGGTCATAATTTTTTTTTAGATTTTACAGTGCTTGATTTTTGAGAAATTATGAAAACCTAACCCACTCTGAAGCATCTTACTACACCTGTCTGCACTGATGTAAATATACATTTTTTTAATTACTTTACTAGTTGTTACATTTTTCATTTTGTTATTGATAAATATTCATTGTAACGATATTCAACAAAACCATAAGTTTTTTTATAACATAAATTTTATTATGAAGGAAAAAAAACCATTGGCACATAAATTTGCCAGTGGGCAGACATGATGTCTATTTCAAAGATATGCATGCGCAGTTGGCTTGTTCTATTTTTAGAATTTGAACTGTCAAACACGCACCAGTAGGTATTTATTACGTTCAGTACGCAATTTAGAAATTATTACTGGTACTTTACGGAAAAATAGAGTTTCAAAAGAATCAAATATGTCTGAGTATAATTTGTTGCTAAAACAAGCCGAGGAACAATGGAACTCAAAACCGATGGAAAGTTAGTACTTGTGCGGGGGAATGATAATTCCATTGTAACTGTATTATCAAACTGCTGTAATCATATGCTTCCTTTGAAAAATGTAGAGATATTCTATAACTAAAAAAAGTAAAATTCATATTCAAATGCCGCTTATAACAAAAATATGGGAGGCGACAATTTTGAATGATCAAGTCTGTCTAGCTATGGAATTTCAATAAGGACTAAACAGTAGTGGTGGTCTTTCTTCAGTTGTTCAATTGATCAACCTAATCTACAAGTTGGGCTATTATGGAGAAGGTGTGAAAACAATAATATGCCGCTACTCGAATTCAGACGGCAACTTATTGCTTTATATTTATGGGCACCCTTCAATGAAACCAGGGCCATCATCAAGCGCATTATCACCAATTGTCAATTAGTTACGTTTGAATGAACAAAATCACTTGATAGTCCAAAGTAGTGAAACAGAGACAAAATGTAAAACATGTTCTAACCGCACCAGTTTTGAGTGTAATACCAGCAAAGTAGCACACAAAAACATACTTTTGAAATTTCCATAGAACATACCTTTTTATTATATTTATCAATAACTGATGTAATTATTCAAAAAATATTTAGTTTTAAATATTTATGTAATGTTTCTCTTATGTTACTGTATGTGCCTGGTGGCACATTTATGTGCCACTATTTTTTTGGTACTTTTATTATAAATAAATTTTAAATTTTGCGTATACAATGTTATTTCACATATATAAACAGCAACTAACGTGTTTTTGTTCTAATTAAAACAGACAAAAATTACGGGCACTAATGGGTTAAGTTATCTAAGTGGGGTGTAGTCATATTCTACAGAAAAAAAATAAAATATTTTTCAAACATTTATTTAAAATTTAACAAACTAATAACACAAAAACCCAATTGTTAAAAATTTCGAATATTGTAAAACGATTACTTGTCACAATCTCATAAAGGAAGTCCATCCTTAAACAGAAAGAAAAACATTTACTAGCAAGGATAAATTGTTTTAAAACGAACTAAATTTATCATTTTTAACATAGAAAAAAAAAACATGAATAAGTTTTGTCCCGCTTTTCGACCGATTTACAATAATCGTCAACGAAATAATTATCTGTTTTGTTAGCGTGCCCGAGTTGCACTGGCACTGCAATTAGAATATAGGCTTATCGATAGCGTGATTCCTGATATGGGTAATTCTCTCAGACAAATAAGTAAACAAATTATATGTCTGAGGTAATTCCCCTCAAACACAATTCTTCGATATTGAGTGTTAGTGGTTAAATAATATTGTGTTTCTGATTTTAATATTTCTCACTAAAGTATTTTTTCTTTTCATGGGTAATATTTTAACTTTTAGACAAATTTAAAATAATAAAAAAAAGAAGTTGGTCATATTTAGTTATAAAAATGAGTTTAGATTCAGATTCTTCTGGAAAACCTTCTGAAGTAGATTGGCTAGGGGTTTGTATCAGATCTTGTCGCAACGAATTTATGAAGAAAAAATTAAAAATTTATTTATTTTTTCTTTTCATATAAGGGCATTGACCTTGAGACCTCAAAAATTACACATTATTTTCCCTCTAAAATCTAATTTGTCCCGCTTTTTTAAATTTAAAACCTGGCAACCCTAATAGACACCCAGTTAAGGATCTCTACAATTTGGTACTAGACTGGATAGAATAACAATAAGAGGGTTGCTATATATGTATTGAGAAGTGGCAACACTGGTATTGCCACCGCCATCTTGAAGTTTGACATTTTTGACACTATACGCACTAAGAACGTTTTGACGTGCAAGCAATATTTGTGATATTTACAGTAAGTTGAAAAGTTCATCTCGGCCAAAAAATTGAATTAATTTATTATAACTTTCGACGTGGTCTAACGCAAAAACAGTGCACCAATCAACTTAATGCAACATTTGGTGATAAAGCACCATCCAAGGCCACTGTATATCGCTGGGTACACTTAATTCAAAAGTGGTCGTAGTTCGCTCACGGCCGACGAAGTTAAAGATGTTCGTCCATAATCAGTCGTTGTGCCGGAAACCATCGATGCTGTGCGAACACTAATTGAAGAAGATCGCCATGTGACATGTCGTGAAATCGAGGAAAGTTTAAGCATTAGTATGACCCGCATATATAAGATTTTGCACGAACATTTGGATGTTTGTAAGCTATGTGCCCGTTGGATTCCACATTTGTTGACAGGAGCTTAAAAATTACAACTGGTGCATCCACACAGTTGAAGAGTCGTGGTTTTATGCCTATGAGCCTGAACGAAAAGGCCAATCAGCAGTTGGGGTGTTTCAATGTGAAGAAAAGCTAGCACACGTTGTTCGTTCCCGAAGCGTTCAAATTAAATGGTGGCGTGTGTCTTCACGAAAACCGGTCATGCCACAACTGTTGGTCTATTGTGAATGCCGGAATCTTAGGCGCTCGTGTTTACCGTGTTAAATGTAATCAATGTTTAAAATATTTATATGGATTTAGTAAACGTTTTGAATTAGTTAGGGTTGAACTATAGTGTTAAATAATTATGTAAGTGAACACAAATTTCACGGGTGTCATGTGAAACAACTCACCTTGTAAGATCTTCTATTTTAATTTTAGTGCATTATTCAAAACACGGTAAAAATGTGTTTTGAATGGCAAATTTAAAAGTCCAATTTTTGCCTAGTGTTTTATATTTTGGTATTCTTATTTTTATCTTGGTGGTTTAACTAAACTCTTGAATTACATTGCTTCATTAATAGTTCTTTAATATACTTCATAGCTTTAGGATTAAATAGCGTAGATTCATACGAATTACTATCTTCTGTTTCCTCTTCTATGTTGGAACTACAAGCTGTACATCCATCCCTATGTGGCTCAGTATTGATTTTTTTGTTATCACTTTTATTTTTATCTTGCGGAAAGTTATATTTATTTCTATCCTGGTTCGTATTGGCTTCCCGGTGATCTTTAATTTTATAAGTATGTTGAAGTTTTAATACTGATTTGCATTTAACTTTTGAATTATTAGTTTCCTCAGTATTCTTCGTGGCATTGCATTGTTTGGGATCGCTAAAATGATAGCTGCTATCTTGACGTTCAAATTCTATTCCTGAATTGTTTGATTCACTAGAACTTCCCAATTTCTTGCTGTCGTTAAAATTACAACTTTTTTTTTGATGTTCAACTGGTACTTTAGAGTTGAATTTATCTTGCGAATCGTTAGATTTATTTTGGTTCCTGTACCACAGCCGAGGATTTCTAATCTTGGAACTGTTATCCCGATGTTGGCGTCTTAATATTGACTTGCATTTATCTTGTGAATTAATAGATTCATTAATATTCTGCTTGGTGTTGAATGCTCTGGTATCGTTACAATTACAACTTTTATTTTGATGATCAAGTCGAATATTTGGCTTGGATGGATCTTTGAAATTACAAGACTCGTTATTACTCAGGTTGGTATTCCATACTTTAGGATCTTGAAGTCTTAATATTGAATTGTGTTTTACTTGGGGATTATTACAATTATAATTTGCCCTTGACTTAGATTTATCCAAAGGTGAAATGGTATTATGGGCCTTGTGCTCTCTTGAATTGCATTCGATAAATTTATCAGTGTTCTGAGAGAATTGTGTCTCGCTGGACCTGTTATTCTGTAAATAATAAATGAAATTGGTATAAAATAAAATCAGATATCCCGGCATTACATTAATTTCTACCTACCCCTATAATATCCCTTTCTGTAATTTCGACATATTCCTTGACATTATCTGTGTTCTCATCCTGGTTAGATTCTGCCTCAGTTTCTGCATATCTCCTTTTTCTCCCAAAATAATTCCGATTACATGTTTCTTCAAATGGAATGAAGGGGTCAGTCTCAATATTGTTATGAGTTAGTTGATTATGTGCAAATATGTTAGGGGACGGTGTTTCGCTCTTTATTCTACCAACAAATTCCGTGGTTTCAGTTTTTATTACTGGTACATCGCTTAAAATATTATTGTTACGTAAACACATTTGAAAGAATTTGTGTGCCTGCGACAGACGTTTTGTGCAAGAGTCGCATACGTATTGTGCTTTTAAATCATTGGTAGCAATCTGAAACAAAACGTTTTCGAGTACAAACATTGTAAAGTGTCAAAGTAAACGTTCATTAGGGGTAGAATAAGATTATTTTTATCTAGAACGACGTTCCTAGTGCGTTACACAATCCCGGCTCGAAGGTCCAAATGATTGGGCCAGCAGAGGCTCTGTTCACCCCTTTAATTTATATCGGCTCATACGTTATAAAAAAAATCGGTTGTGTCACCCCAAAACTTTCCCGGTAAGATATATTATCGAAAATATTTGATCTGGGTAACGAAACAGATCTATTTTTTTTTTTAAATAAACTAGTAAAGTTGCAATTGTATTGTTATTTATAAAGTAAACTATTGCTGTAAAGAGCATAAAAAGTGCTTTCAAATGATGTATCACTCGACCCCTGCTGCTATTTAAGAGTTGGGGGGTTGTGTGCATCCTATCACAGGGATAAAGCTCATGGGTTTATCCTACGATGCCCCTAAACCGATATACAAAAATGGTTGGGTCGGAAAGTATTATTAAAATATATATATACAGTAGACTCCTTTTAGTTCACCTCGGGACCACATCCTTACCCGAACTAGAAAAAAGCCTTATCGAAACGACGTAAATCGAAACAGGGTCATTTCAAAAAATGGACAAAAAGAGTGTTTAAGCAACGTTGTGAGACATATTTACTATTTACCCTACACAAATAAAAATAGACTCCAATATGCTGCTTTGTACAGTAACGTACTGTTTTTGTTGTGATGTTAGGGTTTATTCTTAAAACACGGGAGTATTACGACCAAGAGAAGTGACACGCTGCAATGTCTACTGTATTATCTCAGTTATTCTACTCCAATTTCAAGAGTTGACCCCCTGAACAGACGAGCTTAAGACGATATGCGCAGGTCCAAATGAAAGGGAGTCTACTTTTCACTTTTATAGAAGATAAATTGTAAAATCTTATTATGCTTGCAAACAAGTGAAAATATTTATCTAGTAATTCAACTAATTTAAAATTTGCCAAATTACTTAATTCATTCTCATAATCCATCTCATGTTTTCAGTGTTTAATAAATCACTCATAGCCTGTTCGCATCTAGGTAAATGAAAATATTAAATCCACTTACTTTTAATGGTATGTATTTATATAAAATATCCTCAAATTTGCTAGTCATATTGTCTCCAAATACCAAAAGTACTTTTTGAATCGGATATACAATTTCATTATATTGAAGACATAATCTACATAATACATCATTTTCAAGATGTGTGTTTTCTAATTTTATTTTAGGCTAGAAATAAAATGTAACTAATTACTTAATATAACAATTTTCCACTTTTTCCTATTATAGACCTGTTCGCGACCGCCCGGTGATGTTAAACTTGTCTGTGAACACAGAGTTATACATATAGGCGTAATTATAAATTTTAAATAATATTTTATTAAGAGTGTGTTCCGTTGAACTGATATGAAATATTGCCAGTTGTGTTTTCTTATAAAAGGAATAAGAATTCTTTTGATGTAATACATATATTAAAATTCCGGCTTAACAGATTTATGCTTAGATTAGTCTAAGGATTTATGTAAACAAAATTCCATAAAAACTCTAGACCTACTTATGTGTCAAAATTATCAATAAATTGGAGGACTTCTTCTGATACTATTTTTAAAAATCTAAAAATAATAAATGTACATCTCACCACAAAGTCTTCAATAGTTGGTAGACTTGTAATATTTGCATTTTCATATTCAACAATATTTGTTTTTGTTTCAATATCCTCAATTTTTATTAGTTGTTCATGATCCATGTTTTCATATGGTAAGGGATTTTCATTTAAACTATCACTTAATGGCGAATCTGGTAATAACCTAATATTTTAATCGCATGCCACGACTAATAAGTAAATAGTATATTGCGCAACGAACATGAAATGACATATATTTCCAACGAGTATGATCGTTTGCAGCATGAGCAGCAGGCGAGTGCTGCATATCGTACGAGTAGGAAATGGTCATTTCATGTGAGTTTCAGACTATACTTTTTCTACGACTGTTTTAATGCTTTTGAATAAATGAATCATCATGATTTTTAGGAAAATATTTGTTTTTCGAAACTTACCTTACTCACCCTGTTGGTGTAAGCCTAAATAGGATGAGTTAAAAGTATTAAATTGATTAGGTGGTGTTAAATTATATTCACTATCACTGTTTTTCATTTATAAATAGCTTTGAAACCTTCCAAATAATTTAATAATAAACTGTAAATTTGGTTTAATTGTATTGTCGGCGTTGCTATGGTGAATTTTCATAACCGATGCTACTTTTGTCATTACCAGGAAATTTTCCCCGTGCAGTTTTAATATATTTCCCACTAGTTACCCAGCAAGCAAAATGAAAAACAGCATTACAATGTACTTACTACATTTTCAAATTATGATTGAACATATAATAAAGGCATTTAAAGACAGTCGTAGAAAAACACAATTTAGGGTCAATATCATTGGGTTTTCTAATTTGTGTCGTAATTTTTTAAATCAATGAAAGTATTTAGGTATATGAAATTTGAGACAAAGTTTGTTATACAATTTAGTGGACATAAAGTAGCTTCGTTTTTATGTTTTCTAACGGTTTAGACAAAGTCAAGTATACGAGGCCTGTCCCATAAATATTCTCGTCACTTTATGTACTTATAATACCTATCATCTAACATAATGAGCTATTAAAATGGAAAATACTTAAATGCATTTTGCTATAGTCCTCCAGTACCTTTGCTTTTTAATTATCAAACCGTTGATCTATCAAGAATAAGGTAAGTCCCGTTTAAATAAGTCTTATATTTGTACTCTTGTCATGCTTATTTCTAACGATTTTAAATTTTAAGATTATATCAAAAGACCTATGTCTAGACGCTTACTTAATTTCGTTACATTACTAGCTAAAATTTTTACTGTAAAACAATGCCACGTTACTATTTGTGTACCAAATCAGTAGTCACACTAAACATTAAATGCAATAAGCAAATTTTACCCACTTACTAAGATTTTTCACTGAATCGCCAAGATCTCTGACACTCATTATATTAAGTATTTTAATGCCACTAAGGTTGTCCTCATGTGGGACGTCTAATAAATTAAATACCGTTGGTATAGCAGATTTTTTTAGCTTCTTGCAAGAACTGCTTTTTTTGAACATATAACTTTCAAAATGGTCTTCACATATTTTGTAGTTTGAACCAGCATTTTCTATATTCTCAAGCAGATCTCTTCTACCACTATTTAGTAGCCATTTTAATGCTCTTAAAAATACATGTTTGTTCAATCAATAAAGAAATTTAATTTGAATATAAAAATCATTTGGTTTTACTTACAAATTGAGGTTATTAGGGATTGAATAAAAAATCTTTGAACATAGTTTATTTGTATTCGCACAATTTATTACCAAACATTCATTATCATCTTTAGATCCATTCATTTTCATTATATCAAAAATAACAAATAACAAACTATATTTAAAGAATTTAATTAAACAAAAATACCACCAAACTCAAGCTTGCACATTTTGGACATTACACAGATCATTGCTTTTTCAAAATAACTTGATAGGTTAGGTATGAAGTAGGTAACAATAGAGTTATAGAGTAAGTAATGCAGGAGTTATTGAAAATAGTAAATACTCCGTACAGTGTTTGCAGCTCCAGGCGATGAACTATTGTGGGCTTTAAATATAATTTACAAAAATGTGCTACTTCTAAACTTCAACTGATTTTATTATTATTGGGAGAATGTCTACACAAATGCTTCAACCAGATTTATTATAATATTTACGAGAAAAAATGTTTAAGAAATCAAAAAAGAACACCACTAAGTATAGGGTTTATTGAAACTAAATTTATTTTTAATTATTTATATATCTGCTGACACACCAGTATTACGGCGTACATGCAATATAACATATAAACAATTCAATAATAATTTAGACAGTACATTATAACTCAAACACACTAACATAATCTAGAAGATGGTCCAACAAGACTCATGCAAGGACAGGAAACACAACCGGACAACAATCGAACAGCCATATAGGGGTAGAGACGACCTAAGGGTTTATTTTTTTATTAGAAAGACAGCATTTGAAATCACAGATCTAGAAAGTTTCTAGATCTGTGTTTGAAATACCTAGTACATTTTAATGTGTTTTATTAAACATTGGTGGTTTAATTAGGTAAATAAACGCCTATAGAAGATAAATTGTGTTGAAATATATTTGTATTCAATCTTTATGGAAAAAGTGACAAAATTACCAGGAATGTAATACGTGAAAATGCCGATTTTTGGCTTCAATAATGGTTTTACCACAATTTTTTTTTGAAATGTACTATTTCAAATGTCTTTCTAATAAGCAAAAAAATAACAGAAGATTCCACTGTCCCTAAAGTCGTCTGTAGCCGATATTGGCCAATCATCTGAACCGCCATCACCTCAAGCGTCGAAAAAACTCATCGATAGGCACAAAAAAATCGATGTCTAGATGAATGAGAATACGACACTCTGGCCACTTTAGGAATAAAGTGGTGTTATCAGGTAAATGTTGACATGATTGTGTGATTTTTAATAATAATAATAAACACAATAATAATAAAGACTTTATTCGTAAAAAAAAGTATATTATTTAACGAGCGTATAATGTAATATAGCCATTATACGCGAGTCAAATACTATACTTTATCTTCGACTATTCATTTCTGGAAGAGTCTTAGATTAGGAAAGATTCCTTGTCTAAGGGAAGAGTATACATGAAATTTTGTACATTTTTACAAAAGTTTTTCTTCTTCTCGGTGTGGCCTCCACCTTGCGGTTTACAAAAGTTCAAGCAGTGCTTCCTAACTTAACCTAAATTTAACTTATATTTTAGCTTAAACCTATCTGAAAATTGTTTTACATAGCTGGCCAAATATATTAAACGTGCGTAATTCGTATGGTGGAATCCGTCGTGGAAAAGTGGAGAGGCTCTATTATTCCTAGACGGTACATGGAAATTAATACTTGCCAACAGATGGGAATACGATACCAAATTGTTCAACAGCTTATACAAAATTGTCAGGTTTCTAATGACCCTGAGATCACTTAACGTCTGAGCCCCAGGTCATCCATCAAAGCACCATAATCACAAAATCAATAGGTCGCGGACGAGTATAGACAATTAGGTAAAGTGTGGTGTTGCCAGGTTTAAAACACACATATTATGTTGAAACGGTTAAATATTTGGCGCTTAATTTTTGACCGTTAAATGTAAATGCTACTCTAAGTTATACACCTATTTGTTATATTTATGTGGATTAGTTCGATAGCAGTCATCGTTAGGTAATCATTGCAGGAGGTTAGGGGGTAAAATGCTGAGTATCGAAGGTTAGGTAGCAGGCAGGGATGTGTTGTAAGGGTGTAATAGTAATTATCAGGAAGAGTTAGTAAAGGAGGGTGGGTGTAGAAAGCTGGATTGAGATGAGATGTAGTAGGCAGATAGTTGTTCTATTAGTTCCATAGCGGTCAATATTAGGACAACACATCCCTGCCTGCTACCTAACCTTCCATACTCAGCATTTTACCCTTAACCTCCTGCAATGATTACCTAACGATGACTGCTATCGAACTAATCCACACAAATATTGCAGGAGGTTGAGGGTAAAATGCTGAGTATGGAAGGTTAGGTAGCAGGCAGGGAAGTGTTGTCCTAATAATGACTGCTATCGAACTAATATAACAACTACGTGCCTACTACATTTCATCTCAATCCTGCTTTCTACACCCACCCTCCTTTACTAACTCTTCCTGATAATTACTATTACACCCTTACAACACATCCCTGCCTGCTACCTAACCTTCCATACTCAGCATTTTACCCCCAGCAATGATATAATAATAATTACATCCACTGTATAAATTTATAATATAAAATTGTATTATTCATTCTATCAGTCGATATAGTGAATAGATACCAACCTGGCAACATCGTTAGAGTAGTGACACTTTTTCACATAAAATACGTCTGACTGCGCAGCTGCGCGGTCAGACCATAATTTAGTACAACTATACTGCATGATTACCGGCACCTACTTACCTGCCTGCTGAATAAAAAGTGGTATTAAGTTTTCTTCTTTTATTTTTAGACTAGGTTTTTTCATTTTTTGTTCCATCATTTTTTTTTGTGTAATCATTTAATAAGACAGAAAAAACAATACATACATACAGAATAACTAGTTTTATTGTCCATCACATACACAGCAACAATAAAAAATCTTTTAACGACTGATCCAATGATACACTTAAAATATTAAGATAACACGAGATTGTTTTTTTTTGTGAATTTATTTTAAAAAGTAGCTTTCGAGAGGAATGAGTCCATCTCGGTGCAAAATTGAAATATTAATCATTATCAAATTTTCCTTGAAAAACTAGTTTTCCTTACCAAATCATTTTTATTTTCCTAACTTCTGTTCACCAATATGATATAGATAGAATATTCGGCATTGTCGTGTGAAGCATCATTGAACCGTTTTCCTCTGCTACTATAATAGGCATGTAATGCAGGAACGGTGAATCGTGAACGTTACCATGCCATCACTGAGTTTGTGCCTAGTTGAAAGATATTGCTTTCAACAAATGGTTTCAGCAGGACGGCGGGCGCCACTACCCATACCGCTCACAAAACATTGCATGATTCGGTGTTCAGAATTGCTCTTGCAATTTGACACCTTCAGACTTTTGGGCGGGGTTATTTGAAGTCAGAGGTAGAGAGATACCTCTTTTTAGTAAGGACTTCAAAATAATGTAACATATCAATGACAGATTAAATTCGAAATCTAGTTAAAATATGATACTATATTACAAATCTTACTTTATATAAAAAAATCACTATGACATAATATATTATGTAATTATATAATCACAAAATTAATTACTATTGTTTTCGTTGTCATCGCCCATATACCTATAAAAGACTCCATCGATTTTTATATAACGCTTACCATTTGCATCTTCATATACAGCTTGCTAAAATAAGAATATTAATAAACAAAACATGTGTCAATACCATAGTAAATATGCATCAGATTAGCTCAAATGGAATGACTAATGATCGGCATACAAAAATTAACGTCCTAATTATTCAAAACTCAAAGAAAACTGTCTATCACACGAACCTCTTATTCGAACGTTCTAATTTATTCCCTACATAGACATAAGGCTTTGTAGTTTTACTAAGTTTGCTGTTTGCAAATAAAAAACACAGTTCAAAAAAAATTTTGCAAGTTTTGTGAACACAGACTCTATATTTATAAATTATAACTTGCCTCATTATCTTCATCACTTGAATCATTGGTTAACCCAAAAATGACTTCTTCTTCAACTTCCGGTTCAATTTTAACTGGTTTTATATTATCCTCAATGGTCTCATATTCGATATTTGGATTGTCACCATCATCAAACATGCTGATGTCCAAGTTTAGATCTTGATCCGTTTCATGCTAAAAATATAACACGTTGCTTAGATCTACATTTATTGTATCAACGAGTACAAGAAACAGGTAGGTGTCACGGTTTGAAAAAGGCGCGACAAACTTTAAAACCAATTTTAGATTGATTGCTTAGGATTTGTTGATCGGTATAGCACCTGAGTTTAGGCCGCCCACGATACACCCGAAATATAGGAATGTATTTTATTATTTACTTACTGTTTTTATTACGTCATTCGTATCCCTCAAGCTTTCTTTACTTTTTCCTATAGTCCCATTTTCATGTTTGGCATTTTCACGCTTGATGTCGATATTATTACTTTTAGTTGGTTTAGGTCGCGGTTTCCCGGCGTTAGAATGGATCTGGATATGCCGACTCAAATTGCTTTTGACATGGAATTTTTTGTCGCATATTGGGCACTGGAATGGTTTCTCTCCTAATAAGAAATTTAATATTTATTAAATTCAAAACAAAATCACACACGCAAATGTTTCAGTAATGAGTAGTTAAGTTAAACGATAATAAAATTTTACGTCATAAGATGCTATGGGTTCTTTTCGCCGGTAGAGTTATTAAACCTGTGCTCTATGCATTCGATAGTTTTACTGTTCCCACAAATAATTAAAGCCAAAACATTCAAAATTATCTAACAAATTTAGGCTTTTCCCATTCAGCCGGAGTAGCTATTTAACTGGAATGGTTTACGATAAATAATCGGAAGTCTGGGGCGTGCCCTAGGGATCACATTTGGGACCACCTCTATTTAATGTATTTAGGTTCGAAATGTTTTGTGAGTCTTCACCGATCGAGAGTGCCCTTGTTATATGACTATGTGATTTTTGAAACTGTTTTGTTTGACAGAACTGTTTTTGGTGATCTTGGAGTACAGATAGATTATTCTTTAATCTTTATTGACCAGTATAGTTGTATTAAATGATTTCGATGTCATTTAAAAGTATAAAAAAAACTATTAATCAACTGAAGATAAATACTTAAGTTTTTATCTGATTATTAAAAACTTTCCCGACAAGACATAATATAACCAAAAATATATGACCAGCATAACGAAACAGAATTTTAATAATTATTATTATAACTGTATCATTTTTATTATTTCCAATAAACTAACCTAACAAACTAACTACTTTATTCAAAATTTTGAAATAAAAAAGAAATACAAGAGCTGGGATTTGAATACAGGACCTACAGTATGCAAAGCGCGCGCTCTACCAATGATGACACCGATGCTATACAAATTACTTTAGTATAATATAAGAGATATAGGTACCAACTACCTAACTTGTGAAATTTTAAACGCAATTTTGTCGAGAACTATGAAGGTAAATTGCCAAAGTAACGTATTGTTGTAAAGCAGATAACAACTGCTTTCAAATGATAACGACCCCTACTGCTATTAAAGAATTTGGGGATTGTGTGCAACCCTATCACAGGGCTAACGCGATTTCAACCAACAACAAATGGGTTCATCCTAGGGCTCCCCCAAACTCATATACCAAAATTTAGCTCAATTGGTGAAGAGTTTAGGCGCAATCGTGGAATATAATGGTGTTTTCGAAAAGTAGGGAACCCGTCTTATTTCAGTATAGGCTGAAGAATACAGTTCTTGAGACTTGTGCCCAGATGAGGGATCTTGGTATTGTTGTGGTTTCGGATTTGTCGTTGAACAGCCATGTTGAATATATTGCACAGGGGGCTCTTCGTGTGTTGGGCTTTATATTTCACACCGGAAGGGACTTTGATAGCGTTGATTGTCTCATTGCTCTAAATTGGAGTACGCATCATTTGTATGGTCGCCCTACTACACGGTTCATAAGAACAAGTTGGAGTACGTACAACGTAAGTTTTTGAGATATCTATCTTTTAAAAGTGATGGGATACAAGAGGTTGTGACCATCAAGTGCTGTTAAACAAATTTAATTTTGACTCGCTCTGCACTCTTGAATTTTAAATAATTTGTCAGTTATTTGTATTATTTGTATATAAGTATGTAATTTTTGTATATTTTGTTATATTGTATTTATATCTCATCATTGTTATTATTATATAAGCACATTATTATGTTCAGAATTTGTATGCAAATACATTGTCTTGTAATTGGGTATTTCGCCTGTTAGACAATAAAGACTTATTATTATATATCTGGAAATGGTCTTAATCGTCTCATGGGACTTCAAAATGGTTATATCCGTCTTTATTTAATTTTTTTTGTAACACGTTCGTTCACAATACTTTCGCTATATGGGTCGGGAAAGTAAAAATATAATAAAACCATCTACTTACCGGTGTGAATACGCATGTGTGCTTTCAATTCATAATTGAACGAAAATGTCTTATGACACGATTCACATTTTATCGGCTTTCCAGTGTGCTGGTGTAAATGAGTACTCAAATGAGTTCGAGTTCGGAATCCTTTGCCACACACGTGACATATGTTATCCCGCTGGTTTTTGTGTATACGCTGATGCTTTTGAAGAGTTACTCTCGATGCTAGTATTTTACCGCACACCTCACAACTATACAGAAAAATTAATAATATTATTGAGAGCAACAAGAGATTTTTTAATCCAGAAATAAATCGATTGGTTTTTAGCAATTGTATATTTAATTAAAGACGTGATTCTATGATGCACTGGCTTGTAATATAATTTACAAAAGAAACAAATTTGTTCTCTCGACTCGACTTCATTTTCCAAAAACAATTAATTTAATTAGGTTATGTGTAATGTTGAGGAATATGTCCCTTTTTATAATTATTTTTTGAAAATAAAGGTAGTTGAGAGGACGTATGTATATTTATTTATGCAGATCTGGCTATAAAGTAACGAGACATGCTTCAATGGACGAAGAATTCTTGGGCCAAAGCAACAACACCTAGAGAGATAATTATTGCTTCCAAACTTTGTATGAAAAGAGAGGGAAAAGTTCAATTGAATTATTATTTAAAATCACTTACGCATAACCAAACTCCATCCGTTTATGCACAAGGACCATATGCTGTCGATGCTTGTATGCCCACTGGAATCCTTCCTTACAAATCTCACACTTGATCCTCATATGAGACAATTTTATGTGAGCTTCCAGGAGCGTCGCTTTATTGAAGACTCGATCACATTTCTTGCATGCAAACAATTCTGGATGATCGTCACTATGGTAATGTTTGATACACTCCTGTTCGGTTTTGAAAGTTTTGGGACAGTATGTACAGTGGACGATACCATTGGTAACGACTGGTGTACTTTTCTCTGTACGTATTAAGCGTATACGTTTTGGCAGGTCTATGTTATGTATTCTTTTTGAGTGAGCAAGAAGTTGGTCAAAACTATTTAAATCTGGAAACAAGATCAACAAGTTTAAATACAAATGCACGCAATGTTAAATATGGAGAATGAAAATAGAAACATTCCATGTGGGCATAACTCGTTCGAAAATTGTTGAAATGTAATAAGCAGTTCAAGACGCATTCACGATTTTTGATTTTTACCCATACCGTATTGGAGATGACATATTAAGCCAGCCAGTATAGATTTTTCATAATTAGTTTATAAAATGATAAACATTTTCAAGGCAATGTCTGAGGCCTGTGACCTCAGCGGATGTTTTATTTCATTTTGAAAAATTATTTGAGGTTGTATTGGTAATGAAGAATAATTTTGTGGCATAGCGGACAAAATTAATGGTTTTACCTACACAGGGGTTTTGTTTAATTTAGCAGGGCCTAAGTCTAATTCAGTAGAACCAGAACGAGGCATGGGTCGACAGATACTGAAAAAATCGTTACACTCTTATTATGAGCTCGACAGAGTACCAAAGTCGCCCATCTATAATATCGGCCTGCATTTAAGGACAGCGAGATATTCACCATATGTAACCAATACCATCTACATACACCTAGTAATGCATATCCACCATACAGAGGCCGAAAAAATCCAACGTATTGTAGATAACACTAGCCATAAAAATAGAAATAAAAATGGTGTAAACACAAAACCTTAGACCTTAGAGTTTATATCTTTCGTCTTTTGGGCTTAATAATAATATACATATAGTGTCCATTAAAAAATGAAATGTCAACCTCCAACCTTTTAAATTTTGACACATTAAAAATTTTTGATTTTACATGTTTGATTGCAAAGTGCGAAAGGTTTATGAAAAATAATCCAACTTTGGTAATTTAGAAATAAGCTTGTTTAACAAAACAAGTCTTAATTCCGAGAGTTTGTCAACCACTTATGCTTTCACCAGACGACCGTTTCGTCGATCCACGACTCATCAGTGGTGATCGGGTCAGTAGTTGACAGCCAAACTCTCTAAATTCTGGTACAGAGATGTAAAATAATGTGTTTGGCGACATCTAGATTCTGGTAATTTAAGCTTTATCTAGGATCAATATTAATGAAAAGTAATTTATCATACTACATATGCTATTCATAAAACAGAACCGTGATAGGTTAATTTGGACATAAATTTGCAGAATACACAAAAATGTGATTTGGTGAAAAAATTTGGAGATAATAAGCTTATTTTAAATCAGTAAAAATCGTCTGGAATAACGATTTTTGTGACTATCTCGATATTGAGCATGCGTACTACTTAGAGAGAGGATTAGCAGAGTTAATAACGATAACGAAGGAATTTTATTTACGGCGAATAACTATAGCGATTTTTTCCCATAAATTGACACTGGTGGTACGCTATTTTCGTTTTTCTGCATGCTTTACACTTCACTTTTCAATTTCTAACCTCAAATATTTTGATTTGTTTATTTTTGGGACGAGTTTTTATGTTGATTTTAATTTCAAACCGTAAATGGGTTAAGCAGTCTTCTCTAGACCATTCACTACAGGTTCGGGTTCGTTTTGGACTAGCGGCTGTATGTTGGAAATTTGTTTCACACTACCATGCTTTCACCAGACAGGCCATTTCTTTGATCCACAACTCATCAGTGGTGATCGGCAGGCAGTATGACCCAAATTTCCAACATCTACGAAGAGCTTATACTAGCACGAGAGATGAATGACAACAAGATGTTTTTGCCGACATCTAGTGGGAGCAGGCATATGCTCGGTGAAACACAGTTCACAAACAATGGCCGGACGAGATTAATAATAATGAATGCAATTCATTATTAAAGCCTCCCGCCAGGGAATTCTGGCGTATCTAGTGTTGGCAATAGGGTATAATCGAGTTGTTACTTCTCGTCCGGCCATCGCTTATGAACTGTGTTTCACCGGGCATATTCATATTGCCTGTTCCTACTAGATGTCGCCAAAATCATCTTGTTTTCAATAAGTTAGGTTATATAATTCTTCCTAATCTGACCATTACTAAAATAACAAATAACCCCAAATCGCGATATTCAAATCCATTTAAAAAACTCGGTTTTGTATCCCCTGCGTTATCTTGAATGTAATTATTAAAGTTAAAGAATATTTCTGTAATTTTTGATGTTATTTTTATCGGTCCTAAATGTCCCTAGTAGCATATCTGTGATAACTTTAACATCTCCTATACTCACCATAATTGCATTTTAGACAAGCGTATCGTATTCCTTCATGTTTTTTAGCGCAATGCTTTAATAACAACTTTCTAGACGTAAATATTAGACTACACTGATCGCAACTAAATCGCTTTTCTTTATAGTGTGAACGCATGTGTAACAATTTTCGAGTACGATATTGGAACTTAGCACCGCAAATTTGGCACTCATTAGGTCCTTTATGGCCGTTATTGATATGCTCTCGTAATTTTCTGATTGTGGGGAAGAACAACTGAAATCATAAATAGGGGTAGGTCATTTAAGTGATTATTTAGCATGACGTAAGACAGCTAATACATTTGTTTAAACCAAGAATAAAAGGAAAAACCCTCATCTAATCCAATAAGAAACAATATACTATTACTGATATACTTTCTTAATAAAATCTAAGAAATATTTAGAGGGAATATGTCTGTTAATTATTGTATTGGAATACAAGTAGAAAAAGTATTTTACTTACACTACACTCTTTGCAATACCGTTCATATGTTTGATGTCGCCTCAGATGAATCACCATTGCAGATTTGTTCATCGTATCAAAGATTTTACCACATAATATACACATTTGATTATTTTTATGTTCACTTTGGTAATGTCTCAATATTTCATTCAGGGTTTTTAAGCGTTCATTGCAGATCAAACACTTTTTGTTACTTGTTTCTGCGAAATAAAATATAACGCTTTAAGACAGAATATTACAAGACGAATGCTCATCATGATGGCACTTACTTTGATGTTTATTTATATCTTCTATCATTACAATAACATAAACCATATCTTCTGCTTCGCCTTTACTTAATTTCGGATATTTTAAAATATGTGTCAGCTTTTGTGTTTCAATTCTAATCACACCTTTACGTATAAATTCTTTTTTATTGCTACCAGAAGTTGTATGAAGAAACAAACGACCATTCTCCAACACAATCTTTTTAATATCATCCTCAGCTCCTAGGACACTTTGCTTTAACAATAGAGCGGTCATAGATTGCAGATCTTCACCTTTAATTTCAATTTCAGACTTTGATTGAGTTGTAGATGTCACTTGATCACTTTGTGCTTCTTGTTTGATATTGTCCTGCAAGAAATATTTACAGGATCAGGTGAGAAAGCGTTTCTATTTTAATCGTTCTAGTTGAATGTTCTGATGTGACTATGTCTATGAACGTTCTGGTGTTTTAAAATAGCAAAGAAAAGTTCTCCAGTAGATTATTTTGAATTTTAGTAGATTGTTCACACAGACTAGACTCTGGGTATAAAAGTGACGAATATATCAGTTTTAATTGTAGGGGGTTGTCTTTTTAGTTTTGCATACTGAGACACCGAGGCCGCCACTAATCAAAATGAACCTCCAGTGAGATTATTTCGGAAGACTTGAAATGGGAGAAACAAATGGCTAAAGTAGTGAAAAGAGCTAGAAACAGTGGCGGTTAGTGTATAAGAAGAAAAATACGGATTGATCTGTGGCAGTTTGATAAAAAATTGACTAATTTGTTTTGTGCGGAGAAACACATTGAACAACTAGTGGTGTTGATGATTTATTTTACTGTTACTGGTTAGAGATGGTGGTATTTACTACAAAAAGCATTTTATGACCATTCATTGCATATGGTATTGAAGTTATATAAGTCCCACATACGTCCCATCCTTGAACTTAAAAATGCACAATCGGTATGGACTCCCTATTATATCAATAGTCGGAACTTAAACATCCGTCGTCTGTTTGGGATTTAGAATGGGACGAAGATGTTCTAAAAAATGATTGCGACATTTGTCTCAAAAACACATCATGTAACAACAGCAGTTCCTCCGGAAGATCAAAGAACTGGTACTGTATAACAACATATTGGTGGTTGTTTCTTTTCTGGAAATCATGGCTGAGCCTCGAAAAGCTAACCCCAATTACACGAATCATTCTCCACCAGAAAAATCCAAGTTCTCAAGCAACAGAGTTGGTTCAAGCGCATGCAAAAACGTATTAATCTTCGTAGAGAATACATCAAAAAACTAAAAAGGCAAGTGTAATCGAGATGAATGCGTGTATTCTGCTGCCAAAAGACTCTGAACGAATACTTAATCGTGGAGTGGGTCATTGAGGATAGTTCCTTAGGTCTTGAATGATAGCGTCCTAGTCGCATACCAAACAAAAGATATTCTAAAGGACTATCTGCATGCCGAGTGGCATGCGTCGAGTTGTTCATTAAGAATAGGTTCTACAGTCTTTAATGCTAGCGCCCAACGAATTCCAAACAAATGCATTAACATTGGAACCTGTTCCGCACCTGATTGGGTCGTGAAATTTGTGCCGGAGATTATTCTAAAGGGCTATCTGCATGTCAAACGACATGAGGGCGGTGGGTCATTAAAGACAGTTTCAAAGTTGACGAGTGAATCGATACCATAGTTTAGCGTGATTCATGTTCTCAAACTTCGATTGCCGCTTTAATCTACTGCACTTATTCCCATAACGGAATGTAACCTCGACATGGTCTAAATTTACCACATTTTGGGAAATTCATGACGTTCTTGACAGTCTTCACAAAACGACATGAGTGCGGTGGGTCATTAAAGACAGTTTCAAAGTTGACGAGTGAATCGATACCATAGTTTAGCGTGATTCATGTTTTCAAACTTCGATTGCCGCTTTAATCTACTGCACTTATTCCCATAGCGGAATTTAACCTCGACGTGGTCTAAATTTACCATATTTTGGGAAATTCATGACGTTCTTGAAAGTCTTGACAAAACGACATGAGTGCGGTGGGTCATTAAAGACAGTTTCAAAGTTGACGAGTGAATCGCTACCATAGTTTAGCGTGATTCATGTTTTCAAACTTCGATTGCCGCTTTAATCTACTGCACTTATTCCCATAGCGGAATTTAACCTCGACGTGGTCTAAATTTACCATATTTTGGGAAATTCATGACGTTCTTGAAAGTCTTGACAAAAGGGTCATGCTGTGTAGCAAAAACAACTGAGTGTTATATCCCGAAAATTAACTTTATCATTTACCATAAACGCCTATGTTTTATGTAAACAAATTTGAGCAATTTCGGTATGAAAATTATCTCATTAAAAAAACTTCACTTCTTCATTCTGGAGTACTCTATAGCTAGAATTTGACAGTGTTACACACACATCACTTCCCGTATTTAGTAACGTAAACACGTTAAGAAATCTTAAAAATTTTATATTAAAAAAATGTTTTTTTTAACTTTAAAAAATCCTTCCGGTGCGCCAATGCCCACCAAACGTACGTTATGAAACTGCATTCAAAGAAAAAAATAAATTGAAACGGTTTTCTCATCACAATTTGATAAATAACAAACAAAATACAAAAAATCCCGTGTTAAAAAATTCGGCAACCCCAGTTAAATCCGGTGTCCAAATTTCGGCCAGAAAAAATGTTCAACCGTATCTATGGTCGTGGTCGTAATATAATAGTGTAAAATATAAATAATTTATTGTTAGTATAGAGTAATTATTTATAAATAAAAGAAAACAAACAAAAACTTTCAAAGTAACTGTCCTTCTTGAGGGTTGAAGTTTTCTGTTCACAAGTGTTTTGTCAACTCGTGAGATTTTTTGCCTTATAGACTTATATACAAATTTGTTGTCCTTTTTACGATTGTTTGCTCTTATGCGTTCGTTTTTATCTTTATTGTAGGACTGATGACGGCTTATTAAGCCGAAACTAGTTTCCGTTTTCATTATTGGATTAAAGATTGTGTGGAGTTGACTTTGAAAGTTTTTGTTTGTTTTCTTTTATTAAAAACTGACACTCCACTTTGATTATGGACAATTTATTTATGGATAAAGTCTATTTTAGAACCTAGACCACTTCTTACATTTATCTACATACCTCTATATCTGAATCGATCAATTCATTGATATCATCTTCCACATCCTCAGGCTCGCTCTTAATAGAATCTTGACGTTTCCTTTTTATTCCAACAGGAAACTTATATTTTTCTTTTGGTAAGTCAAGAACAATAGATAAATCCGCCTCATCATTTCGCGATTCACTTTCAACATATTTTTCGTTAATTATTATGTTTGTTGTTGGTGCTGGTTCCGAAGAGATTTTAATTTTTTGCGTTTTCCCTGAACACAATGCATAACTTATTGCTTTATCGTTACGCAAACACATTTGCAAGAAATTGTGGGTTTGCGATATGAGATGTGTACATGATTTACAAACATTTTGCAGCTTGTGGTCCTTTCGATATATCTGAAATCAATTTTTTTTTTATATAATAATAAATATCAATTATTGTTCCAAGAACTCCAAATCTTTTTGGGATTTGCCAATTTTCTTCGGCATTTAATTTAAACAATCAAAATTCCGCTCTTGACTTTATCCTTATATGGTACGTACGAGGATAGTATGATATGGTGGCCTTGAAGGCATTTGGCAACACTGCATCGTATTATGTTGCTGTTTACATAGGATATTCTTGAAACCGCTGCGTTTATAATATCAACTAATTCTGTCGAGTAGTTTGCGTGTTTTTTGTGAATTGGATAAAGAAAAATATCGGTCGCTTTCTATTTTTGAAAAGGAAGAAGCTTGAAGAAATACCTCACCTTGAATTGCCACTATTAAACGGTGGTATAACGAGTTCAAAAATAGCCGAACATTTGTGTTTGATGAAGCCCGTCGATTGAGTTGAAGGAGAGAGCTGGGACTTCTGGCTTGTCATTGGCAAAATATCGTGCATGAACATTTGACTACGAGAAACATAACATCTCTGCCCAATGGGAACCGCGTTCGCTACCATCGACAAGCCGAATATGAAAACTTCCGAGCAATCTTCGGCCCTGTGAAGACGTTAGTACAACACAGATCAGAGCAGTAGTGGACGCAATGTATTTTTCTCGGCGAAAAAAACTCTGGAAATGCAATGACGATCGGCGGGGAAGGTCATGGCAATCCGTTTTCGGGATCCGCAAGATGCACTCCATTTGACAAAAAGAAGAACGATTACGGGACAGTATTATGGTGATTTAGCGCGCTTTTTCATCAAGACAGCGGTCCAACTTCCATCAACGATGTCTTAGAAGAATTCTTGGAATGAAATGGCAGGACCGACGAACAAACATCAGCGTTCTGGATGAAGCTGAAACAACTAGCATGTCAACGGAACGCCTTCCAAAGAAACTCCTTTATTCACAGCTTAAGGTCGGCTCACGAGATCAGGCAGGGCAGCAAAAGAGGTACAAGGTGAATGTTGATGATGATGAAATAAAACTGATTTGTCTAGTTACTGACGTTTCGACTTATGTAGATTATCCTCTGAACACAACAATGGGCAGAATTAAGAGTTCAGTACATAATAGTACTAAAAACGAAACTAAACTTCAAAAGTTTGAGGAAATAAAAAAAATAACTTACTTTAAAGAGTTCAGTGAAATTTGATGATGGCAGATCATCACATAAAATATCGTTATTAATATTAAAACGTTAAATTCATATCAAACATGTTTCGAGAACCGGTGTTCTCATCGTCAATGACAGTGATTTAATATTTAAAAAAAATAAACTTACTTTTATATCAATGTATTTTCCTAAAATGCTTTGAACTTTATGTGAGACATTATCATCAAAAACCAAATGCAATTTATGTATCGGATATAATATGTCGCTATAACGCAGACAGATTCGACATACAGTTTCTTCAGAAAAATTGTGTTTGCCATCTGTGTATTGTAACTTATTGGTGGACTAAAAAATTAATATAAACTATATATCAATCAATACATAAAATGAAATAGGTATAATAAAATGAATAAATACCACAAATTCCCTAGCAGCTGGTGTAGAACCTTTTGAATTGTTGTCATCGCTTTCGACGTTGACGGACTCGGGTCCCAACTTTACACTGGGTATCGCAGTCTTTTTTAAAATTATACGTTTTGGTAAGTCTGAAACCGCAATAAATAAGATGTAAGATTTATATAAATATTAAAAAACGAAACCACAGTAGAATAAAATAAACAGTAGTCGCAACCGGCACGATTAGATTTAAGTACGTGGATGTTTCCAAGCGAGAGGAGATTCTACTGATCTCCCATCCTCAATCCTCACGGTGTCCTACTTCGAAAACAACGAGGACTATTATATAAGTACTTGGTATTGAAATAAGTATTCGATTCTTCAAAATATTAAAGTTAGCGATAACGTTTTGGTCAGTTCTAACAATTGACTAGTATCAACACAATTCTACAACAGCCGAGTAACAGCATTCGATCAGCTGGCGTTAGAGGTCCGTATTATGAAATTATTGAGACTTTAGCAAAGGCATAAATCATCTTTCAAGTAGTATGTATGATAATCATATGCACCCAACTGCCATTTACATATTATGATGATCTAATTAAAATGTAAACTTACTTAATAACTCACTCTTCAAATCTCTTTCAAAATCATCTGGTTTAAAATGTAAAGAACAAATTTGTGTTGTTTTTGGAATAGTACCAGCGGTATCCAATTTGCAAATCTTTATCCATTCATTTCTGATACTACTAGACTCTGGATCGTTTGCACTTGGAATACTATGAAAACGAATATCTGGTATACCTAATTTCTTCAATCGACTCTGATTACTCCTACAGAAAGGAACAGCACACGATCCCCACATTATCTAAAATAACATCAGTTGTTTATGTGTTTACAATAAAACATGGCATAGACATTTATTTGGTAGGTAGATAGCAGAGATATAGATAGATACTCACTGAAATTGCTTATACTACATAGTAAAAAAAACAGCAAACCCTCATTAAAACAGTACTCCAATGAATTCTAACTAGTCTATAGATTTAAAAAGCCGACAACGATTATTTAATAAGGTGATAAACAATTTGACCTCACTTACCCACTCGTCTTTATGACGCATTCGAAATAGGTTAAACGTAGAAGAACACATAATAGACTAGAAACATATATATATACATCGCTCAAGTGAGAGGTAAAAAAGATGGAATATAGGGCGCGGCCATTTTGATGTTCTACTACAGCGGAGTGGTAAAAAGTACTTACTGAACTTACGTTGGAAAAGTTATAATAACGTAATTGGTATAAAACACGTCATTGTATGGTATAATATCCCCATAAACTCTACGTATAATATAATAACACAGCTTATAGCTTATTGTGAAAATATAATAAAGGATTAGAATATATTATGGGTGTAACTTGGTATCTAGTATATAAATGTCAAATTTTATGTGGGAAAAGCTAATGTTGCCCCATTTAAGATATAAAAAATATATTGAGTATTAAAATTATAAATAATTTGGCAGTAATAAAACCAACAATTATGACTAGAAATAGAAATTTCCATGGTACAATAACTATTTTATTTTTTAATTATTGTACCATGGAAATTTCTTTGAAAAAAGAACCATATACAATACACGTACGTAAGTACGAGGGAGATTGTCGGGACAATATTATCCCTACTCCATATTCTTTTATTTCGTATGAGACTGACATTATGTCACTACCATACGTTTCTTCCAACCAGAAATATGGAGAAGGGAGTATGAACGTCGACGAATGCGCATCCACTTTTCGGACGACACTATGCGTACCGCCATTTTCTAGTCACAAACGTCAAAAAATCAAAATAAAGTTGTGTGGTTATGTCCTTATGTGTCACTAAAACAGAGTTTTGCTGCTATTTCTTAATGGTGTGGATTTATTTTGGATATTCGGTTTAGTTTATTGCGTAGTTTAAAGAAAAAAGGGAATTCGTTAATTAGTGTAGGGGTAGTTATGGCATGCTGTGCTAATAAAAGCTGTACCAAAATTATAAATTGTACCGAATTTAATACCTACGCAACCATACGACACATTTCATATCTATTGTATGAAAGAAATAGAGAAAACACCAATCGGGCCATACATACAATTTTTGTTTATATTAACACCATTAATATGAACACAGTTGTTTGATAATTATTATACATTTTTATAGCATAAAGTATTCTGAAATTGAGGAGGGTTTGTCAACCGAGCTTTTTCCCGTCATGAATTCCAGGCTAACTTTTTTATTACTTATTATAAATAAATTTGAGTATTACAAATTTCGTGTTTTCTTTTATTGGCCCCTCTAATTTCCCTAACTTTGCCTATGTCGTGTGTATTCTGGGTAACTAGTGTTTAAAAGGGTGACAATGTTACACACCACACAACGTAGATGGAAGTGGAAAAGAAGATACTTATATAGGTTGTTGAACGAACCTGGGTAAGTATATGAAACAAAGACCTATTTTATTACTTTCATTCAATAAATAATTAATGTAGTAAAGAATGATGAATATCGCATATTTCAAATATTAAATCTCACCTGAAATAACACTAGTTTTCTTTAATACTTCTGTCCTGTAAATAATGGCAACAATTATTGCTATCAGTTGTTTTTCAAATTATTAACCTACAATTTATGAACGGTCCTCGTATCTGAAAAAGAAATTTGACCATACCC
The DNA here is from genome assembly GCA_911728435.2 of Apoderus coryli. Lineage (NCBI taxonomy): Eukaryota > Metazoa > Arthropoda > Insecta > Coleoptera > Attelabidae > Apoderus > Apoderus coryli. Next base: position 7,517,190 of record OU452199.1, on the reverse strand, counting down.
TGTAAGCCTAAGCTAGAAGATGGCGGCCCCGTGATTAGAAAATTTGCGCATGTTGACGCTCATTCTCCCTACTCTTCATATCTCTGGTTCCAACACGTCATAGAACTAATAAGTGAATAATCAGATTCCTTCTATTTGTTCTCTGCTTCATACCAACAACCAGCCCATCCAGAAAAGAGTAATATGCAAATATTAAAGGTTAGATTCTTATTTTTTTCAAAATAAACATTTTAGTTCTCTAGTTTGAAATTATTAAGTTATTTATGAAACTGGACCAATATTAAATATTACGTCTCCGTTACGGAGTAACAACGGTAACGATGACGTCTAATATAGAAGTGGAACCAGGTGCTGCGGTGGAGAGCGTTTTAGTGGCCACAGACTCTTTTGATAATTTTGAACAAATGACGTCTAGTTTGGAAGAGATCAAAAATTGTAATGATGTGTTAACTAACGAAGACACAACAGCCACTAATTGTAATAACAGTCCATTCGAAGAAAGTACAGATCAGTGTGAAAATCCAAATGAAAGCGATTGTGAGATGGAGAGTAAAGAATGGAGTAGTAAACAGAAACATATTTTTGTTTTGAGTTCTGCTGGGAAGCCTATTTATTCTAGGTACCTAAAATATTTTACGTTATAATTACACAAAATAATATCTCATCAGATTTTATCTCATTCATTCAGTGTTAACGTTATTCTAATTCACCAATAATACAAATTATTGTATTTCCGAAGCATGTAAGGTGAAATTCAACGGTTAGTAAAATTGAGTTTAATTTCGTACCCATTCCAGTTTAAAGAATTCCTTATATTGTTTATAAAAATTATCATGATTTATTGTGGGTATAAATAATAAATTGAAAACATTAACTTTTACCTATTTTTTTATTGCATACAATGATTTACTTATTTTTAGGTATGGTAATGAAGATAAACTTGCCTGGTTATTTGGTGTAATGCAAACCTTAGTTAGTTTTGTGCAATATAGTGATGATTGCATAAGAAGTATACATGCAGGAGATACGATATTTGTATTCCTCATTAGGAAACCATTAATATTGGTAGCAGTGTCAAAAACTGGAGAAAGTGTTAGTCAAATAAACAGTCAGTTAAAGTATGTACAATAGTTTGTATAAAAATTAACTCCTTATTATTCTCATTTTCAAGTGTTAGGCATACTGGATTTATAGATTCAGTAACATAAAATGTAAATACATCATTTTAACCCAAGAATAGTTTCGTGAGTTATTTCGTTACGTATTTTAAGGTTATTTTATTGTTTTCCATCACATATTTCACAATTTTAATGTTATTTCGTGTACAATAAACACTGTTGTATGGTTGAAATCAAAGTACCTGAACAGGATATTGTATGCAGATTGCTGGAAACTGCTTGTACATTTTTGTCGAATAAATCAAATACAATTACTTACCAGTGATTAAATGAAAAATAGAAGGTTGCAGTTGTAGTATAGGAAACTATTCATTCTATATCCCTCTTGTTCTTGGTGTGGCACTGTTTCAGAGACATTAAAACTCCTGGATGCTTTTAATTTAAGTATTTTTTTAGCTATGTATTCAACCAAATTACGAGTATGCTAACATTGACAAGATTGAATAACATATATGAACAAAGACAGAATTACGATCTCAGAAGGCTTCTATCGGGTGTGGAAAGACTTATTGATCATTTATTAGACTTTTCCGAAACCGAGCCTTCAATAACACTAGGAGCTGTGCAATGTCTACCGTTAGCTTCTTCTGTGAGAGATACTATTAGTTCTGCTATTGTAGGAGCATGTAATAAAATTAAGGTGAGATGAACTGTATTTTAATAAAGTTTTATTAATTTAATAGAATAATTTACCATACACAAATTCATCTCAACAGTTATATCCTATTTACAGATCCGGTACGATGTTTTGTATAATATTTTTCTGTACCGAAATAATCTTTTAAATAGTATATTTCTGAACAATTTGCTGTTAGTCTAAGTTAACTATTTTTTTTCCAGAATTTAGTATTTGCGATACTACTAGCCAACAACAAACTAATAACTCTAGTCCGAATGAAAAAATACGCTCTTCACCCAGCTGATCTTCACCTGATATTTAATTTAGTACAAGCCACAGAAAGTCTGAAATATTCTGAAAGTTGGACACCGTTATGTCTACCTCGATTTGATTCCAGTGGTTTTCTTTACGGCCATGTTTCCTATCTATCTGAGGATTGTCAGGCGTGCCTACTACTACTGACTGTCGAACGTGATGTCTTTTTCACGCTTAGCGAAGCGAAACAAAAGATAGTGGAGAAACTACGACGCAGTAATAGTTTGGAAGCAATCAACGAATCAATAGCTTTTAAACAAGAGACCAGTTTAGATGCCGGTTTCCCTGAAATTCGACACTATTTGTACAAATGTAAGTCAACTGCGCAGTTGTATCAACCGACATTAGGACCTCCGTACACAAAAGATAAACAGCATTTAAATGATTTATATAAAAGAGCACACCAAAGGTTGCACTGCACTACTAGGCCACTGAAATTGGTTTTCGAGAAAAGCACACGTGAAGCGGTGCTAGCATGGGATACCAAAGCTTTTGAATTATATATTGTATTTGAACCGATTATTGATACAGCATGTGCAATAAATTTAGTTAGTGGACTGATGACCTGGATTAAAAAACGGGAGGATAAGTTGTTTCATCTAAATGCTCCAACATTTTAGAATAAGACAGGTCTGTTCCAGTCAATATTGTCATGTAACCAGATCACTAAGTACCAGAAGTTTGTCGAGATCGAAAATTTATTTAAGCAGGATTTACCGTTTAAGAAAACTTATTTATTACAAATTTAATCAATCTAAAGGAATGTGTGGGAACATACCTACCAATAATTTATGTGATCCACTTTTGGAAACCATGGTGAATGTTGATTTAATAAAAATATTAGAAATCTAATTTTATGCTAGTGTTAAAAATTTAAAATATATATGTTATTGGCAGCCATGGATTTTAAATGAAATATTATTTATTGTACTATTTTAAACATTTCAATAACTGTGATATTCACATTATCCTTTTAATGTAGTTAATAGGTTTAGAAAATAAAGATTTATGTGCTCTATATTAAATTATTAATTTTATTAATCATATATTTTATATACACATACAATCAATTTTTAATAAAAAAAAATCGTACACATTCATCTTACAATCCCACAAATCTTACCGCCTTTTTCGATCATCGTCACGCCTCTTCCGATCTCTTTCTTTATCACGTTTCTCGCGATCTTTGTCCCGCTTTTCTTTATCCCTATCCTTCTCCCTCTCTTTATCTTTCTTTTGTCTGTCTCTTTCACGGCTTCTGTGCCTTTCTCGTTCTTTAGATCTGCTTCTATCCCTTTTTCGAGATTTCTTTGGTTTCTCTTTTTCTTTGGATACCTCTTCTAGTTGGTATTTGGTGTCATCCTCCAATTCCATTTCTTCGTCGAGATCGTCTTCTAATGCTGATACTTTAGCTTCTAATTCATTATTTTCCTCCAATACATGCCGTTTTTGTATGCGTGGAAGTATTACATCACATACCTTGAAAAAAATAAATAAAATTTAAAAAATTACCTTTTGCATTTAAAACTGATAGAAGAAGATATTCCTCTATTTCTTTTTTTATTTAAACCTGTCTTACCCTTTCTTCTCTTAAGAGTTCATCAATAAATTCATCCATGAGAACAAGTTCAAATTGAGCTTGTCTATTCTGTCGCCTCAATTTTCTATTGTCGTTGTACAATGGCTCCAAATATTTATAGCAATCCAGTGACGATCCAGTCAATCTCATATAAAAAGCACCTAATGCTCTAACATATTTGAATTCTTCATTTTTGATAAACTCTACCACAATATCTTTTTCTGGTTGAATTTGCAGCATTTTCAAAGTCAAACATAGAAATGGTGTAGGTTTAATGTTTCCACCGTAGACACCACCAATATATCTTAATTCCATAGCTTTATCCACTAAAAGCTCTGCTGTAAGTGCGAAACACTCTTCTTTCCAGTATTTGGAATCGTAGATTCGTGATCTAATGATTTTCTCCACTAAGTATTGAGGATTAGTACCATGTAGAGATTTTGCGTCTTTCACCGTCCTATTAGCCATATTTATTATATAAAATTCTTATTTAGTAATCACAATAAAAATTAATTTGCAGTTTATGTTTACTCGAGAATGTTCACAAAACACACCCGTATGTTTTCACCGAGAACGCCAAACTGTTTGATTCTAGTAGTCTAGTACTACTATACTAACACCACTATACTGTGCTAACACAAACATACCCGTATATTTTGTGGTGAATGTTTAATAAATTAATAACCTAAAATAAGATAACAAAAAATATCAATATTGACATGTGTCATTTGTCATATTTAAAGCGATTTTGGGGCTTCTACAAACTCAGATCAGTTGGGCTGAAGTGATATGATAACCTACGGCTCATATCTCTTGTATTATATTTTTAAAATAGGAACGCTAATTTCAAAATTATCATTAGGATAACGCGTAATGTTCAAGATACGTGTTTCTGGAACATTAGGCGTTATCATTTAAAGACAATGGTGTTATCCTTCTACAAACTCAGATCAAGTGGGCAATTCTTGAAAACCGGGGAGTAGAACAGTCGAGCGAGGCACAGCTTACAAAACTAGCACAGATTTGCCTCCGTTCTCTCGGTTGTTCGACTCGGCAACATTCAAGAATAGATTCCCAGATGGGTGATGATCACGTCACATTCACATCAGCACAACTAATCTGAGGTTTAACGTCTATTATTGTATTTCGTATTAAGTCAAACATTTTTTTTCAGCATATCAAGAATCCAGAAACTTTTTACTTATTAGCTTCATTCGCGGCCACGATTCTGAATTGGTTCTAGTTCTCTACGCTTGCGCAGTTTCGATTTCGGCGTTCGCGGTGAAAAAATTATCGAACTACTAGTATTAGAATCAAACAGTTTGGCGTTCTCGGTGAAAAAAGAATCAGTTCATTACCGGTTCTGAATCGATTTTCCAGTTCTACGGACTGAGGAAGAACTGTTGGTTCTGATATGCGCAGTCTAGCTAACCAGCTATTATACTGGTTATATTTATTTATTAGGGAGTTAAGGCAAAACCGAGGACGTATACGTATCTCCATACGTAAACGTGAGATTTTGGTTATGTTTACACTAGATAAGCAGTCATTCAAAATAGAGTTAAGGTGCCATCCAATACGTATCGTATATGCGGAAGGTAGAGATATCACTTTACTTGAGTAAAAGACTCTATTAGATTTTTCTACTTCCATTTTCTATGTTGTTAATATGATTGTTTTTTTAATCATTAATCAAATACCTATATATATTATTATGTAACCTATAAACAATAACAGAAAAATGTTTATAATTGTTACAAAATAAACTACTACTACTAATAATAATAAAGTATTTATTGCAAAATAGCTTAGCTTAATTTTTAATATAGATTCACAGTTTTTGTTGTTCTATTCTAGATATTCGTACAAGTTCATGTAATTCCGACAACAATCGGTTCAATACGTTTAAGTATACGCTACGCGTAGAGGTACATATGTTTACGACCTTCGTATCGTTAAACGTATCATAAATTTAAAAAGCGCATGCGTAGATGTCAAAAGATACGTTTACGTATACGTCTCTGGCTTTGCCTTAACTCCCTATTGTTTATTTGTTTTATCGTTGTATATAAGGGCATTGTCTTATAAAGACAGTCATAAGGGTTTTCTGGGTTTTAGACAGTGTCAGTGACTACAAAGTACAATAGACTAGGAGATGAAGGATTTTATTTTTTCAGGTAGATAGATCTGAGTATTATCATTGTGTTTTTATTATAATATAGTGTGGTTAGTACCTGTCAACTAACATGAGATGGCGTTATCATATACCAGAAATTTATTAATGAACGACTGAAGTTGAAAACGCCGTCTTCTGTTAGACGAGGGTACTAACCAAGCTACGGCTTTCTTACTAAGAAAGCCGTAGCTTGGTTATCTTACGCTATGGAAATCCGTAGCTTTCTTATTCTATGGCCTATGGTTTTACTTTTTATTTCTTATGAAGTATCATGGTGTGCGCTCTTTAAATCGTAGAATTGTGTTGATAAAAAGCTTGTTTCCAAACCGGTAGAGGCGCGTTAGTCAAGTTTTTTTGACAATAACAATCAATAAATTACAAGAAATAAAAAATCCCGATGGCAGCCAGTCGGAAAAGTAGATTTTTGATTTATGTATTTTTTATTTATACTTAGTCTACCACTGACATCATTGAGATATAAGGAGCCGCTATAAGCATTATTTTACATTGTACACAAACGGGTGCATTGGGTGGGGCGTAATAGCATACCAATATGGCGGATTCTCCAGAGCCGCACTGGCTATTTTTGTTGACGTTTTTGTTTTTTAATTTGCAGCTTGGGTTTATACTTTAATTTGAAATGTTCAGCAGTGTACAAAACACTTGAAATATAGGTAATTATTGATATTTGATACCAAAATACAGGAATAAAAGACGTTAGTACTTTATAAATTATATATTAATAACCCTTGAACAAACCAATTTTATTTAAATGTTGCCGTTTGCTAAGTGACTTATCTACTTAATTTTTACTTAAATAATACATCCTGGTATTAACGTATTTAGTCGCCTACATATAAACCCTGAGTACGTCCCTGTACAATGTTTACAATATTTAATACATATCTATGCAACGTTATTCCTGATATTTTCTTGTCGATTTCACTTCTACTACTGCAACTACGCAGAGCACAGGACACCATTATAGTATATTGTTAAATAACCGTCCAAAAAACAACGAAAAACTTAAGAAAACTTGTAAAATACTTGTAAATAACACTATCATCTTGAAAGCACGTCAAATGACAGAGGTAGCATACTAGTATGGCCTACCTGCACCCGCTTTTGATAACATATAGCGTCTCCTCCCACCTCAATGACTGACACCCACTATTAATAAACAAATAATGGAATATTCTGACATTCGCCAAATATAACCAAAGTGTCATATTGACAGTTATTTTAACTGAAATACCCATTATACTATAATACATACGTAAGTACGGTCTTATTATTTCACAGGTGTTTATTTGTCAAAATAATTACAGGTATAGCGGGTGATGATATTTTTTTTATTTTTTGTTACTTAATATTGACTTACATTTACTTAAATATGCCAGAGATGAAAAAACTCTCCAAATAAATATTGTAGAGATTTAAGTACTCTATCATTTGATATGTAACATCGGTATTTTCTATTAACAACGAAAAAAATATGATTTTATTAAAACTTTGACAGGCCGCCATTCTGAAATTAGCTCTCCGATTTCAATCGCCAACGAACTCACGCGATTCCATGACCTAGCCGATTTTTTAACCAAATTTTGTTTCGATTGGTCAAAAAATGCGGCCTAGAACGTGACGCAAAGTTTCTATATCCAATATATATATATATACAAACAAACAAAGATATTCAACTAAGTTGACAGAGTATAGTATATCACCGATATACAAAGAAAAATGAAATAAACTAACTTGTACGAATCAAAAAAAATCTCGTGACACAAGCTGGATTTGAACCAACATCTCCCAATTGCCGGTCAGGTGTTTTAACCAATTAAACTATAAATAATAATATATAGATATATAAACTTTTGAACTGAAGTCATTTTTAGGATCCAGGGGTCATAAAATGAAGTACTGCATAAAAATTTTTCAAAATTTCGGTTGTGTCGATCTCCTGAATAGTTAGATTTTTTTTAAAAATCTACTAAAAATGTTGTCATCTATTTTTTTAGTTTGTTTTCTAAGTTTTTGTGGGAAGTGTTTTAATTATTATAAACTATATTATATACTTTATTTAGTGCTACTTTTTCATCAGTGATTTAGTATATGTGGAAACAAACGTTTGCTTCCTGAAATGACAGCAGAGAAGATCTACAACAATTGTAGGGTTTGTTCAGAGCATTTTATACCAGAAGATTTTGGACCTAATCAAACTCTCAAAAAGAAAGTATTGCCTGCATGAAAACTGCCAGGTATGTTCATTTCTATTTGGTTTTTAAACATTTTCAGTATATTTTGTTGTTTCTTATTTGAAATTAAAATATTGTAAACAAAACATTAATTTAATTTATAGTTGTTTTTTAAGCGAAGAAATGAATAATGAGATACATAATGTTGAAATATTTTATACCTATTATAAATAAAAATCTGTGTAAAAATAATTTTTTTTTGTAAAATGGACTTTGTTTATAAATAAAGTATTGTTTGAAATAGGCATTTTTTTAATTTTCAACCTATAAGTGGAGGGACCTTCACAGTTAATATTTCCCTAAATTATTCAAAAAACTTTGTTTTAAAAAAATAAGATTTTTGTATTGTTCAACTTTTTTTAAATAGGCGTACTCATATATAAAATACTACGACTACGTCTATTTTAAAAAAGTACATTGGACTATACAAAACATTTTCATTCTTCACTATTAGTAATAATTCAAATATCCCGCCTAAAGCAATAGAGACCTCTAGCGGTCGAGATACCTTTTATATCGATACAGTTAGTTTTGCTTATTTCCAAACCAGTAGATGGCGCAATTATATCGACACATTTACAGTGACTATATTATAGCCACTGTAGACACATTCGTCAACACGGGAGAGTCATTATTTAAATGGTCACGATATTCTTCTGCACTAAATTGCGGGACAGTATCTTCATAATTTCATAATAGGGATAATATTTGACTGAACTGGATAGTGATTAAAGATTGAACACGTCAACATAAAAATCAAAAATATAACGCAAATTTCTTCAAACTTTTATTAACAACTGTTGCACGACGACAACAGAACACGTAGAATTAAAATATTCCGGCATCCAGCTATGCGAATATATTTTGCGTTCGTGGTGATTATTTTTATTTCGAAGCTAATTAGAATCGAAGGTTACCAGTAACTAGAATCATATACTATTTAACATGTAGGTTTTAAATTCAATTTTAATAATAATAATAATAAAGTTCTTTTATTGCATATAAAAAGAAAGAAAAATACAATCAATATTTAACAAACAAATCCGATTCATATGCAATTGGGCGATGATTCAGTTCAATCCCATGTCAGTGGCATGAAATCATCTGAGCAGCTAACCCTTTTAGACATTATAGGTACTACTACTGTCTTTAAAAACAATAGTCAACGGTACTACTCATGGTACAATCTTGTACTTAGTAGAAATGACTAGAGTCGCTTGGTGAAGAAGACAAAGGTTGTTGATTGTTGAATTATTAAATAGGTAAATTAACATCTATGAAGTCTCATCTTGTCCATTAAATCTGGTCACTCTTGTCTAATATATTATTTCAAGAAGATATAGGTATTTGTTAAAAATTGTTTATTTGTGGAAACGTATTAATTACAACTTTTTTCTGTTGCACTTGAAATTTGGCTGTTCGAATTTGTTGACTGGACTTTACAAATGGTCTTCTTTTTGGTACTAAAACAAATTTGTGTAAGTTACTTAGTATGTGTAATAATTAAAGGAAAGCTATGTATGAGCGTCAACGGTAGGTTTTTAAGTGATTCCAAATTTAGGTAAGTAAGTCTTACATTTTTGCCATGCGATATAGGCAGCATTACTTTCATCAAATGTTGATAAATCTTCTACTAACTTGTTTGAATCTTTTATCATTGAAACAGATACTGCTTTTTGCAGGGCAGTTGGATAGTTTTTGGGTAAACCTAAAAATCATAAGTATTAATATTTATGAGATAATAAGTACTACACGTAATTATAAGAAATAAATAGGTACCTATGTATCATTTCCAAAATACATTCAACTACCTAGAAACTATTATTTCTTAATGTATGTACCTATAAGAAATTTTATAATGAATAATTAATAGTAAAAAAGCTTGCCTGGTATGTGATCTGCAAGGTTTATGGATTGTTTCGAGCTAGAGACCAGTTTACTTTCCTCAAATCGTTTTATAAAATTTCTTGTAATATCTGTTATGCTCTTATCATCCAGTATTTCTACAATAATTATATTTAAGGCGGGTTTAGCCAACTAATAATGGATAGTGCATAATGGATAAAGAAAAATGCTTAATACATAGTGCATAATTGATAATGCACAACAAAATATAGGTGTTTATACAACTCATAACTTTTATGCATAAAGCGAAAAGTGACAATTGACTAGACAGCAGGTTAACCTATTACCATTGTCTTTAAAGACAATGCTATTACTTTGTAACGGACTTATTTTTGTTTTGATAGCTTTCAAATTAAAAAATCTGTGAATTATCACATTTTCAATTATTATTTAGTTTATTTCGTAAATTGAGGTTATGTAATGCGTATTGATATTTTTTGCATAATTTAGTGCATAAAGTTGAAAGTTTCCAACCTTATGCATTATCCACGAAAATTATGAATTATACACTATTCGATGTATAAACAGGTACATGTAAGTGTCATGTTTTAAAAATTATCCATTATGCACTAAAATTATGCATAATGCATTATTAGTTGGCTAAACCCGCCTTTAATCTTTTAATAAGATTTTAGGTTTTTACTACAGGAACTTTAGTGAAAAATGTGTACTTATACATAAATAATTTTATCTTACCAAGTTGATAAGTATTTGCAATAATATTCTCTCGATACCTATGCTGTTTAACTACTTCATTGCCAGTAAATTTGGCGTGCCTCAAATAATACCAATTTCGAAGCGTTGTGCAAATATCTTTAATATCATCTAACTCGTTATGTGCAGCATTAAAAGAACGTAAATTTATCAAAGACGACAAATGAGTGATTGTGTTTAGTTTGTTGTGAGATATATTCAATACTTGAAGTGTGACCTGCAAAAATTAGATACATGGAGTTTTCATTGGTTCTATAATGTTTTTATAGCACCAGCTAATTACCGACAGAGCAGAAATTGTCCTGGGATCGACACACAAAGACATGTCGCGTGATAAATCCTGTTTTTCAATATGCAATTCTTCAAGATTCTGTAAATTCTCCATGCCTTCAACGACACTAATTCTATTATGACCTAAGTAAAGTTTTTTTAATTTGGTCAAGGTTGATAAATTTTCAATTTTTTCTATGTTGTTTTGTTGCAAATATAAACTGGTTAAATTTCGCATTGCTTTTAGGTTTTCAATCTTCTTGAGTTTGTTCTTATGTAGGTATACGACTTCTAGATCATTACAGTCTTCTAATTTTGGCTGAAATAATGTTATTTTTTAATTGGAAGGTCGGTATATAGGTACCTATATACTAAGATAACAAATCTCTTACCACATTGGCTATTTGTTTTTCTTCCAAATGTAAGTGAGTCCATTTTTGTCCTAAGATTTTCTTTGTTGTTGAAATAGTTTTTCCTTTTTTTGCTAGGTTTGGTTCTTCTCCATGAATTTTCATTATTTGAAATTGGTATAAAATTAATTTTTCGTTCTGAATAATTTATTTGAAGTAATAAGTGTCAAATGCAAATGGTTAGGTATATCTTATATCGCTCTGTGGGCATACTATAAGTTAGTTCAATTTGAATGAGTTATGTTTTGTGTCTGTTGCTAAGGAAAGCAATCAATACGTATACACACGTATAATTGAAGCGCTTGGCGGAAAAAGGTAACAAGCCACACTTCTCATAAAAATGAGAAAACTATCTATGACTGTTGTTCTCAATGAAAGAAAGTGATCTGTGTTTAATCTTTCGTAATTATATAATAGGTGTTTTGTAGTAGTTTGTAAATTTCCTTTTACGATTAAAATTTTATATTGAATATTTTGCCACATCAGTATTTAAAATTGCGACATGTGGCTTGTTACCTTTTGCCGCCAAGCTCTTCAATTACTAGTGCTTTATGAGAGAGAAGACCGATACAGAGTTTTATCATGTTTTGAATGGAACCATTTTTTTTGGAAAATATCTAAAATGTCCGTGTTAAAACCATATCACGGAATTTTGTATTAGGTATAACACAAGACTGGATTGGTAGTAGTATGTAGTCATGTCAATAAGGCCGGATCTTTAGAGATCTATAGGAACTTCTCGCGGTATAGACTCGTCAAATGAGTGAAAGACGTTTCTAAATTTTAAGTTACCTAATAAGGATTCATACTCATCCTTAACTTAGTCTACATGTCAGATATTCGTTTCACTTCCCATATGGTGGCCAGGTGATTCCTAAGGCAACTGACCAGAAAGAAGGCTTATTGAAAATTTTTAGTCTATCGTATCTATCGTACATACAAAGGTGATTTCATCCAAGCGCCCCTGGGTTTCACGAATTGAATTAACAGATCTGTTTCGGCTCCATAGTGTCCACCGATTCAGGCTAATATTAAACCTTTTTCGCAGCTAGATCCGATAAGCTGTCACAGCATACATCGAACAGCGATGTACTATCGTTAATGCACTCAAAACCGTCAAAGCTAGTAAATTAGCTTTCTCATTTCAATCTATAGACTGAAACATAGCGACCGCGTAGATTGTGCGTGTACAGCAGCTGGCTCAGATAGGATATCATTTTTCCGCCCAAATACAACAACCGATGACTTCTGAGAGTTCAACAATAACGCATGGGTAGCAGATACGTCAGAAAGAAGATTCAAATGTGCACTAATATCTCGCCTAACCTGTATACAGTGCTCAGTCCTAAATGAATAGAGAAACTGAGTGTCATCAGCGTACATATAAGTGTTTTAAAAGGCCGCCAACATGTGTAACTGATTAGTGTATAACGTAAATAGCAGCGGGCCCAATATTGACCCCTGTGGTACACCGGACATACTCTTAGCCAGTCTGACACACCGAGACCTGCGCCGAAGATATGATGACATCAATGACAACGATCCAGCAGTAGCCCCACAAGACTCCAGTATTTCCAGCAGAATGTTATGGTCAATGGTATTAAAGGCGTTACTGAAGTCCAGGAGTATGAGCGCAGAATTTCTGTCATCATCAGCAGCCCTGACAATGTCATGGACAACGTGCAACAGTGCAGTAGAAGAACTGTAACCAGAACGGAAGCCAGACTGTGTGGAAGGCAACAAATGATGCACGTCTATGCATCTCCATGAGCTTCTCCATCTTTTTTTAGTGCATGAAGAACGCTTATGGGACGCAGATCGCTATAGTCCTTAGGATCAGTCACTTTAGGTATAGAACACACAACGGCCTTTTTCCGTTTTTGTCTACACATTTGATGGCGGCGGACTCTTCGTAAACTGCAAGCTGGGATGATGACAATGTTGTCCTAGCTAATACAGAAGATGATTTTCAATATATACTACTTAAATGCATTTAATAGCGCATATACGAGTATCGCGCTTGGACTGAATATAAAGGAAACACAGATTCTCTATTAGCCTGCTCTAAACACTATCATGGTACCACCACAGATTCGAGTTAACGGAGAGATACTTTAGGCAGTATTCTCGCAACGAACGCAAGTATCGATGATGAGATTCAGCATGGTATGAGCTGTGCAAGCGCATCTTTCGGCCGTATGCGGACGAGACTCTTCGATAATCATAACATCGACGTTCGAACCAAGTTGCGAGTGTATAATACAATTGTAGTTCCTACCCTCACGTATGACTGTGAGTCTTGGACCACTTATCGGAGGCATTTAAAAACCCTAGAAAAGTACCATCAAAGTTGTCTTAGAGGAATTCTTGGAAATAAATGGCAGGACCGACGACTAAACAGCGTTCTGCAGGAAAGGCGAGGATTGTGAGGCACCAGCTGCGATGGACTGGCCGCGTAATCCGCATGCCAACGGAACATCTTCCAAAGAGAGTCCTTTATTGACAGCTTAAGTTCGGTTAATGAAATCAGGGAGGGCAGCAAAAGAGGTATTAGGATGTTCTTAAGACCAACATGAAGAAGTGTGGTTTAGATATGAAGAGCGACTGGGAGCAGATCGCGAACGACCGACCGAGATGGAGGCGTACCATTTACGAGAGCCATCAGGCATCGTCGACGACATGAGGATGCGAAGAGACAGCATCGAAAGGAGAGAGAACGCATCGATGGGGCAGCGCATCTACAACAGCCGGTGGTGATTGGTGTGTCAGTTTTGTGAAAAAATTCGAGGATCGGTCTGTTTAGCCCTCTTAGGGTACACAACGGATATCCCTGAGTTGGAGTAATTCATACTCGATAGTGAGTGAATGCTGATGATGATGAGAGCAAAGCTCCTCGCAACCCGCGATTCTCAATGCGGCATCATATACACGTCTCACGCTGACAAAAAAAATAATAAACTCTTTTGAGAACTGAACGTTTTGCTGTCATAGTATGAAATTAAGCAAGCTAGCACAGCAGCCTCCACCCAAGAGTAAGGAGGAGAATTATAGAGTTTTGGAGTAGCCAAATGAATTTTAATTTTTTAAGTCATGATTTGGAATGATCAAGAGTGAGAACTTAATACAAATATTTGATTGGTTGGCCAGACTAGAGGCTAAATTTTGACTACATTGTGTGGGATGCAGCAGAAGTCGACTCCAGATATATTGAGTATGAAGCCTTGGGTTGGTTTAAGTTTTAGAGGGAGCACTACGTGCTGGAGTTTTGGTGGCAAATTAAAGGAATCTGGTTGTTGGTATTTTAGCCGCCAGTCGGTCTATTATTACGTGTTAGTTACTGCAAAATTCTATTTGTGAAAAAAACTACAGATAGGCAAATAAGTCAAAAGCGATTTATTTTTAACACACCATTTAAACTACCTGTACAAATTAGGATCTTTCATATACATTATATTTGTTCTATTATAAATACGTATTATAACAAATTTTGTGAATTTTACACTGGACCAAATATCATGTTACCTACTAACTTACTCTTTAATAGCTAATTATTATAATTTAGACAATTAATTGCTACCCCAAATATATAAGCAATTTTCGTTCAAAGTTTTAATGATAGAATTGAGGACAGAAAATCAATGTTATATATTATTGCTTAGTTAAATAATTCTATATACACAGGCTTAAAATAATTATTATAGATTTACTTACGTACTTGCATAATTCTTTGAATACGAGGGTTGCTTTTTATATTTCGGGATTTACCAATCCTGGTGTTGCAATCTGGCAACCGACAGCTCTATCGTAAAGTTGGACATTTTTGAGGTTATACGTTTTTCAGAACGATTTGACATACAAGCGCTATTTGTGTTGTTTACAGTAACTGAAAAGATTCATCTCGGCCCAAAAATGGAATTAAATCGTGAACATTTTCGTCCGATTATTTTTTACAACTTTCGACGTGGATTAACTCAGCAACAGTGCATGGGTGAACTTAATTCAATTTTTGGCGATGAAGCTCCATCAAGGACCAGTGTTTATCGATGGTATGGTGAATTCAATCGTGGTCGTCGTTCACTCCAAGACGAATTTCGTGAAGGTCGTCCAAAATCAGTTGTTGTTCCGAAAACCATTGATGCTGTGCGCGAACTGATGTGACCTATCAAGAGATTGAGACAACCTTAGGCATTAGTGGGACAAGCATACATTCAAACATTTAACTGTCAACAAAATTTGTTCGCGTTGGATCCCACACAATTTGTCAATCGCTCAAAAAAAGGCTCGTGTCGATTGGTCGAAAGAAATGCTCAAAAAATACGATCGCGGTGCTTCTAAATACGTCTATGACATCGTGACAGGTGATGAATGGGGAATATTTTGACAAACAATAAAGTGATTTTCGATGATTAATATTTGTTTTTGTTCTCTAATCCCGAAATATAAAAGGCAACCCTCGTATGTATCATATTTTCATTTAGCTTTTCTCAATTCTGGTCCAACTTTTAGTTGAGTCAAAAGTTGCTTATACATTTTATATGCATTCTTGACGAAGAAAAGCTGACGAATTAAACTATTCATATGAAATAAATGTTTTTTTTTTTTCAAAAACACTTATTGTAAAGGACTAGTGTGTACAGTGGCGTAGCCAGAATTTATTTGGGGTATATATAGATATTCCATATTTTGTTAAAAATAGCAAAATTGATAACAGACTAACGAACGTACCTACCTACTGATCGTCATTCGGAAGTAAAAGTTATTAATATATTATTCATTTAATAAAAGGATAATAAAGACATTTGAAAGTTTAACCAACATTTAATTAGGATAAGGTACAGATGTAATATGTATTCAGTGAGCAGTGTCTAGCGTAGATAAATATGTTTTAACCTCCTCTATCCACTTTCCGTCATCCTTCTTCTTTGTTTATTTTTTATTGTTTAGCAGAAATATTGATCTTGTAAATATGTACATCCATTTTGGTAACTGCATAATACTGTGGATTTTGCGTAAATGTATTATTTAGTTTTAATCTAGGGTCATTAATAATATCAGCTGTGCTGAATATGCGCCTTTTAAAGGTCTCTGCTCACTACACCGGGCCGTAGTATGACCGTAACCGTTTCGGCACATGCAAAAAAATATTCTTTATATAGGTAATAATGAGACAACGTCCACTAGACCGTTCCGTCACCTACCGACATCGTAGCGTTCTATGACCGGACCGACAACAAATTCTCGACGAGAATATTTTGCATGTTCCGTGCATGACACGCGACGTTACCAAACCGGTGTACATTCGCGTTGTAGTCGCACGTACTCACCGTTTGAAACGAGTTGACGTATTGTTTTAGTTCTTTAATTTCTGAACGCGAAAGTGAAATTTTTCTTCGTCATCCACTATAGGTATATAACGTCCAAAATTCTCCCTCAGTTTTTCGCTTTCTTAAAGAATCATGAATCCAGTAACGTCTGACATCATTTTTTCGGCTTCCCTCTTCCTCCTCGTCTAAAATTATGGCAATCATTGCTAATTCCCTTACAGACAATTTGCTAATAGCCATCGTGTATTTATAAAATAAATATAAGTATGTTTTGCCAAAGCCTGTTATAAACAAAAGTTCTAAGTAGAAGCTAGCCTTCCCGACGAAGTAATAACAAAAATAGTTGTTGCTACAACCGCACAACCTGAACTTATGGACCGTGTAGGATCCGGTCATCAACCGCGTTAGAACGGGCACAGAACGGTGTTGATCCGTCTAGTGGGCGTTAGCAGAGTTCGCAGTGCTTTTTTCTGCCTGATACGTTTATAGCACGGTAATAGTACGGCACGGTATAGTGGGCAGAGACCTTAACAATAACAAATTGTCTTGAATTTGATGAATGTATTTTTTTTCCTTTAGCTGAAGTTATTGTTAATGAAGACATTTATTATTATTATTATTATTAATGCATGATTTTAAACAAATTAAATGAGGCACAGTAAACATAGTTTAAGAAAGGTTTAGACTATTCAATCATTGTGTGCAGAAAGATTATACGAACGGTCGGTATTAATTATATACTTAGGGTGTATCAATACAAATATTTTTCTGAATGAAATTTAAATGTAGTAAATCATTCAAAACTATCTATCTAAAAACTAGGTAATACAATTCATAATAAAACACACGTAAAACAGCTCAGGATCAGAATTAACATTCACTTACCTTGTATATAGTATATCTATATCTTTCTACACACTTTTGAACAGCCTACTTAGGTATATATATCGTCAACTTTTCTCCAATGGAGTTGATACAAGACATCTTAAAAATATACGAATAGGTACTTTGAAAATAACGTTTTACAAATTTAAGTTGGATTACTTCCGTACATATAGGGTAGGTAGGGATTTGGTGCAATATGAATGATATTATTGTGGTCGTACAAAATAGAAATGAGGATAGAAAAGCTCCATTTTTATTAATATTACGTTATCATCTATCTATCTACACTTTTTCTAGACACAAATCCTTTTCAGTACAAATCATTCTATACTAAACATGATAGAGAGCTAACTCCGTCTTATATCTCAAATCGCTCTGCAACTCGTGCTATTATTTTAAAATAAATTAGCTTAATTTTACAGTTTATTTCACTTAATCTTATTAGCGTAAGTACGTCGTATTAGGCATGCTGAATTTGATTTTGTCGGTAGTCAATTTCTAAACAAGCTATTAACTCACAGTAAATCACTTTTAAATCATATTAAACAAATCATGAAAAGTTTGATAATTTCAGCAGTAGAATTAATATAAAAATCGGATGATCATTCGAATGATTTTTCACTTGAATCGTTCTGTTTCGGTTTGTGGGTTATTTCTCCGACAGTCGTAATAGTTTTAAGGTTTAAAGTCGTATATAAGAATAACAACACGGACAATCTTTATAAAGATTTTGCGAGTTAGAGATGTTTATTTTGCTGATTACTTTAGCATTGTTATTGTAGTGAATTTTGTTGTTAACCGTTTTGAGGGCTTTTCTGTAATATTGTTATAATTGTTGTATTTTGGCAAAATAAACGTTATTATTATTATTATAACTGTTTGTTACTTGTTTACCAATTTTCTTATAGAATGTTTTGATTTGTGCACTCGGTTCTAAGTAGGTAATTTGATTTTTTTAAATTTCTATATTTTCTCTTATAAATCCAAATGTCATGATTATTACAGCATTAAAACAAAGAGACTAACGAACTTCCAAGCTATCGCTTGCTGCTCATGAATGTCTAAAATGTTCACTTAAACGCCTGTGATGCATAACGTATATTCAAAAACAAAAATTAATTCAAATTAAACTTCTCTTACACCAGAGTAAAACAATTACACGACAGCGTCTAATTCACGTCACTAATCAATTGTCCTTATCCTTTAAATGTGTTGGAGACTCCTGTTGGATTTCGTTGCATTCATTTGAAGTGACCAACCAAAGGTGTACTTAATTTTAAATTTTTCTGTGGATAATAAAGTGTTTTCCAATAAGAGGTGTTATTTTGAATAACCCGCTATTTCGGTATATGTCACTTTTAGAGCTGTCATTTTTTGACATTTGACAAGTAGAAACTACGCCATTAATAAAAATGGACTTCGTGAGGATATCGAGGACATAGGGCAGCCACTTTGCGATTCGGTTATGGAAAATTTCATGAGAAGGATATGGTCCTGTAAGCGTGGTTATGGTGGTCATTTGGCTGATGTTATTTTTTATTATCAACCTTCCTATTTATAATGAAATAAACATCCGATAATTTATCTCAAAAAATGACATTTTCCTTTGATTATCAAAATAACACCTCATATTTGAAAACCCTTTATTTAGTAATTTTTTTCGCATATTAATTTTTAACTCTACGAGGTGCCAGATAATCATATATTATGCTGTATTGTAATATTATGGAACGGAAGTTTTTGAAAAATATACAGTGGCATATTAGCCCAGTCCCGGGCGTGTGTTCCAAAAGTCTCAGTCAGGCCCCCGTTTTTTAAATACTTATTAGGACATTAGCGAGCGCCGGGCCTCTCGGGGCCAGTGCTCGTGTTCCCGAAACACTGCTACATACGCCTCGATTTTAAAGAGTGGCTGAGTTTTTTATGTAAAAATTTGATATAACTGTAGGTACATCGAGAAACGTCTTGAGATCTTCACACAAAATTTCGAAATTTGTGGTAGAAATGATTTTTTAAACTCCTACATGGGCGACAAAATACTAAAATGTAATTTTTGTTAAAATAACATTTCAAAAAATGTTTTAGAATTAGAAAAAATCAATAGCGCACATTTTTAATTTCAAATTATGTCTTCGCTCGTGAGCTACAGGTTTCTTTATTTTTGACTCAAAGAATCTATTTCTTCTTTGAGTAATTTTAGAGGAAAAGTTTAAATTTACAACATCCAACATCAAAAGCAATGATTTAAAATATTGACGGCCATATTTGCACAAAATTTCACCACAACCCGTCAAATCTGTAAGAAGTTCTTCAGGACAAACCTGAGTTGCACCGAAAATCAGCCTATGGGAGTTAACTAATAGCTTTAAACACAATTTACATAAGCTAACACAGCAGCCGCAGATTATACCACACAAAATCAATTTCAGTATTTTATATAAAAGTGCGACAAAATTAACTCATTTTAGTCAGCCTCATAATTTAATATAATTTGTCTTAAATCACACGTTTAATGTAAATGTTGTTATTTTATAAAATATCTGATCAAACAACAAATTTGTCTTTTATTTTAATTTATTTAGACACACTTTTTCTTTCACTGATTAACATTTAGGTTCTTTTTTCTTTTGAATAACGTTTTTGTGTTTGTTTTAGCAGAGTCTAGAAATGTTTATATTCACTAAAGTTTATTTATTTACGATTTTTTGATATTTTATTATTACACTATGTACCCTTTTTAAAGCTTGTAGCACAATTTTTAATTAGTTTAAGAAAATTGCGCTGACTTATATTGACTTTTTTGTATGCAAACCCAGTTTGCGGAAATAGATTTTAATTTTTAAAGAAACTTAACATAACAAAAAGTGCAATCAGTGATAGTTTTTTTTATAAAATCTGACACATCACAGTCCCTCAAACTTTTAATAGGAATTTTTAATTTAATTAGCTGTCCATATAAAATATACCGGGGGCACAATAAATGTTAAAATTCTTATAGGCAAATAAGATCTTGAGTAGGAATTGGACCACTACGGGACAGAAAAGCTTTTTAATGTTATTTTTATGTATCTATTACATTAGCCGAAACATTTTAAAACGTTAACAAAAATACTAATAATTGTAGATTTGACATTATGTGGTGGGCAGGATTACGAAGGAGCCAGTGCAATGCCAGAACGTCAGTTTGTTAAAATCCTTCTCTATCAATTCGAAAACGATGTCAACATCTCATAGCCTTGAAGTATGGGTAGCAATGTCTAGTAAAGACATCTTAGGGCGTTATTTTCACGAGGATCCATGAGGCAAGCGTTTACTAGGAATAGCAACTGTTATTGGGAAATGTAAAAAAAAATTACCATCAATGGCACTATAAATAAAGAATAACAAACCAATAAGATTACTAATAGTATTTCTTATTTCATTCATTCAAACATAAAATATGCGAAACCCTTTCTGAACACGTTGCCTAACAGGCTTAAATAAATAATCAAGCTAAGGGCCCTGTTCTACTGTTTTGCAATGATTTAGACCCACACTTTAATGCTTTTGAAGCCCGTAACTATATTTCTAGAATTCTAGACTAGTCGCAAAGTGAGCTTTTTGTATTTCAATTACTATTGTGTATTGTGACATCTAGTTGCGAGTAATAGGGTTATTCTTTCGTACTGAACTAAGTGAACAATCTGAAAATTGTCAGTTCATTCACGATTGTGCGTATTCTTTCGACATCGGTCACTTCTACCAAACTACCCTTGCCGCTTACTGATCAACCTCTTGGTACCGGTTAGTTCGTTCAGTTAACAGTTAACCTCTAAAAGTATTGAATATACAGAGATACCTAATTGGAATATGATTTCGAATCAAACCAATACATTGTAAAAGTTTAAAACATGGATAATACTATCATGGAGGAAATAATTTTCCAGTTTTCAGAGCAGATTTGGTTGTTTTCACAAGTTTTCGAGGTTAAGTGAAAGACATTCACAAAAATGATGATCTTTCGGTTTCGCCAAATATTCAGTTCAGTATAATCACATTCAGTTTAATCACATTCACTTGTTCAGATCAATCACTACGAAAGAATAACTCTAATGATACTATTACAGTGACTATATATTCTAACAGTGATGTCATTAGAGTAAAAAAGTTGTCTTGTTTTTTATTGGCTCACAGAAAAACGTGGTTTCCGGTCCGGCATTAATCTGCACACTTTTTGTTTGTTTACTTTTTTTTACATGGGGTTCTTATGGGGGTATTCGGACGTTGAAAGTTTTTGTACAAATTTTAGTGTTAATTATTATATTTATAAACATTTGTGATTGAAGACTTGTTAACAATGTGTTAGTGATTGTTTTAAGACTATAATTAATATTTCAAACCCTGTTTAAAAGAGTGGGTTTGCTGAGAAAGTAAGTATGCCCAATCGCGTATTGCACGGCGTTACAGAATCAGTTATAAATAATAATAATAATTAGTTACATAAATAATAATTAGCTACGTAAATGCCTAGAAATAATGCTCACGCATAAATGTATTTCCACGGCTCATAAAGTCCGTTTGGATCATTTGGCTCGTCGATTAAAATAACATAACCTCAGACTGTGTTGTGTTATAAAAAAAAAACAAGTTTTTTGTCATTATTTTGCACGAAAATATATGTGTACATAATAATAATGTTAAATAATTCTGTTTGTGTGTTTGTAGTAGAACAATAATGCCTGGCTGTGCTCTTGTGGGTTGCAGTAATTCTGCCAGAAAAGGATTTGTTACGAAAACCTTCCCAAAAGATCCTGAAAGAAACAAGCAATGGTTAATTAAAATCCGGAGGGACAACTGGCAACCTACTGATTAATCATGCTTGTGTGAGGTTAGTAATAGTAATATACTTAATCTAGGCGTAACAGCACTACAAAAATATATTATGTTTTATTTTTATACATAATTTAATGGTATTATTTCTCACTTGTACTTGCTTGATATTTCTTATCTATTATTATTAATTATTATACGTATTCAGGTTCACTTTCCTCCTGAAATGTGGGAAAAAACTCGAGAAGATGGCACTCGCAAATTAAAGAGTAATCCTGTTCCCTTCTTCTCATTTTCTAAACCAGTAAAGAAGAGAATGCCTCCACCTCAGAGAAGTTTAGTTTTGTGCAAGAAAATTACGTGTTGTTTCAGGATCACCTTTGTCTACTTCATCTCCAAGCAGAATTACAGAAGGCGATACTGTTTTAGATAAATTTATATTGTACTTCCGGCTCATTATTGCGGTAATTGTTACTTGATACTTAAGTATGTGACAGCTCTTCAGCAATTAATAATATTACAAATACAGGTAGAAAATGGATGTACCTATTGTATATTATTGGTAAAATTTATTACAAGATGTGGGTAACATCTCTGATTAGAGCATAGTACAATTTTATTAAAGTAGGTACTTATGTACAAATTCAAAAATTAAAACACTGTTATTTATGTGTAATGTTTATTAAATAAATGCATTCTTTTTTTACAAAAAACCCTGTTTTTCTTTATATAAATACCTATACAGTGTATAATGGATTTGTAAATCATTATTTAGATTATAGATACCTAAGTGGCTACAATAAAGTTGGTTAAAATAAAAAGTGTTTTACTTGGAAAGAAACCATTACAAGTGTTTTATCAAGAATTTTAGTGAAGTTTGATTGTACAATTTGCTGGTCGAATCTGTAACAAATAAAAATATCACTTAGATTTTGCATCTATAATTCTAAATTGGAAAATCCACTAAATAATACTCGTAATATTCTACTTAAAATGTATCACAAACTACCTACTCTTTCATATTTTGTGGAATATTTGATATAGGTAGCAAAAAAGTAGATCTAGAGACACACATACCGGCTTTAGTTTTCCTGTACAAAACTAAACTTCTCTGAGGTGGAGGCCTTCTCTTCTTTACTGGTTTAGAAAATGAGAAGAAGGGAACAGCATTACTCTTTAATTTGCGAGTGCCATCTTCTCTAGTTTTTTCCCACATTTCAGGAGGAAAGTGAACCTGAATACGTATATCAAGTACAAGTGAGAAATAACTACCATTAAATTATGTATAAAAATAAAGCATAATATATTTTTGTAGTGCTGTTACGCCTAGATTAAGTATATTACTATTACTAACCTCACACAATCATGATTAATCAGTAGGTTGCCAGTTGTCCCTCCGGGTCTTATTAACCATTGCTTGCTTCTTTCAGGATCTTTTGGGAAGGTTTTCGTAACAAATCCTTTTCTGGCAGAATTACTGCAACCCACAACAGCACAGCCAGGCATTATTGTTCTACTACAAACACAAACAGAATTATTTAAAACATTGTTATTATGTACACATATATTTTCGTGCAAAATAATGACAAAAAACTTGTTTTTTTTTATAACACAACACAGTCTTAGGTTATGTTATTTTAATCGACGAGCCAAATGATCCAAACGGACTTTATGAGCTGTGGAAATACATTTATGCGTGAGCATTATTTCTAGGCATCTATGTAACTAATTATTATTTATGTAACTAATTGTTATTATTATTTATAACTGATTCTGTAACGCCGTGCAATACGCGATTGGTACATACTTATTTTCTCAGCAAAACCACTCTTTTAAACAGGGTTTGAAATAACAATTATAGTCTTAAAAGAATCACTAACACACTATTAACAAGTCTTCAATCGCAAATGTTTATAAATATAATATTTAACACTAAAATTTGTACAAAAACTTTCAACGTCCGAATGCCTCCATAAGAACCCCATGTAAAAAAAAGTAAACAAACAAAAAGTGTGCAGATTAATGCCGGACCGGAAACCACGTTTCTCTGTGAGCCAATAAAAAACAAGACAACTTTTTTAACATTGAACTATACCCTAATGTCGTCACTGTTAGAATATATAGTCACTGTAGATACTATGTACTATCTATTTCGGCTACACACTAACAGGTGGCATTAGTTGTAATTAAATATTTGGGAATTTCCGCGTTGGTTCGGGAAAGTTGTCGTTCTGGCTAGTGTATTCCGATCACTTCGAGATGGCAGTAATTGCATATAAAAAGGTTAGCGGCGCAACCGCGAGTCGGTTTTCGTAGGAAAGGCGAAGGAAGCGAAACTGTTTATTATGAAATAAAGTAACACCCGCGCATAACAGTATTTTGATTGGACTTATATTATTTATATTATTATTATATTATTTATTAGTATAGAAAAGAAGCAAAAAATAGACAGTGAATGCTGAACGTTCAGTATCTAGTGATTGAGTCCAGTAATAAGGCGTTATGTTTAATTTGTAATGAAACCATAGCTGTTCTCAAATTATACAAGATTATAAAGGATATTAAGGGACTAAGAGAAAAATTACTTCATAAACAGCATTTAGAAAAGCATTTTATGGTTTAACCCGTTTTACATGGTTTCACAACAATTTAATGAACCAAGGATGCATAGTCCTGATGAATAAAAGGGTAAACAGCCATTTTTTCAAGCTCAAGTGGTTGTAGTTATATAGAAAATATCGTTTGATAGCGTCAGTGAGTAATGATTTAAAACTTTGAAGGATTATGTAAAGTGAGTGAGGAAGGATTTGCCAGAAATTTCACAATATGAAATAGTATGGAACAAACTAAATGATAGTACCAAATTAATTATACATAATATATATCTAATGCTTTTGTTTAGTAAGACACGTTTAGGAATAATTAATATATCGCAATAGCTGGGTTGCTGCGTCTCTAATTACAATTATGTTAGGTTAAGGTAGGTATCGTATTCATCTTCCCTTTCATAAATTTTACATTTCACATTCGCCTACATTATACGCTATTCCTGGCCGATTAATCAACTGTAAATGATAATCCCCATTAATTACAAGGTCTGCTATGCAACCCTTAATACCCAATTTGTACGTTGTTTTTTTGGAGATGTTGTCTTGCTGCATGCCACCAATGTATAGACCGCTTTTTTCTATTGATTGGTGCTGTTGCTGTTCCTCGATGTATGATAACTGTTGATAAATTTCCACTGATTGCCTCGTTATGGCTGGGCCGTTGTCTACTATTAAGAGGCCAGTGGAGCCATCTCTGAAAACAATAATGTATTTATGTTAAAACAAGACATAGGAAGTGCAACAATACATCAATATGTTTACAGCTTTATTAGCTGCCATAAAGTAGCTCGTTTTCACATTTACTTTACGGCCGTTGTTGTTGAAATTGAAGGTGAAGCAAGCGTTGCTATACAGCTTATACGGTTTCTTGTAGGTACAATTACACGGCTGGATAGTTTATTGTATAACAAGAACTACGGTGCTATCACAAAACGTAATAGTTAAACCATACATAAACAAACATAGATGAACAACGCTTATGGCAATATTAATACTCAATAAACTGTTGCCCTCGAGGCACGAATAGCTCTCCATATTCACGATAAAATGTCAATATTTTCCACCATTATCCGTAAGTACCAATGAATTAGCGGGGCATCTATTTCAAATTCGATTTGAACGGAATACGTTGGTTATCTATCAAGAACATAGCGTATTAAATTCATCAAATAAATAAACGAGCTATGACAAAAAGAAGACTTGCGACACTAATAGATGCTTAGCAAGCTATGCAAATTCTAAATGCCATTAAATTAGTCTTAATGATCAATTCTTACAAAATTTTGAAGGAATAATATGTGCAACGATAAATTAACTAACGTTGCTGCAGAATAAAGGCATGTGAACTAAAGTCCATTAACCGACTGCTTTGAAGCGTCTATTGGAATAGACCTAGTCCTATTATTTTTTATTTTTATTTTATTTTATTTAAGATACACTGTCCAGACAGATAAATAATCCAATTAAAGGGCAGGAAAAATTACAGTAAATTCTTAATATCTAACACTAAATTTATATTCTAAGAAATATATTTTTTATACAAGACAAAGTTGAATTAAAAATATCAATTTGCTCGGACACAGAGTTACAAGTATGGCACATAAAATATAAAGGGGAACGCAACAACAAATTAGTACGCGGGGCCGGAAAGTAAAATACGATTCCGTTATTACGTGTACGTAGATTTGGGACACAAAAAGGAATCTGGCTTAAAAACTCTGGACAGTCAAGAAGTCCATTAATAATTTTAAAGAGCAATACTAGTGCGGAATATTCTCTCCGAGTATTTAATGATACTAGATTAAAACGGTTTAGCAGTATATCATGAGGAAACCCAATGGATGGATAAACCCCATCAACTCGAAACCACAGCAACTTGGCAAAACGACGCTGGATTCGTTCAATATTAGTTATATGTATGGCATACATAGGATTCCATACTACAGATGCATATTCCAGTTTAGATCTGACAAATCCGTTGAAAAGAACAATGAGTGTTTGAGGTGTCACAAACTCTTTCGAATTGCGCACAATAAAACCCAGAGATCTATAGGATGCTGAAATTATATTATTGTAATGATTAGTAAAGCTCAGTTTACTATCAAACCAAACACCTAAATCTTTAAACTCATCACAAGTTGTTAATGGACTATTATTTATACAATATGAAAATTTTACAGGGTTTATTTTCCGTGTATAGGAAACCCTAAAACATTTATCAATATTGAGATAAAGATTATTACGGACACACCACTCATATACAACATTCAAATCGTCCTGAAGATGAGAACAATCTTCAGTACTATTAATGACAGAATATACTTTGAAGTCGTCAGCATATAATAACGAACTATTTGTCAAGCCACTAGAAATATCATCGATAAAACACAGGAACAACAATGGTCCAAGGACAGAGCCCTGGTGAACACCAGATGACACTTTAAAATTTGCGGAACGAAATCCTCGACTTTCCACATACTGAAATCTATCCTTCAGATACGACTTCAAAAGCAGCAGTAAATTATAAGATAATCCATAACGACACAGTTTACGTAGTAGAATACCATGATCAAGTCTATCAAAGGCTTTAGAAAAATCAGTGTAGATTACATCTACCTGACACCCGTTATCAAGTCGCTCAGTTAAAAACTGTGTTAAAACCAATAAATTAGTTGACGGAGAACGACCGGGAAAAAAGCCATGTTGTACCGATGAAATCTGACGCCTAACATGGCTCATAATAATATCATGGAGCACAAATTCAAAAACTTTAGAAAAACACGACTGTATGGAAATTGGTCTATAATTTGAAATATCCTGTTTATCTCCCTTCTTATGAACCGGCGTCACTCTAGAAGATTTCCAATCAGTGGGGAAACTACACGATCGCAAAGAAAATAAATTATTGTAGGTATAGAGATTGAAGGTGATAATAACTAAATAAATTGTCCCATATGACTATACTGACTATCTCACCTACAAATTTTAACTAAATTTTATACACTCTAGTGTTTTGTTAATCTTAAGTTATATTATAGTCTGTTGATTGTTGTTGTAATATTTGAATTATGTCCTTTTAGACTATTTATTGAAGTTTTAAGGGACTTTTATGTACTTTGTTTTACTGTTTTGTATTTGTACTATTTACACACGCATTTGTTGTTTGAGTATTTTGTTTGTTTATATTGTACTTTCATTTATGTACATACTGACTGTGACGATGCCAATAACTATTGTTATATATGCAAATAAAGCAATATTATTAAAACATTTTACACCAATAATAGGTACCATTCATTCATCATTAAGATTTTACTTAAATTAATGAAACTGTATTTACTAAACATTAGTATCAAAGTACATAATCTCTTTCCTGTTTCAAATGCCAA
Organism: Apoderus coryli; assembly: GCA_911728435.2. NCBI lineage: Eukaryota > Metazoa > Arthropoda > Insecta > Coleoptera > Attelabidae > Apoderus > Apoderus coryli. Next base: position 7,488,753 of record OU452199.1, on the reverse strand, counting down.
CTTTATACATTATCAAAACATTAATCAAAATTAAACTTGAACATTAGAGAGATTATTTTAATCCCAAAAGTATTTTACAGACACATTTAGTTCTATAAAAGACCACCCCTAAACCTGACCTATTAACCGTTTCATTTCTCCAGGAGGGAATGTCGGGCGATACAACTTTCAATCTGACATTAACTAGTAGAAAATCGTAAACTATATTGAATATTTGGTCGTAATTTTTTATTTTACTTTATTAGTTTGTCTATATAATTCACTAATGAAAACCTATAGAGTTTTGATGAATCTAACATTAGGAGCTTGTAAGAATTTTTTTAGCTTTGTAGAACTTGCGACTGCAAAATGGAATTTACAAATAAATTAAACTGGCACGAATTTCGAAATCTTAAACACCATTTTGACCACACACAAACAATTTATTGTTTATAGGAGTGGAAATAATGAATTCTGCTACTAAATTCATAAAAATATCTTTAATAGATTTTCTTTTAAATTTTATTATGAATGCAAGATCACTGAAAAAAAAAATCAGTTTCACAAGTAGGATTCGAGCCCAACATCTCCCGATTACCGGTCAGGTGTTCTATCCACTAGAACCATTAGAACACCTGACCGGCAATCGGGAGATGTTGGGTTCGAATCCCACACAATATTAGTTTCTATATTTATATTATGCAGTGCCAACTACTTAAGTTGAATAGATTTCTTTCATTTATCTGGTATTTGCAGCTTGCAATGAGAAATAACAATGCATTGTGGCAGTGTGTACTTTGTTTCATCTTTAAATTAAAGATCTCAACGTAGCACTGCACACAGAAAAGGCGTTATTGTATACGGACTGAAAGACATTTCTACTATGTGCCACGGTAGTTTAATAGGTTAGAACACCTGACCGGCAATCCGGAGATATTGGGTTTGAATCCCAATTGTGACACACATTTTTTTTCAGTTCGTATACAATATTAGTTTATTTTTTGAAGTAATCCATATCTGAGAGGAGTGACACATAAATATGTGAAATAAAACACGTCTTCTCCACAAACTAGATTCATTATACGCTAAAACAAAATTAACAAATATTTCCAGACATATTTCGGAATCAAGCCGATTCCATCTTCAGTGGTTATTACACTTTAATCTTTCATTAAATAGTGATAAATTGGAACATTAGATGAAAACTTAACACATAGTTGGAGGATTTTAGATATCAAATTTAGATTTTAACATTTAAAATATCCATTTTGTGGTTTTTCTTTTTATATAATTATGTTGTTAATATTCAAATTAATTTAGTAGAACATCAATTACATCTACAAAATTAATTTGAATATAAGAAAAACCACAAAATAGATATTTTAAATGTTAAAATCTAAATTTGAAATCTAAAACCCTCGATAATATTCTACAATAAAATAATTGTAACTATGTGTTAAGTTTTCATCTAATGTTCCAATTTATCACCATTTAATGAAAGATTAAAGTGTAATAACCACTGAAGATGGAATTGGCTTGATCCGAAACATGTCAGGCATTTGTTAAATTTGTTTTAGCGTATAAAGAATCTAGTTTGTGGAGAAGACGTGTTTTATTTCACATAAATATTAGTTTATTTCATGTTTCTATATTTAGATCATATAGGAAAAAAGTGAAGTAGTCCTAGTGGATATTTGCCAATTATTATGTAAAGAATCATCAATCATACTCACCTTACTGCTTTGACTCTATGCCACAAACCATCCTGGACATTAGTACTATTATGCACAACTCTAATTAACTCTTGTCTATCTCTAGAGCTGTACCTCAATACCAATGCTCCCTTTTCCACTCCAAGTGATATAAAACCACTTTCTGTAGATGCCCATAACAATAGGCCGGATCCCGAAGATAATTTAAAGCGGACGTTGATATCCAAAGGATCTGATGATATCGCTTCAATTGTTGTAGGATCTGTGAGATGGAAATAACTATCTGTACCTAGAAATGAAGGTGGACCTCGCGAACACAGATTGTCTCTGTAGCCTGGTTTACACCTGGAAAGTAATTTAATAGTTGATTAATTTTCTAGTGGAATTGTTGAAGTCACCAATAAGATTGGGTTTTAAAGACCTGTAACACTGCTTCTGTTCAATGCAACAATTAAAAATGAGGATCATTATCATGAATTCAAGTTTTTAGATGATTAGGTATTGTTCACTGGACACAAATTAACTGGTGTAGTTTTAGCAAAATCTTTGATTTATAAAATTCTCATTTTCATTATGTTTTATCCATGGCAGTAGCATTTGCAATTTTTAGGGGATTTAGTCAATGGGTTTTATGAACAATTTCCACATGGATTCTTAGGATTCTATTTTGGTAACTATTCAAATCTATCATGTTTCTCTTGATACAATTTTTTTGGTCTTATATTAAATTATAAATGTTTATTGTTTATGTAAGGAAAAAAATAATTTTTTTTATTCAAATTGTAGAAAAAAAATCAAGGTTATTGATAACTGTCGTGAACTTTTCACGGCTTCCCAATTGACCTGTTTTTCCTCTTCATATTTAGTTACATAACATTTCCGTGTCAATAAAAATTCCAAGATCTTTGATAATTTCGCATGATTCGATGTCGCAGTTATTCAAATTATTTATTGAATCTGATACTTTTACACTTCTGAATGTTAAGAGCGAGTCTGTTTTGTGTGCACCATGTCTGTAGCATTCGCAAGTCCTTCTGCAAGACAGAGCGATCAATCTGATTTTGTACAACGCGATACAATTTAAGATCGTGCGCAAAGCAAGAAACTTGCTTGTCATAGAGTATCCATTTGCAAATAGCAGTGGTGCCAAGTTACTACTTTGAGGCACACCACTTGAATTGAATCCGTTGTATTCGACAAACTCACTACGTCCATAAGTGCAGGAATCAAAAAAGCATATCAAGTCGATTTGAAAACCAATCTCATCCATTTTCTTTTGAAGAATGCGGTGATCAATTTTGTTGTTGTTATTAAAATCTTGTGGGCGTTTAATATCTTACCTGCATGTGAAATAATCCATTTCTGGTATACATTCCCCATCTTCTCCACAAGGTTTGGCTACACATGGGTGTGGACAATTGTCTACGTTTGCCCCTCCAAGGGCTTCTGCTAATATAGCCACGGCTCTACCATTAATAGCAACCTCAATAAGAAAACAAAAATAAAATACATATAATAACTTTCACACAATAAAAAAGTTATAAATAGTTTCCAAACAACTGCAATCTGCACATGATGCATAAATTAGATATACTGGATATTCATGATGGATATCCTGCAGATATCTATAGGATATTTTATCCTGTTGGGAATATCTCTTTGAAAAAGCAAATATTCTGAAAAATAATTTGTTTACTATCTTTAACTACAATCAAAATGATTTGTTCCATGGCAGAAAGGATAGAAACTGTCAGATTGTTTTACGGAAAGGGTTCAACGAAATGCATCCTGGGATTAGCCTCCTGTTTACTATGTACTAAGGTAATTATACGGACTACCTTTGTATTGTCCTACTACTTACTAAATGAAACTGGATTTGTTAAAAAATACTGTTTATTCAGTGATATACGTATCGTTATTAAAGCCATAACCTCGTTTCCTCTATTTTTAGATAAAATGTTTCTCCAAAACATGGATTGGAAAAGTGGTTCATATTGAATCGTTACCTAGGTCATCTGAGTTGGTTCCGTTGGTCTTTTTTCAATGTCAAATTACACCCGAAATATTTTTGCTACATGATGGATTAATGTTTACTGCGACTGCATGGCACTCCTCTGCCAAAAGCAGAAATACCCTGAATGAGTGATTTTAACACTCGATGAAGCAACTTTATAAAAAGTTATTCGCAAAATATCTCTTTAGGTTGAAGTGAAGAGGTGCTTCATAGGTCCTAAACGACTCTGTTACAATCTATTCCAGTTGGGTTTTTTGGCTGATCAAAATACATCTAATGTTAGGTCAAAATAGATAAAGCAAACTGTTTTTTACAAAAATCTGACGGGATACTAAGGAAACAAATTTACATGGGAATCCTGAATCTAATACCTTTGGATTCAGGAAGAAAACCGTCGGACGCTTTGCTACGCAAACATGATTTTGATATTCCATTTGAAGTGGTCATTGGAGACCGTCAAAAATGGCTAAATGGTGAACCACGATTCCCAGAAAACACATCCGTCTGGTATACGGACGGTTCAAAAGGAATAGAAGGGAACACAGGCATGGGAGTATACGGGCATAATTGCAGGCTCTCTGGATCTCTCGGGAAAAGTCCCACTATATTCCAAGCAGAGATCAACGCTATTAATCGTTGTGCTCAAGAATGCCTGCAGAGAGGCATCCCGGAACGGCAGATCAATATTATGTCAGACAGTCAAGCTGCGTTAAAAGCACTGAAGTCTTACACCTTCACGTCAAAGCTAGCATGGGAATGCAAACAGACCCTAAAGCAACTGGCAGCTCAGGGGAAAAAGATTACTCTGACATGGGTGGCAGGACGTGAAGGCAGAGAGGGTAACGAAGCGGCGGACCAACTTGCAAAAGAGGGCGTAAACGCTCCGTTCTGCGGCCCGGAACCCATCTTTGGCCTTCCAAAAAGCCATATGATGGAAGAACTTCGGAGATGGGAAAAGGAACAACTTAAGTCCTACTGGAGAAACACTCCAGGCCTAAGACAATCAAAAAGGTTTATCAAACCTTCAGAGGCCAACGCAGGGAAGCTTATCCAACTGGAGAGAAGCGACCTAAGGCGAATTACAAGCCTTTTTTCGGGACACCACCCAGTGAAGTACCATCTCAAAAAGATGGGCCTAACCGAGGACAACACTTGTCGGTTTTGCTAAGACACAACAGAGACAAGAGAACACGTGCTCTGTGAATGCATGGCACTTTTCTGCAAAACGCTAAAACACCTTGGAGGGTTGACCCTAACACCTGACCAGGCAAGGAATTTAGCCCCCAGAGAAATCATCAACTTCATGAAAAGTGTGGGACAGCTGGGCAATTCATAGATTAGAGTCATTCACAAAAGATCTTCTGCAGGTCGAAGTGAGGGGAGTGCAAACCGCCTAAACGACTCCGATAAAACAATCTACAAGGAAACAAATTTTGTCAAGGTGTCATTTTGTTGAAGATGCAAATATTTCGAATTTCAGGCCGAAATCTTTAAAAAGACTTATTTCTCTACCGCTCTGGTCTGTTTCAAATAAAGGTACTTATTTTTTTACGTGGTGCATTGCAGCAATAATAGTTAAAAAAAAGAAAAAAGTTGCACTTTGGGGCAAACATCGACATGATGGAATATTTCTTCAAAGACAAATTTTATTATACCTAAATGCTCGATTCATTCAGGGTTAGCAGGTTACTAGTAGTAGATATTATAGAGAGGTATATAAACCACTTAGAATGTTGTCTTATATTTTATAAGTAAACTTCTTTTTATATAGCATTAAACATGTTCGATAATCTTCTCAACTATTTCTAGGTATTAAAATTTTACTAATTCTTGCACACATCTAGTATGATGTGTTTAGACAAGCCATGAAACAGTATATTTGGCAACGTCGAGTTCCAGTCGATTTGTGGCAAAACGGTTTAACATAGCCAAAATCTGTTTTAGCCACTGAGTCTGTAATAGAAACATGAGTTCCCATAAGAAATCGTACAGTAGACCGATTTCCTAACCACGGTGTTGCCATTGTCTGTACATGGCTTGTCTATAGAACGCTGTGTTATTACGTAGGTACAGCTTTAATGTTCATCATAATAAGTGCATAACTTTAAATAACTTATTTAACTCACTTATACATCTTAGCTAGCAGAAAAAATTGAATAAAGAACCCTCTTCATTAGCCCCCCAAAGTTTTCTCCCTCCTGTTGATCGTTAATTGCATACACAAAACTTCCTTTGAAGACAACGTTTGTATGGTAATAGTGTTATACCATGTGTATGGATGTGTTTACTATGCAACTCGCTGTACCTTCTTACCTTTTGGATGCATCCCACAAAAGACGATCTAACTCGCACTTGGGGTGACACAACACCGAAATTGGGCACGCCCCCAAGATAAAGGTTTTGTGGCAGAGATAATTGCGTAAAGGCCCCTGGAGAAACAACTTCCACCGGCAGTTGATTGTCAACGGATAGAATTGCTAGACGGCCGGTGCGGGAGAGTCTGACCTGCAATTTAATTAAGAAAGCGCCATAAGAAAAATTAAAGCATAAGCACAAAATATACAGAATGGTGACTTATACAGGGTTACATATTTTTTCAACAAAAACACCACATTTTCAAAATATGTTTCAAAAAAATATTGCGGCGCATCAAAGTTGTGTTTTTAATGCCGTACATTTTATTTTCTTTTTCAATTGTGTATGAAGAGTAAGATAGTGGCTCTTTGTTGTTTGATAATGCATATGGTGTATACATTCAAACTCCTACTACAAATGGAGGATCATGTATTTGTGGGAGTTTTCTATTTTTATTGCATCTTTTAAAGTAAACTTTATTTACTTAGTTTGCGGTGTCATTTTACTTGATTTTTAGGGTGCTCTTGTCATTGGCCTTTGTGGAGCATGTAGAAGAGAAGAATTGCACTCTCTACGACTGCAATACATCATAGGAAAAGACAACCGCTACCTTTTAGTTACTCTTGCTGATACAAAGACTAATATCAAAAGAACGTTGTCAATCCAGTTGAGTTGTATAGAAAATATGTTTGTTTTCAGCCAAAAAACGTACCACATGATTATGTCTTCATCTCTTATCGTAGCAGCATTGCAGCTGCCGAACCAAAAATAATATGCAGGTCATTGTTTCCAACGAACTTCTGCTGCAGAAGTGGATTTTACATTGCTGAAACTATAACGCTTACTTCATGCGCTCTATTGGGGGTTACACTCGTATGCCAGGCTAGTCAATCTTTTAGGGTTCGACCCAGATTCCCAATAGAACTGAATATTCCATAGGTTCGCCTCTACTAAGGTCTAAGGGCGCCAGTACATTTTTACTAATAAAAATGGACAAAAATAAGAATTTAAAGTGCCAACCCAACAACAAAAATAATATTGATAGTAAAAACTTTCAAAAGAATATAACTCAAGCCTTCAATAAAATTAGCCTTAGCAGAACCTTCCCTTTTTAGAAATTACCTCAAAATTATTGTCACTCACCAAAAGTCTGAGGATGATGAAATCAAAACACAAGAGAATTTTTTTATAAAATCATCTATTCTGAGTCCGCCCTTACTCGATATCACAAATTATCACAGATATAATAAGTACATTAGTTTTGTCCATCTTATTATAAGATCATTTATACACAATCAGAGAAAAATCTATCATATCATGAACCATATGCACATTCAATCAATGATAGCATATATTCCGTATTCCACAATCAAAGCTACATTTCTTTCAATTATACTTATATGATTAATTGCGAAATATATGACTTTATTGCTTTAAGTATAAGAATTAATTGACTTCCAATCAAATGCCTCAATTATAAGAATATATTGAAATTAAATAAAAAGTATTGATTGGACTAAGTGTCACTATCGTTGATAGAACATTTATTGCTTTTTAAGGGGAATACAGAAATTATAGACAGAATATATTTTGGTATTGAAATAATTGTTTTGTCATTTTAAATCAATTTTATATATAATCCTGGAGAGAAATTAATTACTTAATTTAATAAAACTATCACGTTAACTAATTGTATGAAATAAAAGAAAGTTTTTATTCAAAAACAGTTTTATTAATTCTATAATACATTGTATTGTAATAAAAAAAATATTACTCTATAACCACAGTACAAAAAATAAACAATACATTAAAAGATGTATGTCATTCTAATACATGAACATTGAACATGTACGACTAACAAAATATTAAACCAAATATCGTATTTGTGCTTTTTTACCATATCTTCATAGTGTCCCACTCCCACTCGGTACTTTGTATACTGTTTACCTACATCGTGTTAAAACAGGATATTTTGAATTTTGAGGTTATCTGAGGTTGCAAAAATGTATTCCATGCTGCCATGCTATACTGGTTAATGTGAAATACAAAGCTTAATATTCATAACTTTTGAATGGAACACCCTGAATAGTTTTGTTAAAACATTTTTATTATGCATTATAGTAGGTACCTCTTAAATCATTTGTTGGCTAGACTGATCTTTAATAGTATTGTTCGAAAAGCTTACACAAAATAATTTATAGTAAAAAACTTATGATTAGATATACTTAGTTAGGAGTAAAACTTACCGGAGAATATTGGAATTAGTTTGTCCAATTCTGAGGCGTTTAAGAAGTCTTCCATAATATATTATTGCAGATTATAGAACTTAACTACTTATATAGACACGCGCTACCGGCACACAAATAGAATAAATATATAAATGTAACATAACCTATTGTTTTAAGCTTTGCTAGTGACTAGGGAGTTCCGAAATTTCCCGATACATCAGCCCGAAATCTACATTTTTATATCAATGGTTTTGAACTCGTTTTATTATGATATCGGCGTATGAAAGCATTTTTTTAAGTCAAAAACTAATATTTACGAAGTGGGGTAGGTAGTACGAAAATCCAGTTTTTATTTAATTTATATACTTAAATTCGATACATGCATGACTGCAAAATGTTGGATACTCGACGTTTTGTGTTTCGATATATCCATGAATTTAGCCCGGCCCAATAATAAGTTAAGGTTGTCCCAACAATAAGAAGTATTGACTTAATATTATTTAGTTTATTTAAATAGTAGAATATGATAGCGAGTAAAATTTGATGTTGTTAATTCAATGATATATATCTAATAATCCGAGTAGAGAAATAATATTCTTCCAATGCTTTTTCTTGCTTATCGTAATATAACAATATTTGAAATAATACAATTGCAATATTAGTTGCCAATTATTACTGTAATCATTGAAAGAAAAAATATATCTGTTTTGTGCCTAACATATATGAAATTGAATTTCAATAATATCTGGAATGTCGGATTAAGTATATATTAAATGTTGGCCGAAATGTAATGAATTAAGTATTACTGTCATTAAACCAAAATAGAGGCAATCAAACATATCGCTAATATTGATATTACAGTAAGATTTTTTTCTGTGATGTTCAAAACCAAAACTTCACATTATTTTATTCTAGATTTCCATCCTAGATTTATATCGGCGATGTTTGCCGTCTTGTGTCCAATCAAGAAGAGATTTTTGAAAACTTTTCAAGTTTTAATATACTAAAATTCCGTTTTCTATCCCTTATTTAGAAAAAAGGTTACTATTAATAAAAACTCCTCAACTTCCCTTTCCCATACTACTGTCATACTATTTTCTATATGCTGCATACTAGATTCTATACTTTACAACGTTGTCATTACGACTTATATTTAATTAACTCTATCACTTAACCATGCTATATATAGTACTTGTAAATAATTTTATTAATTCAATGCACTATCTTGCAACACCTATTATAAACGCTCGGTAGAAACTAACTATATAGACATACCACTATATGAGACTGCGCAGTCCACTAATTAATATTTACATATTGAAATATGCACAACTATAATAGGTATATAGGGTGGTCTCACCAAAATTAATTAAATGTGAATTATTAACTATTTCTGATAATCACATTAGAAAGCTATAATACAAAACCGATGTAATGAAATGCGTGAGAATTTTAATTACAAAACGCCTATAGGAGGTTGGAGATAAAATATTAATATTTTTCGATATTGTTCTAAACAATATTTAGGTCGTCCACAGTGGTTGAAGGTTACATAGAAGAATCTATTGAGAAAAAGAAGAAAGTTTGCAAACTGCTAATCGGGGAAAAGAACATCGTGACCACTTATACGGATGTAGCACCAAGTCTACATCGTTCGCATTTGCTCCACCGCATCAGAAAGTAAATTTACCTGCTGACGGAAAAGGAGTTACGAGTATTTCGTTTGCAGATACCAGTTTTCAAAAAGCACAAACTGGTTTATTTTTCCAAAATAACTTTACTAGTCGAAAAAATTAGATTACGTGTTGGCTTTTGAAATTATTCTTAGTAGGTAGTAAAAGAATTATGTACGTTTTAAATTTAAGTGAATTTTTTAAGTTTTTTGTCAAATTTAGACATTCCAAGGAATTTTGGAATAGTCTGTAAAGGTTGCCAGGACGACTTTTAGGGACTAGGCCGAAAGAGAAGCATTTTACGAACTTAATAACAAAACAATAGCGAAATTAAGAAAGCCGATACAATATGTTCCCGCTACCAAAATTGGTATGTATAAATTTAGAGAATAAGGCAAAACCACTAAGTAGGTGCTTACTGGTTGAATACTATACGCACTGATTACAAGCACAAGTTTCCTAAATAAATAATGAAAATAATATATTATGTTTTTAGAACTCTCAATTAATTATTTTCATGAAGTTTTTATTTCAAAATATAAAGTACAGAATGCTATATGGGCATATTTCGTACTCTTTTACACTTATCGGGCAGCCTTACCACTGGATATATATGGCTTTTATAAACTTAAAATTAGCTAGTATTTAATTTACATTTACTCTCTAAATGTATCTATTTTATCACTAAAATGTTTATTTTTCCAAATAAAATTTTAATTAAAATTACTGTTTAAGTTGTAAAAGTTGAAATATTTACTAATATATAGACTTTTTAGCAACTACAGTAACATGGAAATGAAAAATATTCACATTGCAATGTGCGATATTCCAGGAATATTTTTCAGTTTATTACTAATCATTGAAAAGTAAAAGTATAGTTGTCTGTAGCTGTTTCTCCAAGGTCAAACTGAAATCAAAGGGGAAAAGCGGCGTTGGAGATCCACAACCGTCCTCCTCTATAATCAATGTGTAACATGATCAATGGAGGAATCTGTCACATATGGTTACATGTTCTACACATCCTTAACCATATGTGATATCTTTGATATGCACATCTCTATAAAAACAAGATCGGTAACGCGTCACTAGTTATATTTATGTAAGCGCTAGGCTCTAGATAGATATAAGTTTGTAAAACGAGTTGTTTATAGGGTTATTCTTTCGTACTGAACTAAGTGAACAATCTGAAAATTGTCAGTTCATTCACGATTGTGCGTATTCTTTCGACATCGGTCACTTCTACCAAACTGATTAAAATTCGTACCCCCCTTGCCGCTTACTGATCAACCTCTAGGTACCGGTTACTTCGTTCAGTTAACAGTTAACCTCTAAAAGTATTGAATATACAGAGATACCTAATTGGAATATGATTTCGAATCAAACCAATAAATTGTAAAAGTTTAAAACATGGATAATAATATCATGGAGTAAATAATTTTCCAGTTTTCAGAGCAGATTTGGTTGTTTTCACAAGTTTTCGAGGTTAAGTGAAAGACATTCACAAAAATGATGATCTTTCGGTTTCGCCAAATATTCAGTTCAGTATAATCACATTCACTTGTTCAGATCAATCACTACGAAAGAATAACACTTATGTATTTCAATAAAAGTTTAATCACATACAAGTTGCTGTATAAATAAAATGTTACAGAATGCGGGGATGAATCTGAAAGTCTTCCGGTCAAGGCAGACCCACTTCATTGTCGTCGAGTGAACCTGCATGTATAATTAATCGGCTTGGCGTTATTATTTGTAATTTAAAATTAAAATTGCCATACATAGTCACATTTCTGAAGCAAGGGAGCAGTTCAGGGCTCAGGCAAAGAACTTCATTTTTAACAACTGTCCATTTCTCAACCTTTTATGTGTGAACTTTGTTCAGTTTTAAAGTCTAACAAAGAGCGAAACTCCATGTGGAAATTAAGTTTAAAGCATATGAAAGTTCTTTCAAGGGAGTATATTATGCAAGTTTACGTTTTGGAAGTCTCATAATAATAATATACCTACATACTGCAGGAAATATATCTAAATAAGACAAAATGAGAAGATAAAAGTAATACCTAAGTGAATAAGGCCACTAGTACCTATATACTTGCCGTAAAGGTCGCAATATGGGGAGTGAAGTTGGAATTATTTAAATCAAGGTAATGTAAGGCAGAAGCGTATTGTATAGAATAGGTTTTGCAATTTTAGAAGTGAAAAATACTATTGTGGGTGTTCTTTATTCAATCTATAACATCTTCCTTAGGTATCTGAAATAGAACACCCTGTATATTTTAGTTCTATTATGTGACCAATTCAACTTTGAACTTTCCTGCATTTTGCAGAAGAAAATTTACTCGAGTATGTCTTGTTCATTAACTATAATTGCTAGATCAGATAATCTTTCTTGTGCCATTGTGTATCTTAAGTAATTTTGTATTAGTTTTAATTTTGATAATGATCTCTCTCCTGAGCCCCGGTGACCCCCCGAAATACAAACATTTTTTGTTGATTATATCGACAAAACTTACGGGGCTCGCTTACGGGGACCCTGCACCCTGTATATTTGAAATTATTTTACAAATGTAGCCTTAATGGGCTAACATAATGTCGCTGCAACAAAAAGCAAAAAATATATTTAGTTTTCTAAATAAAGTTGAACAAAAATTTGAAGATTGTGCACTAGTATACACAAAGGCTATATCTAAAGGAATAAAGTAAAGGTAGGCCAAAATCTGCAATAGTTACGCAAAGTACGTAGTAAATACTGACCCACTAACCATATATCGAATTAACATAAAGATCAAATTGGCAAAATTTTAAAATTTATCGATCTATATAAAAAACAACACAAGAAATTGCGATTGCTGGCGTATGTCTATTGCACCAACTTATTCGTTTCTTATATATTACATATTTAAATAGTATGGATGGCATAGCAAATCTCTCGGAAGATCAACAGAAATTGTTTAATTTAATTATATTAGCCAATAAGCAACAAACAAACGATATAGTAACAAAACTAGATACTACGATATCAAGTTTACAAAACAGTGTAGAACAAAGTAATGCTAAAGTCGAACTGCTCAAGAAAAGATGCCTTTTTCTTGAAAGGAGGACAAGGAAAAATAATATAATTATATTTGGAATAAATCCAGAGATAACAAATCTTCCACAACTCCTCAAAGACACTCTTTCTACCTTCAATACAATATTAGAAACTAACATAAGGGAAGAAGATATTAACAATATATACAGAATAGGGAAATCCAAGAAACCACCAGTCATTCTTGAATTTGTATCATACCTAAAAAAGCTAACTCTCTTCAAAAACAGGAATAATTTAAAAAAGCTAAAGGATCACAACTTAGCCATTGCAAATGATCAATGTTTTGAAGATCGGGAGGAAAATAAAACATTACGAAAGCATCTGAAGATAGCTAAAGACCAAAATAGGGAAGCTAAAATTACAGGAAAAACCCTGATAGTCGACAACACAACATACACAACGACAGATTTGAAAAAGCTGGAAGAAGCTGCAAGTGAAGTGGAAGATTCAGAACAAACAGAGGAAGAATTTGAAGAGGAGGAGGAAGACACAATAACAGAAATTCAGGGTATAAGTGATGCTATAAATTTAAGCCCAAACAAAAAGGATTTAGCAGACAGGAGAAACAATAAAACTGAAAAATTGTTGGCGCAAAAGGTCGAAACCAGGAGACAATCTAAAAGAAAACGTATGAACATAGTATACAGCCCACCGCAAGATTTGGGATTGGTAAAGAAAATCAAATAAACCAGATTAGTGTATTGCTTAGAATAGTATAATAAAATAGTATAATAAAAATAGAATAGTATAATAGAATAGTATAATAAAAATAGTAAATATATTGTCTTGTTCTAAATACTGAAAATTGTTATTTAATAAAGTTCGTGGTATTTAGCATATTTGGGTGGTTAATAGTAGATTATTTTTTTATTTTTTTTTAATGTCTTACTCTTTACTTCGGAGAATATTGTAATAGTATAGTAAATTTATTATAATATTAATATTGCTGAATATAAGTAGGAATGAACAACTACGTAAGAGATTTTAATTTGTTTGAGATAGACACGATGGAGAGTGAAACATGCGGAGAAGTTTTTGAATATATAGATCCATCAAAAAATAATACTAATTTTAATATTTTTCACACTAATATTAGAAGCATATATAAAAACTTTAATCAGCTTGAGATTATGCTAGAAAACTTAAATAATATTTTTGATATAATTGTTTTAACAGAAACGCACCAACTGCAAAATGCAAATATGTTTGAAATGAGGGGTTATACAAAAATATATAGTCACAGTACCATTAATAAAAACGACGGTTCCATAATATACATAAAATCAAATTATAATTTCACAGTAAATATTATTGAAATATCCTCTATTAAATGCATTAGGACGACAATATCTGTAAACAATAAAACCATTTCTATTACCTCGATTTATAGACCTCACACAGTAAATAAATCAGACTTTGTGAATGAACTAGAAGCTTACCTACATAACCTACGATTTTCGGATACTGAAATAATTATAGGAGATATAAATATTGATATTTTAGGAACGTCAGTTGATGCACACGAATATTTGAATGCATTATATACAAATGGTTTTAAGTCATTAATTAATAAATATACACGAGTGGAACAAAACTCTAAATCCTGCATAGACCATATTTTCCTTAGAAATAATAATAATCAAATTCAAAATTTGATACCTATAGTACTTCACTCAAAAATAAGTGATCATTATCCAACTTTGTTACAGTTTAAAACTGGACTTCCTATAAACAACAAAAGCTGTACAAACTCTAACCAAATCAAATTATTTGTAGACTACAATAAATTAGAGAGGTTAATGTCTCAAGAAAAGTTTAAACTGGTTTACGAAAATAATGACCCTGATACAGCTCAAAACAATTTTATTGACATAATAAACACGCACGTAAAGACTTCAACAAATACAGTTACCATTAAAAACAAAACTAAAAAGAAGCCATGGATCACCCAAGGTATACTTAAATCAATTGACAAAAGAGATATTCTATACAAAAAATATAAGAGAACAAAAAATGAACAAATTTATGAGGAATACAAAAAATATAGAAATAAACTTATAAACTTAACAAACAAGCTTAAAAGTGAACACTACAAAAAAATTATTGAAAACAACAAAAATAATAGTAAAAAACTATGGCAAACACTAAATGAGTATACAAATACTAAATATAAATCTACTAATAACATTAATGAAGTTCTTGATAGCAACGGTAAACGGCAAACAGATATGAACACGATCGTTAACATATTCAATAACCATTATGCAACGATCGGAGAAAAAATGGCTAACGATATAAGTAAGAACCATCTAAATCCTAAAAGACAATCTCACAATTTTCATAACTCAATCTTCCTTAAACCTGTAGATGAAATAGAAGTATCAAATATTATTCGAACTTTAAAAAACGACTCTTCTCCAGGCTTCGATAAAATTTCAAATTGCTTTCTGAAAAAAATTAGTCAATATATATGTAAACCTTTAACCTATATTATAAACCTATCATTTATTACAGGAAAATGCCCTAACCACTATAAAGTGGCTACTATTACACCAATTTTTAAAAAGGGAAACAAAAACGAAGTTGCTAATTATAGACCAATAAGTCTCATCTCCAATATTGCGAAAATTTTTGAAAAGGCTCTAAAAACCAGACTAGTTACATTCTTTGAAAAATACAAACTTATTTCAAATTTTCAATTTGGCTTTCAAAAAAATAAATCCACTAGTGACGCTATAGCAGTTTTGGTATCGAATATATACAACGCTTTAGATAATAGTAAACCTTGTGCAGCTGTTTTTATTGACTTAGCAAAGGCTTTTGACACCGTTAGCCACTCTAAACTTTTGATAAAGCTGGAAAATATTGGAGTAAGAGGGGTAGCATATAATTTAATCAAAAATTATTTACAGGATAGACAACAATTTGTGGAAATTAATAGTTATCGAAGCGAGCCGAGAGCTGTAACTTATGGCATCCCACAAGGAACAGTTCTTGGTCCTATCCTTTTTTTGGTGTATATTAATGAATTACTTTCCCTGGACGTTTCGGGAAAAATTATGTCTTTCGCCGACGACACGGTGTTGTTCGTGGAAGGAAACACCTGGGAAGAGGTAGAAAACTCTATTTGTAACGATTTGGGGAAGATGGTTTGTTGGTTTGATGAAAATTTACTTACAATAAATTTGCAAAAAACTGAATACCTACCTTTTTCAAACTACAGCGATCGCTTACCAACGAATCACCCACTCCAGATAAATTTTCCGTTCAGGAACTGCACATGGTCACTAGTGAGTACAGATAAAGTAAAATATTTGGGTATCATAATGGATAATAATCTAAAATGGGACCACCACATCCAATATATTGTAAAAAAAATTAGGTCACTAGTATACTTATTTCAACAAATGAGTAAAATTATAAACACACAAAAACTCGTTTCAGTATATTATGCACTGATACACCCTTTAATTTCTTACGGGATTATTGGTTGGGGTGGAGCGTATACAACAACTATGCATCCATTAAACATTATTCAAAAGAGAGTCCTAAAAATTATTTTCAAACTAAATAAGACATATCCATCCAAACTTCTATATACTGAAAATCGAATTCTTAATATCAAAAACATATTCTACAAATACTCACTCTTGCACTTAATTAAAAGTAATGAATTAAGAAATCTACCGACTCATGAACACAATACAAGGTTTCGACTGAATGAAAACGTAGTACTTCCTAAAACACAACTGACAATTGGACAAAGAAGTTTTAGGTATATTGGACAAAAACTATACAACAGTATTAGTACGGAACTTAAAACACAAACCAAAGTAGGGAGTTTCAAAGGCAAATTATCAAATTGGCTTATTGAAAATGACCCAGTATATTAAGAAATGCTATAGGAGAAAAAAAAAATACTGCAGTTTCGCTCTCCACTTGTTTATTTGTCTACTATTAGTAGTTTACCTATTTAGTTGCTGGCTTGGCCAGGTATGTAATATTATATAAGTAAGGGTGTTTGTTTATGTATTAATTAATTGCTGTTTTTTTTTCTTTTTTCTTTGTTTATTTTTGCTTTATCATTGTCTTTATAGGGATGAAAGTATAAACTATTGCTCGAACTATTTGAGAATGGCTGACAAGCTTTTAGCTTAGTAATTCTCAAATAGTAGAAAGGGTTTAGTTAAGTATGTTTTATTATGTTGGGAATTTCTACTATATATTTATTTTAAGCATATTCTTGTGAAATTCAAAATTTGTACTGCAGTTTCTTTCTTGAATAAATATATATTATTATTATTATTATTATATTATTATTCTCATTAAACTTCGTGGCGTCCGTTGTGACTCACCCTGTATATCTGTTTGTCAACTAATTCAAACCCAGTAATTTTATAATTTGCTGTATGAAATGGCTCGACATATAATAAGGATTGATTCATTTTTTAGATAATTTATGATGTGAAAGAATTCTGCCAACAAGATGTTTGTGGCCACATCTAGTGTGAGCAAGCAATATGCCCGGTGAAACAAAGTTCACAAGCGGTGGCCCGACAAGAAGTAACAACTCCATTAAATTCCAATGCCATGTTACTTCTTGTCCGGCCATCGTTTCTGAACTTTGTTCCACCTGACATATTTCCTGCTCACACTAGATGTCACCACAAACATCTTCTTGTCCTTCGCTATCTCTATTATAAGCTCTTCGTAATTTGTTCACATTGTCTGCCGATCACCAGTGATGAGTTGTGGAGAGAAGAAAGCAAATTTTCAACTACATTAGGTAACAAGCAATTCGTAAAAACAATAATTCTTTCTTTGTTTCTTTAAGAAAAAAACAAAAGACGATATCATAAAATTATTTTATACAGACTTACTCAGATTTCTACGTTTTTCCTAATATCAGCCATGCACATATCTCAAAAATTTTTGCTGAAACAAAATGATTCCTATTTCCGAGTTTCATCAAGTCAACTCGTTGAAAACAAACAAAACTAGTTGAATTTTTTCAAATTGAACAATGTTGTAAGATTTTTTAAATATTCATAATTCTTATTTTATTATTTAAATAATAATAATTGATCAATAATCTATAGAATGTAGATATTATGTTTGTTATTATTTGTGTTGCTGATGATGGGACGTTGTGTCCAAAACGTTTATTTATTTAACACATAAGGTGTGTTACTATAAATATTATTGTATAATAAATCCAAATAGTCCAGTAAAAAACTGTGGTTTCTCGGATTGTTAAGTCGGCATCTTCAAGAGTTACTTTTCGATATTTCGAATTTAATGACTTAATAAGTCATCGTCAGTCAGTAAACTGCCGGTGCTAACGCTTATTCAACTAACCAAATTGCATTGGAAAAATTTACAACTGGTTTTGATCTTTTTAAATGCTTCTATTGATGTAGCTGATGATAAGCAATCGAGATCTTAACGATTCAAATTTAAAATTATAACAACATTAATTATTATTTCGCATGTCTTTTCAAACCAATTCCATACAATACGTTTAAACATTACGTTAGTGTAGGTAGATTTATAAGAATGGAAAAGAAACAAAGCAACAAACAAATCATGCTTCTTCACTACATACTACAATGCTTTATAGCTTATATCCGCTTTTGTGATGTTAAGCTACTCTAGTCATTTTTTACCAGATGTTCATCTCCTTCCATTGTACACATATCGCATTTTCAGCTATATAATAAATATGTGGATGAATTATCAAAGCAGGAAATAGACTTTTTTAAACTGATTTAATTTAAAATTAGTTTAAAATTTTTTTTAACTGATTTAATTAAAAATTAGTTTAATTTTTTTTTAAACTGATTTAATTAAAAATTAGTTTAAAAAAATCGTTTGGATGCTGATTATAAATTTCTATTAAACTTCTTTTTTTGTTTATTTAATGGCACTGGCGAAAACCAACTGATCAACCCTATTAAACTTATTTGTGTGGAGATTCGACTTTTATTTTGAAAATATACCTACAACTCCACTTAAGAATGGATTATTTTTTCAAATTATGAATGTAGTTATTCTATAAACTAAAACCAGGGGCGTAGTGATGCCGTTACGGGCCTGTGTTCCAAGGAATTTCCGGGCCCACCCCCTCACGTCACCTAACCGATTGAAAAACAATCTATAATACCAATATTTATACGTTTCTTAAAAAATCAAACTTAACCAAAGCACAATTTAAAATATAAAAACTAAAAAATATGCAGAGTTAGTTAAATTAGACAAAAGTTGCAGTTTTTGATGCCTATTTAATATCTCTTTACTATGTAGGCAAATTCTTTTTATTTTAATTGCTCGAATTTTAATATAAATATTAATATAAATAAGAATCGCCTACTACTCGTCCTAGAATTTTATCTATTCGTCCAAAAAAAACCTATTTTCCGGACTTGTTACGTAAATTACAATTTTCTGAAATCATTACAAAATCTTAACATTCTAGACGCGTTTTGACGCCACAAATTTTTTTTTTTGTTTTAAAACTCAGATTAGCTACTTCAATTTTATTATTAAGAGATTTTTGAATGTATCATCCTTCAAACAAGCAACGTCCAAGTATCTCACGATAATTCTGAAGGCAGAACATATCGAATTTAACTTTTTAGAAAATACGTGGTCAGACCAAACCAGAAACTCATTGATATGAATTCCTATTAGTCGACTTCTTCCCTTCAGATGTGATTGCGCGACCACGCACCCCTAACAATTCAGCTTTTCAAGCAGTGAAGTTCTTTCCAAACAATCATAGGCTTTGGGAAGATTTAAGAAGATTCCTACTGAAAGATCTCCCGATTCCAAACCACCCATGATTTCTCTGATTAAATCAAATAAAGCCGTGTATTTAATGTAGATTTACTCCTTCATATAGCCATGTTGGTTCATATTTAGTAATACATTAACTATAATGAAACACTCTTCTCTTATTCACTCTAATCTTCAACGAAAAGAGGGTAAAGTTTGGCACGGAGTTCTGACAATCAAAACAAGTGTAAAAAATATGCCATGCGTTTTAACATACGTTTAAATAGTCAGCGTAATGCAACGTTTACTTTTGAAGGGAAACATCTTTAAAATAGTTCCCAAACCGTCACTTTTTTCATTAAAGTAAAGCCATTAGAAAAGAAAATAGATTTGTGTCTTATTCTTATGGAATCTACGCGCTTCAACATACCAACTAACAATACTTGGCTGCCAGACTGTTTTTGAAATTATCGCTATCCTACACCTCGTACTCATTATTCGCGCAATACCGTAATTAATCCGAAATCTATTTACACCCGATACATGCGCAGATGCTTCATTAAACATAAACTTTATTTCCCCAAGTTTATTTTATGTTATAAAAAAAGCTAAAATAATTTGGTTCTTCAAAAAATTCCATATTATTTTTATTTTATTCAATTCAATTCATTCAAAATCTGGCAACAATCAAGAAAGGATGAGAAATTCGGTGATGCCACACTTTATTTGAAGATTTTCACCATAAACATATTCCAGCACATTTTCCTCAATAAATCCACACATTACACAATACATTTACACATGGAACATTATTAGATAGATTTTCCAACAAATTTAATTTACTCAACTCCCACAATAATATAACAAATATTAAAACATTATTTTATGTAAAAAAACTTATACTTATTTTACTACTAACCACATGAACTAAATCTGGCAGAATAGTTTTTAAATGACACATGTTGACACATTTGGCATTCGAATATTGATTTTTTACCATCCTCGCTACAATTTCAATAATAATAAAAAAAATTCAATGACCCCGTTCGAGTAACAATATGCGTGCAGTCGGGCTACAATTTCAATAATAATAAAAAAAAATCAATAAACTGGATCATAGAGATGCACGAAATGTATCGATATATTTTTTCTTTTATTATTAGAGATGCAAGAAATGTAATGACATATTCCATTCGATCTCAATTTCTTTTTAAGGTCGAACTATTGTCTCGAGGATTGCAACTGAGTCTATTGGCCGCTTGTACACATATAAAAGTTCTTAAGCGTATCTAATTTGAATATGAAATCTAACCTGATGCCAAACGCTCATATCGACTCGATAATGACTCCTTACAATCGCTGCTCCAGTTCCCAAATCATAAGCAAATTCTACGTAACCATCATTCAAATAGAGTCCCATAAAGTCACCGGTACCATCTAATCTATGTCCGTTGTACATGACTAGGCCATCTGGAGTTGTCGGTTTTAGCGTTATGTCCAGATCCAGCCATGTTAGAGCGGACTCTGATAGTCCGCGATAACGGAGGTGGCTGGAGCCGTTGAATGAAGGCACCTAATTAACAAATATAAGTCATTTATTATTAAAATATAAAATTATTGCATCATGGACATGGATTAATTTCTATATACCATGTTTTGACAGTTTTACTGTAATCAACGACGTTTTGTTATTTATTTGTAACTTCCTCAGTTTGTAGTATGTATCGCAATAAGTTGGTTCTAATTTATCTATATACAGTATGTCCACGGATGCGGTTAACAAGAGGACAAATGGACCAAATATTGAAAGATACGAAAAAAAGTTATTCTTGATAAAAGATGTTGCCTGTCGAAAAAATAAGAACTACTATGAAAAAAAATATTTTTATTAAACAGGGCGTCTCAAAAAGGCATAAATATAAAATTAAATAAGACCAAAAGTCAGTTTTTGGTTTCTTAGCGTAAAATGATAAATAAAAAAAAATCAGAAAAATATTTGATGTTATGAAAATATATTTTTTTTTCATGTGTGCATGTCCGCATTTTACTACTTTCACTTAATTATTACCTTCACATTAGGTATCTTATTTATTTATTTATTTATTGTCATTACATGTCATTACCAAAAAAGGTTTACACAAGTCATATTAAATACTAAAATATTACATAACCAGCATAAAACATAGAAATGTATATAACTTAATCAAAACAGAAAGTCAGTGCTGAGGAATTCATCAATGGAGTAAAAAGCCTTGTCAATTAAGTAGTTTTTTAATCTATTTTTGAACATTGCAAGGCTCAGTGTTTTCAAACTATCTGGCAAATGATTATAGCATGTGGGACCATAATAATTTACAGAATTTCTGCTTCTACCCAACCTCATATATTCAGGAAGAATGTCATTTTTGTGTCTGGTATTGTGGTTGTGAACTTCATCATGCCTTATGTACAGATTGTAATTATTTTTCACATACATAATTGAATTGTAGATATAGAGACACGGGAGTGTAATTATTTTACATTCTTTAAATTTAGGTCTGACATCCTCTCTAAACTTTAAATCTGTCATTATTCGAACCACGCGTCTTTGGATTGCGAATACCCGACTAGCATGACAAGAGTGTCCCCAAATTGGCAAAGCATATGAAGCCACACTGTGAAAAAGGCCAAAATATGCTGATTTCAAAACATTAAAAGAGACTACACCCTTCAAGCTTCGCAACATGAACACAACCTTAGACAACTTGGCAATGGTAACCTCGACATGACCCGCCCAAGTTAGCTTTTGGTCCAAAGTGACACCCAAAAACTTTACCAGACCATCAGAAACAGCAACATCCGTCTCGCGTAATGTAAATATTTTAGTAGCTGTTTTATTGGCATTATACAGAGTTTGTTAGCTGCAAACCAGTCAGCAGCCCTCGACTGTTGAGGCCAGAACATCACTCGACAGTTCAACATCGACAATAGTTGAATCGTCTGCAAACAATGTCAGGTCAGAGCATGGCAGATGTAGCGATAAATCATTAATGAAAATCAAAAACAATAGAGGTCCGAACACCGAGCCCTGAGGGACTCCACAAGAGCTCAACAAGGGCTGAGAAGACTTTGACTCAAACATCGTTACAACATTCCTACCAGTGAGATAGGAACTCAGCAAACGAATCGAATTCGTACTCATACCATACCTCTCCAGTTTACCCACCAAGATATCGTGTGAGACGCAGTCAAACGCCTTTGTTAAATCAAGAAAAGAAGCCCCCACAAGCCTTCTACTCGCAAAAGCGGTTATAACGCTATTTATAAAGTTTTCTATATCTGAAACGGTGTTAAGTTGCGGAGAAAATAAATTATTTCTTTCAAAATAGTTGGCTAATTGTTTAAAGAGTATCTTTTGAAAAATTTTGCCTAGAACAGGCACTATAGAAATAGGGCTTATTGTTTTTGTAGTAGTTGTCAATGTCAAAAAAAGTGCGGGAAAGTAAAATTTGTGGTGACATTTCAAATGCAGAAGCTGCGAATAAGAAATGTCGTTGTTTGTGATAATAAAAATATTGTTTGTGAAATGTAATTTTCATTTTTAAATAAACTAAATTGGGATACAGCAGCTATGAACATAAAAAACAAAAAAAAAACAAAATGAAAAATGATATTGTGCCCTGTTAAACATTCTCTTTTGTAAAAAGAATAATTTGGTTTCTATATATCCTTTTTCTGTTGGTCATACAACATCTAAATTACAATATTTTTGCATTGTACAAGAAAAAAAAGCATTAATTTCACTTTGAGGCTATTATAATAGTTATTATTAATAACATACACTTTTAGCTCATAAATTGTTTTATAAATTGCTTAATTTCAGTACGTACCCACCTACTTCGGAATTAAAAATATAAATAGTGAAAAACGGAAATTTATAACATAAACGTTCCATTTTTATGGTTTAATTATTTAGTTATTAAACTAGCGAAAATAATTTAAAGCTATCCGTGTTAGCGAATGAGTTTTCATTTAAGTGTTGTGTTAACATCATATTAAAATATCCTCTTAGAATCAGTAAAAATTTGTCTTAGTCATCCACGGCTAGAGGGCGATGCTAACTTCAAGGTCCGCAGAACCCAAATTAATATGTTTCTTAAAAACGCCTCCTATCAAGTACAAATTACTCCAGACCTCATCATCATTATCATTAGCATAAATGCATTTACTATATATTGAAGATCCTCTTCTGTATCAGCTAGGACAACATTGTCATCTGCGTATTGAAGCTCAATGACTGATGTGGATACGATTTTCGTCCCAGCTTGCAGTCTATGAAGGTTGAAGAGTCCGCCGCCATCAAATCTGTAGACGATCTCTATTTCCCGCTGCAGTTCATCTTTAACAAGCTGAAACACCGTTCCCACAAACTTCGAAAACAAGCTCGGTGCAACGACCGATCCGTTGAGCTTTAATATACTCCAGAGAGCCTCACGGTTAACGGAGTCAAACGCCTTGACCAGGTCTATAAAACCCAAGTATAGAGGACGATTTTGGAGGAAAAGTCATGGTTTCCTGTATTTGCCTGGCACTGAATATCATCTCGGTTGTACTCATGTTCGGTGTAAAACCATATTCTGTTTCCGGTAAGCACTCTTCCCAGAGTGGGAGAAGGCGATTGGACAAAATTCTTGCAAGAACCTTTCCGGTGATGGAGAGGATAGAGATACGACGATAGTTTCCACATATGGACATATCCACTTTTTTTCATTATAGTGTTAATTGAGGCATCTAGCAATTCAGCAGGCATTGTCTCGGTGTTCCATATTTTGGATATCAAAACATGATAATGTTGCAATATCCCTTTAAAAAGCTCAGGAGGAATCAGATTTCCCTTTCTTAAACTTAAAGTTCGAGCTAGTTACACAGAGTAGCTTAGAAAAAAAACTACAAAATCCTTCTCTGACTTCTATCTCTATCGCTCTGATCTGAAAGAGACAAAGCTAGTAGTAGTGGACAACTGATGTAAAAGCAATATGAGGAAAACGTTTCTATTGTTTGGCTTCATCAAACGTTTTGAGTTAAACCACTGCCTCGGTACAGTATAAGCTGTAATTGAAGTCTGACTAGCGACCCAACGCCGAACTAAGATGTTCGACGAAAAAAGCACCTGCGCATGCTCAAAGAGGCAGAGCGGTGCATGCGCTGTCGTCAACATACAACGAAAATAGCGCCATCTACATTAAAAAGCGTTTCCAAGCAACTATTTTAATTGACGGTGAAGGTCATTACGGATAGACTCCAAATCAAAAGTTGAGTACAATGAAAAGTATATAGCTAAAACAAATGAGAGAGAGAAGAAGCAATTATTATTATCGAGAAAATTAGAACAAAAAAAGGCAAAGGAGGCTCACAATGTTTGTAATATTGCTGTGACAGATTAGTTTTTCTTTTTTAATATTTAAATAAATGTGTTATAAAACCTACATCGTCCAATAAAAAATAATAAAGTAGTTCTTCCCGACATGCACCACCCTGTAGTTTTAATATATTCAACAAAAAATTCAATAACTCAAACTTAAATACACCATAATGAAAATAGAGTAGACATCTGAATATAAATAATTTCGTATGAGTTCCTATTTTCGCAATAAATCAAACTCATATTTTTGTGTTGCTTTTGTTGTATATACCTGTAGGTCTACGCGTATTTCGCAGAGATCCCCTGAAAACCCCAACGGGCACAGACAGACAGCTGACGTTTCGCTGGTGAGGCATTTTCCCCCATGCTGGCACGGAACTCTGCTACACCTGTCCGCTGTACATTCCTCTGAAATAAATCAAAAAAAGGCTGTTAGCGAAAGTTACTAAATTACAAAATGCTTTTCAAGCTTTCTTGTTTTATCGTTATATAGTTTTGGGTCATTCTCCACATAGCTCTGAGGTGTAATACCTAAAAACATATTTAAGTGTATCGAAATATGTAGTTGAATGTTTAACATAAATCACCCAAAGTTGTTTTAGTTCCACTTTAAATCAACGTCATCAGTTTTACTAAAGTAAATTACAAAAAATAATGAGGCTCTGTTGAATCAACAGTTTGAAATCTCCAGCAAGATGCTTGTTGATTAAAATAGTGTCCATGCAGAACTGATCGCAGTCCATATGTTGGTTTATTCGAGTATCTATTCTGACGAGGACTTTTTAACCCTAATCTGCTGCGTATCATTCACTGAATTAGGGTCAGTGAGAAACACCCATTGAACTTGAATCGACCACAATTATGAGGAACCCAATGACAATAAACTTTCCTGACAAGAAGATGGTACAAGCCTAAGGAATACCCAGTATCGTTTTTAATAACCTGTCGAACACCATTAATGTTTTTATCAGTAACTGTAGATGCTGGCCTCCCTTCTCGAAGAGAAACTCAACGCATTGTTTCGGAAACAGATCAACAGCTTCATGACGATGAACCCAAGTTTCGTATCCACGCACGGTCATGTCAAGATGATCATGCAGACTTGTTTGTTCTTCAGTTCAACATGTGATAGATTGGTCATTGATCTCTTTTTGAACAAATTGTAGCGCTGGATTGCTCCAACCAACGACTGTTGCTCCGACCAATCTTCAAATCTAACAAAAGCCATTTCAGGTAGAGCGATATCAATGCATGTACTTCATGCTAATTATAATTGTGACATCTGATTTTGATATTAAATTTAATATTACATTTGAATTTAAATGAAAACGTTTTACTGATGATAAAAAAACAGAAAATTGCAAAACAAATTTTATGTGACGGCTGTGAAATTTGTATTTACATTACACTCTACGTAAAGCTCCCTTTTGGCTTTTATACGAGTATTATTAGTTTTAACTCTGCTTTGAAATATTGAAGTAATTTAAGTTCTTCAAACTACAAGCTTATAAGGATAAGAACACGACCATTTTTACATACTCTGTAGTAGTGTCCGAACGTACGAAGGCTACACTTAACATCATCAGCATTCAGTCGTCAACGAGCATGAATTAATCCAACTCAGGGGTTTCTGTTGTGAATCTTAAGATGGCTAAGCAGACCGGTCCTTCAAAAACTTGAAGACCTCCGTAAATTGTACGCCTTCATCTTGGTCGCTAGTTGGTTTTAAGAACATCCTTATACCTCTTTTGCTGTCCTCCCTTTAGCTTGATGGTGACGTTTGACGTTCTCCTTCGTTGGAATACGCCTATGCGTGAAATTTTTTAACGTGGTAATGCTGCTGCACATCAGCAATCACACGACCCCTGACAGAAATTGAAGTCCAGCCCA
Organism: Apoderus coryli; assembly: GCA_911728435.2. Taxonomy (NCBI): domain Eukaryota; kingdom Metazoa; phylum Arthropoda; class Insecta; order Coleoptera; family Attelabidae; genus Apoderus; species Apoderus coryli. Next base: position 7,461,636 of record OU452199.1, on the reverse strand, counting down.
ATTGCATAGTGTCTCGACGATTGTAGACTCCAGCACTGCTGAAATCTGTTGCTGGGGTGTCAATGGATGCGTGAGTAAGATGGTGGGTTCTCATCTTAGACGAGGCTCAAGGGCATGGGATGGAGGCCCTCTGGTGCGACGTAGAACGAGATCAAAGTTGTCGATTTCGTTGTCGCACTGTTGCGGTTGCAGGCAGTACTGCTCGCCAAGAGTGCCGTAGTTGGAAGGGGGTTTTCCCAAGAGCTAAATGTATTTCCAGAAGCGTTGAGATTCGTCTAAACACATTGGATTTGTTGAATGATGAGAATGACAGGTGACTAATCAAACCCACACCTTTGAATTGGGAGCCCAAGTTAATACAGATTAAACCGTGGGTCATTGTGAGTTTTTGTGTCTTTAATTCTATTGAAAATGTATTCAACTGACAGAGATAAACGGTTGCAGTTTTGCTATATATTACTTGTTAACAATTATAAGCTTCAATTTTGCTTGAATCAAATAAAAATACTTATGATATCCTTTGAGAGACTTATTTATTTGTCTTCTACCATGGGAAATGGTGTTTGTATAAAATACCCAAATTTAAAGAACCTTTGCTTCAAAGGGTTCTGTATAAACTTGAGAAGTAGTTCATAACTCACAGTGAAGTTCAAGCTATGTTGAATAAACCACAAAATCTTTCTCACTCCGTACTGAAAAAATCGGTTGAACGGTCGGTTAGTGATTTACATACATGTTTCGGAATCATAAGACTCCATCTTCAGTGTAATTTATAGATATGCTTAAAGAAGACTGGTCTCAGATCAACATCAACTTTCAACATTGAACAATTTGTTGTTGTTGTATTTGATTTTGTTTTTCTATTTATTGTCAAATTCTCTTTTGTTTCAAGACATACACACTGGTGTGCTTTTGACAAACGATACTAACGTAAAGAATACATCATTTATGATGTGAAACACAAGTTCAAACATAAACTATACCTTTGCAGTAGGGAGGTATTCTGTTACAAATGAACTTTCATGAAAATATATAAGCCCATACTATCCATTGAACACCGAACTTTCCTCTTCTATTTAGTTGGGGGATTTCATGTTATTAGACCACCAGTAAGCTATAATTTCTAACGCCTAAAGCAGAGTTTTATATTGAGGAAAAGCGAAGATAAAATGTTGATATAAGGGAAAATATGCCTTTATAAAAAAGATAAGTAGGGTCTTCTACAGTTGAAAAGCGGTGTCAATAAGTTTTTAGGAAGCGATATATATATATATTTGTCGTTCAGAAGCTTTTTGAATTTCGAATAAAAAAATGTCGAGGATTTTATGTTACAAACATTTTTCTATTTAAAAATAAAATGAATTTGCGTCCGTGAGTGATTTAAAGTAGAAATAATTACGGGTTTTTATTGTCTGTCCTTAATATGTGTAAATACTCAGTATCTCCGGCAATACGGTAGAGAAGAGAGAAAAAAAAATAATTTTCCAAGAAAACGACATCCATCATCGGTATTTCTGCTAAAACAGACGGACCAGATTTCTCAGTGACTGTGGCGCAACTGTGCTAAGGACGGTGTCTAGTTTATAGGACTTGTCTGATTTGAAAAACACCATAATACATCGACATAGTTTTAAACAGAACGGCCACAGTTGCGGCATAGTTTCTGTGAAAACAGCTGAGTCTGTTACCTAAACCTACAATTAAGACTGCAGTGTGTTAGAGAAAATCCGACACTGTCCTTGAGTAGTTAAGATACTCACAAACTCCATTACAACAACACTGTGGAAGAAGGTGATGATGTTATATAATATAATACATTAAGTAAATCTCTGCCTTGTTCTTATGGAATTCCTCAGGGAACAGTTATTGGTCCGATACTATTTAATATATATGTAAATGACTTGCTGAGTCTTGATCTGCCGGGATGTTTACTGTCATTCGCAGATGATACCGTATTTTTCGTGGAAGGAGCATCATGGCAAGAGGTGGAAGACAAGGTAAATATGGGGCTTCAGATAATAGTGCAATGGTTTGATAAATATCTCTTAACGATCAAGTTCCAAAAAACTGTTTATGTTCCTTTTACCAATAGTGTAGCTATACGCAAACCGAAACAAATAAGATCACCATTAATCTAATGCAGAGAGAGGCGAGTTTTGATGTGACCAGGGCTGATCTTGTTAAGTATCTCGGTATTATACTCGATCGGCATCTAAGATAGGATATCCATGTTCAAGCTCTGGTCAAAAATATTCGTTCGTTTTTGTACATCTTTAAAAATACAAAAAAAAATTTAACAGCAAAAGAAAATCCCTCTCTGTATTATAGTTTAGTACAGTCTCTATTATTCTATGGAATTGTGGGTTGGGGTGGAGCATATAGAGCCAATCTAGAACTTTTGGTAATCGTACAAAAAATAATATTAAAAATAATCTTTGATTTAGATATTCGATTCCCGGCAGAAAATTTGTTTAAACTAGCTGATGTTTTGACCATAAGACAGTTGTTTTATAAGAGTGCTGTTCTCCAACTTAATAACTGGAAGAAATTTTTAGGGACGCCTGACCACGGTTATTTAACTCATGATGATGATGATATGAAAAAAGAGATTATACGGGAACCGGCATGTAAAAAAACAATCGGGCAGAGGTCATTTACCTTTATTATAAATGCCAGTGGAATTGAAAAATAAAGCGAACTTAAAAAATGTTAAATCAAAACTTTCAAGTTGGTTGAGGGGTCAAAACATTGAGTTTATGAGATGAAGCTGCTTCTGTGTCTGTTTCCCTGTATCATCATTATACAGTTTGGTTACTTTATTTTGTTTTAATATTGATTGTTTATCTTTGAATAGGAATTTTCGTTACAATTATAATAATTTAAGTTTCTGTTATTAATTTTGAAAATATTACAAAGTTGAAGTAATGTAATGCGTGGAGAGTTTTTAGAGTGTCTGTAGGAGGTGGACAAACTTCGCAAAGTTTTTACATTCTGCAGGCACCATTCTCCCTCCCTATTATTTATTTATTTATAAATCATTAGAGTAAGTTAATAATTTTGTTATAATATGTAATTTATGGAAATAAATAAAAAAAAGAAAAGAAAAAAAAAAAGATGTCCTCGGGCGAATCCCCGTTATCAACGAATGGAATTTAACTTAAGATTGGAATATGATAGAGACTTCCGGTTTATGTCATTTTGTTTCTTATTGTAGGCTTACCTAATCCCATTAATTTTTTTTAAAGAAAAGAGCTAAATCAGTTATTTTGATATTCAACGCCACCTAGCGGACAGTAGGTCAAAAATAATGAAGGTTTGTTTGCACTTTAAATAAAAGGTATCAATTGCCTTTTCCATGAGACTAAGTAGGCTTAAATCGGATAAAGAGTCGTTGAGATATCGGATATTTTCTAGAACATCATTCTTTTACCCCCTCCCTTTATTTTAGGGGATACGTCAAAATATTAAGTAATAAAGATGTAGATTATTTAAAGTAAGTTTCGAAAATGTAACCTAATACCTACCTTTCCGTTTCAGTTTTTTAAATATTGCAGTTTTTAGTTGTAATTTTTAAAAATGCACCCTCTAGTGGTGTATTGAAAGTTAAAAATTTCGATAGCCTTAGTGCGACACGGTATATATTTGATAAAATTTCAAATGACTTGCATACCTATTCCGAATCCCTTAATGGACTCCCCACCAGGTTCCAATGCAAATTTATAAACGTGGTCGTTCACCTCTAAATGTCGGATGCAACCTTTTAAACCTTTCGTCACTGGCAGTTTATCCTCCAACCCAGTGGTATTCCCAGGACCACCGATAAACAATGGTTCTCGGAAAGTTATGCGTGAAAAGAGGCCTTTGCTTCTTCCCTAAAAGAGAAAGTAAGATTAGTATTTTATGTGCAGATAATGATTTTATTGCAAAATATACATATCACGCGCATTGTACATGGATCAAGACATTCACAACACTTTAAAAATCATTAACATGATCATCATAATGATTTTTAAACACGTTCGCTGCCTATCTGGGACGAAGTACTTACCCCAGAAGTCGACTACGTTTTTTTGGATAAGAACCATAAAATATTCTTAATAACGATATATAAAGCAGATAAAAAATGCTTTAAAATGATGTATCACTTGACCCCTACTCCTATATGAAAATTTAGTGGTTATGTCCACCTCTATCATAGGACTTAAGCGATTTCAACCAAAATCTAATGGCTTCATCCTAGGTGACATTGTTTTGAAGGTGTTCTGACGGTGATGAGTCTTATGTCCTCCGAAGATTACTTTGCGCTCGCTAAGACGGCGGAGAGCAGCACTTATGTTAAAATTTTCAAGTCTTCATTTTGATATTAACAAAAAACAAGTTAGACGGTAGGATTTTAAAGTTTTTGTTTTATTTGTTAAAAACTGTGAACCCAACCCAACTAACTTTGTACTTGGAGATAAACTGGCATTAGACTCAACTTTTTTTAATAAGTTTTTTGAAATTCTCCTAATTAATGCCATTTTTGCCATATTTTCCATCCAATTTGAAGCAAAAAACCAATGCCAAATTCAAATTTTATTTAAATTGAATAATAACTAAACTTACCCCACGACGGCCTTTTTGAAAGCCGCTGTATATTTAATTTCATAAGTTCTCAATAAAAATGTCCAATTAGATAAATTAAATGGCGAGACAAAAAGTATTTCCTCATATAAATCGTATGTACCGGTATTTCTATTGTTCATTTTCAAATTCTTAGCACACCTTAATTCGTCGATTTACGAACAGCGTATTTCTAAAAGGGTGCATGCCAAAAGGGTGGAATGAAAGAAAGCTCGCTGGGCATGCAACTGAATAAATTATCGATACATAAGTATATATCCAATAGTGCGCACGTATCGAAACTATTTCAAGAACTGTTAGGTGAAAATTGTGCTGGACTGATTTTAATCAGCTTTAAACTAGTTTTGATTATATTACGGAGTATTGTACTTGTTTTCTTGTAGCATTCCAGACAAAGTTTTGGAGAAAATTGAGGATTAATTAATGGAACTTGTTTAAACTGCTGAATTTAGGTTTATTTCTGTTAAAATCTAAATGGAAATGGCTTACAGTGGTTGAGATAGAATTTTAGTATTGTCTATCACGTTTGTCGCATAAATATCTGATCTGCGTTGATAACTTCGCACCAGAACGTTCGACCTCTGTGCCACAGTTTAAAATGATATACAGTTACTTCACCTCGTGTCGACACGTTTGATGTTCATGTCTACAAAGCAATTCGCCGCGCTTGTAGATATAGTATAGTATTTTATAGTATATATAGATATAGTATATATAGATATAGTATATATAGTAGCGGGCCAGAAATGTGGCTGGGAATGCGAGGAGTCGATGCCGTTTTCAGCGTCTACTGAACCTTCTTATCTATAGTTAATATTCGATGTCTGTGCAGGGGTCCTGGCGTCGGAACGAGGAACTTATTAGCTGCAAGTTTTTGCGTTCGTTACATTTTTTTTATCTTTAAAAATGACGGAGAAATGAACTTGCATTAATTTGTGCTTAAAATTTGAACAAACTTGTACGGAACCAACAAAAAAATCATCATCTGAATCATTGTCACACGTTCGAGCATAGTAACACAGCCAAACATCGACTGCGTGCAGCTTGTGATTGAAGAAGTTCGTCGTTTAACTGTGAATGAGCTAGAAAGTGAACTTCGATTTCCAAAAACTAACTTTGTTTCGAAAATTCTAACCGAGAATGAGTCGCAGAAAGCGCTCGCTCAGACCAACCGATGAATGATTGCTGACAAAGAAAATTTTCTTAAGAAGCTTAGAGGTGAAAAGTCGGGCATTTACGAACCAAACTCCAGTCTTCACACGATGGATGTGTCCATTGAAAGCATGGCCGAAAAATACGCGCATCAGCAATTGATCGTTGTTTTTCTTCATTTTATAAAGATGTTGTGCGCCATGAATAATCGCCAAGTCAGACAATCAATCAAGAATTTTATCTCTAGTTCTCAAAAATTGCTTGACACTGTTGGAAGAAACGCCTCATTTTTGGGCCAGCGGCGACTGCTTTCTTCATCACAATAATGGACCATCGAACATTGTTCTCCAGTTTATTGGAAATAATGAATTAAAATAATACAATTATAATAAAAATAACTATTAAAATTCTGTTTCGTTACGCAGGTCATATTTTTTTTATTATAACTTTTCAGGAAAGTTTTGGGATGATAAAACCGATTTTTTTTTGTATTAGGCTTTTTTAAATATTTTTTTGTATTGTGATTTTGTTCGTGATATTATTAAATTGATTTTAAATCATCTCAACCCCACTCTATAGTACGGTAGATCATTAAAATTGCCAATGTAGTAATAATTAGTCTATAAAGTATAAGCTTCAAATTCAGTTTTAGGTGTTAAATATGCTGCAACTGTTTATAGACAGTTAAGAGCTGCTAAACTATCGACAATACCTCCATCAACACTATTCCTATTGTATGGAGGTGCCCTATAAACTGACTAATAATTCCCTGGTAGAGTTATAAAACCTTATATAATACGTTCTAGGTTTGGCTCGTAAAACAAAAGTTAAATGTTATTTATTTTGACGTATACTTCTAACCTAATGTTAATAGGTACTTTGGTATGTGGCCGTTATGCCCGTAAATACTATAGATTTAAGACCCTCTTCGAGGAATTTCGAAATTTAGCTTTGTAACTCGTGATAATATATCAGCTATATAAAAACTTTTGAAAACTTACATGGATAAGCTCTTTTAAGGTACAAGGGTGGTTCGATAAGTCAGCGACTTTTAGAGGAAACCGTTTTGTTATGGCAAAAAATCATTTTATTTTTCTACATAACCTCCTTTTAGCTCGATACATTTAGTTCAACGTGTTTCTAATTTTTTAAATACTTCTAAATAATAAAACGAAACAACACTTTTTTGTTAAATGCGGTCGTTTCCGCTTTAAAACAATGTCTAATCTGTCTTAGGCTGGCGTTACATTCATCCGACGTCCGATGATACCGACGGTGACGAAATTGTTCCTATTGGTCAGTTTTCAATTTGTATACGATATCGGTGTAGAGTTAAATATTTTATAATTTTTGTGAAGACAGATGAATTTTAACCTCACTTTTTTATTGTCTCTGTAAATTTGTAAACAATTAGGTACCGAAAAACTATGAATTTGCGACACAACATCAAAGCTCAAGAGCAAAGATAAGTCATTAACAATGTTTTGCTGTTATCGCTTATTGTTACAAGAAGAAAAAACACAAGAAGGCAAAGAAGAACGATCTTCAAGAATGGGGAAAAACAAGGTGCCTACCACCTGCCACTGCTACCACAACTTGTTGAATGCTTACTGATTCAGAAAAGTACTTTAATTACCTAAGGATGTCCAGAGATTCTTTCCAGAACTTATCTCAGCTTGTGGGTAAAAATATAAGAAAAACTTACTGTGTACGAGAATCAATAGCTGTTGGAGAAAAACTTGCCCTTACATTACGGTACAAAAACAAAACTCTATAATTCGAGGGCGCGTATTTCAATTCTTTTTCAAACCACGCCTACCGAGAAAGTGCCAGCTCCAATAGTTTGGTTCATGCTAAGTATAAAGCGGTTGGCTATAGTACGTTCAGAGGTATCTGTAGTGCGGGTTATTATGTATTATACAAGGTATTTCTAAAAAAGCTGGCCAAAATTTGTGAGCGAATTGGGGACATCTAATCATGAAAAAAACCTAAATTGTAATTTTTCGAAAAGTCCTTATTTACAAAGATACAGGGTGTTAAAGATGAATGTTCTCAGGCGATTTTTTTGAAATATTTTCGAAAGGAGTAAAGATGAATTAACCAAATGTAGCATGTTTATTCACCTAGTTAAATGTCGTAAACTGACATGAAATTGAATAGAAGAGGAAGACCATAGGCGGGTAAACGGGGGGACCCTGGACTTAATTATAACCTAACTTTTTTTTTCTTGTGTCAAAAATGTGATAAAATAAAGTTTTCTACATAAAAAAAGGCATACTTGTTTTTTCTCGAAAAACTTAAAGGTTTTCGAGAAATTCGAGTTTGAAAATTTTAGGACAAAACTGGTCCTTAGTAAACAGCATTAATAAAATTATTGAAATACAGTTTGGTATCGAAAAGTATAATAAATAAACAAATAAATTAAAGCTTAAATATTTAAAAACTCTATTGGTGCGGACAATCTTTTTTATAACACAACCCTAATTTGTAAATGCATTGGTGTGGGCAACCTAAGTCTGTCAAATCGAGTTTGAATCACTGTTTTGCGCTTACTTACGCATCTGGTCTATTAAATCTGTGACGGAACTCAATAAACCACTTTTTAACCATTAAAATTGACGATGTATTGTCGCCATAGCATTGAATATTAACTATAGACAAGAAGGTACACTAGACGATGAAAACGGCATGGACACGTCGCATTTCCAGCTACATTTCTGGCTCGCTACTATATTATACTATATCTATATATACTATAAGAGACTATACTATAACTATAAGCGCGGCGAATTGCTTTGTAGACATGAACATCAAACGTGCCGACACGAGGTGAAGTAACTGTCTATTATTTTAACTGTGGCCATAGTATTTATCAAGCGTCTCCTTCGTTTCGGTTATACTAAAGCTACGGTTTCCTAGAGGTGTGCGCGGCGCACAACAAGCGCACAGCGCACAGTGCGGCGCACTGCGCGTGTATTTCTAGGAATCCAGTAAAATTACTATTATTCAAGAAGTTGTTGTGTGTTGCGTCGATGCTGTTTTGTTTAAAGTGTACCGGGGTTTTTCGTTGTTAAATAATAGTACTATGCAACGATCATTGATTAAATGATGGTTAATAACAATTACATGAGAGTTGCATACGCTACACCCGATAAATAATGAAGAATTATAAATATATTTATGTTTGCATTAACAAACGTCAAATACACAGCATGCTTGATTGAAAAATTATGGGTTTCTATTGGTTAAAAATCTGTATCGTTATGAAAAATCTGTATCATAATGGATCTCATTATTATGGATTTTGGGCGTATTATTATAGTACGGGTGTCGAAAAATAATCTAAAGTTTGACTCATTCTTTACTAAACACCTTTTATACTATATAAAGTGCAACACTTTCCTTATTAGACTAATTTGAGGGAACTCAAGAAAACACCCTGTACAAGGCATTACCATAAAATGGATTTGTATAAAAAGAAACTAGTCCAAGTGGCTTATTGGCTACTGCTTGAGGAAGCATATGTTTAACAACATATATGATGAAGCCATACCTCCAGGCTCAGGCACAAGGTGACAATACAAAGGCTGTATATAATTACAGACATTCAAGAGCTCGGAGAACTTCAGAAAATGCATTTGGTTTATTATTTCAAACTTTTAGAGTATTTTATACTCCAATAGCAGTTTCACCTGATATGGCTGACAATGTCATTATTGCAGCATGCATAATACACAACGTCTTCCAAAAACAATATGTTATCCTTAAAATCTTCCATTCAGAGGAGAGCATCATTTGAAGCTTCTGCAGTACGAGATAAATTTAGAATCTATTTCAACACTGCTCTGCTGCTGGTTCGGTGCACTGGGAAAATAATATAATCTCCAAAACTACTTAATTTGTAATTAAATGTAAAAGTGTTTCTAAGTTCTTATTAAACAATTTCTATATTTTTTGATTGTTTTTTTTATCTAAAAATTCGACAAGGTTAACATAATCTTAGAAGATTGATGTTGATTATAATGCTGATATTCTTTCGCAACGAAGTTAAATGTAGCATTTTAGAAAAACTCTTGTCTAGAACTTTTAGATCAAAACTGGAGAGCCTGATAAGAACATACCAGAGCCTACCGACTCTCCAAAAATAAATCGATTCGGTGGAACACGTAAAAAGTTTATTAGCGATGAAAAAGTGTGGAACTTTAATTTGGCCCACAGTGTATATATGAATAATATAATTCATTCAATTTGAGAATCGTATTATCCCCTCAGAACTTTTTCCTAGCGACGCCACTGAATACGAACATCTATAAATGTAGATAATGTTAATTATTGATTATTTCCAACCATATTTTTTTTAAAAGAAACTGTGATTATGTAAAATAAAATTTAAAAAGTGTTTTCGAGATTTGCTGCTGTGTGCGCTTGTGCGCCGAAATCTATTTCAAATAGATTTGGGCGCACAGCGCACAGCGAGCGACTCTCGTGTGTTTGAAGATATTATTATGAATAAAGAAACATGAAATAAACTAATATTGTATACGAAGTGAAAAAAAATTCCGTATCACATGTTGGATTCGAACCAACATCTCCCAATCTCCTTTCTGGTGTTCCAACCAATTGCACTACCGTGGCACATAGAAGAAATATCTCTCAGTCCGTATACACCGTGTGCAGTGCTACGTTGAGATCTTTAAATTTAAAGACGACACACATGAAATCATGTAATATTGTATACGGACTGAAAAAAAATCTATATTATTATATAGCAAACGTACAGGGTGGCCAGTTATTATAATTCAGTAAAATTGCATAATAATCAAAAAAATATTAAATATCAAATAGGTATGTCAAGCTGAAGTAACCCAAGAATGGCCACCACAAAGAAGCGAGAGAGCAGGGGCGGATTTTCATTGCGGATGTGCGAAGTTATCGTGGATATTGGTCAAGTCAGCGCCATGTTTAAACGTGTGAGAACGAATCTTACACAGGATCCCAGCCTAGTTATGGACACTGAATTATGAAAATATCCTTTAAATATATATGATGTCCAAATTCATTAAATTTGCACCACTTATGTCAGACATTTGTGTCAAACTTTACTAATTTATCTACGTTTTATCATGATGATAAATGGTACATATTTATTAAGCTCTGTACAGACCTGGATACCCATTTCTAACAATGCTTTTGGGAATTCTATCCTGTCTGTATGAGACATAGTATCTACAGTGTGTCCAAATTTCACTGTAATTGCTCCGTTATTTTGAAAGTTAACGGGATGCGGTTTTTGCGACACTTTTTTGTATAATTCACGATACCCTAATCAAATTTTGGGTAACACATGTAATTTTTGAGTTATAGGGCCGACTTCAAAAAACTCACTTTTCGGAGCCCTCTCATATCTCGGACAGTATGACAGATATGGAAATATATAAACGGTTTTTGATATATATGTTTTTATGTGGAATCCTCAAAAAACGCCCTATAATTATATTGAATGCAATTAGAAAAATATGAAAAGTTATTGGATTGTGCTTCGAAGTAAACGGAGCTAATTTTGAACAGATGAGTTTTTATGAAATTAATATTAGTAGGTATAATTATGAAGAATATGTAAGTATTTCTGTTTGCAATTAGTAGTTTAGGTTCATGTAAATACCCTTAAGTTTACACGTAATTTTTCACAAAATAAATTTCTTTTAAAATATTTCATTTTTTGCGTTTTTTTTTTGTTGATTTTATTTATTATTTTATTCAAGCTTTAATTTTATTAAAATATATTATGTGAAAATAAAGGCCTAAATCGAAATCATCAAAATTACAATTTTTATTGAACCTATATAGATTTTGCTAGGTATTTTAACGACTAAATTAAATAACGCATAATCGCGAAAGAATTTAAGAATATATTAAAATTACAGCGCGTCCAGAAAACTAATAATAGTGAATACATTTTTCTAGACCACTCTCGTTTTTTGATATTTATAAAAATCAAACTATTAAGTGTTATATATCATTTGAAAGGAAAAATAATCAATTTAAACATGTACAATAATCAGAGTGGTTTGGTTAATATTTTGAAACTGAGAACCAATAACAAAATTAAGGCTAAGAGTCAATAGGGGGACTCTGCATAAAAATATCTATCAAACACCGTTTATACATTACCAATACCTGTCATAGTTTCCGAGATATGAGAGGGGTCCGAAAAGTTACTTTTCTGAATTCGGCCCTGTATCACGAAAACTACATAGTACATAATATGCTACCCAAAATTTGATTAGGGCATCGTGAGTTTCACAAAAAAGTAGCAACGTGTCACGAAAACCGTAAAATATTTCTAATGTAGCAATTGATTCATAGGGGCCATTATGTAATGAGCCGTCTTATGTTTCTTTTGCTTATTTCCTTTCATATATTATTCCTATAACTACGATCTTTGACTTAATTATATCAAGTCAAAGATCGTCGTGCCGGGTTTTCTTTAATGAAATCAATTAATAGTTGTTCTTCTTTAGGCAAAAATTTGGAACACATGTCTGTACTTAAGTTAATTACACACCCTCGTAACCTTGCTTATTAACCAACAGTTTGCTCTCAACTGCAAAGTGCGTCTTGTGCCTACAAGCGTATGCGGCTGTGTAGATTTTAGATTTCGGCGTAATTGCTGGCGCACTCCGACGGAGGAATCCAGACCAACTTATTTCCACAGGTTAGATTTCGGCGCAGTACGGCGCACTGTGCGCTTGTTGTGCGCTGTGCGCTTGTTGTGCGCCGCGCACAGGTCTAGGAAACCGTAGCTTAAGTCATGCAGCTTGCGCAAAATTTAACAGTAGTCTACCCATAGATGGCAGTTGACGGGAGCAGTGTTGCCAAGTTCCTGCGCGTGAAATTCAAGAAGTCCCGGACTTATCAAACCATCCTCTTATATTAGGCACATCAAAATTACGAGTCTATTCTTTAAACGCGTGCGGCTTTTAATTTTACCGATCTAACGAATATAATTCAAAACAAAATGCAAAGTTTATAAACTGCTCTAATCGAAACTAAAACGAACAATAAATCTATAATTTACCCTTTTAGGTATACAAACTTTTGAAACAGTACCTACACAGGATTTGTTTCGGAATAAAGTTTTCATTGCTATACCTAATATAATTACGTATAATGAGTTTTTCCAGTTTTAATTATGTTTTGACGAACATGTATTTTACTGTTTACCTGCACGTGTCGACCATTATTTAATTGGAGCCACGCGTCCCATCTGTGTCTGTACAATGTGACGTGATTCCATTGATTCAAAAATACTGTTTCGTCTGACCGAATAACACCGATGCCTGAGCCACAATCAAATCTGTAATAAATAATTATTATTAAATATTAAGTAAATAAAATACGTTCACTCCACAAATGAAATCGTTAAAATTCTTCAAAACTCAACAAACAATACAACCATACAGGTTTCGAGAACGTCAAATTCTCATCATCAGTAGTTAATCAAACAACAGAGAAGTTATTCGGAGAACACAAGTGAAATTACGACAGCTTCTAAGTCACAAGAAAAAAAAGTTATGTTATAATTAAGACAATATTTCGTACTAACTTGGAACCATATGGATAACTTTTTTATTATTAACTTTATGAAAAAAAGTTATTCTTTTTTGCAGTCGTATATACGAGGTATGTCAAAAAATATCAATTATACTCAAGAATAAAGTACCTTATTAACAATATAGAAAATTGGTATAAAAAAAGTTGAACAGAACTGAAAACTACGTCCAGAAATTAGGTTTGCTTTACTAATCTTTTTAGTTTGAAAGAAAATGTATCTCTTGTGATTATGAAACACATGTTAACATTTTCGTTTATGAATGTTTTCTAATAATTTTGCAATTTAAACACGTAATTAAGCATTTCTTGCTATAAACAAATCATTTGTTTATAAGTGAAGCCTAGATTTTACGTCATTACAGTTAAATTTGCATTGATATTGTCGACAAAGAGAAAAATAATTTTTTTAATGTAAATAGAACTTTTTTTACAACAATTTTCCTTATTGTTTAATATAAAGGTACTTTCCTATTACGTAAAATTCATATTATTAGACATACCTCGTCTACGACTAAAAAAATTAATAAATGATGATTTTATTTTAGATTTTAGAACATGCAAAACTTTTTATGAAGAATAAGTTTATTCCATAAAATTAATAATAAAAAAGTTTTCCATATGGTTAGTGAGACATATTGTCTATTTGATATTATCATCATTGACGACAGTTGTAGAGCCCTAATGTTGGTCTAAAATAAACAGAAATGCTTTTCAACCAACCCCCAATAAATTTTTTTCCGCAATAATTGAAATTTGGTCGCTAAGCTTTTATATGTAATTCGATATTTGGAATTATTATTGAAGACATATTTTGAGCCCTGATGATGGTTTATCATAAACTGAAACGTTGGCAATGAACTCAATTAGCCTTTGTTGCTCCTAGAATGTCAATATTTTGTATAAACGATTTCAGAAACAAATTTTCTCGCAATTAAAATCACAATTATTATAATAATGAACATTTATGGGGTGAACAAAATCGACATGTCGTTAAAGATATAGAAATTCAGGAAAAGTATAGTTTGTTATTTGTTTGGGTTGTTATGAGACCGAGAAAAACTGATACACCCTTATCGCATCCAAAAAATCCATGCCATGCTACCGCGGTTGAATATACTGAAGGAGGCAATTACGCAAATTGGTTTCAGCAAATCCCAAATATTAGTAGCATCGTTTTTACTAACGGAAGAAGGACGCCAGAATTCCTATGCAATAAGGCAGGTAAGCTAATCGGAATTACTGAGAATAATTCTATTGGACATCAGTATTTTTGCAACAAAATTTAAACGGTTTATTAAAAATTGTTACCTTAGAAAACACATGTGTTTTATAGACGACGATATTTTTGGTTTTCGAGCTGGACCTATTGTACAGGGTGAGCAAAACTCGATGTCGCAGCTCTGTTATGAGAAAATGAAAAACGATAGAAAAATTCGGAAAACAGGTTCTTAAATAGGATTAAGTAAGCTCCATTTTAACCCATATTTCATTTTGTTTCCAAGTTTGGAAACTGAAGTAAATGACGTCATCAACTTTTTTTTCCAGAAACATACCTATATTTTTGCATAGTTTTATAAAGAAAAAAATGTGATATCATCATTTGTTAAAAAATTATAAGCAAATTTGTAGAAAAAACAAATATGAAAAATTCGCAACCGTCACAACTTTTACACAAGTAGGCTTTGGAAACAAACTGCAATTATGTCTGTCAATACTTAAACTAATGGTTGACAAATAGTATTCGTGTGATAACTTCTAATATAACTCAAACATTTGATATTCAGTCAGTCAAGGCAGATGATACGTATTATCTATCGGTTGTTAATAATAATCACTTAGTAAACACTACAAAAACAGATGATATTATTTAATAGTAACTATTATTACCACAGAATTAAACATAGTTCTACTATAGGTTACTACTAATTAATTATAGGAAATCAATCACTACAACAAATTTTCAATGTGACCACCTCCTAGTTGTAAACGCCTCCTCGTTACTTCTCTTCCTGAGGCCTTACATAACATTTATCTTGAGAGTTCATTGCATGCATTTCTAATTTTTTCCTTTAAATGTTCTAAGTTATGTGTTAGCAATTCTTGCTTGGCTCGCCGCCCCCGTCATGCTGGAAAAACATATTTGCTCGTAACTGCAATGGCACATTTTCGAGAAGCACAGAAAGTTGCTCTTGAAAAAATTGCAAATATTCTTCACTGCATAAAACACCTTCGTAAAAGTATGGAGCAATTAAATGCCCGTTAATAATACCACACCAAAGTTAATGCCAAAATGTCCTTCGTGTTCAATCGGATTGATAAATAACATGTCAACTTTTTCATTTACATTTAACATAAAATGCACACATTCAATGACGATAAAACTATTTGTCAACCATTAGTTTTATTATTGACAGATATAATTGCAGTTTGTTTCCAAAGCCTACTTGTTTAAAAGTTGTGAAAATTGCGTATTTTTCATAATAGTTTGCTTATAATTTTTTAACTAATGAAGATAGCACATATTTTTTACAAAAGTTGTTTAGAAAAATTAGCTCTTTTGAACTATGCAAAAATATAGGTATGTTTCTGGAAAAAAAGCTGTTGACGTCATTTACTTCAGTTTCCAAACTTGGAAACAAAATGAAATATGGGTTAAAATGGAGCTTACTTAATCCTATTTAAGAACCTCTTTTCCGAATTTTTCTATCGATTTTCATTTTCTCATAACAGAGCTGGGACATCGAGTTTTGCTCACCCTGTACGGCCACCGAGGTCGCCCATATGGATTCCTTTTTATGGCGAAACTTAAATGCCTATATTCACTTCAACGATAGCTAGAATTCACGCCAACGCGCAGGAACAAGGGTAAAGGCTTGTTTTCATGTGACAACAATTACGCGACTTTAGTGCTATGACACTAAAAGTCACGACATTTTAAAACATGCAAACTTCAAAGTCACGTTGTCGCGGCAACAATTTGAAGCCGTGACATTAGTGTCGCGATATCAAAATCATGTTGATCTTTTTGTGACATTTTACATTAGTTCCACGTACCATACCTGGTGAAAACAGCAGTGTCGCATTGTCGTGACCACGTGTGAAAGTGAGGTTAAAAAATATTGGTTTACAAGTTAAACAATGGAAAAAGAAAATGTTCTTGTCGATATCGTCCACTTTTTGGAGGAATATCAAAAAATGCCTTGTTTGTGGAATAAAATTAATCGTGAATTTAAAGACAGAATCGCAAGAAGCAAAGTGAATATTAAACATAGTCTGGTCTATCCGCATGAAATTCAAAAAGCTAGGAGGATCTTCTGCAGAAAGTTCTCGTATAAGGGTGTTACATAAGCCCAATTTATTTCTCCGTTGAATCCATTGTCTTACCCACAATCCCGCAATCACTTCAGCCGACGCCATTCTTAATTTAATACAAAAATCGTGACATTAAATACATGAAAACAACCACTAAAAATGTCATATTGTCATGGCTTAAAGTGTCATAACATTATTATGTCGCATGAAAACGAACCGTAAAGTTGTAGCTGCGTAGGCGTAGGCAGTTTTCTAGTGCGTATGTGCCTAAAAGTGACCACCGTCCGCCATTGATTTTTATTAAAATGTAAGTGTATAGTGGTAATGCTTAATAATAAATAATTTGTTGCTTGTTTCTTGGGGGTAGGATTTAATATATATATATATATATATACTATGTATTAATACAAATTACTGAATTTCTTGCGCGAGTTAATATAAGTGTTGCATATCAAAAAATCCAGAAAGTTTTCTTGAACATAGTGATACAACTTGGCGTGAGTGATTTATCTAATTAACTTGGTAATATTGAATAAAGCTAAAATATGCCGGCCAAACAAAGATAAATAAATAGATAAAAATAAATAAATATTATCAGTTTTTTCTCTCTTAATTTTTGTCTGGTTTGCTAGTACCTATAGGCCGACAGATACAATTAGGTACTTAAATTTGGTCACTAGATAGGTGAAGTTAAAATTATTATTGATACCTACAATTCAGGAAACAGATCCGTACTCTGAATTTACCAGAATGGAGAGGTTCAAATGTTGCAGGAAGGATGAAGTGCAGGTTCTGTATTGCTTATCGTGTGAAAAATTCTTCCATAAAAGTTGTTCTACCAAATGGAAAGAGGCAACGTTTTTAAATAAGAACAGAATTTACTGTTCAAAACTATGTGCCAAAACAGACAAAGTCCTAAAGCTGGAAACTGAAACTGAACAACAGAGAAATACTATTTTAGAACTACAGCAAGAACTTAGGCTTAAGGATGAATATATCCAAAGAATTCGACGCCAATCCAATATTTTCCAATCTGATGCAACGGAGGCGGAGGAGAGTTATACTCAAGAGATCGCTAATCAAAAATTAAGAATACAGGAACTGGAACTGGAAAATAGCTTGTTGCAGAAGTCTGCCGCGGTGAAGTCACCTATGAATGACACATCTACACAAACAATCATTAAAAGATCTGATTGTGCAGTGCAGGTTTCTAAGAAATTAACAGAAATTCAAACGCAAACAGAGCCATATATGAATTGCGAAACTAGTAATACTTCAAGTAATATTGATATCAATAACATAATGGTTTCGTCGGCCTCCGACAATAGTAATAGTCAATCTGTTGAAAACATGTCTAGGAGGAAAATGCTGATACTTGGAGATAGTACGGTGGTTGATATTGCTGCTCTACTCCGAAGATTATGTGGTGACAAGTACGAAGTGATCTCTTTTGTGAAACACAACGCTAGACTGAATATGATAGTGAGTGATTTGGTGAAATTGTCTACTGATTTTGGTTCCAACGATTTTGTCATCGTGTCTGGCGGACTCATGGATGTTCTCCGCGGTCATCAGGCTCTTAGTATGGTATATAGTATAATTATCAGTGTTTCTTTAAGAACCAATATTTTGTTTTTCTCCGTTCCATTGTGGAGAGACAGACCAGTATTTTGTAACCTTGCAGATGCCTTTAACATTCAAAACTATAATAAACTGGTATCTGAAAATACTGTAAGTTCACTTAAATATATTAATATTAATTCAGTTGTAAGCTCAAAACATTTTTTTATCTCTCAAAATAGAAGCCTCTCTTTGAACAGGGGTGGCAAATATAAAATTGCTGACTATATCTTTAAAACCTTAAATAACTTTTTTCGTCCCTGTCCCGAAGTTTGAGCAGGGATTCAGTGAACATGATTTAACGAGCATTCTGCATATTAATGTGCAGAGCCTGTTAAATAAAATTAGCATATTTGAGTTATATTTAAATAGCAATAGTGTCGATGTTTTGTGTTTGACTGAGCATTGGTTGTCTAAAGATAGGATCAAATCCACATACATAGAAAATTATGAGCTAGTGTCGAGTTTTTGTAGAAGCCAGCATATTCATGGTGGCTCTGCTGTTTATATTAAAAAGGATATTATTAAGTTTTTTAAACCTGTTCAATTTTTAAATGAGTATGCTATAGAAATAGATTTCGAGTGCGCTGCTGTTGCGTATAATAAGCGCCTCTGCATTGTGTCAATTTATAGATCCCCTTCAGGGGTTTTTGATCATTTCCTTAACCAACTGTCTAACCTAATAATAAAGGCATCAGAATCTTTTCGGGGGGTGATGATCTGTGGAGACCTTAATGTTGATTGGGGTGATGGATCAATTAAAGATAAATCCCTTCGTGATTTATTGACCTCGTTTGAGCTTTCGTCACTGGTAGCAAGCCCAACAAGAACGGTTATAATGCTCAATGGTGTCATGGCTTCGTCCACGATTGACTATGTGATTACTAACTGTCCCCATTTGGTGGAGACGAGAAATGTTAATCTGGGATTTTCCGATCACCTGGGGCAGCTGTCTCACCTAAAACTGCTGCCTCTGGTCCCTGCGAACCATATAACGGAGTGTTTCAATTTCCGAAAATTTGACGACGCTTCGTGTCAGGAGTTTGCCTTTCATTTTCATTTTAATAACTCCATGCCGATTATATCGGACGCTGTTGACTTAGCGTTTGAATGCTTCTGGTCCCGTCTGAGATGGTGTTTCGAGGTGGCATTTCCCTTAAGGAAAGCCAAAATTGATCGTGGCAAGGTTTATGGCAGGAGGATCGAGTTCTCTGAGGAATTGAGACATATGTATGAAGAACTGCAGAATCTCAATTGGCTTAGGCAGAATATTAATGCGCCTGCATTGCATATGACTCACAAGAATCTAAGAAGAGAAGTTCGGAATAGGATTTCGCAAGAACGAATCAATGAATTTAATTCAAATTTAAATAACTCCTCTAATAAAGCAAGGTTTTTGTGGTCCGAGTACAGAAAAATTGCGGGTGGTGAAAGGAGAGGGTTCTATGTGGAATGTGTTAAACTTGGGGAAAGGAATATTGTGGAACCATCGGAGATAGCATCAGCGTTCTGTAATTTTTATGCTTCTAATGTATCTAACAAATTGCAAACACATTTTTCACGTCAACTCTCGGTGGATTGTACCGTTGGCCTTGTTAACCCGTCTAGTTTTTATTTCATACCTTTACACGAACAAGAAATAAAGTCAATAATTATGGACCTTAAAAATAAAAATTCTGCAGGCTTTGACGGGATTCCAGTGCGATTGGTGAAGCATTGTTCTGGAATGTTTTCTGCCCAACTGTGTCACCTTATTAATGAATCGGTCATGACTGGCATTTTCCCGGCTGTACTTAAGCAGGCGATTATAGTTCCGGTCTACAAGAAGGGTGAGCAGTCGAATGTGGAGAACTACAGACCCATATCTTTGCTAAGCGTCATTTCTAAAATTTTTGAGAAGGCTGTCGCACAGAGAATGGAGCAGTTCTTAGCGTCTTCGAGAATGATCACTGAGTGTCAGCATGGTTGTCGACGGGGGTTATCTACTGAAACGTGTACTGCGGAGATGGTGCAGCTCATCCACGAATTGACTGATCAGGGTCAGTTTGTTGTGGCACTGTTTTTTGATTTATCCAAAGCATTTGACACTATTGATAAGTCGTTTGTAATTAGTAAACTCGAGGCTTTAGGCTTCCGGTACCCGATCGACAGATGGCTATATTCATACCTCAGTGACCGTAAAATATCTGTGAAATTGAATCATTGTATTTCGGGCCAGAGTGCACTGAATATTGGGACTCCGCAGGGTAGTGTTCTGGGGCCCCTGCTGTTCTTGTTGTACATCAACGATCTGCCCTTATATGTGACCTTTGGTAAATTGTTCATGTATGTGGATGATACGTCTATTGTTGTTTCGGCCAGCGATGAGAGCGAACTACGGTTGAGGATAGACGTGGTATTGGAGCAGTTTGATCAGTGGTGCTTTAAGAATCGGCTAATGATAAATCACAGTAAAACCGTCGTCATGCAGTTCCCTATTTACAGGCCGGTCCTGCGCTTTGCTATTAACTTCAAGAACATTGAGTTGCCCTGGGCGGATAGCTCTAGAGTTTTGGGATTGGTTTTGGATTCTCGACTGCGGTGGTCGAATCAGGTGGATGCGGTTTGTGGCCGACTAAACCAGAGTTTCTTTCTGATATGCTCTTTAAAAGCGAGGCTTGATCTTTCTTCTCTGGTCAGCATCTACTATGGTCTTGTGTACTCTGCATTATCATATGATATTGTGGCTTGGGGAAGATCATGTGACATATCAAGGGTGTTCATCTTTCAGAAGCGAATTGTACGGATAATTTTTGACTTACCGTATAATTTCTCATGTAGAAGTACCTTTAAAGATCAAGGCATGATGACAATAACAAGTATTTATCTTTATAAACTGTTAGTCTACATATTCAAAAATATACAGAATCTCCAGACCAACGGGATGTTACACGCATATAATACTCGAGGGGCTAACAGATTATACCTCCCACGGGCCAACCATGAATTTTTTAAAAAAAGCCCGGCATACTCGAGTAAGTATTATTTTAATTTGTTACCACCAACAATTAAAAATTCATCAACACTATCTTCTTTCAAAGCCCGACTGAAATGTTTTCTAATTGATGGTGTTTTTTATACGCTTCAGGAGTTTTGTGAAAATTGTGAAACTCGAGGCTAGTACGACATATGAAATATGTACCTTAATTGTATAAGTTTTAAATGATTTACTTATGTACCTAGCCAGAATTTGTGTGTACTCGTATATTAAAGTGTTTTAAGTGTGTTCTTATTATCATGTAAACAATATCTACAATGACTTACCTATGTACTACAATGTACTTATAAAGGTCAATAAATACAATACAATACAATACAATAGAATCACAATTTAAATCAAAGAGTTCCTATGTTTGAACTAATCCACAAATAAAAGTAAGACAGTCATTCATTTAACCATTGACTTAATGCGGTTAACCTATTCACATTACGAAAGCTTTTTCTCTGTGCAATTCTAGTTGGATTACCACATCGCGAAGTTGCAATTTCGACATAAATTCATAAATTTCATAATTCCCTCAAAATAAAAGTAAGTGCACGAATGAATGTAACTTTTATTAATTAAAGTTACCCATTTAACACTAAATTATGCTTATGTGTGGGTTAAAACCGCCCTTACTGATCCAACTTCATAATCTTGTGTTTTTGAAAATGCATCAAATCAGCTTATTTATACGTAGGTACCTAGTGGAAACCAAAATTCGCTAAAACCGCAATGCGAATAACGTGCACATCATACTGTCCACAACGAAATTCGTTTACCGCGAAACATAAAAAGCGTTCTATTTCATTTCCGACAATATTGGTAGAGCAAGTGAAAAGTGTTTTTCTCTTTTACGAGTGTATATTTGTATTTTTTATATATACAACATTGGCTTTATACATTAGAAGAAAATTGGTTGAATAGAAATAGAAAAGTAAGTTTTATGTCAAATAAAAGTTATTGAAGAGCTGTTGATTCTAGTTTCTTGATTTATTGGTAGGGATTCATTAAGCCAAGTAGCTTGAGATTTTTCTAACATACTTGGTTTGACTTCAATACTCAAGCTTCTCAAAATTCGCTATGCGGTTTGTCTTGACTTGATTGATTGATAATGGCCAAAGACATTTTATCAACTTATTCAGCTCCTGTTGCGAGACAGTTTTCCAGGGCTTACCAAGACCAGAAACCAGAAAGATTAATGTACATTAATCTTTGGTGGTACCGTTTAAAATTGTGTTTTAATACCTTTCGAATATCAGAGTTTTCTTATTTTGTTTGTCATGTTTTTTTACAAAAAGTTAGTTAATTACCTATAAATGTATATTATGTTGTTTAAGTATACATCAGGGAGTTAGTAAATAAGTGAGACAAACTTCAGGAGGTAATTCTGCATGAAAAAATAATGACAGTTTGCTATATAAACACATGTCCGCAAATGCTTCGTGTTCTGCTGAGATACAGTTAAAGTTTTTCTTAAAAACTGAAGATTTATTGATTGCTCTGAAACCGGTAGAGATATGCAACATGAAATTTAGTGGGTTTTAAGCAGTAGTTATTGCGCATTTTTTGACATGTAATTAAGAATTTTATGTTCATCAGTAGCGCGCATACTGGTAATGATATCTATTTTTTTTTGGAAAAAAAAGGTACGGCACTGGAATTTTTCAAACTAAAAATCATTTTGGAATTCCTCGTTCACTTTGTGATAAATAATCTCTCTTGCTTTTTTATCGTAGGGGGCATTTGTGCAAAAAAATAAACCATCTCGCGGCGACGCTAGTGCCTACTGTCAACATTCTGTTAAATACGAAATGTCAAATTAGCGTTTCTTTATTATTAGTGTTGTTTTCTCTTATTGTTTTGGTTTAATGTTTATTGTATTAGATAGTTCTTGATAATGTATTAAAGAAATGAAAAATACGGGGTAAGATCTTTTATTTTTTTGCACAAAGCCGATGCCCCCTACGATAAAGAAACAAGAGAGATTTTTTTATTACAAATTGAACGAGGAATTGCAAAATGATTTTTTATTTGAAAAATTCCAGTGGCGTACTATTTTTTCTTTAAAAATATTGAGATCATTACCCGTATGCACGCCACTGATGAACATAAAATTCTTAATTGTTTGCCAAAAAATGCGCAATGACTATCTCTTCAAATTCACTAAATTTCATTTTCATATCTCCACCGGTTTCAGAGCAATCAATAAAACTGTCATTATTTTTCCATGCAGAAATACCCCCTGAAGTTTGTCGCACTTATTTACTAACACCCTGTATATACAGATTTTTATTATTATTGCTTTTTGATAAAAATATCAAATACCTATGTGTATAAAAAGTTTTTTTTTAAGTAGTTTGAAAAATTGGGCTTAATTTTTCAACTATAGTTTCTCGAGTTATTAGGCTGTCGTTTTCTAGGATTTCTTGCCAACGCGAGTGATTAGTTAACGGCATCGTGATCACTTTACTATTTAGTAATTTCTTAGCTATTGGCTATTATTTAAATTCATTACTATAGACGAGGATAGGGAAAAAAATAAAACCACCATGGAATCATAGTTGAGAGATTTTGCAAACGCAAAAAACTTTGTGTGTATATAAGTTTATTGGTTGACTAGATTTCATATATTTTGTTGATTTGAATATTTAATAAAAATATTTGTATGTATTGTATACCTTTATAAGGTTAATCTAGGCACCTACAGTTTGTAATAACTAACGTTACAAAATAAACATTATATTTCGATTAATCTCTATTATTACAGTTGGTATACAATACCTTAATACCCAAAGCGCTTATTGTCATCTGACTGGAGATGCAATTTATACCATATGATCGAGTTCAATTCCCAATAGAACAAGGAATATCATAATTTAGTATATGCACCTCTCTGTAATATGAGAGACTCAAACTACTTAATTCATTTTATTTTACAATTCTGGAGTACAACGAAATCAAAGTTTAGACCAATAAACTTGTGTATCGTTTTATTTGTTTTCACAGGCGATTTATGTAGTGACGGGAAGTATAATCATCAATTTACTTTCGTCTAGAACCGAAATGACCAGGCCATTTGACGGCGTCCGCAGAACAAATTTGTTTAACAGTAATTATTTACTTGTGAGAACGCACTTGTTCTACCTTGATTTTTACGTACATATCTTTTATAAAAGCATTCCAATTTAACAGACATAAGTTAGACATATCCGCACTCGAGACGATTCAAACAATTTCAATTTTTTTTTGTTATTAGCTTAGTTGATTGCTACGGTCTATCCGTCAGCAGACACTGCGCAATTCAATTTCAATTATTTTTTGACTGTGTTTAACATGAATGCCTACGTGGAGGAAAATCAACAGGATTAAGTGCTTGAACGCGTTGGATGTGGTATGGATATAAAAAATTGTCCTTAAGAATGCGCCAAACAGTGTGTATTTGGAAAAACATTTTTTTTTCGATTTTGACCCTTTTTCGAACGCCTGTGTGAACCAGTTCATTTATGTAACATTTTTTAGGTTATATTCTATCACAACTACGAAAAATTATTCCGTATTCCGAATAAGTTTAGGAAGTATATTTATATGACTGGTTCGTTGGACTGGTTCGTTGGAGAAACCTGTTAATAAACAATTTAGTGGATGCGACAGCATTTTATTTCCTAAGTATATTTATATGTTTTTATTTTGACCCCTTTTACACTATTTACGTACGCCTATGAAAACAAGTTATTTATAACACATTTTTTAGGTTAAGTGGTTATCACGGATACAATTTTTTTCTGACCCTTTTATAGAATTTTCATAGACGCCTATGGTACATTAATTTATGTGGTATATTTTTAACACCAATTCAACTAGTTAAATATAACATTTTTTACATTTTTTTATTTTGCCCCTTTTTCAACTATTTACAAACGCCTATGTAAACAAGGTTATCTTATATCAAAGCTAGATATAATTAGCCAATTTTTCTGGTATATTTGGGAAACATTTTTTTTTCGTTTTTGACCCTTTACACTATTTTCGAACGCCTGTGTGAACCAATTCTTTTATGTAACATTTTTTAGGTTATATTCTATCACAACTATGAAAAATTATGCCATATTTCGAATAAGTTTAGGAAATATATATTTTTTATGTTTTGACCCCTGTTCCACTATTTACAAACGCCTATGAAAGTAAGTTATTTACGACACATTTTATAGGTTATATTCTATAAAGCTATAAATAAATAGTTAATATTTCTGCTATGTATAAGAAGTTTGTTTTTTTAAATATTTTTTACCCCATTTTACACTATTTTCGAACGCCAATGTGGTCTAATATTTTATGTTCAATATTTTAGGTTATATTCAATTAAATGCGTAAAAAATTATGCAGTATTTCGGATAAGTTTAAGAACTATGATTTTTTTAAATTTTTGAACCCTCTTTTAAACCCCTTGCCTACGCTCAATGTTTCCCAAAATCTAATCAGCTCCTTGCCATGTCCAATAGTATTTTTGTACCAAACTTGGTTAAAATCTATTAAGTGGTTTTTGCATTTTCGTGCAGACAGACAGACAGACAGACATTTTTTTAAAACTACTTATTTATTTTAAAGAAGTAGTCCATTCTTAAGTGGAGTGAATGTATTGTAAATAGGTTTGACGTTTTATTTCCTATTTACTACTTATTTATGTATAAAATGACCAAAAACAAGTATTTCCGGTGAAATTAAAAAAAAAATCATGAAACAGTTTCTATATATACATATATTACATAACCTATATCAAAGACAAATACATATTTATATGATATGGAGAGCTAAAAATACTTGAAATTCAACACACTGTATTTTTGAAGCAATATACAACTATTTATAATCGCGTTAACAATATGTTTTGTCACTGTCAAATGAAATTCGTGTAATACGACTCAAAACTCTTCCTCAACAGGCGAGGGCACAGCCGTTATAATTATGTAAAGATAATTTTAAAGAAGTCCATTCTATTTAATAGGAATAAAAGTCAATCCCGCACGAAATAAATTCAATATATTACTTTACCAAACATATTTCGGGGCTTCAAGCCATCATCATCATCAGTGGTTATGCAATTATGCACAATAAGCAGAAAAACTTAGAATAAAATAGAGAAACGTATTCTTCGTGAAAATGTATGTACAAATTAATAAAAACTGCCTAATAAAACACATAAAAATATTATTATGTGCATTTTTCTTTGTATAAATCATTGGATTCAATTGTATATTAAAAGGTTACAATTTCGTATTAGTAGCAGTAACTAAGCTACAAAAATCATAGTAGCTCATTTAACCAAAAAATGCATAATGGAAATAAGAATTTTACAACTCCAAAAGTTGTATTTCGAAAAACTCCCATGATGCGGAGCATAGAAAATTCAAGTAATATTTTTCTTTTACATCAGCGAAGTGAAAATTTAGGTAATATTTAGAGAACGAAAAAGTTTTCTTTTCCACTACAACAGCTATAAGGCAACATAAATTAAATAACTTTATTATATACTTTTTTATATTATGAATAAGACGAGAAAGTACTTTTGTTGTGAATTTGCATAATTTACTTGGGAAACTGAAATATAATATTATAAGGTATGGTTTTGAGAAGAGAAAATACTTTTTCTTTAGTAGTTCTACAGTAAGTGTTTTACAATTTTAATGAAGATGGACGTGGCATTACGCCTAGTGTTGTTTTATCTCAAAATGCGAAAGGACTTTTGTTAAACTAGTATGTTATATAGAAATCGCAATAGGCTATCTAGTATTTCTATAAGCTAAATTCAAGACCGATATTTGTCAAACTTAATTTGCGAACCTTTAAGGAATAAAAAATTAGTGGAAAAACGTTGGGCTAAATGTATCGAGCTAAAAGGAGATTATGTAGAAAAATAAAATAGTTTCATTTAAAAGCCACGGACTTTTCAAACCACCCTCGTAGTACAATCCACCTGTTGCGAGGGTTGCCTTTTATATTTCGGGATTTGGCAACCCTGGTGTTGCAATCTGGCAACTGACAGCTGTATCGTAAAGTTGGTTTGAGGTTATACGATGGTATGGTGAATTCCATCGTGGTCATAGCAGTCTTCCCAATTCGGGTGTAATTACACCGTTTTGGGATATTTTGAGGTCACTGTGTGTAATTTTCTAACAACAAATTATTTGGGATAATTTTGTATAATTTGGCCGAGTATGTTTTTAGTGATTTCAATTGTCAAATTGTTTTTGCTTCTTCTTTTTTTTTTGGGATATGACATGACATGACCGCCAGTCTGCGTGCCGCCTGTGATCACTCTTCTTCTAGTATGGCTTATGGCTTCCTACCTGCAACTGGCTATACTATAGAGGGAAAATGCAAAGGCAGACAGCCACAATTCCGGCGTATTTTAGTTATTTTTAGCCTTTTCCATGAATCTTTTTAATTAGCCATTGGCAACAATGTTGTGTGTAAAGTGGTGTAATTTGATGCCCATTCAGGGATATTTTCGGTCTCAAGTGTTGGAAACACTAGGTCATAGTTCACTCCAAGACCAATTGGGTTTAGGTCGTCCAAAATCAGTTGTTGTTCCGAAATCCATTGATGCTGTGCGCGAACTGATATTGCAAGATCGTCATGTGACCTATCAAGAGATTGAGACAACCTTAGGCATTAGTGGGACCAGCATACATTCAATATTGCATAAACATTTGACTGTCAAAAAATTTGTTCGCGTTGGATCCCACACAATTTGTCAATCGCTCAAAAAAAGGCTCATGTCGATTGGTCGAAAGAAATACTCAAAAAATACGATCGCGGTGCTTCGAAACACGTCTATGACATCGTGACAGGTGATGAATCGTGGATTTACGCGTATGAGCCTGAAAGTAAACAGCAGGCGACTGTATGGGTGTTTCAAAATGAGCCAAATCCAACAAAAGTTGTTCGAAGCACTTCCAAGCAAATGGTCGCCTGTTTTTTCGCAAAAACTGGACCTGTCGCAGCCGTACCACTAGAACAACGCAGAACAGTCAATTCTGAGTGGTACACAACCATTTGTTTGCCAGTTGTCTTCTAAGAAATCAGGAAATCCAACCGCCGAAGACGGATCACTCTTCACCACGACAATGCGACCTCTCACACATCGGCTCAAACAACTGCATTTTTGAGCACCCAAAACATCGATTTGATGAGTCATCCGTCGTATAGTCCTGACTTGGCACCGAATGACTTCTTTTTATTCCCGTACGTAAAAAACAAACTGAGAGGTCAACGTTTTTTTCGACACCTAAAGAAGCGGTTGCTGCATTCAGATGTTTTGGAGATACCTCAATCAGAGTGGCAAAAGAACAATTGGTTCAAACGCATGCTAAAGTGTATAGATCTTCATGGGGAATATTTTGAAAAACAATAAAGTGATTTTCGATGATTAATATTTGTTTTTGTTCTCTAATCCCGAAATATAAAAGACAACCCTCGTATGTGTTATTGTACAAGGTGTCCAGAAAGGGTGGGGAGTGCGTAAGGATGGTCTGTTGGACTTTTTCTTTGGGGTTACGTGAAAGACAAGGTTTAAGCCAATGCTCCCCAGTAAATTGAAACACTCAAGTCAGTATTCGTGCCGTTATTGAGAGCCGCAAATGTGTGAAACTGTGATGGAAAATTTCATCAAAAGAGTATTGTTCTCCAAAAGGGGTCGTGGAGGCTATCTGCCTGATATTGTTTTTCATTATTAATGGCAAACCTTTCTCAATCGAATGAAGTAAAAATCAAATGATTTTTTACAAAAAATACGTGTTTTCCTTAAACATCAAAATGAAACGTCTAATTGAAAACCCCAATATTAAGAATGATATCCTGAAGAAGTGTTGTCTGTTGCAACGTTGAAAAAAGAGAAGTAACTAATGCATTTCATTTATTTTGTTTAGTTTGGACGCCATCCCCAGAAATGAAATCAATAAAAATTGAGAAATATAAAGTTCAAGAATAAAACAAAAAATATCTGTATATTGATAATAGAAATTCTATAAAACGAGTATTTGGACGTTGTGAAAATATCTTGAAGGGTACGAACAACTGTAAACTATTAGGAAGATTACATTTTACATACATTTTATTGGTATTTCCTCATTATAATGTAAACATTGTCACAAAAAATGTACTAAAACTCTCTCGTTCATGTATCGCATATCGCTATATCATCGTGTCCTGCTACTTTTCCCATTTTCTTGTTTTTTTTCCTCCGCTAACGGCAGTTTAAACGAAAAGTCCATGAAACACGAAATGATTTATATGTTGTCAAAGAACAAGAAGTGGAATTACGCGCGCGGACCGACATGCTACGTCGGCATCAGACACGCCGTATTGATCGGACCAGGTAGGTTGTAGCGTAGTAGGTGTATATGGAGGTAGGTAGGTAGGTTTATAAACCCCTAGCAGGTGACACGCAACGACCCAGAACAGGACTGAGGGAAGAAAACCTCATATGTCATACAAGCGGGAAATAATTGGAAAAGTTTTACCTGGCGATGTGTAAACGCTAGTTTTTGACATTAATGCTCTTTCGAAAATAAAATGTTGCAAAACCTTGGAAACTACGAATATCCAGTAAAAAGTTTCAATTGAGTCATTTTATTACGACATATCCATCTCTAGCGAGGTTACAATACCTGGAGAAGCTTAGATTAGGAGGCAGATTGGTGAGATCATTTAAATAGCGTAAGTTCCATCTCTATCATTCCAACTCTGGGTAAGATAGTCGAGAAGGTGCTGTGTACTCAATTGACTCAATATTTTGGAAGACGGATAGTTTGCTGAAGGAATTTTCTCTGATCTGTCGAAAACTTTCCACTGTGTTCATCGTGATATTATACTCGGAAAACTTGCCAAGTATGGAGCTCAAAACTCATGTGTTAAACTTCTGGCAAGCAATTTAGATAAAGTCGATAACGAACATTTTCTAAGGACAATTTGTCTGGTGTGTCCTTGATTGAGCATGGAGTCCCACAGGGTTCTGTGTTGGGACCTTTACTTTTTTTGTCTATGTGAACGATCCTGGTTATGTCAAGGACACTCATTTTACATTGTTGTTCAAATAGTTTGGCTCATCTTCAAAATGAGTGCATGAGGTGCGGTCGAGAGCTTTTGACTGATTTGGAGCTAACAGATTGTATTTGAACCAATCGAAGACACACACACAATGACATTATGTCTTCGGAATATTGATGATGGCACTGACACTGTATTTGATCCTAAGTTGTGTTGGGAGACACGTTGAGAGCGGTTTCGGTAAGCTATGTAAAGTTGTCTACTGGCTGGTGGGTCTGAGGTATGAAGTATCCATTGGCGTTCTCAAAACAATATTATGCTTTATTTCAGAGTACTTTTGGCTATGCGATTTTAAATTGGGGGTCACTATAGCCATGTTATAGTAAACTTTTTAAATTACAGAGGCGTGCAATTCTGTCAATGCTTGATCTGAGTTATCGCGAGTATGTTAGGAAACATTTAAAAAAATTAGCCATTTTTTTCTCATCCTTCTGCACACCTCGGTATGCTGTAATTATAGCCGCCCTCGGCGTGTACCAATGGCGTACTTCAGCCTTGAAAGGTTTATTGTGTCTCTTCAGGGCCATACTGCACTCACTATCATTCTACTACTACCACGCAACATTCATTCTTCAGCCTAGATGGGCCACCGTCAGGTCCGTTTTAATAAACCTCCCAAACGGTCACCCATCCACACTGTAGCTGCGTTCCACAGAGCTGCAGTTCGAGGGTCGTCAGTGTATGATCCCGTCGAGGCTACCCTGGGGTTTCATATTACACGCAAGAAAAAACCTATACCTACACCAATATACAATTCAATTCAAGTCTTTCTTTGTACCGCAACAGTATAATTTTATGAAAACTTATTTCATGTAAATACCAGCAAAACAAAAGTACAAGCCATATTTCATCTATTGTCACATATCGACGATAGAAGTCCATTTTATTGCAGTTTAACAGCGCCAAACACTCCTCTGAAGCATCAATTCGTTGTTGTTTTTTGTCGACTGTGAGCTCACGCGGCACCCACTTTGCACAGACCCAAATATTCGTGTAAAATGGTAAAAACACTACCATCTGATATCTTTATAATGTCAGCTAGCTCATGTACCTTCAATTTGTGATCGTTCACAACCAATTTGTGATTTTTTTTTCTGGAACAACAGCCGCATTTGGGCGTCCACTGCGCTCTGCATCATTTGTGCTTTTGGGGGTTGAATACTATTTATTCCCCCTAACTTTTTCGTGAACGCCTCTGATCTTTAATAATAATCAATTTAGAAACTTTTTTGTCTCTTGCTCTTTTTGTCAAAAAATGCTCGTTTTTCGACAAAAATAGTTTTTCTCTATGACTTACTGCCGATGACTACTTTTAGCAGTATTTTATGTTTTTTCACACGTAGGCTGAAAATACAAAATAGTTTAAAATATAAACAATTAATTGTTCAATTTACTGATTTACAAATTCTTGGACACAAATTTAATAAACGAAAAAAAAATTGAAACTTAACACCCTGTCGGACATGTTTACCATAAGTTTATAGAAACTTTTTTCAGATGCCCTCTCATCTCTGGAAATGTGTCCCACATATTAAGAAACACCCTGTAGGTATACCTATTTGAATGTACGAATTGCTTGTTACATAATGGTATATTGTGCAACGAACATGAAATGACATATTATATTTCCTACGAGTATGATCGTTTGCAGCATGAGCCGCAGGCGAGTGCTGCAAATCATACGAGTAGGAAACGGTCATTTCATGTGAGTTTCACACTATACTTTTTCTACGACTGTTTTAATGCGTTTGAATAAATTTTAGTACAATATTTGTTTTTCGAAACTTACCCCTGTTAGCGTATAAGCCTAAATACGATAAGTTAGAAGTATTAAATTAACTAGGTGGTGTTAAACTATATTCACTATCACTGTTTTTGTGTTTTGAAATTAGCGAAATACTTAATTATAATTATTATTAATTATAAATACCAAAACTGTTAATTTGGTGTGTTTGTATTGTCGGCGATGCTATGGTGATTTTTCATGGCCGACGCTACTTTTGTCATTACCAGGAAATTTACCTGTGCGTAATAAATATTTCCCACTAGTGGTAATAAATATTTCCCACTAGTGGGAAATATTTATTGTGCACGGGTAAATGAAAAACAGCATTACAATGTACTACATTTTCAAATCACGATTGAACATGTAATAAAGGCATTTAAAGTCAGTCGTAGAAAAAGTAACAAGACGTTTAGTTATGTGGCCGTTTCGTTGATCCACAACTCATCAGTGGTGATCGGCAGGCAGTGCGACCCCAATTCCCAACATTTACGAAGAGCTTGCATGAGAGATGACTGACAACAAGATGTTTTTGGCGACATCTACTGTGAGCAGATACGCCCGAATTCCTAACTAACTTTTCCCCAGAATTTAATTCATTACAACAGTAAAGTGTGTAATTAATTACACTAGCTCTGGTCGAGACAATCACCATTTATAGAAAATAGACAAAAGCATGAAAACTAATGCTCAAGTATAAAAAACTTAAAGAAATTTTGATTAATTAAGTGAAACCTTTGTGAAAATTTACATACAATGCGGAAATGCAAAATGCGTTCTTTAAATATAACAGATTTACCGCCCTTTTTAAGATGCAATTTTTTGGTTAAATCATTTCTCTGGAATAAACTCCACCCCATTTACCTATGTATTGAATTAGAAAACATAATTTTCCAATAAATATGAATTTATTGATTGGGGGTAGATGCTGATTATTGCCACAATGACCAATGACGTACATTTGGTGAAAACATAGCTGTTGATCCATAATTTCATTTGAATTATTTTTTCAGTGGTGAAGCACACCTTTGGTTAAATAGTTGTTGCCGAAATTCAGCCTCTTTCACTACGAAAAGTCATTTGTGACAATTGCAATTTAAAGTTCCCCTCTAATTTATACAGGGTTATACACGCCATACGACACGGAATATTGTGGCTAAACTATTTATTTTCCTAAAAGTTTTATTCATGGGTACAATAAAAATAATTTATGGCTACATTTTAAAAATATTGTGAATCTATACAGGGTGTCCTAAATATAAGAAATGGACCATAGTTGTGTTTTTTTTAATGCAATGCTCTGTATATGAATATATTGTTAGATTCCCCGTTCAAAATAAACCTAACTTTCATTAAAGTACATCTCACCTAAACCTGACAGTTTTTTAAATATTTTAATTTTTATAAAAATATAGACATAATTTCAATGAAAAAACTCACACCTATTCGTTTGTTCTTTTTAAGCCAGTCTGGGCTGATAAATATACCCACTCATCACTTGTTACGCCAAATATAAAAAACCCCCCATACTAAATACAGGGTGTCCAATAATATAAGTTATATGAACGCAAAGTTTAATTCTTGTTTATTTCAAATGGAACACCCAATATATGAGGTCAAAATTTGATGCACAAAGTAATTATCTGTCAAATATTATAATACTTTCCTATGGATAACTCTTGACGTTTTCGTGGAAAATGTTCATATTCATAATATTAGGCGAATTTTTAATTGAACCTGTTAATTTCATTTAGACCACCCTGTATTTGATGAAGATTAAATTAATTATCTATTAATCACTATAAGGTTTTCCTATAGATATGTATATTTTTAATTTTGCAAAGAAAAAGCACATATTGGTAGTAATAGGAAGAATTTTTCAAAATTATAATATATGTTAAGTCAGCCATGAGAATTTGACAAACCATATATTTAAACAATATCATAATAAATAAATACATTTTTAAATTAAATTAAATAACAAGATATACATAAATACTAATAAATTTTATAATCAATGTTCAAAATGATTGGACTCTAGGCACATTTGAATACTTTTCTTAAATACTCAACAACTTTAACCTGGTGTAACGCTTCTAAACGCTTCGTTTATTTGCTCCTTCATCTCCTCTATTAAAAAAGTTTTCATTTTCGATGATTTTCCTGCCCATGTACAAAATTCAACACCATTTAAAAAGTTCTTGATGCAGTTGCACTGTGTTTGTGTGGTATCTTTCGTTAAACTGTCTTAATAGGCTCTCGAAGACCGCTTTTTTGGGATGATTTTGCGTCGGAAACCTTTGAGCGTAAACTTACGATGCCAGTAAAGCGTTTTTGGACCATACTCCCAGAATAAAAATCATGTCTATTCTTTCTCCTTTGGAATAGGTTCGCAGTTTTGATTAATTGACTTAAATCAAATATCACAGATAAAAAACTGTTTCCCAATTCTCAACTGTTAGGTAAGAATTTTAAGTAAAAGTTCTCCTAATATTATGAATATGTGCATTTTCCACGAAAACGTCAAGAGTTATCTATAGGAAAGTATTATAATGATTGACAGAATATTTCCCTCATGTGTAAAAAATCCTGTGAGAGGAGTGCAATTATCGATGGATTACAGCGGTAACTTCACTGTAGAAACCGAAAGAACACTGCGATAATTGCATTGTTTACGTATCCACGGTAATCTCATTGTGAATCCATGATTTCTAAAATTAAATTAAAAAAAGATTTTTGAGATGCCTAACAGGATGAGAGCTGCTGCTGGCATGGCGATATCAAAAGTGCCCCCGCTTAAACAAAACTGTAAATCTCCAAGTCTGTAGATCTGATATAATATCATTCGTCAGGTATTGTGATCTTGTCATTTCTTCAGTTCCAATAAAATCGACAAATTCGGAAGATCATTACGTCGTCACCAAACAAAATGTTTGCAAAAAAAATTCTTTAAGACTATTTGTCTGAAATTTTTCATCGCTATAATTTGCAATTGTAAACTAAAATGAAATATGACATGTTTGAGAGCGTATACGACACTGACATGCATATACTTAATGATATGTATGTGTATGTATGCTATCCTCTTGTCATATTGGGAATTGGAATTGCACCATATGGCATAAATTGCATCTCCAGTCAGACGACAATAAGCGCTTTGGATATTAAGGTATTGTACCTATACCAACTGTAATAATAGAGATTAATGGAAATATAAGGCTTATTTTATAATATTTGTAATAACAAAGGGCTAATAATTAACTTGACAAATTTACATTGAATAAATAAATATGTTTATGTATATCGGACTGAAACCAAATATATTGAAATTAACTATAATAAAACGCTAGCTATTTTATTCACTCTATAATCTTCAACGAAAATAGAGTAAAGCTAGGCGCCGATTTCTGAGAATCAAAACAACTGTAAAATATACCATGTGTTTTAACATACGTTTAAATAGTCAGTGCAATGCAACGTTTACTTTGGTTGAGGCTTCTTTGAAGGGAAACATTTTTAAAATGTCATTAGAAAAGAAAACAGATTTGTGTGTTATTCTTATGGAACCTACTCCTTTAATCAACATACAAACTTACCATGCTATGCTGCAAGAATTTATTTCAAATTATCGCTATCCTACACCTCGTACTTATTATTCACGCAATACCGTAATTAATCCGAAATCTATTTACACCCGACAAACTCGCAGATGCTTCATGAAACATAAACTTTATTTCCACAAGGTTATTTTATTTTTGCTAAAATAATTTAGTTCTTCAAAAAATTTTATTTCATTCAATTCAATTCATTCAAAATCTGACAACAACCAAGAAAAATTGCAAAAATCGCGGAACATTTTCACCGTAAACATATTCCAGCACATTTTCCTCAATAAATCCACACATTACACAATAGATTTACACATGGAACATTATTGTTTCACCGGGCATATTGCCTGCTCACAGATGTCACCACATACAGCTCGTTGTCATATACTATTTTTATTTTTACCACTCCAAATTTAAGGCTGGAACTCAGCCGCGAAGCAAATTTCCATTGTAATCTTCCAATTTTTTGACGAGTTTTAGAAAATATGGTAGAAATATAGCAGCAGGGGGTCCACCGAAACCAGGAAAGTGGCCGATGAGGAAAAAAAACCTCACCCAAATTAAGGATAATTTTTTATCGAAAATTATTACACAATTACCCATATAAACCACGATTATTAGTGGCTTATACATATTTATTATATTTTATGGTCGTGTACGTCACTGTTGAGAAAAACAGTATCTATGAAAAATGGTTGAAAAACAACAAAACTACTCTCGGACTCTAAGGCAATTTGTATGCAAGTGGATGCAAAATTATGCACTAAAAATTGTCCGCAACAGACTTTGTCAGGACAAATAATAATGTAGGTATATGATGTTTCTGTATGGGTATTATATTGTGTCTAGTTTCCCAAAATTCGTTCGTTAACTTGTTTCAACGCTTTGGCATAGAAATTTATGCCAACAAAATGGATTTGCGTATATGCTGTGTTAAACATTTATGCCTTCGTTTATTTTCAGATCCAACTTTCGGAGAATTTAAGCTTCCAGTAAAATTTATAAAATGTACTAACTATTCCAGATAAATTCTGCGGCAAAATTATACAAGTTTAACTATTAACTGAACCAATTTTGAAAACATACTGTTTACTTTTAGGTCATGGACTTGAAAAAAATATTGTCTTGAATTAAATGCATTTACTATACTTTGATATGTTTATATATTATAAGAAATAGTTCTTTAATTGCGTTTCATATTTCTTGAACGCTATGAAGACTTAATTCAAATAATCATTCTTTTGACAGAAAGACAAGTTTAGTAATTAATTATAGAGATTGTTTTATCAAATCAAGTCTATAAGTTTATCTTTGAAAAGACTAAGTTCATTTTGTCGAGAGAATTATACTCTAAATACAAAAAATTCTGAACTAATCTTGAATTGAACACTTAATAACCCGACTTTATTGTATAAAAGATTCATGTTTTTCAGTTAATTCGTATGGGTTCTGAAGAAAGAGTATTCAATTCAATCAAGAATTACATATCGGTGTACTATACAGTGTGTTCCATTTCGATACTTTTATGGGGTATCGCATTATTAAAGACAGAGACAATAAATTTGAATTTTAAAAAACACAAGTTTGATCTGCATCAGGAAAATATTTAGCCTATCTAAAAAATAATTAGTCCATTCGATTCCAAGTATTCTGAAAGTAACTTTTTAGATCTATTTTTAAAAACATTTGCAGGTTTCGGCGTAATGGCTCCTTGCACGGCACGACTATGCGCCTAGGGGCAGAGAGAGGATGCTTTTATCTAGGCCTCGACATGAGTTTTTTAAAAAGTCACCAGATTACTCTGGACTACTTTATTTTAATATGTTGCCTGAATCTATTAGGAATTCGAGAAATATTCATCAATTTAGTAGAAATTTAAAGGAATTCCTTATACTACACT
The DNA here is from genome assembly GCA_911728435.2 of Apoderus coryli. Classification (NCBI taxonomy): domain Eukaryota; kingdom Metazoa; phylum Arthropoda; class Insecta; order Coleoptera; family Attelabidae; genus Apoderus; species Apoderus coryli. Next base: position 7,423,897 of record OU452199.1, on the reverse strand, counting down.
CTTTTTACAGTCTGAGCGAGTATGTTGAGCACTGCATTTAATGATCCTTCTTTATTGTGTTTTGACCTCTTGTGTGGTGACGAACTGTTGTTTTTGTTTGACTGTCTTATTTTGACGTTGTATGTTTATGGTTTAATGTACATATACAGGTATTTTTGTGTATAAGTTTTAGCTATAAGTTGATGCCATTGAATTTGTGTTTAAATTTTGTATTGTTTATTTACTTGACATGCCTATGTAATATTAGATTTTTGTACTAACTCAAGGCTAATAAAGTTATTATTATAAGACAGTTATATGTTTTGAAGGTAGCGGTGTTTCAACATAGAAGTCGACATGATTTACAAAAAATGTCACATGATCACAACACAAGGCATAAACAAACGAAAGGAATAAGAACAGCAAAAGCATCAAAATCTATTACTAAACGATCTTATTTATTTTTAGCTGCCAAAATATGTGCTACTTATTCCAATAGAAACGCGACAAATTATAAAAGATATTCTATTTAAAAAATATGTAAGAAATGGTTCTACCAGACTCCAAGGACGATACACAAACTAATAGAAATTTGACTGTCGATTTTGAGATCATTTTGACTGATATGATTTGCAAAAGGAATTATTATTTTGATTTACCTATTATATACTGACCATGATAATGATAAGAAAATGCCATTGATATACAGGGTTATTCACGCTTTATGGCGCGGAATATTGTGGCCAAACTACTTGACTTTGAAAAAGTTTCATTTGTTGGACGTGTGGGCATCTACTATGGCTACGTTTTAAAATTGGTTTCATGTTATACAGGCATCCGCCCAAGTATCAAAGTTATGTTTTTTAAAATGGAATCCCCTGTATATTATTGCACTTTTAGATCCTCTGATCAAATTAAGAGTCAGTTTCATTAAGGTTTATAATACCTAAACCTTAACGTTTTTTAAATAAATTGAATTTTGTCCAAATTTAGCATAATTTTCATCTTTCAAATACTTAGGAAATATTTAAGTCATGTGGACCAAATTTACTCTAAAGTGTAATAATAGATCATGTTTGGTATTCCAATTGTAATAAACTTGGAATCTTATACAGGATGTCCAAAAATTAAAACTACTCAAATAAGAACTTTAAGTTGCTATAACCTCATTAATTTAAATGGAACGTCATATTTCTGAACTTACCTAGCGATGTACTTACTAATTACCTGTCGAATGGTATTAGAGTGTACTATAGCTAAGTCTGCGCGTTTTGGCATAAAACGCCAAATAATTGTTTTGTACACCAATTTGGTGTTTTTCAAATAAACGTTTTAATGTATCCAGTAGCCTATGGAATCAGAAATGTCAAATAAATTATTTTATCTATCAATTTAATTTGCTGTTCATCCCTTACTAGTGTTATTGATTTACAATATTGTTATTTTTGGTGTTGCTTTGTTAAAATGAAGATTATTTACTTAAAAGAAGAATGTATTGATTATGATATTGATCCTTGGAGAATGTCATCAAAATTCTTTATTGGCTTCTCGAGTTTATGCTCAAAGGTTTTCCATAAGAAATCATCCAAGACCAGCTGATTTTGAGAGACTATTAAATCAGTTTAAGGAAACTGGAAGTGTTAGCTATAAGAAATCCGTTACAAACTGTCTCCGAAAATGAAGAAACTATTTTTGCTATAGTCGGTTCAGTTATCGAAAATCCTAATATTATTCAAAATCAGATATCCGAACACACCAATATTAGTCAGGCACGAGTGCTTAGAAAACATAGATTTCATGCTTTTAAAATTCAGCTTTGTCAAAGCTTTCTGAAAATTATTTGGCAATAGAATTGAATTTTGCATTTGGGTGTTAGATGAAGTGGCAGCACATGAAATATTTTTTGATAATGTGTTATTTAGTGACGAATGTACATTTCACAACAATGGTCTCGTGAACAGACACATTATTATTCTGACTCAAATCCGCATGAATACAGAATTATCAGCTATCAAAATACGTGTTCCATTAATGTATAGGGTGGAACATTGGACCCATATTTAATAGGACTCCAATTTTGTTGAGGGATGATTAAATTGTATGATGTTTCTCGATTTTCTTCTACACCAACTTCCTGTATTATTAGAAGAAATTTCTTCAAACAGGAGAACAACCATGTGGTTTCAATTAGATGGACAAGTAGTTTGGCCACAATATTCCGCGCCATAAACAAAAATATTTCAAATTGACACTGCGTGTATATCAATTGCAACCTGGACGATTTATATAGTAAAAGAAAACTAACAAAAAAAAAAGCAACGCTGAATTGCATCAAACTCTAAAACAGGAAAAAACTTCCGCTTTGATGCTGAACTGTGTTACTAATATATACACACTGCTGCTTTTGTTTGTCCTGTATATTTTTTTCGTTTATTCAGCTGTTGTCTCCAGTACCGGAAGTCAAAGCTAAAATACCGCATATGATTTATGAATTAAACAAAAAAACGTTATGCTGTTTATAGTAACGCACTGTAAAAATAAAAATGATTATAATTTCCATTTTAATTTATTACTTTGCTACATTTTCATAATTTTCTAGATATTTATTCTGTTATAATCACTAAAAAAAAAAAAACTTTAGGTTAATTTGTTAGCTAAAGTTACAACCCAAGTAATTTAAGTCTGTTGCTGAATTATATCCAATTGTTGATGCTGTTTGCTGAATGAATCCAACGTTTTCGACAATTGCCGCCTAACACAATTTCGGTAAAAATCCATGATTTTAGCTGTGAAAAAGCATTGTACATATTCGAAATATACCAAATGCACTTGAGGGCCTGAATTGACCCTATACAAATTATGAAATACAGCTTTTCAATATTTATACAGGGTGAGTCACGAGGAACTGTACATACTTCTACCATAAGTAGAGGCCCCTAATGACCGTTAAAAACTGTCTCCGTGTTTTCATTATTAATATACAGGGTGAATTATGGATCTTCACCAAAACAATGTTTCGTTATATCTGTTCAATGATTAAGTCGATTTATCTCATTTTTTTTAAAAGTGTGTATTGGTGCCTGGCAACAAACTGACATATTCAGAATTGAGAAAATCCAGGTCCGTCTTCGAGAAAATTTCTGGGACTGCTTCATATTCAACATTTCACCCTGTATATGATTTATCAAAAATCTGATATAATTTTTTCAGAGAACATAAATAGACAGTTAGACCTGGGTATCTGAATTTTTTGTTACACTCACGTCTCATTTCCAATTAAAGATTCATTTTAGAGCCAAATTGAAAATTGGCAATAATGAAGTATCTTACTGTATAATAATGTTTAGTTATTAAAAAGAAATCTTCAAAATGGACAAAAACGACACACACTGTGCTCCAGTATGGTAATTACAATAATTTGAATTGATTTACAGGGCCGGATTTAAAAATCTGGCATATCTGGTTCTCCCAATAATTCACCCTGTATGTAATTTTTTCCACCCATAATAGACAGAAAACAGATACAAAATGTTTGTAATAATCTAGTTTTCTTATTTGTTTGAGGAAAACTCATGTGTCTAATTATTATAATCGGAATGAAATGAACAAGCAAGCAATGTTTTGTTCATAAATTAAGAAATAAAATAAAAAACAATAACCAAACAATAAAACAGTTTTAACAATGTGGAACAAAGTAAAAAACAATTTAATAAACATTACGATTAGAAAAGATGTTCAAAATGAAATCCATCTGCCTTAATACACTTTTCTTGACGAATGTTTAAATGTGTAATGGACTTTCTAATTGTCAGTGGGTCATTTCTGATAATATTGCAACAGTGAATAATTCTGCGTTAATGAGCTGTTGTGTTTTATAATCGTAATGTTTGATGAATTGTTTTTTACTTTGTTCCACTTTGTTAAAACTGTTTTATTGTTTGGTTATTGTTTTTTATTTTATTTCTTAATTTATGAATAAGCATTTCCCTGACTTGTTCATTTCATTCCGATTAAATTAATTAGACACATGAGTTTTCCTCAAACAAATAAGAAAACTAGGTTATTACAAACATTTTTTATCTATTTTCTGTCTATTACCGGTGGAAAAAGTTACATACAGGGTGAATTATTGGGATGAACCAGATATGCCAGATTTTTAAATCCAGCCCTGTAAATCAATTCAAATTATGGTATTTACCATACTGGAGCACGGTGTGTGTCGTTTCTGTATATTTTGAAGATTTCTTTTTAATAACTAATCATTATTATACAGTAAGATACTTCATTATTGCCAGTTTTCAATTTGGCTATAAAATGAATCTTTAATTGGAAATGTGAGGTGAGTGTAACAAAAAATTCAAATACCCAGGTTTAACTGTCTATTTATGCCATCTGAAAAAAATATATCAGATTTTTAAAAAATCATATACAGGGTGAAGTGTTGAATATGAAGCAGTCCCACAAATTTTCTCGAAGACGGACCTGGATTTTCTCAATTCTGAATATGTCAGTTAGTTGCCAGGCACCAATACACACTTTTATAGAAAAATGAGATAAATCGACTTAATCATTGAAAAGATTTGACGAAACATTGTTTTGGTGAAGATCCATAATTCACCCTGTATAGTAATAATCAAAACAAGGAGACAATTTTTAATGGTCATTTGATAAACCCCTAACGTGCCTCTACTTATAGTAGAAGTATGTACAGTTCCTCGTGACTCACTCTGTATATATTTTTTTGTAAATTTGTAAACGATTCTGAGTAAAAAAGTAATAATACTAACAATAGCCTTCATTATAATGTTTCCATTATTAAAATTAAACTAACTTTAGCCGTTTTCGAGAATTTTTGAAAAAACGATTTTTTGCTATTTTAGTTTTTATTTATTTCTGACATTAGTTTTACAGATATAAAAAATGAAAAGCACTTTCTCATTGTTACTTTTTGAGGAGAAACATATAGCGTTTACAAATTTTCACTACGACGTTTTGTTTTTGAAAAACCATCATCAACTTGGTTTTTTCAATATCGCCCTGAATTTTTTATTGTCAAATTCGAAGCCATTTTCAATTCAAAAATAGGTGATATATCACATGTAATGGTTTAAACAACTTTTCAGTGTTTTTAGCTGTTATTTAAAAGTATTCAAGAAAAATCTCTATAGTTTGGCACTTATCTGACTGAATGCAGAGTAGTAGGTTTTGCAAAAACATTCCTTCGTATCGTTACTCACAATTACTTATTATTATTTCACAATTTATTTCTGTCTACGTACAACATTTTATTCTGTACGCGGTTTTTTAAATTTTTGTGCCTTTTGCAGTTATTAAAAAAACGCCATTCTCAGTTGAATGTTTTACGCAAAACAAGTGCCAAACTATGGCGATTTTTTTTTAATAATTTTAAATAACAGCTCAAAAACACTGAAAACTTGTTTAAACCATTACGTGTGATATACCACCTATTTTTGTATTGAAAATGGCTTTAAAAATCAAGGCCGTATTTAAAAAGAACAAGTTGATGATGGTTATTCAAAAACGACACGTCGTAGTGAAAATTTGTAAACGCTATCTTACTCTCCTCAAAAAGTAACAATGAGATAGTGCTACTCATTTTTTTAAATCTGTAAAAATAATGTCAGAAATAAATAAAAACTAAAATCACATAAAACCGTTTTTTCAAAAATTCTCGAAAACGGCTACTTTTGAAAACACCATTTAAAAGGTGTGTAAATTGTACAACTTTTCTCTAATTTAAGCGACATTGTAACGCTTACCGTTTCCAAGATTGCAATGTTATCCCATTCTGATCTTGGACACAGTGTATATGCTATATTGATAGGTTAACAAAAATTTGGGATAAATATGGATGTGTTAGAAAAAACCTTTTTGAAAAATAGCATATTATAGTCAATTTGAATTGATTGGTGTGATTGTTGGGAGATATCCATTTAAGTAATCAAAATGAAGCTATTGACCAATTCTGGATTCTAGTAACTTATAAATTTGGTTATCTTCCAGTTATAGAAGTAATTACGAGACACCACTCCCATAAAAAGTACATTGTTATTTTGGGTGTTGAAGAGGATGTATAGGTTCATAAGAATTTAAGCACAATTAATTTTTTCGTTTGCCCCTATAACCTGCTGCAGCTGTAACTAGCGGAATAACTAAGTAATTGCCCGATTTCACATCGCTAATGTTAAGCGCCTTTTTTTTTTATTTTAGTACATTTTTAGCTAATGGCTTTGATAAACCAATAAACAAATACTTTTTGTTACAAGAATCTCATATCTACATAACATAGTTATGTGTTTTGTATTTTAAAACATTCATTAAAAGCGTTCAAACACAGATAAAGAGGATACATGGGGAAATAAAGAGAATTACGTTATACGACATTGTCTTTTCCATGTCAGAAAATGGGATAAATTAGGATTACTTTTTAGCAAAGTTTTTTTAAAACGCTTTAAAATTTGTTAATTAATCCATAATATATGTTATCTGAAAATATGCTGCATTTAAATTAGAATAGTGAAACAACTTTTTAAATAAGTTTAATTCTTTAAGGCGATGTCAATACAGAACGCTAATTTGTAAAAAAAATATGTTTTCTCAAACATCATACTTTCACCAGACGTTTATATATATAAAAAAAAATTCGCGTGCAGCACAGTACACGTGATAGAAGTGAATACTTCTTTCACCAGAAATTTCAAACTACAACAGTATCTCGTATAATACACAATCTTTGCCTTGTAAAATAACACCCTAAGTGTAGCTGTGCCTATATGCCTATGCCTGCACTCGTTTTCTCTCGCTGCAATATACATAATAGTGTATGGTATAGGATATAGGGTGTAGCATACACCACAAATATCTCTGTCTCTCTCCCTCATATTTGGTATATGCTGCATCTCTTTTGCGGGACGAAAATTTTATAAATCGTGTCGTGCCGCCACCTTGCAAAATCTTATTCAAAAAGCATTATTTTAAACCACAGGCCATATTGCCTGCTAGTAGTAGATATGACTCGCTCTTTACCTCATTTTTCAATAAATACGATAGGATTTATACCCGAGGCTGGATAACATCCTGAAACGATTGTCAACTAAGTAAGTTGTTAACAAATAGGAGTATCATTTTCATCTGCTTTTATTTGAGAAAGATGAGCGTATTATATTTCTCGTTTATTTGAAAATATGACGAGGTTGATTTTGAATAATAATGGCCCGTAAATTTGATCCAACTCCCCACTTTTGAAACAGTGGCTGCTTGCAAAGAAAGGTTGATAATTTTTGTTTTTTTTTTTAAATCTCTACTTGGTATGTTTTTTAATTGTATTACCATCTATTTCAAATAAATCTCTTGTTTTTTCCTAAATATTTTTTAGAAGTTAGAGCTATATAAACTCATTTCTATCTTGGACATATTATGTGAGAGGTTTTGATTCTATATACTGCCCTGCTAAGGAAAAAGGCCGCATGTACACTTCGGATAGTTTTGAGAAAATGATGTTTAAAGATTTGCAACTTTTCATTTGAATTTATTTCGGTTGATATTTAACGTAGGATCTTGATTTTTTTACTAAAATGTTTAGAAATAATTAGTGATTACCTATATATCGTAAAATCGTGTGAAATTTGGGCGTAACCCTAAAAATCCGTTGTTCATTTCGAAATTTTACTAGCCATAAAAGCCGTATGTGAAGGTTTTTGGTAACAATTTTATTGTTTTTTTGTTTCTTATGACCACAAACTGTCTTCATAAAATGGTAATTTTAATTTGTTTAATGCAATATTATAGAGTATTCTTAAAAACCACAGAAAAAATACATTACAATATAGGAAGGGTCAAAACAATTTATTTTAAAACAAATTCACATTATGAAAATTTTACAAAAGTAAATTACGAATATAAATAAATTAGAAAACGGTTTAAAAATTAGGAACTATTAAGAAATTAAAAAAAATATCTTAAAAATAAAAATATTGATTTAAAATTCCAAGAAAACTGTGAAAACAACAAAAACATTTAAAAAATGTAAAATAGGCTATTTCCTTTTTTCGCAACAAATCTATTCATCCTCAATCGTATCAATTAATGACACAGACGAGTTGTCAGTTGCGAGATTTTCCAAAATTCTAAATTATGTGGAGGAAAAATAGAACTCAGATTTTTAGGTATGATATTTTTTCTTTTTTCCGTTATTCCTCTGTCTCTATCACCATTGTCTACAATTTTCAAATTAAAAAGTCTTTTGGGAATGAAATTAAGTTCTATTTCAATTTGGGAATAGTAAGTTGTTTCATAAAATATATTATGATGACCTCGTTTTATAGTAATCTGAACTATATCCTTTAGCAAAAGCCTGTTTTTATTCATTTTTTGAAGCTGATATTGGGTCGTCCTACTAGGCAATTTTTTGAAGTTGGAGAAATCCATTTCCTTTACGGTTACTTTATTTGTACAACCTTTAACAACTTCGACAACATCATATAGTTTTGGCATTTTTTGTGTGATGTAAGGAAGAACAATACTTGTCTTCAACGCCGAATGTGCTCGTTGCTTAGCGTGGTTTATTGTATACCCTAAACACTAGCGATAAAGCCGCATGTGCATATTTACGTCAGGCTGTGGGATGATTGGTAATTAAGTTGAATTTGCAACATATAAGGGCCGCATGTATGTTGATGCGGCGTATTTGCTTAGTACAACGCTATCAGGAGTGCGGTCTGATTGTTGAACATACGGCTTTCTTTATTAGTACCATGTAACTTAATATTGGATGACGTACAAAGTGGTATATTTTTAAATAATATTTTTTCCATATTGGATTTAAAAATTATAAACAAATTTAGATTTTTTAGAGAGTTTTGATATTGTAGATTTCAAAAATATTATAATCTCAATTTCGAAAAAAATGCACATACGGCTTTCTTCCGTAGCAGGGCAGTATAGGCCTCACACTCGTACGAACTTTTCTGTAGTTCTTTGTATATACTAGCCTAGTGTTCAAACCAGTCCCTTCGGTTCTGATTCAAACAAGACTACTTTTGTTCTGCTCTAAATCTTCCGATCAAATTTTCTTCAAACTTCAATCTGTACTTGGGATGTTTATTTATATTGTATTCTATTCATCATCATCTCAATTTTCTGTTTCTTTTTTAAATAGATTTTAGAAACTAAAAATTTTAAAGAAACTGAAGGTGTTGAATCCATATAGGGCTCATACTGGCGCAAAGTTGTCTGTAGTTCTTCGTATATCCTATAGCCTAGTATCCAAACCAGCTGGAGGGGTGTAATAAGACGGACGGACAATGGAATTTACTTTTGTCCTACCCTGTATTTGTGTCTGAGTTTTATAGTTTATATTAGTTTGGGAATATTATTTAAGTAGATTGTATACAAATGTTCTAAACTCTCCTTTTGAGTCATAAAATTTAAGGGGCCTGTTTTCTATTTATCTTATCTTCTATTGATTGATATAGGTTTTACAACATCTGCAAGTAAGGAATTGTTACGTACCTAAAAGAACAACCTTTTTTCTTATTCGAAGAATGACATGTTGGAAATACCCGGTGGTCTAAACATTTAAAATTTTCGGAACATTTTCATGTAAATTAAATGTCGAACATTTATTAATATATACAAAAGCTAGTTGGAAAGCGTCACGGTTTCCCATATCAAAATAATATATATAATGGGCGCATAAAAAATAATGGGTTTTTGTCCAGTCGCGAACTCCAAGATAAGATACCTACGTATCAAGAAACTTTATTAATCGACATACAAATAAAAATGTATCTTATTTTGTGAATCTTTTTCACCCTGTAGATGTATTTGGGTATATATTGTAAACGGTCCTTTTTTTCTGATTGGCTTATTTTCATTTTGTATTACCTACTATGTGACTTTTATGAGGCAATTCTGGAAAGGCAATAAGACTTTAAGATTAGATCCGTTCTAGCCTTGGTTCAGTCAAGTCGTGTTTTCTCTAATTATAAAATGTTAAATTAAATATTTTAATTTGTTTTTGGACTTGGTATATTTTTCAGTTAAGAATTATTTTCTAGTTTTTGTTTAAAGACTAGGTTCATTTCTTTTTATTCTGAAGTAGTGAATTGTATAAAGTTCCGTAAGTTTTGATATTCTTTTAATTGAAGGCCTTTTTGTTTTAATCAGTTTTTTTATATAAAGTTTAAAGTTATTGCTTTTAGTAATTGAAATAAATTCAGTTTTCAATAGTAATTAGAGTTTCATACAGGAATTAATATAATTATTCGAATTATATTAATTTTCCTATTTTTAAGTAGTACAAGTAATGATTAAGATTTCTCCTAAATTTTCATTATCGCTTAATTGTTTTATTCTCTCTTTTTTATTTATACACATTTATTTCTTGTTGTTATTCATTTTCTTTAATTAGTTTTAATTATTAGATTAGTTGATTTTAGCCCACAAACTTTGTGTTTCATTTCTAATAAAGTTTTCGATAAATTATTGACAAAAGGGTCAACCAATTAAATATTTTCTTTTAAATAAAAAGTAATCCAACACTATAATGGTGAGTATTTTTGCATTACTTTAATACAGATTAATAAAGCTTATTTTAGTTGTTTGTTCTTCTTTATTTGAAACCGCTCGTAAAACTTGAATCGAACCATAACAATTTGGAATAGCATATTGGGATTCATTCGGACTGAGCTATAACATTAGTATTCTTTCTGAATGTACATAATTCCGCTAATTTCAAAATGGTTACAGGGGTAGGCTTCACACTTGCCCAAAGTCGTCTATAATATTCTTCGTTGATTAAATAAACATTTCCCACCGTTTTGGTAAATAACTGTTACACCTCAACATTTTATTGAATTATAAATCGTTGAATGCACTCTCATATAAGTACAATGAATTTGCAATAGTTCGAATGCAATTATTGTTTTAATATTTTCTATACTTGTGAATTAAGCCAAGTAACAATTTTTTGCTCTAAGCTTCACCTAAAGTATTATGCAGTGAAAACTTTAGATTTAACAATGAATTAAGGACAATATCGGAATGATTAATTAATTTTATACAACAAACAATAGCGCATTTTCTATTCCGAACAAATTCTCCATACACAATTGAAAGACAACAAAGCATATTTCCAATCATTCTGTCGTGCCTCCAATTTTGCAAAATAAATAGTTTAAAAGTCAATGCAGCTGGCGCGGGCTGTGCGATATATTCCACTCTATTGAGAAATATCACGTTCAATTTATAAACCATATTTTCAATGCTCCGAAAATCTGTATCAAATTCAATTTGAATTCAACCAGATCTTTCAGTAGTACTTTAAATATTTTATATGACAGAAACACCTATTAGCGAATTAGTTATCTGATAAAAAAATGTAGCAGTCAAGTCAAATAAAAATGCATGAATATTAGTTTAGAAATGTATTAAGCAACCCGTTCGTGAATAAAAGGAAAACAAATCTTCCATAAACGTTGTTCACTTTGTTGGTTGTTTTTTATTTCGTTTAAATCTAGAAACTAAATAACTATATGTTTCGCCGACAGCCCATTTGGCTCGACATTCTTTGAGACATAACATGATTTATAGAGAATTCGTAAAAGATTTACTTTCACCCTCATTTTTCTTAGTTAAATTCAGTGGCGGGGTTCTCTCCATCATAATAGATCATCCTTTAAATTTGACAATGTTATCGAAATGGAACATATTTATGATCAGCAACATTAAAATAAATAAGTTGAGTTTTTCTGAAGGTTTTTTATATAAGTTACCTTGAAACAAAATATAATTTTGAGCATTGAGTGCCACCACTCACTGCGAGGACCATTATAAAGTAGAATTACGAAAAGAATTGCTTATCAGTTCACAATTGTGAAAAAAATATTATATTTCTCTTTTTTTTTGTCTTATGACAAAGTATTTAAAATTAATTAATTGATCGCCTAGTGACTGTGTTTTTTTTCTTCTTTCTTCCTGTTCCTGTCGTTGAGATCCAGGGATCTAGGAGGCAAAGGAATAGGTCCTTCACGATCGATCCATTGGTTGGTTGGGAAAACGTCGACTTAATATCTCTCAAACATTTCGAGAATAACGGGCAGGTGCACCATCATGTTGAAACACAATATTTGGCCTCTGTACTAAAGGAGCTTCTTACAGAAGAGTTCGTACTCTGTTATCGCAAAAATTGGCATAGTTTTCGGCTTTTAGTATCCTAGGTAGAAACTGTGGTTCTATTATCCTATTCCCCAACAGACTAATCTACACATTTAAGCTCCAGCGTGCTTGCTTATGTGATTCTCTAATTTGGTGCTGATTTTCGTAATTCCAACAATGCAAGTTGTGCTGATTGAACACTACTTGCTGGTTAAAATGGGCTTCATCACTCCACAGTACTTGTTTAAAAATGTCTTCATTTGCGTCCAGGCAATTTAAAAAATTCTACAAAATCGTAAGCGCAACTTGCTATCCCCAGGATGCAATTCTTGAATCGGCTTTAGATGATATGGATGCAGATTTTCTCTTTCGATGAATCTGTTTTTATCAAGGATGATTAGATTTAAATTATTAATTCGAAGTGAAAGATTTGTCGAATTTCAATATTCAAAATGGTAATACTTTCATAAGGAGACATTTTTCGAAATATTGACATAAGTGATTTTCGTCTTATTTTGGGTCGTAGATTCTACCCCCAAAGGGTGGGGCCTTTTTTTTGGGACACCTTGTATATTACTTTTTTTTTCTAAGGATAAGTGTTAAGACAATGAGGCATGCACATTGCATGCCTTAAGCTGCACTCATGCCTTTTCTATTGTGTATTGTTTTATTTGTTATTTTATTTAAAATGTACGCTATTTAAATAAAGACTTTTATTATTATTATTTAATATATTCGGTTGCCGAAATCGATTGGCGCGGCATATCTCCAGTGATCTCGATTCACCCTCTGTCTGTACCCCCCAGATCGAAAAAGAAAATAAGTGCGTCTGAGGCGTGAGTGTGTGAGAACCCTAGACTCATGTGCCCTAAGCAGACGCAACGACCCGAGTATGACTTCCTTCTGCATCCTGCTTGCTATGTTTGCTGCCATATTATGGCAAGCAGGGATCTTCTGTAGATTTGAGGTCAGCGTCTGTCGCATGTCCCCCAATGACCCTATGATGAACGCGTTGGATGTGGTATGGATATAACAAATTGTCAAACAGGACTATTACTTACATTCAAAACCTCAGCAACTTTTGGAGCTCTACCGCTCTTGCTGTCGTTGGCCTTCCTGTTCCTTCACTTCATTTCAGTGTGTCTGTTTCATGCGAAGGCGTCGATGAATGCTTTCAATAAATCAGGAGCCATACGTTGAGAAAATATTTCAGTACACAACCGCCTAAGCTTCTAATGCATTGCCATCAGCGAGTCCATAAATGAAGTGCATGTCAGTCATCTCTGCATTTGTATAGTGATTCATGTTAATGGACTTCAACAAATTTCGCAGCTTCAAAATGATTGGCGCAGTGAAATATCATCGACGGTACTGATTTCTACGTGCGCGAGTAAAAATTTTCTCTGATAGTTAAGCGGCTATAAAGGCCCTAAATCAGCAAGATCCACAACAAGAACAGTGTTGAATTGTCAAAACAGACTCTCTAATATCGAGGGACAATAATTTGACTCTGGTTTGGATCCCTGGCCATTCTGGTATAAAGGGGAATGAACCGGCCGACTCTCTGGCAGAAGAAGGGGCTGAAGTAGAATTCATCGGACCAGAACGCGCAAATGGCATAGCGTTTAGCACTGCCAAATACATACTTAATACCTGGATGACGACAAAAGTTCAGAACTTTTGGAAAAATCAGCCAGGTTCAGTACATTTGAAGGAGTTCATTAACCCATCGCAATCAACGACCAGGGACGAACAAATTTGACACCTTGATCTTGGAAACAATGTATTTCAATGCAATGGCCAAATTTGCATATTCAGACCACAGCCGCCTCCTTTTTTGTTTTCTGAAAAAATTTCATAATATGATATTTTGTTCCCTAAAAAAGAAGCTTACCACTGGTAAATTAATATAATATGTTAGATCAACAGCGTTTGGGAACAGAATTGTCAATAATCTTTAGAAGAGCATAATATAAAGCTGTATCTGGCGCCACATCTCTTTTAAACATTTCCATTAATAATAATTTGGAAGAACCTTTTAAAGAAGTAATAAAACTTTTGAAATTATTTGTTACTGTGCCCTTGATCATCACAGAGGCATTAAAAAGGACTTAGACAGTTATGCGCAATTCAATGGACGAGGAAGTTTGAGAGCTTTGACATTTCATCAATTGAGAGCGAATTTATTAAACAAATTTAGAATTTCAATGAAAAAGTGATCAATGGGTTTGCCAGTAAGAAGAATTGTCGAATTTCAACAAATTCATATCATTCCTTCTTTCATTTTATATGATAAATGCAGTTTTTTGAGTAACGTAGCTTTGCGAGTAGGTCCCTTTTACCACAGTATATTTAAATGCTTTTACGATGCTGATACCTTGTAAAATAGCCCATATGTTTTTCGATGTATCACAGTTTTTAATATCCTTTAATTCATTTGGTGAAATTATTAAAATAAGTTCTCATTTGGCATTTAAATCGTCGTTGTCCCATTTTTGTTTGGATTCTTCGCTATCTGTTTCAAACGGTTTTGGTTTTTACCTGTAATAATATAATCCAGCTCTGGTTAATACTGCTTGCGCCTGTAGTTTCCAAGTATCATAATTCTCGTTTCTGAGCGCTTCTATTGTATAGCTGGTTGAGATTTGGGCCCTTTTCATGGATATTTTTAAAAAAACTGAAAAAATGAAACTGTCACTGTCACTTTTCGTTTAAAATATTGATTTTTTGCTTCTTATTTCGAAACAGGATAAGTATTTTTATACTTTTCACATCTATTTTAAAGATTTTAATTAATAATAATTTGGAAGATCCTTTTAAAAAAGTATGTAATAAAGTTTTTAAAATATTTGTTACTGCTCCATTGATCATCACAGATAGTATATTGTGCAACGAACATGAAATGACATATATTTCCTACGAGTATGATCGTAGGAAATGGTAATTTCATGTGAGTTTCACACTATACTTTTTCTACGAATGTTTGAATGCTTTTGAGTAAATTAAACATAATTTTTAGGGAAATATTTGTTTTTCGAAATTTACCCTTTTTGGCGTAAGCCTAAATACAATAAGTTAGAAGTATTAAATTGACTAGGTGGTGTTAAACTATATTCACTATCACTGTTTTTGTGTTTTGAAATTAGCGAAATACTTAATTAAACTGTCAATTTGGTGTGTTTGTATTGTCGGCGTTGATATGGTGATTTATCATGGCCGATGCTACTTTTGTCATTCCCAGAAAATTTACCACGCACGGGTAAATGGAAAAACAGCATTACAATGTACTACATTTTCAAATGCACAATATACTATAGACATTTAGTCACCAACGTGTTTGCCAGTAAGAAGAATTGTCGAAGTTCAACAAATTTCATTTGCAGAACTGCTGTATCAAAATGTCACTCTCCGCCACTGTTCCTAGACTTAAAATACAACTCCACTCCGAAAATGGTCAATAATATATTTAAAATATAACAATTTTGTTTTGAAATTTATTGGAATGAAAATCGACTAAAATAGTGAATATTCTCCTATGTAATAAATGCCAAGTTCATAAATCAAACTGCAGAAACAAATTCAATCAAAATAAATTATCACCATGAAAAAAGTGTTGGTGTGCTCTGTTATTTCAAACTACGAACAAAAGAATGATCGATTCATGAAAGAGGAAAATAAGGTAAAACAAAACATGACAGAAAATAATTTTTCAATATCAACTATCTACGGTATTCGGTTTCATTTTTAAACTCCGTTATTTCTTTTCACTATTTTATCCTGTATATTAAAATCCTCTGTCAATATTCAATTAATTAATATTTTCTTGAACAGTTTTATAATATTTATAGGTGAAGGTTCTAACATACATTTTAAATCGAGGACAATTTGAATAATTGAGCAATGCCACAATGTGGTAAAGTTCATTTTAGAACGAGCCTTTGCATGTTGGGAGAGAATAATAAATAATGTATAAGTATGGGAAAGCCATTTTAAATAACAGTTCCAATGGAAAAATATATGCATGGTGCACCTGTATTTAATTCAAGGAACCTTGTTAATACTTAAACAATATCATTTCTATTTGAAAAATGTATCTGATTTTTTGGAAATAAGACTGAAACTATTAAAAAACAGTTTAATTCATGCGTTAGAATTCCTTTTGGCAAGGTTCTGTTTGACAAGTACCCAGTTACTTGCAGCCTTATGGGCTTATTGTGCCATAAAAATCCTCAACAACCCAGTATCCTCCATTATCACGTGTAGTTCAGTCATAGTCTAATAAATAATATAATAGTCCCCTTACTGTAAGTAAATCCTTTGTTATATTGCGATCTAAAGCGTGTCGACGATTTTACGAGTTGTAGGGCCAGCACAAATAAACTGTACGAATATAGGATGCGATGACCGCATGCCAAAAATAGCGTGTTGCCTTCGTTGTAAGGCTGCACACTTACATATGATATGCTAATCTACATTGCAGGTCTCCGTTATATTCAGCTCCATTTTATTCAGGTGATTTCTCAAGGCGCAATGCTCTGTGAAGAGTCCGATGGTATTTGAATATGTTTTCTCAGTGAGCTGTTGCTTCAGTTATGAATTTCTTACAATGTTCCTGTTTAGGAATATGTTCCAATATCTCTGGTGCTCGTTTTTCAGGAGTTCCCTATTTCAAAAAAGTTCGAATTGTGTTGCTATATAAGGGGTTCATCGCATACGTTCTCCTATACTATATGAGTGTGAGACATAAAAGTTAACACAGTTTTATTTTTTAAAGTAAGTGGGTACCGTTTTATTTTAATATGAAAGCATATACCGTAAACTATTTTTCAACATAATTTCCGTCAATATTGAGACAATTGTAATACCGTACAACCAGCTTTTGAAATCCTTTCTCAAAGAAATCTGCCGCCTGACTAGACAATCATTGCAGTACTGTTATTGTGACAGCGTTCGCGTGGCCGTGGCGTTGTGCTCCCAGATGCTTCTTCAAATTTAAGAATAAACCGAAATGATCGGATCAGTGTTTCAGTTTGATTTGCGGTGTGAGGCCTACCATTTTCATGAAGCAAAACGATACCCTTGCTTAGCATCCCACGCCTTCTATTTTAGATTGCTCTGCGCAAATTACTTAACGTCTCTCAATAAGATAACAGCATTTATTGTTTGACCTTGAGACAAAAATTCTACAAGCAAAACATCTTTCCTGTCCCAGAAAACGGTACACATGATTTTCTGGCACAATTCCGTAAATCACACTTCTTGACACTTTGGGAAACTCACAAGATAATGCTGATATTTTAAAACGACTGTTCTCTTTCCTTTTTTCATCATTGTTTTCCACCAAGTCATTAGTAATGAGTGAAGTCGTCCACTTCGTTCCTCGTTATGCAGATGCGTACGGCCATCTTTAAAAGTTCTCATTTACTTACCATCCCATCACTCATAATGTTTTCTCCGTAAACTTCACAAATCTGACGATGATTGTCAACTGCTTTCCCGCCTTTACCAATAAGAAAACGTATCACACCGCGTATTTCACAGTCAGCAGCATTTTCGATCAGATGAGACATTTTAAACACTCGTAGACAACCTCTAAAACTGTAGAATGGATCCGTAAAGGTGCGGATTGCCGATCGCAACGCTATAATGCCAGAATTCCAAAACGGTACTTAATTTAAAAACATTCCTCATACAATTTCACATGTACGTTTTGCTGATACTAAATCAATATACGTATGAGCGAATGTAATACTGAGTCATACCAAAGCTCATGTAGAAGTAACTCATTGGTCTTGGTGGTATGTAGTTCCACAGCTATTTTGGAAAAATCAGTGGAGTTTTCAGATGAATTGTTATATAGGTA
Organism: Apoderus coryli; assembly: GCA_911728435.2. NCBI lineage: Eukaryota > Metazoa > Arthropoda > Insecta > Coleoptera > Attelabidae > Apoderus > Apoderus coryli. The sequence goes on along the minus strand of OU452199.1, from coordinate 7,405,878 downwards.
CTTAGATAGTTTTAAATTTATCTTGCAAAATATGGTAAATTTGGTTTAAAGAACCGAAAGTAGAATGATCATCAGTATCAAATTAAAAGTCAGCATCATAGATAATGTCGGATGATGTTTATTAGCAACACTAACATTTTCATACGAAGGAACAGTTTTATAACGACTATAAAACGTGTAAAACATATTTTTTGTATTGAAAATTCATTTTTTTGTTACTACCGACACGCGAGCCACGATAAGCTGCGGGCAAAAAATTAGTTTTAAGTGTTCTCATGGTGAGCCCACTAGGGGTTACGCGTTAACTTTATCTAAATGTTTAAAATAGCATGCAACATTTTTTCTTGTTTTGTATATTTTATATAAAACAGGAATAAAAGTGTGCGTAATGCCATACACAACTTGTTAAAGTTTGACAAAAATAACTAATTTATTTTAATGCACGATATAACACTTTATTTCTCGTTTCAATGTCAAACAATAATAATAATAATAATCCACAACAAATAAAAACCATCATAATTATGTACAAAGTATTTAATATTTCTTGAAAAAACTCAACCTCTAAAAATCTGCATATTTTTGTAGCTAGTCGCTTCAAAATTCCATGTTGTGTTTTCACATCAACTACATCTCTGATCACGTTGTCTCGTCCGGGGTACGTAGTCTGGATTCGTCCTATGGGCCAAGCATTACGTGGAAGTGTATGATCAACAACAACTACTATATGTCCTATTTTGACAGAATCTAAAGTATTAATCCATTTTGCACGTTTGGTTAAGGTAGGTAGATATTCCTTCACCCAACAAGTCCAAAACATATCTGATAGCCTCTACGATTTTTTCCAATAACTTCTGAAATCACTCATTTCTATTATTCCGGAAAACGGTTTTTGGTTATTGCTAATCAAAAAATGATTTGGAGTAAGACATTGCAAATCGTTTATATCTTCAGAAACATATGTCAGTGGTCTGCTGTTAACAATATTATCTGCTTCAGCAAAGAGAGTTACAAGAATTTCATCATGTGGTGTTTCAGACTTCAAAGTTATATCTAGTACTTTTTTAACAGAACACGTACCCAGCAGCCTTCCATGTGCGGACTGCCTGGTGGTATAAAACTCCATTCAATTTTATTCATTGCCATTTCATTTAAGATCTTACTTTTGTCCATTTCTGCGAAACATTTCTTCAGTTTTTAGCTAGCTCCTCTTAAATTAGTTCCATTATCTGAATAAAATCTCTTCACCTCGCCTCTCCTAGAAATCATTCTTCTGATAGCCATTAATGTCCCATTTGTAGTTAGCGATCTCTAAATGTATCGCTCGTACTGTTAACTGTAACATGTTTATGTCTTCCAACCACAACGTATACGAGGGTTGCATTTATATTTCGGGATTTGGCAACCCTGGTGTTGCAATCTGGCAACTGACAGCTCTATCGTAAAGTTGGACATTTTTGAGGTTATACGTACTCAGAACGTTTTGACATACAAGCGCTATTTGTGTTGTTTACAGTAACTTAAAAGATTCATCTGGGCCCAAAAATGGAATTAAATCGTGAACATTTTCGTGCGATTATTTTTTACAACTTTCGACGTGGATTAATTCTGCAACAGTGCATGGATGAACTTAATTCAATTTTTGGCGATGAAGCTCCATCAAGGACAAGTGTTTATCGATGGTATATGGTGAATTCAATCGTGGTCATAGTTCACTCCAAGGCGAATTTCGTGAAGGTCGTCCAAAATCAGTTGTTGTTCCGAAAACTATTGATGCTGTGCGCGAACTGATGTTGCTAGATCGTCATATGACCTATCAAGAGATTGAGACAACCTTACGCATTAGTGGGACCAGCATACATTCAATATTGCATAAACATTTGACTGTCAAAAAATTTTGTTCGCGTTGGATCCCACACAATTTATCAATCGCTCAAAAAAAGGCTCGTGTCGATTGGTCGAAAAAAATGCTCAAAAAATACGATCGCAGTGCTTCGAAACACGTCTATGACGTCGTGACAGGTGATAAATCGTGGATTTACGCGTATGAGCCCAAAAGTAAACAGCAGTCGACTGTATGGGTGTTTCAAGATGCGCCAAATCCAACGAAAGTTGTTCGCGCACGAAGCACTTCGAAGGTCGCCTGTTTTTTCGGAAAAACTGGACATGTCGCAACCGCACCACTAGAACAACGCAGAACAGTCATTTCTGAGTGGTACACAAACATTTGTTTGCCAGTTGTCTTCCAAGAAATCAGGAAAACCAACCGCCGAAGACAGATCACTCTTCACCACGACAATGCGAGATCTCACACATCGGCGCAAACAACTGCATTTTTGAGCACACAAAACATCGATTTGATGAGTCATCCACCGTATAGTGCTGACTTAGCAGCGAATGACTTCTTATTATGCCCGTACGTAAAAAACAAACTGAGAGGTCAACGTTTTTCGACACCTGAAGAAGCGGTTGCTGCATTCAGAATCCATGTTTTGGAGATACCTCAGAGTGGCAAAAGTGCTTCTACAATTGGTTCAAACGCATGCAAAAGTGTATAGATCTTCATGGGGAATATTTTGAAAAACAATAAAGTGATTTTCGATGATTAATATTTGTTTTTGTTCTCTAATCCCGAAATATAAAAGGCAACCCTCGTATTGGTCCAAAATAGTCAATTCCACAGTAAGTAAATGGTTTGATACCTGGTTCCAATCCGAATGCAGGTATCTGTCCCATCATTGGTTGTTCAGGTTTTCGTTTTCTTCTTTGGCAAAAATGACAATTTTTAAATGTGTTTTTCGGTTCTTCCTTTTATTATCCAGTATCCATATTGTCTCAAATTGTTCAGTACTGTCTCAATACCAAAATGATTGTTTCGTTCATGGTAATACTGCAGTATTAATTTTGTAATTGCATCTTTAGGATCTAAAATTACAGGATGTTTTGTTTTTTCTGCCAATACTGAAGAACTATTAATTCTACCATTAATATTTATTTATTAAGCCATCTGAGATCAAGATATGGTGACAGTTGAAATAATCTAGAACTGGTGGAAAAATCTTGTTTTGTTAATAATGTCTTATATTCTTCCTCAAAGGTTTGTAGTTGGCTATATTTTATAACGCATGTTTCAGCTTTCTCAATTTCATTTGCAGTTAATACTTCAGGTAAGTTCATTTTATCATTATTTACACGACGTTCTAATTGATGCATATATCTGTAGACCCATGCTGTGGTTCTCACTAGTCTTGACCATTTTGAAAATCTTACATCTGGTATATTTATTGGATAACTTATCCAGATATTGTTCTTCCTCGAAGGGTTATATTGCATATGGTCCATGTCTTGATGGTATGGATATTGGACGCGTTCAGCAGCTGCATAATTCTTGCCTAAGGTTTATTCATGGTATCAGAAGACGACAGAGGGTTTCTTATAAATTGAGGGAAACCAATTGTCTGAATATGTATAATCGTCTTACGTTGCATGCTGCCTGCTTTTCTTAGTTTTAAAATTTCAGACTCCATCATATCTGACCAATAAGATCGTATTCCGCACAAACGTTCATAATTTAGATATCAGACGTAAAACAATTATAACTGTACCAATTCATAAAAAAGAAATTTACAAAACGGTCTTTTTCATATAACGTTGCACTGCTTCAGAATCGGTTTCAAGTGAAGGATTTCGTTATGTCATAGAATACATTTAGAGATAAGTTGAGAGAGTATTTATTGTGCAGTCAATAGATATATATATTTTTGTTGTTTTACATATTTTGTTTATTATTTTTAGTTCTAAGTTGATTTTTAGGCTACAGCAGCTCTTGATATATCTATCAAGAAGCTGATTTAATACGCCTTTTAGTATACAAACTATTTCAAATTGTAACTGTGTGCAAAAATTTATTATGGTGGTTTGATACTAATAAAAATGTTTATTATTATTACTAAGATTTGTTAGATAAAAGGGTTTTAGTTTTAGTGGCTTAAAACTACAACTCTTTTATCTAACGAATCTTCGTCAGATCTTTGTTTCATATGTTGCTTCATTTACGAGATAAAGATTTAAAACATTTTTCAACATATAAAGAATATTTGCGAATAATTCAACTAAAGCAAGATAAAAAAATAAATAAAATTTATATTTATACACAATACAAAAAATTTCAAAAACTGTTGAAAGTTATCACCTATAGCACGAATTTGATTAAAAAAGGCACTCTTTATAGCTTTTTACAGATAACTGACTTTTAATTTAGTTGTGATAATATAAATGATTTATGCTTTCCTAAAATTTTAGTATCACTCAAAGTGAACATATTTATATCTTTGGCTGTGGAAAAACGAAATATTTGTACGATGAATTTATAATAAAAACAAAATGCATTCTTTTCCTAATTTTAATTGAGGCTCTGCCGAATCTAGTTTAACTTAAATAGGTATTTATTGATAATATGTATTACCAAAAATTCAAAAAACAAACAAAAAACTCTAAATATAATAATTGGTTATAAATTACACGCGGTGTATGTATACTTGAAGACAGATCCAGTTTTGTCCATAGTATCTTTATGGACTTGGAAGCCTTTAACTTACGTCCGATCTCAAGAACGGCAATCGAATTGTTTGCATCTGATGTCCAGACATCAATTTTATCACCTTTCCCACGAATATTTCATTAAAGACAATAATTTTGTCCCATATTTCTATTGTAGGTAACGATTTTTTAATAAGAAAAACTATGAAATATTTATTTTATTAAACAACATTGTAATTTTCTGTATTTTTTTAAATTAAAACTGAAACAAAGAGAACGCTGTAAAACTAATATAATGTTTTACTGGGAAATAAAAAAAGTGGTTTAAGTTCATTAAATTTCAGTTAATTAAACTAGTCCCAGGCGTATAAGTGTACAACATATTTTTGTTACGGATTTTCATTTAGTTCGTGAAAAAATATACAAACATAAATCTGTTACAGCTTTTTGTAATTAGGCGACATGTTACGGGTATACTTTTAATTTAAATTCACATGACCTGTTGCTATATTTATTTTTGTTTTTATGTGGAGGTATAGCTTGACAGCTCTCTTTTTAAAGTTTTCAAAAAGCACTTCAAATTACCATAGTTCTGCCTATCTACAAATATTGATCTGCTCTAGCAGAGATATACAAAACCATATAACCTCCACAATGATAGTACACATCCCACCGCATACAGATCGACAAATCCTATATTTAATTTAAAAAAGGAAAACACTAAATGTAGAAGAATTCAAAAAACATGACCTTGGCCTTCGAGACATTTTACGCATCTGAGCATTATTGTAAGTTCTCTATCATTATAACCGGTATTTAACCTGTTAAAGAATCATTCATTAAGAATTTTAATTATCCCATTGAACATATTATAGCTCACAGTTTATATAGAGCCACGTATTTTAGAGAAGCTCTACCTGCTTAAATTAAATTTGAAATTACTCTTTGTTTTTTGCTATCGCCGTCAGCTTGCAAGGTGAGGAATTTTAATATACACCCCAAAAACAACAAACAAATTTCTTCCAGATGTTTTAAATATCATCAAGGCCTACATGGAAGAATTGTGTCTTGGTCATTAATTATGAAAACTGGAAATCGGTTGTGGTTAACATAGCCGCGCTGTGAAAAATTATAGTAATATTTAACATTTTATTTAATACCTACTATGAATCATAAAACAAGCCAATCCAAAGATATAACTAACCATATAATTATCAGATATCGAAAACTTACCGAAACTCCACGAAACCCTGATGAAGTAACAATGCCATAAAGTCGCCTGCCATATCATCTCGTTCGCCCGTGAGAAAGAATATGCCATCGTAGGCCTCCGGCCGTAATTCTAAACTTAACTGGACGTGTTTATAGGCGCCACGTAAAGCAGGAAATGCCAGCCAACTGCCGCCAGTGAAACGTGGCGAATGTATAGCCATGTCTGGAAAAATATGATATAATGAGTTTTTTTTCTTTGTTTTTAGTTTAAATGAACAGATGTACGTTTTTAATTAATAACATCTCGAAGGCAGGCTTTTTGATGCTTTTCATATTTTAATTTAATTTAACATTATAAGTATACCAACTAAATGAAAAATTACCGAATACATGCAAGTCCACAATGTGCTAAAGTCAACTATCTTAGTGCTACCAGAAATGTATATTTTCCTAATTTAAGTTTTTTTTTCTTTGATTGTACCTGATAGACATTAAAAAAAAGTTATAGACATAAAGATGTTTTTTATATTAATGGAACACGGATAAAAAAATAAGATATAAATTTTTATATACATTGAGTGGCCGCCATTCGGAAACTAATTTCTAGATTTACCCCATCTGAAATAACTAATATTCATACATACACTGAAAAAAATCGGTCTAAAAATATTAATAAATACCTATTTTTTTGAATTTTATTTAAATTGAATAATAGGTACATTCTTAAATTAAGTAAATTAAATTTGATCTAAATAAATTGACTTTTTGCTTGTTATTTTTTATACAAGGTGTTTCTAAAAAAGATGGTCAAAAAAACTTTTCGTTAGCAAACTGAATTTCAATAATTTTATTAATGCTGTTTACTAAGGACTAGTTTTGTCCTAAAATTTTCAAACTCGAATTTCTCGAAAACCTTTAAGTTTTTCGAGAAAAAAGAAGTCTCCTTTTTTTTTTTGTAGAAAACTTTATTTTATCACATTTTTGACCCAAAATGAATAATTTTAAAGAAGTAGTCCATTCTTAAGTGGAGTGAATGTATTGTAAATAGGAAATAAAACGTCAAACTCCACGAAATCAATTTAATACACTACACTTAATGTGTTAGGTCGATTAAACTACCAAATATGTTTCGAAGCTCACTAGCTTCATCATCAATCATAATATATAGCAATAATACACGTATTGTCAAGGTTGAAGTCTGCAAAACGAGACGTCGCTCAAAGAAAAGATTCCTATAATTTAACCGTTAAATTTAGTTGTACTTCTATCCACCAGAGGGAATAGTATACATATCACTAATTTCAAATATATTATTAACAATCGGAAATTTTGACCATTTTGTTTAAACAAGAGTATTAGTTGTTGCGTAGAACAAATCATATAAAGTTTAAAAAAAAAAAATTTACTAGTCGAGATGATTAATAAAAAGAAACACAACAAAATGTAATATTATAATTTAATTTCATTATCATTAACAATTTAATAATATTTTTCCTCGAAATGGTGAGTTAGTTAAATTACAAAAATACAATCATATTATAAAAAGTGTCTTTTTCAGACTTCAACACATTACTCTTAAAGTACTCCTAATGATGTAATACTTTCAAAAATACAATTTCTCTACAAATTTTGCCACTGATGATGAAGCTAGTGAGCTTCGAAACATGTTTGGTAGTAATAGTCGAGATGATAAATAAAAAGAAAACCATAAAATGTAATATAATAATTATATTTTATTCTCATTAACAATTAATAATATTTTTCCTCGAGGTGACTTCAACGCATTACTCTTAAAGTACTCCTAATGATGTAATACTTTCAAAATACAGTTTCTCTACAAATATTGCTACTGATGATGAAGCTAGCGAGCTTCGAAACATGTATGCTAGTTTAATCGACCTAACACATTAAGTGTAGTGTATTAAATTGATTTCGTGGAGTTTGACGTTTTATTTCCTATTTACAAAATGAATAAGACTCACAAGAAAAAAAGTTAGGTTATAAGTAAGGCAAGGGTCCCACCCGTTTACCCGCCTATGGTCATACTTTTTTATTCAATTCCTGTATCTTTGTAAATAAGGACTTTTCGAAAAATTTCAATTTAGGTTTTTTTCATGATTAGACGCTCACAAATTTGGACCACCTATTTTAGAAACACCTTGTATACTTGATTAATATTATTCGATTCATGAAGTTTTTTGCAATTAAAATTGCCTTCTAAAGAGTATATACGTAATAATTGGGCAATTGAAGTCTATAAGAATTATATTTTTGAAGCAAACAAGACCTTTGTATTCAGCAACTTCAAATAAATCAATATATTTGAATCAAATAAAAATATATCTGCAATATTACGTCTTGTTTATGGAGCTACATACAAACGAAATTTTATTTATTAAATTAAAAAAAAAATACACAAATGATAAAGCAGTACTTATTAAAACCGACTCTAGGTTTATATATTTGAAAGAATTTTTTGTTGTCTCGGGCAAATGCAATATGGCGCCTGCTGTGATATTCATTTTACCACTCATATTAGGAATTTTGTAATTTATTATAAAATGCATTTGTGTCTGTAAATATAAATGTAAAAATAATTGTCCGCTATGCCACTATATTATTTTTCATTATTTGTTATTTATTTTACCCATGTGGAGAATAATTATTTTTGGAATAACGGGTGAGCAAAGTTGAGGTTAGGCAATTTACTTCCTAACCTCAAATTTGCCCACCCGTTACATCTGTTTGAAATATGCATTTTACTCAACATAAAATGCATACACTATAGTCAATTAGGGATATTTGCATCATTTAGAGCAGGCATTAAACCTCAAAAATTTAATACTAAGTAATATTTACTTTACTACTCTCTAATTTAAATCTCTTCTATCTTTTATAATTCGTACCTACATAATTCTTTTTTAATTAGCTATTACGTACAAAAGGTTCAACAATTAGAGATAATTAGAGAAAAGAATAATGGAGGTATATTTTACGATGAGCAGCGTAAAAGCCGAGGTAAATCAAATTATTTGGCACTATTAGGATCATATTAAAGAAATAAGCGAAATAAAATTGTATAGTTTATAGAAATAAAATAACAAATTACTCACTATACAAACCTTTTTGTATTTTAATAAATGTTTTTGGAAGCTATTTTAATTATAATTTCATTTGTTAACATATTTTGATTTTAACCCGCCGTTATACTAACGTACACGGTCTCTGGGACCGACAGTAACGAAAACGACGGATAATTTAGCTAATTATTTAGGGAAGGCGCTACACGTCTAGGTAGCTTCCTCTTTAATTGTTGTTTCTTCAGGGTGTAAGCGGCAGCTGCGTAGATCAGGCCATTTTAGATTTAATTTAAATATTTAAACGATAATAAACACGATTTATTTATTAGATTTCAAATTTTGTCGTATAATTAAAAATTATTCTAATTATAAGTATTTTTTGCAGAGTTATTGTATAATATTTCGTACATATCTATCTACCTATCTTTTATTTATTTATTTTTTAATTATTTTATTAGTTAAGAAGCCAGTTATGACATTTTTTTATGAACTAATGTTATTTTACTAACTAACTAGTCATAAGCCAAATAGATTTGTGAAGGTTCTGTTTTATTGCCAACTTTAAGGCCCTGTTGCCCCAGTGTGCGACGTTAGTATTCTTGTTACTATTTGTTACTGTGTTTCCGAAAGTTCCGACTCATTTTTCACTTTCGTTAATTATAAAATAAAGCTTATAATGACGGGCGACTATGACAAAACCCAACAATATGTGGAAAGGCTATTTGAAGAAGTTGAAACTGACCCGGAAGTTGAGCCAGATGATGAGGTGGAGAATCAAGATATCAACACTGACTCCGAGCAAGACATCCCTGACGGCGAGATAACTTTTGTTTTCTGACGATGACCAATGATTTGGGTCCTCGTCACAAAACTTCAATGTTTTTTGGAAAAGATGGTAAGACTAAATGGCAAAAACATACGTCTGTAAAAGCTGCTATTCGAACACGATCACAAAACATTGTGACACAATTGCTTGGTGTAATACGAGCTGCTCGGTAAATGAGATACCTATATGGTCAATTTTTTTAGCGACGATATGTTGGAAAAAACAGTACAGGATTCAAATAGGCATATACTGCATAATATACTTTTTGATTACTGAAACAGCTTTTTTCATACAAACTGCTCAAAAGACAAATAATAACCACGATTCTTATACTATTATGTTTTGCGAATAAAAACTAGGGTTTAGTAAGCGATACCTTTCATTTCCAAAAATTGTATATTTGTGGTCTCACAGAGCGACGTTAGTAAAGTTGGGATTCTCAGGCACGTTAGTAACGGCGGGTTAAGATATTTTTTAAATTTTACTGATTTAATTGTGTCTAAACTTATTACGAACGCCTTTCTGCTCATTTTTTGTTTGATCTTTTAGAATTACCTACTCTCTCTATAAATTATTAGGTACTGCAGTTGCTTCTTTGGAAGTATGTTGAGCTTGTTTGAAACCATGTCTGCATTTAATCATTATGAACAAAATAACGTAGTGGAAAACTAAAATGTATCGAGTGTAAAATCGACCGTTAGGTTTAAAGAATTTTTTTTTTGTAAAAAAACATGCATGTATTCAAAATATTGAAAAATAAGTCAATTTAACTGGCGCCTTTAGAGACCTAACCGCTCGTAGAAGTGCCCCTTTCTACGAGCGGTTATCGTTTGGCACACTCAAGACGTAAGGGGGTAATTTCTCAGGTCATTTTATAAAAAAAAGTTCTCATAAGCATTCTGGGTCCACTTCTGTTTATACTTTTTGTGAACGACCTACCGTTACACATGCCCTGTGGAAAAGTCTTTATGTACGCGGACGACACGTCAATAGTTATATCTGATAAGGACCCTGATAAGCTTCAAGCAAAAATTGATGCAGTTCTGCGGGCTTTCGACCATTGGTGTTTCCAAAATAAACTAATTATTAATCGCAACAAAACTGTTGCAATCCATTTTAAGAGATACAGATCCCTATTGGAGTTTAACGTTCAGTTTGAGGGTAACCTCATTGCTTGGTCTTCGGAGGCGAATTTGTTAGGTGTGACAATTGATTCGGAGCTCGGATGGCTGGCTCATGTGGATATGCTATGTCGCAAATTATCGCGCCTTAGCTATGTGGTATACACATTAAAGCGCCATATGAATATTGTGTCGATTCTTGACATCTACTATGCTATGATATACTCTGCCATTTCTAATAATATAATTGCGTGGGGCAGATGCTGTGAGATGTCAAGAGTGTTTATTATTCAAAAACGGGTACTACTTACTATGTTCAACTTGCCATATAATTGCTCGTGCAGAGATACCTTTAAACAAAATAAAATACTGATTGTGGTTGGCATATATTTGCTTAAACTAGTCTTATTCATTTACAAAAAAAGAGGTCAGATTATTAGAAACGGTTCTCTGCACGATTATCCAACGAGGGGGCGCAACCGGATGCTTCCTCCGAGGCCGAACCATGAGTCATACAAGAAATCGCCCCACTACTCCGGAATATACTATTTTAATATGCTACCAGATGATATAAAAGATTGTTCTCCACAGCGAAAATTCAAAAAAGAACTGAAAGAGTTTCTGGTGGCGGGTGTCTTCTATACGCTGCAGGAGTTTGCGGAATATTGCGTTAGCCATTAGATCTTTGTTTTGTATGTATATGTTAGTGCGTGCTATAATTACTTACTTTATAATTTTTGATTACCTAATTTATATTTCAATGCCTATTTTTATCGTTTCTTTAGAATGTCTAATTGTTGCCGTCCCGCTGTTTGTCTTTTATATGTAACTTGTATATTATATTCGTGATGTATTTTATTTATTTATGGATTGTAGTATATTGTAGACGTGCGTCTATGTACTTTGTACGATTGAGACTAAATAAATATATTATTATTATTACTATAAACATACGTCCGGAAATACTTTGTTTCCAAGACACAAGGTGTTAAAAGTTTTTTTGTAAAAACGGTTTATTTTTTTAATTAAGTCAAATATCTCCTTATCGATTTCTTTGAAATTTAACACTAGCTAGAAATAGGAAGCTTATATATGTTCCTAACTAGATCAAAATTATTTAGTTCAGTGGCGTTAGGGGAGCAACTTAATAAAAAAGATTTCCTCAGCGTAGGGCTTCTGACAAATTTTCGAAAACATTCATCGACGCTTTCATGAAAGAGGCACACTAAAACGAATTGGAGGGACGGGAAGGCCAAAGACAGCAAGAACGGTAGAACTGGTACAGGTACTTCTACTCGAAAAGTTGCTGAGGTTTTCTATGTAAGTAATAGCAAAGATTAATGAGCATTAATCTTTTGTAATAGTAATAGTCTCGCCATAGTTTAATATTCAAACTTACCCTTTTTTTTTTTAAATTTATAAGAAAGCAATGACATTCTGTATAAAATGATGGTATTTTTTTGATTTTAGTAACATTTAAAAATGACCACTGTATATGTACCTACTTGTCTTTATAAGATATAAGATACGAGGGTTGCCTTTTATATTTCGGGATTTGACAACCCTGGTGTTGCAATCTTGCAATTGACAGCTCTATTGTAAAGTTGGACATTTTTGAGGTTATACGTACTCAGAACATTTTGACATATGAGCGCTATTTGTGTTGTTTACAGTAACTTAAAAGATTCATCTCGGCCCAAAAATGGAATTAAATCGTGAACATTTTCGTGCGATTATTTTTTACAATTTTCGAGGTGGATTAACTCAGCAACAGTGCATGGATGAACTTAATTCAATTTTTGGCGATGAAGCTCCATCAAGGACCACTGTTTATCGATGGTATGGTGAATTCAATCGTGGTCGTAGTTCACTCCAAGACGAATTTCGTGATGGTCGTCCAACATCAGTTGTTGTTTCGAAAACCATTGATGCTGTGCGCTAACTGATATTGCGAGGTCGTCATGTGACCTTTCAAGAGGTTGAGACAACCTTAGGCATTAGTGGGACCAGTATACATTCAATATTGCATAAACATTTGACTGTCAAAAAAATTTGTTCGCGTTGGATACCACACAATTTGTCAATCGCTCAAAAAGACGCTCGTGTCGATTGGTCGAAAGAAATGCTCAAAAAATACGATCGCGGTGCTTCGGAACACGTCTATGACATCGTAACATGTGATGAATCGCGGATTTACGCGTATGAGCCCGAAAGTAAACAGCAGTCGACTGTATGGATGTTTCAAGATGAGCCAAATCCAACAAAAGTTGTTCGCGCACGAAGCACTTCCAAGCAAATGGTCGCGGCTCAAACAACTGCATTTTTGAGCACCCAAAACATCGATCTGTTGAGTCATCTGCCGTATAGTCCTGACTTGGCACCGAATGACTTCTTTTTATTCCCTTACGTAAAAAAACAAACTGAGAGGTCAACGTTTTTTGACACCTGAAGAAGCGGTTGCTGCATTCAGAATGCATGTTTTGGAGATACCTCAATCAGAGTGGCAAAAGTGCTTCGACAATTGGTTCAAACGCATTCAAAAGTGTATAAATCTTTATAGGGAATATTTTGAAAAACAATAAAGTGATTTTCGATGATTAATATTTGTTTTTGTTCTCTAATCCCGAAATATAAAAGGCAACCCTCGAATAAGACAATGCGTAAGCATTCTTTATTAATGGAAGAAAACTGTCGTGCCAGCGGTTCATGTTCATACATTCTAGAATGCATTTTGTCTCTTTAAAAGTAAAGATTATAAATTCAAAAATATTACAATACATAAGAATATGTTTTTATTATTTGTTTTTGGTGAAGTGGCACTTCATCTACTAGATCTGAATACCCGCCACTGCTTGTCATATAAAATGAGGTTTATAATACCAAATCTATGTGTATTTTAAAACATTTAGCTTCCAATTTTGTCATTATTAGAATTATATTCAATTTAATTAATGAATGTGGTTTTGTGGAGAGTAAATTTCACTAAAACTGCTTTTAATTAACATGTTTTCATTTAATTTATGTAATGTAATTGTCATATATACAAGGTGTTTAAAAAATGTGTACCAGTATGTTGAAGACGGTATAGTAAATTACAATATAAGTGTTAGTTTACAGTCTTTCCAACACCACTCGTAAAAATCCATCGGTTTTTTGCCATTTGCTATAAAAGTTGACACAGTAGCATAGTTTTTTATAACAGGACAAATGGTTTATTTCCCATAGTTTTTTGTCTGTATTTTTTTCGAACAAATGTATCAAAAATAATAAAGCTTGATTTGTGTTACATAAAAAAAGTATTAGGGTTAAAATGTTTTAAAAAGTTAACGGTTTTCGATTAGTTTGAAATTTAATGTCGACGTTGTGGCTCAACTCTCGTTTAGCTGAAATAAATTACGTAAGAAATAATTGTTTATTTATACAGGGTGTCTGGAAAAAGGAGATCAATCCGTTAACCACAGATTCCGTGAGCAAAAATAATATGAGTTTTAAGATGTCATATTTCATTTTAACCCTCCATGTTCGATAGTCAAAGTTGAACATTTAAAACCAATATTTTTAAATAATTCTAGTATTTATTGAGATATTGGATTCAAAGTTAGTGTTTTGCTTCAGCATAAAGAACTACTTATTTTCAAAAAATAACATAAAAAACAATGTCTTAATAGCCAAAATACGGGATGTTCAGTACCCATTGACCTCCCCAAGTTTTTATTACGTACGGCAATGACTTTTAAACTAAGTTTTTATAGGTTACTACGTATTTGTGATTATTTTTTAACTCTTATAAAATTTGGATAAAATGATTTGTTTTTGAGATATTTTGAAAAGTATTGGCTCTTGTTGTCTACGCGGCTCACGGTATTTTCACTACTAAATCAAGCATATTTAACTCAAATTACCATTACCGTGCATTAAATTAAGTACAGTTTTCGGAAAGGTAATAAAACTAAACACTAAGAACACGAAATTGTTTATTATTTTTAACTTAATTTGAAGCATCATAATCAAATATTAATTATTTAAACATATTATTTTTAAAAACATGAAAAAGTAACTAAATAAACATTAGAAAAACTACCAGTTTAAAGAAATTGCTCGATATGACCCCCATTTTTTTCAATGCATATGCGAGCTCTTTTTAGTAAAGAAAATCTTAGTTTTTGAAAAATATGAGGCTTCAACCTAAAGTCTTCCCCAGCTTGTAAGATTCTCTCTATTAAATGATTTTCACTCAAAATCGGAACCTTATAAACAAAATCTTTCATACAACCCCAAACTGAATAGTCCAAGGGAGTAAGATCTGGGGATCGGGGTGGCCATTTAACAGGAGCATCTTGGCCTCGCCCAATCCAGCGTAGGGGAAAGTTTTGATGTAAGTATCTCCTTAAATTCCTAGCAAAATGTGCCAGTGCACCATCAAGTTGAACCCAAATGTTTTGTCTAACTAATTTGACAAACATTGCTTAAGTCAGTATCCAAATTAACACCAGAGTTGCTTGATATTTCAACATCATAGGATTAGCCAGAGCCGCCGAGGCATCAAACAAGAGCCAATACTTTTCCAAATACCTCAAAAACAAATGATTTTATCCAAATTTTATAAGAGTTAAAACATAATCACGAATACATAGTAACCTATAAAAACTTAGTTTAAAAGTCATTGCCGTACGTTATAAAAACTTGTGGAGGTCAATGTGTACTGAACATTTATTTTGGCTATTAAGACATTGTTATTTTGGCTATTAAGACATTGTTTTTTGTGTTTTTTTTTTAAAGAAGTAGCTCTTTATGCTGAAGCAACACACTAAATTTGAACCTCAATAAATACTAGAATTATTTAAAAATATTGGTTTTAAATTTTCAACTTTGACGCCCTGTATATCGAACAAGGAGGGCTAAAATGAAAAATTACATGTTAAAACTCATATTATTTTTGCTCAAGGAATCTGTGGTTAACGGATTGACCTCCGTTTTCCGGACACCCTGTATAATAAATAAATCAACTTAAATTATAAAGCAAAAAAATTAACTACAAATTAAGAAAAAGAACAGTATAAAAATACCAAATAAATGCAAAACCAAATAATAATCTTAAAATAGCCTAAACTTAAAAGTTATATAATTATAATCGTTAACTATGTGTCATACGATACCATAGAAATACGATACAGCTTCTCACAATTCTCCGGAACGGGGAATTCCCGGAATAATCTTGTCGGACATTTGCGATGTTGCCGGTTGCCTGTATCGCATATCGCTTGTAATAAGATCGATCCTCGATTGAATCGATTCAAAAGATTGATTTTTAGCCTTAATAATCGATTTTCTAAAATATCGATTTTAAATCGGCAACCTTAACATAAGCGTCTACATATACGAAACTTAAATCTTTTGCGAGGCTTTGTGTTCGATTAGTAGGTAATTGTATGTTTGTGGTCGAGGTAATTCGCATAATCGGTATGTTATGAGTGTAGCTCAGTGGTTAGATAATTCATTTGCAAGCGGAAGGTCGTGAGTTCAAGCCTTCTTGCAATTTTTTTATTTATAAATATCTATAAATGCATTGTGAACGCGCTAAAAAAATTGAGATAAAGACGAATATAACCATTTTCAAGTACCTTGAGACGATTAAGATCATTTCCAGCTGTCTGTCTGTGTGTGTGCTCTTTAACCAATTGAGCTAAATTTTGGTGTAGGAGGGGTGGACACAACCGCCAAATTTTCACATAGCAGTAGGGGTCGAGTGATACCGAAATTGATGAATTAAGTTTGAATCTATATATTTAAGAACAACAACAATCTAGTTTTATAAACAATAAAGAATTGAATTGAATTGATACATCAATTTAAAGCATTTTTTATCTGCTTTACAGCGATAGGTTACTTTTAATATTTGCCTCCATAATTCTCGAGAAAATTGCGTTTAAAATTTCACTAGTTATGTAGTTGGAACCTATCGTTCTCCAATGCAACTTTTCGTGCGCTTTTGCCATTTTATCGTCGTAATAATCGTCCAAGTGTGCTCGCTATTCGTCGAATTTTTGAAAATTTTGAGCGTACATTTTCTTTACATAATGTTAAAGTGCCAATAAGACCAAGAACCGCCCGAAGTAATGCAAATATTGCTGCCGTTCAGGCAAGTGTTGCTGAAGACCGCAATTTGTCGATTCCAACAATTGGGACTGTCCCAAAGCACAACCTGGCGGATTTTGAGAAAGGATTTGGGTTTGCATCCGTCATCCGTATAAAATTGTTCTCACTCAAGAACTGAAGCCATTGGACCACCGCAAACGTCGTGAATTTGCTGATTTTGCCTTGGAACAACTTGAAAACGATAACGATTTTTTTAAGAAAATCATCTTCTCCGATGAGGCACACTTTCATCTGAGTGGTGCGGTAAATAAACAAAACTGTCGATTCTGGTGCGAAGAAAATTCACAAACCATTCATGAAAAACCATTACATTCACCTAAATCGACAGTTTGGTGTGATTTTTGGTCTAGTGGAATCATTGCTCCGTACTTCTTTCGAAATGATGCTGGTAACACGGTTACTGTAAATGGAGAGCGGTATAGATCGATGATAACCAACTTTTTATGGCCGATTTTGGAAGAAGTTGGTGGTTTGATTTTCATTAATGATTTACCGCTACATCTGCCATGCTCTGACCTGACATTGTTTGCAGACGATTCAACTATTGTCGATGTTGAACTGTCGAGTGATGTTCTGGCCTCAAGTATGATTAATTCACAGTCGAGGGCTGCGGACTGGTTTGCAGCTAACAAACTCTGTATGAATGCCAACAAAACAGCTACTAAAATATTTACATTACGTGAGACGGATGTTGCTGTTTCTGATGGTCTGGTAAAGTTTTTGGGTGTCACTTTGGACCAAAAGCTAACCTGGGCGGGTCATGTCGAGGTTACCATTGCCAAGTTGTCTAAGGTTGTGTTCATGTTGCGAAGCTTGAAGGGTGAAGTCTCTTTTAATGTTCTGAAGTCAGCATATTATGGCCTTTTTCACAGTGTGGCTTCATATGCTTTGTCAATTTGGGGACACTCTTGTCATGCTAGTCGGGTATTCGCAATTCAAAGACGAGTGGTTCGAATAATGACAGATTTAAAGTTTAGAGAGGATGTCAGACCTAAATTTAAAGAATGTAAAATAATTACACTCCCGTGTCTCTCTATCTACAATTCAATTATGTATGTGAAAAATAATTACAATCTGTACATAAGGCATGATGAAGTTCACAACCACAATACCAGAAACAAAAATGACATTCTTTCTGAATATATGAGGTTGGGTAAAAGCAGAAATTCTGTGAATTATTATGATCCCACATGCTATAATCATTTGCCAGATAGGTTGAAAACACTGAGCCTTGCAATGTTCAAAAATAGATTAAAAAACTACTTAATTGCCCAGGCTTTTTACTCCATTGATGAATTCCTCAGCACGGACTTTCTGTTTTGATTAAGTTGTATACATTTCTATGTTTTTATGTTGTGTTATGTAATATTTTAATATTTAATATGACTTGTGTAAACCTTTTTTGGTAATAACATGTAATGACAATAAATAAATAAAAGTTGATGTTGACAACATTTGGTTCCAGCAAGACGGGGCTACGTGCCACACAGCAAATGCAACAATTGAATTATTGCGAGAAAAGCTTGGAGATTTGATAATTTCAAAAAATTGTGATATTGAATGGCCTCCAAGAAGTTGTGATTTAACACCATTACACTATTTCTTGTGGGGTTATTTGAAGTCATTGGTCTTTCGAAATAAACCAGACTCTCTTCAAGCTTTACAAGTCAATATTGAACGTGCTATTCATGACATACGACTTGATTTAGTGGAAAAACTTCTCGAAAGTTGGGTTCATCGAATTCGTTCCTGCAAAAGAAGTCGTGGAGGCCATTTGAATGACGTTTTATTTAGAACTTAATTGTATCGATTGTACTTCACATTCAATAAAAAACTTTTGAGTTTCCTTCACAATAAGTGTGTTTTTTTAAAAGAAATCATATCACTCTTATTGGAAAACCCCTTATTATATTATCTTGTCAGGAAAGTTTTGGGACGATGTGATTTTTTAATAAAGTAGTTAGGTAGTTGGTTAGTTTACGATGTTATTATTATTATTGGTGTACATGTTGTCACCATAGGTTTTAAATCTTTGAGGAAAACATATGGAAATAAACTGACTGGCAATTGATTTAAGTTAAGTTTATTTATATTCAGCATATTATTTAGAATATAAAGTGATTGAAATTTTTGTAGTTTTTTATTTGAACACAAAATTAAAATTACATATTTCCGCAAGAAGTTTTTGGCGTGTTAGTGCTTAGAAAAGTATCTAAAATGTAAAGCAGTTTCAGTTATTTTCAAGTCGGGAACATGAAAATGAGGCATTTCCGCAGAAACATTTTTGTAGGTTTGTTTGGGGAGGCTTCTTTATATTGAAAATGTTTTTGTGTGTAAAAGTGGTTTGAGCTAAAATTTTCACCCCATGGTTTTTTTTAAACTTTGGAAATTACATAAAAATGAAATGTACCGAATAGTTGGAAATATAGTAAATGGTACACGAACGGTAGAAACCGGCAAACAAATAATCACGATTTATTTGTTTTATACAAGGGATTTTATTAACAAGGCCGATACTAAATTTTGTATGTCATAAAATTTTCATATAAACCAGTTCTGCAATTTTATTAAGAAAATTGCTAGTAAGAACCTAATAATGGTCATCGGGAGCATATAATAATAATAATAAATGGGCTTTATTGGTAAGAAACAAGAAATATACAAATACAATTGAATTCTCAAAACTTAAGTATCATTAACAACAATAAAATTTCAAAACTTTGTGTGCAGCTACAATCTGGCGAAGTCTAGCTAACTTGGCTATTCTACTTAACCAGACCATAGACAGAATATAAAAAAAAGAAAACATTAAGAAGCAGGCAAATCACGCTCAACACCCTTAGTTACAATGATGATTAAGTATAAGGAGAGATGTGTGGATCAGACAGGCAATTATACTATTGCTGACTTCTAATAAGAAAATCTTTAAAAAGTCTCCTGAAACCCCCAAAACTACTCAGCTCAGTCAAATCACCAGGCAATGAGTTGTATAAGCTGATGGCGTTATACGTAAAAGATCTACGATATAAGGCAGTATGATGACGAGGTAGGGTTAATTTATTGGGATATCTAATATTCAGTTGATGAATTGAAGTTCTAAAATTAAGTCTACTTTTTATAGATGCAGGGGCGTTGCCGCACTTAAGAATATTAAAGAGAAAATTACCCAAATGAAATTGCCAACGGTTATCCATTTTCAACCACATTAGACTTACATAAGTATGGGATATATGATCGTACTTCCTAAGATTATTTATAAATCTAGAACATGTATTTTGAACTAGTTGAATGCGATTTTTATAAAAATAATCTAGACAAGGTTCATAAATGAAATCGCAATAATTGAAATGAGAAAGGACGAGTGACTCACACAATCTCTTACGCAAACTTTTGTTTAAAATGTGTCTATTAGAATATAGAAGTTTAAGTGATAGATAAGATTTTTGTAAAAGCTTCTTGACATGAAAGGAAAATCTAAGATCAGTGTCCAAAAGAACTCCAAGATTCTTCGCCGTATCGACACTGGGAAGCTCAGATTCATTAATCTTTATTTTAAAGTTCTGTTTTAAATTCAAAATGTGATTCTTGTTACCAAAAAACATAACATACGACTTCTTAGCATTCAATTTTAAGTTATGACTTTCGGAAGTTTTGTATAAATTATCTAGCTCTGCATTTACAACTTGATTAGCATTAGGAAATTCATGAAATTTAAATGGGAGATAAATTTGGGTATCGTCGGCATAAGCCTGCACCCTACAAGCAACAAAAGACTTCAGCATGTGAGAGGTGTACATTCAAAATAATAAGGGTCCCAATATAGAACCTTGTGGGACGCCAGAGAGAATAGTACAATGACTGGAAAGTTTATTATTTGAAAAAATTTGCTGCATTCTATTGGATAAAAAGGAACCAATAAACCCATAATAATTTAGCAGCATGACAAAGGAACTTTTGAAACTCTGCTTTATTTGTAGAAAGTAAACAATAAAAGTAGGATTTAAGTAAAACACCAAAATAATGAATGCAATACGTTTATGTTTTGATTTAAAATATTACAAATCGGCAATATATTTGACTTTTCCCGAAATCGAACACATAACACAACAAAGCACGAATCTACGTTCCATTCCATTAAACTAACCCGAAAAAATTCATACGACATATACTCAGTTTATCACTGTAAATATATATGTGAGTACTTCTAAGGAATAAGTTTGTATATACAAACGCATTTTCTATTCTAAAAGCCGAAAAGAAACAACTTACATTATAGTTGTGGCGTAAAACTGGTGCCTTGGGGAAATAAATTACGTCGAGAGAACAATGCATTGAAATTGAACTTTATTGAAGTATTGATTGCCGAAAGAATGCCTCTTGTGTACTTTTGGCCTCCATCTCGATATATATGGTCCATACAAAGTTATTTATGGGAATCGCACTAGCTGAATTTTGTGAAATATATATTGGTTATTATTACCCTCTTTTGGTTCAAGAACAATTTCTTTTAATAATGTATGTTTTGTACATTCTATCGAAAAATTTCAATAGAAGTTCATTGGGCAATATATTTCAATCGTAATTTGTGTATTTCAGCAAATAGGTACCGGGTGTCCCACCGGGAAGGGATTCGATCGATTATGGAGAAACTACACTGTGGAAGAATCTGAAAATCTGGTGTAGTACTTAGGTTGACGGAACCAATTCGGCTAAAATGTTTTCAAGAATCTAGCACTTCCGGTTATACCGAAAAAGGGGTGTCAACTTCCTTACTTCAAATGCGACCCTATGTAAATTATATTTTTTTTGATTCTCTTTGTAATTCTAAACATATTTCATGTATAATATGTTATACCTATCGCCAGCCGTTTTCGAAATATTTGAAATTTTATGTCAAAAATGACGTTTTCAGAATAGAGAATAATAACAATTTTTTATTACATTATGGAAGCTTTAATAATTTAATTTGTTAGAATATCCTAGAAGATATAGACCTACTTTAGCCGCCTACATATATTTTTTTAGTAAATATTAATACAGGGTATTTGAAAAAAGGGTAAAAAACCAAATTGAAAAAAGTGTCATAATCAAAATTTTTAAATGGCAATTTTATTTTTTTTTATTTTTTTGCATCAAAAATAAGGGCAAGTTTATGAAAGGATGTCTATCCCAAAAACTTCAAAATATTGGCAATTTTACATTTTTCTATTACAATAGTGATATGAATTTGAGATTTAATTGATTTTAGTTGGCCATGATGGCTTTAGATAGCAAATAAATATGACAAAAATAATCAACAACTATGACAAATTGTAGATATTAATTAGTAGTAATAATCATGGCGGGCGTATGAATTATACTAACGAATACTATCTAAATTAAATTATTAAAGCTTCCATATAATAAAAAATTGTTATTATTCTTTATTCTGAAAACGTCATTTTTGACATAAAATTTCAAATATTTCGAAAACGGCTGGCGATAGATATAACATATAATGTATGAAATATGTTTAGAATTACAAGGAGAATCCAAAAACAATATAATTTATATAGGGTCGTATTTGAACTAAAAAAGTTGACACCCATTTCCGGTATAACCGGAAGTGCTAGATTCTTGAAAACATTTTAGCCGAATTGGTCCCGTCGACCTAAGTACCACACCAGATTTTCAGATTGTTCCACAGTGTAGTTTCTCCATAATCGATCGGTGGGACACCCGGTATAGATAGGTCGATGATATTGTGTCATATTAAGAGAAAAAAGAGGGATCTGTTATGTAATTTGGAAAGGGTGGAAATTATTTAAACCGAAACAACGAAGGCAAGCAGATATATATAGTGGATAGAGTTGTAAGTTGATCAGAATGTAGCACCACGTTAGAAAAATATAGAACATTTGGTTCTTTTTGCTAATTTCTTGGTTTTGTTATAACTTCTAATTATAAATAAATAAAGCGTTTATTGCCCAACAGTTTCCCATTTAGAGGACAATATTACAAACTAAAAAATTAAATGCTTAAATAAACTAAAATACTAATTCATAAATCCTAATTAATTCCGCACACATACACACCCCTAAACCACAAATGTCTCTGCAGCTACCATTTTCAAGTGATTGGCTGTAGTTGTAAAAATGTCACACTTATCAGAAACTCTATTAAAATTAGAACACATGACATGACCAGGCGATCTTAACAGTACATTGGTCCTAGCTCTGTGTAAGTGAAATATTAAATTCGATCTGGTATTTAACCTAGGAACTAACAAATTCAAGCAAGATAGCAGAGAGCAGTCGATTTTTTCTCTAAGCAATTTATATAAGATGGTTAATGAGCTCTGAATTCTTCGGTACTCCAGACTCTGAACGTCAAAACGTGATAGTAACAATTCATGATCGAAACCTCTTACTGGATAAGCACCATCGGTTCTAAAAACTAAATATTTCAAAAATCTACGTTGAATTTGCTCGACCTCTAGTTTATGAATATTATACTGAGGATACCAGATGATGGAAGAATACTCCAATTTTGACCTCACATAGGCATTGAACAAGATGATAAGGGCAGAGGTATTATTGAAGCCTTTGCAGTTACGCATTATAAAGCCATACATGCGAGATGCCTCACCAATCATTCTTTTCATATGCTCCAAAAACTGGAACCTCTGATCGAAGGTAACACCAAGATCCGTGAATACCCGACATCGTTCAAGTTTATTTGTGGAGATTGCATACGGATAGAAAATAAACGTTGTTTTACGTGTAAAACTCAGACATGTGCATTTACGAATGTTTAGAGACAATTTGTTACTGTTGCACCACCTTTCTAGAGCACACAGATCATGCTGCAGGTTTATGCAATCTGCTACTGAATCTATGGAGGCGAAGATTTTTAAGTCATCTGCGAAAAATAATTATTTGAATATGTATTGAAAAAGTAGAGCGGGTGATCCACAATAATGTCGCCCTGTTTAAATTTTTTATTTTAAGTGTCTTAAAAAATTTAAAAGTAATGTATCTACTGAAAAATATTTTTTCCACGCAGAAAAAAAATCGGAACATGATCAGTAGGGCAAAAGAAAAAGTTTATTTTTTCTGAACGGATAAGCATAATTCATATCACATATCATAAATATATACCTAAATTCGCATTTAGAAAGTTATTATGAAATCAAGAAGTCTGAGGACATCGAAATGTTTATTGAAAATAAATAACTTTTAAAAACAGGTTTATGGACTAGTCTACTTATACACTGTGTCCAAGATAAGAATGAGATAGCACTGGAATCTTGGAAACGGTAGGAGTTACAAAATCGGTTAAATTAGAGAAAAGTTGTACAATTTAAGCATCTTTTAAATGGTGTTTACAAAATTATACAAACTTTTTTTCGAGAATTTTTTAAAAATCGCTTTTGTGATTTTAGTTTTTATTTATTGCTGACATTATTTTTACAGATATAAAAAAATGAAAAGCACTTTCTCATTGTTACTTTTTGAGGAGAATAAGAGAGTTTACAAATTTTCAATACCACGTTTCGTTTGAAAAACCATCATGTTTTTTTTTAAATATGACCCTGGATTTTTATTGATAAATTTAAAGCCATTTTCAATTCGAAAATAGGTGGCATATCACATGTAATGGTTTAAAAAAGTCATAATTTGGCGCTTATTTTGCGTAAAACATTCATCTGAGAATGAGAATCGCATTTTTTTAATTATCTCAAAAAAAAGCACAACAATTTCTACTAAATTTAAAAATGTTCTACTGAGACAGAAATAAATTGTCAAATAATAATAAATAATTGTGAGTTACGACGAAAGAATTTTTTTTTGCAAAACCTACTACTCTGCATTTAATCAGTTAAGTGCCAAATTATGAATAATTTTAAATAACAGCTAAAAACACTGAAAACTTGTTTAAACCATTTATGTGATATATCATCTATTTAACAATCAAAAATCCAAGGCCATATTGAAAAAAAAACACATTGATGATGGTTTTTCAAAAACGAAACGTCGTAGTGCAAATTTGTAAACGTTATCTTATTCTCGTCAAAAAGTAACAATGAGAAAGTGCTTTTAATTTTTTTATATCTGTAAAAATAATGTCAGCAATAAATAAAAACTGAAAATCACAAAAGCGATTTTTAAAAAATTCTCGAAAAAAAGTAATCTTAAAATAAATAATAACTAAAATCGCAAAAATCGTTTTTTCATAAATTCTCGAAAACGGCTAAAGTTACTTTAATTTCGAAAAACCATTCAAAAGGTGTTTTTTCACTAATTTAACCGACATTGTAACTCCTACCGC
Organism: Apoderus coryli; assembly: GCA_911728435.2. NCBI lineage: Eukaryota > Metazoa > Arthropoda > Insecta > Coleoptera > Attelabidae > Apoderus > Apoderus coryli. Next base: position 7,380,634 of record OU452199.1, on the reverse strand, counting down.
TTCCAAGATTTCATCCCATTCTTATCTTGGACGCAGTGTATACCTGCTAACAAATACTTTAACATTTTTTGGGACACTTAATATAAAAAACTTAACATTATAGTGGATCACCCGGAACAAATTTTTGTTCGCCCCGAGACAACATTTTGTACCTAATCAGACAATTTACAAAGCGTTTGCAGGATTGATGGAACCTCACTTCAGTAACGGCTCAGTGTTAAAAGCGATTAAAATTCCTTTGAGATTTATAATACATTTTTTGACCTCACTTAGAGACAAATGATGTCCGGTGGTTCGATAAACGTTTCCCATTTAAAAAACACTTAATTTAACGTGATTTTTAGTGCAATTGGAAACCGAAATCGTATTACGACATGCCAAAGTATTAAAAACGACATTTTTAATATTTTCATTAAATTTCAAAACGATCGAATAATAACTGTGGCTTCCAGTGTCATCGTAATCTTGTAGCAATCCGTATATATAGGGGATATAGCTACCGATACGATTTTAAATCATTTGTGACATAATAATTTAATCTTATTATTGGAGATAAAGGCTTAACAGCCAATAGATCTGATACGCTAGTAGCATAGTTAGGTATAATTAATCTATTGATTGTAATACACTTGATTACTCTCTGTATATTATGTACTAGTCAGCAGTCCGTGATTAACACGTTTGATTAGGGCTCTGGCTAATAATGTTATTAAATACAACTTCAAATATTATGTGGTTCCAGCATTTTTCTCTTTACACACAGACAATTCAGTAAGGGCTGATTATTATTAGCGTATACGGCTGTATAAGCTAATAATAATAATAACCAGTTTATTTGCAAGATACTCATAATACAGATAATAATTATAAATTAAAAGTAAATACTAGCGTTCCTGAAACATATACACATATTATTATGTACGTAATATTATGATGAGTAGGTCAGTGGCGGCTCGTGGGTAATTTTATTAGGTAGTAAAAAATGGATATGAAGAATATGGCGCCTGCAGGCAGAATTTTTTTTAGATTTTCAAGGTCAAGCGCCTTAGATGAAAAGTAGAAAATTATCAAGGTAAAAAAGAACACGTTAAAGTACGGGTTTCGTAAGGTAAATCTTATTTTTTTTTATTTTTTAAAATTACGCCCCATTCACTACTCTACGAAATCCAATACATAATCAAATACAAAATTATTTGTATTGAATAAACATTAATATTACTAACTAATAATTACCTACCGCTACCGCAACAAGTTGTGCAGCACAACCACTAAATAATCTTTACTTGTACTGTTATTATTAAATAATTAAATACATACACTTGAACTTGAACCCTTGAATAATTTTTAAAAAACTTTATTTAGTCGAAATGATATAGTATAAAAAGAAGATATACTTGACTATGTGATTGTATTTAAATAAATCAAAAAAATATTTTTATAAAATGGTAAGTTGACCGTTAAATTTGAATATCAATAAACCAACTAAAAACTGGGGTGAGTCTTCTAGACTTCAATGGAATTTTTGAACGGAATTTTATGTGTCTTAGCGTTAAGTTCATTCGATTGTTGACTTGCCACTGATGATGGGCCTGGTCTAGTCCCGAAACATGTATGGCTGATTAATTCTGAATTCTATTAAATTTATTTTGTGGAGATCTGACTTTCATTTAAACACAAAAGAAAAATAACAATAATCAGACAAATATATGTAGATGAGGGAAAGTTGAAACAACTTTTGTTGGGAAATCAAAATTTTTGAAATTTTTGGAATACCTACTGTTACCTATATACGAGGGATGCCTTTTATATTTCGGGATTAGAGAACAAAAACAAATATTAATCATCGAAGATCACTTTATTGTTTTTCAAAATATTCCCCATGAAGATCTATACACATTTGCAAGCGTTTGAACCAATTGTCGAAGCACTTTTGCCACTCTGATTGAGGTATCTCCAAAACATGCATTCTGAATGCAGCAACCGCTTCTTCAGGTGTTGAAAAACGTTGACGTTTTACGTACGGAAATAAAAAGAAGTCATTCGGTTCCAAGTCAGGACTATACCACAGTATAATAAATAATACAGTATTCTGTCTTCCACCATTTCACGTTTGCAAGCCGTCCTGCGCATATCGTCGCGCATGCCGCCATTATGGGTTACAACGTCAAAATAATCGCATTGACGTAGATAGATACAGTTCACTACTGTGTTCAATATATAGTTCATTGTCGGCGTGTACGAGATAAATAAATATTGTGTTTAAATCTAAATCTGTGTTTTGTGTTTATGGTATAGTGTTCGTGAGAATTAAAAGGATTTTATTTTTATTAACGTGTCTTGGGATTCATACAATGAATAATCACGGAGGACATGTGTGTGTTGCAAAATGTTGTCCCAATAAGCGGTACACTTGCTCTAAACATTTTTTTCGCTTCCCCAAAGATCCTGTTAGGTGAGTAATAAGTAAAAATTAAGATAAATACTAGATGATTTTACGTTTATAACAACTATTTGTATAACCGTAAAATTTATATTACGAAATGACAGTATCTAATATGTTTTTAAACTAAATACAAGTGAAACATAAACACAAGTTGTCGCGTGGCTAGTTGTTATTTTATTGACAATATCATTATAAAGTTTCAAGAAGTTTTTGCCAAAATTTGCCTTTAAAGTTGCTGTTGTTGTAATTTGTGAATTAAACTACCCGTTTAACTCACTACAACGATATTCATAATAAACCACGAAAATTGAAATAAACGCGATTTATTAATAAAGAAAAATAACAAACTAAATACAAAACTGAAACGATTTTAACTGACCAATATAATATAGAAATTGAAAACTAATCAAAAATCTGACAATCTTAATTCTCTTTTGACAATAACAACTTTTTCCAATAGTTTTTTCACTAATAAAATCTTTATTATTGTTGTGTTTATTATTATTCAAAAATCACCCAATCATGTCAACATTTAACTGATAACACCACTCAAGGTTGTTTTTAATCACTATGACACACCACAAATATTTCTGAAATTGACAGCGATATTATTATGTACTTAAATATTTTTACAAAAATAAAAATACAGTACTGTGGTTAGAAACCAAAAACTATAATTATTCTTAGTCAGGACCTGTTTTGTAACCCAAAATGGCGGCATCTTACGTCATACTTTTTTTTAAAGTGCGAACGTGGAGACGGAATGCTGTACTTATTAATGCTGTGACTATACCACAGCATTAATAAGTACAGCATTCCGTCTCCACGTTCGCACTTTGAAAAAAAGTGTGACGTAAGATGCCGCCATTTTGGGTTACAAAACAGGTCCTGACTAAGAATAATTATAGTTTTTGGTTTCTAACCACAGTACTGTATTTTTATTTTTGTAAAAATATTTAAGTACATAATAATATCGCTGTCAATTTCAGAAATATTTGTGGTATTTCATAGTGATTGAAAACAACCTTGAGTGGTGTTATCAGTTAAATGTTGACATGATTGGGTGATTTTTAATAACAATAATAATAAACACAACGATAATAAAGATTTTATTAGTGAAAAAAAGACATTTTTACAAAAGTTGAAGCAGTGCTTCCTAACTTAACCTAAATTTAACTTTTATTTTGTTTGTTGAATTGATATATCTAATTTTTTTTCTGTAATGGTCGATAATTCGAAAAGCTGTCTCCATGGGTTATTGTTTTTTTTAATATAACAATTTTTTTTTTATTTTGTTAAGTTATAGTAAACGCTTTATTTAATATTTTTTAAGTCAATTAGAGTGGCTATTTTTAATTAATATAAAACGTGATAGCCCTTATTCACTGTAATCTTCAACGAAAATGAGTAAAAGTTCGTACGTATCTTCTCCGATGACAAGCAATTGTAAAATATGTGTTTTAACATACAGTTAAATATAGGCAAATTTGGGCAAAAAATTCTTGAAACTTTATAATGATATTGTCAATAAAATAACAACTAGCCACGCGACAACTTGTGTTTATGTTTCACTTGTATTTAGTTTAAAAACATATTAGATACTGTCATTTCGTAATATAAATTTTACGGTTATACAAATAGTTGTTATAAACGTAAAATTATCTAGTATTTATCTTAATTTTTACTTATTACTCACCTAACAGGATCTTTGGGGAAGCGAAAAAAATGTTTAGAGCAAGTGTACCGCTTATTGGGACAACATTTTGCCACACACACATGTCCTCCGCGATTATTCATTGTATGAATCCCAAGACACGTTAATAAAAATAAAATCCTTTTAATTCTCACGAACACTATACCAAAAACACAAAACACAGATTTAGATTTAAACACAATATTTATTTATCTCGTACACGCCGACAATGAACTATATATTGAACACAGTAGTGAACTGTATCTATCTACGTCAATGCGATTATTTTGACGTTGTAACCCATAATGGCGGCATGCGCGACGATATGCGCAAGACGGCTTGCAAACGTGAAATGGTGAAAGACAGAATACTGTATTATTTATTATACTGTGACTATACGGCGGATGACTCATCAAATCGATGTTTTGGGTGTTCAAAACTGCAGTTGTTTGAGCCGATGTGTGAGAACTCGCATTGTCGTGGTGAAGAGTGATCCGTCCTCGGCGGTTTGTTTTCCTGATTTCTTGGAAGGCAACTGGCAAACAAATGATTGTGTACCACTCAGAATTGACTGTTCTGCGTTAGTCTAGTGGTACGGTTGCGACATGTCCAGTTTTTCCGAAAAAACCTTTTTTTGAGCGATTGACAAATTGTGTGGGATCCAAGGCGAACAATTTTTTTTGACAGTTAAATGTTTACGCAATATTGAATATATGCTGGTCCCACTAATGCCTAAGGTTCTGTCAATCTGACGTCACCTGACGAACTTGCAATATCAGTTCGCGCACAGCATCAATGGTTTTCGGAACAACAACTGATTTTGGATGTCCTTCACGAAATTCGTCTTGGAGTGAACTACGACCACGATTGAATTCACCATACCATCGATAAACACTGGTCCTTGATGGAGCTTCATCAAATTGATTTAAGTTCATGTTCATCCATACACTGTTGATGAGTTAATCCACGTCGAAAGTTGTAAAAAATAATCGCACGAAAATGTTCACGATTTAATTCATTGGGTTGAGATGAATATTTTAAGTTACTGTAAACAACACAAATAGCGCTCGTATGTCAACACGTTCTGAGTACGTATAACCCCAAAAATGTACAACTTTACGATAGAGCTGTCAGTTGCCAGATTGCAACACCAGGGTTGCCAAATCCCGAAATATAAAAGGCAACCCTCGTATTTTATAGCTCGCTCAAATGATGAAGTTCTATAGTAAAATATTAGGCACAATTAGTGGCAACACTATTCTCAGAAAAATGGTTGTATTTTATCACCCGAATAGACTCTTGACATTTTGATAGTACCTAGTATAATAATATCTTCGAAAAATCAACTATCTTTGCACTGCTACTGTACTGTGTAGGAAAACTCTGTTTATCAAATATTTTGACAATCAAATGTATCTTTCTGAAATATTGACATTTTAGGAGAGTGGTTATTCCAGTTTTTTAGGCAAGTTGTTACCAGGCAACGACAAAAATAATAATACGGGGAACACTTTCCCGGCCGGCAAAATTACTGCCGTACGTTTTTCAAGCCCTGAAAATATACACTGTGTCCAAGATAAGAATATGATAGCATTGGAATCTTGGAAACGGTAGGAGTTACAATGTCGGTTAAATTAGAGAAAACTTGTACAGTTTAAGCACCTTTTAAATGATGTTTTCAAAAGTAAACTAACTTTAGCCGTTTTCGAGAATTTTTAAAAATCGATTTTTTGCGATTTCTGATATTATTTTTACAGATATCAAAAAAGAAAAGGACTTTCTCATTGTTATTTTTAAGAAGAATAACATGTTGTTTACAAATTCTCACAACGACGTTTCGTTTTTGAAAAAACATCATCAACTTGGTTTTTTTTAAATACGACACTGGATTTTAATTTTCAATTCAAAAATAGGTGGTATCTGACATAATATACCTAATGGTCTAAACAAGTTTTCAGTGTTTTTAGCTGTTATTTAAAATTAATGAAGAAAAATCACCATAGTTTTGCACTTATTTTGCGTAAAATATTCGTCTGAGAACAATTTTTTTTAAGAACTTCAAATAGGAAAAAAAAATTCAACTAAATTTAAAAAACCGCGTACAGAATAAAATGTTGTACTGAGACAGAAACACATTATCAAATAATAATAAATAATTGTGAGTTTTTGCAAAACCTATTATACTACTCTGGATTCAGTCAGTTAAGTGCCAAACTATGACGATTTTTCTTGAATAATTGAAAATAACAACTAAAAACACTGAAGACTTATTATTTAAACAATAAAAAATCAAGGGCGGTATTGAAAAAACCAAGTTGATAATGATTTTTTAAAAACGAAACGTCGTAGAGAAAAATTGTTAAACTCTGTCTTCTCCTCAAAAAGCAATAATGAGAAAGTGGATTTAATTTTTTTATATCTGTAAAAATAACGTCAGAAATAAATAAAAACTAAAATCGCAAAAAATCGAATTTGTAGAAGCTGCAAATATGGTTACGCTAAATCTGCTGCCGAAGAAATCTCGAGAAAAATACGAATTGACCTATAATCACATGCTGCAACTATTCTTTTTCTTAGTTAGTTAGTCTACAATTGTCAATGGGACTTGTGTACACTAGCGACTTAAGGTGGCCACACAAAGAGAAACCTAAACTGTTGAGATCAGGTGAACTTCATGGCCCAATCTATATAGAAGTTGGAAGTACCATTAGTTTATACTCCTGGAATGTCATGAATTTATTTCCCAGCAGCATTCGTGACGATTAGTTTTCAAATATCGCATACAACAATTCTCATGACAAGCGTCATTCCTTTGGTCAGAAGCAAACCAGATACCAACTATCGTAGCTTCAGTAACTCAGTGTATGTTGTATAGAAACGCAAATAGTAACATTGACGAATTATTGCCATACTAAGAAACATATTCAATATTCTTTGCTGTTCTTGTGTAATAATACCTGGAAGGTTGCAGAAGGTAAAACTTCATGCACATATTTGACAACCAAGTAATGTTACTTCTGGTGTACCATATGTGTCAATTGTGGTCGATATTGTTTACTATGCCACCGGTTAATTGTTATAACTTTAATATAGTAGTCAGCAATAATACATATCTATTAACAGTAGCTTAGAGACAGTTGCTCTACAACATTCTTTCCATTTAAATCCACAGAAATCATCGCTGCTCTTGCTTGGAGAAACGACTACTTGCAACTTAAAATTTTTCTGAAGTTACTGTGAATAAAGTTAATACAGTAACAAGCACAGATTTGAGCATGATTCTTATAAGTTGAGTGAACTGCGCTTGCTGGGATCTAGACTGAGATTGCAAGCGTTATGCTGCTATTATAATAATAATAAACGACTTTATTTGCAAATAGAACATTTTTACAAAAGTTTTAGCATATGGCTATTTTCAAATAACCATAAAAAAATACATAACATATGAACCTAATTCCGGTATCTAACCAATCAACATGAAACAACAAAAAAAAAAACAATAAGAAGGTATACTTATACAGGGTGTTAGTAAATAAGTGGGACAAACTTCAGGAGGTAATTCTGTATGGAAAAATAATGGCAGTTCGCTATATAAACACATGTCCGCAAATGCGTCGTTTTCTGAGATACGGGGTGTTAAAGTTTTTCTTAAAAACTGTAGATTTATTGATTGCTCTGAAACTGGTGGAGATATGCAAATGAAATTTAGTGGGTTTTAAGAGGTAGTTATTGTGCATTTTTTGACATGCAATTAAGAATTATGTTCATCAGTGGCGCGCATACGGGTACCTAATAATCTCTTTTTTTTTTTTAAGAAAAAAATGGTACGCCACTGGGATTTTTCAAATTAAAAATCATTTTGGATTCCTCGTTCAATTTGTGATAAAAAATCTCTCTTGCATTTTCATCGTAGGGTGCATTTGTGCAAAAAAAATAAAACATCTCGCGGCGATGCTAGTAGGCTACTGTCAACATTCTGTTAAATACGAATATACCAACGAAATGTCAAATTAGCGTTTCTTTATTATTAGTGTTATTTTCTCTTATTGTGTTGGTTTAATGCTTATTGTATTAGATAGTTCTTGATAATGTATTAAAGAAATGAAAAATACGGGGTAAGATGTTTTATTTTTTTGCAGAAAAACAATGCCTGCTACGATAAAAAAGCAAGAGAGGTTTTTTATCACAAATTGAACGGGGAAATTCCAAAAATTCCGATAGCCTATGATTTTTTCCTTAAAAAAAATTGAGATCATTACCCGTATGCGCGCCATAAAATACTTAATTGCATGCCACAAAATGCGCAATAACTACCTCTTAAAACCCACTAAATTTCATTTGCATATCTCCACCGGTTTCAGAGCAATCAATAAATCTTCAGTTTTAAAAAAAAAACTTTAACACCCCGTATCTCACAAAACAAAGCATTTGCGGACATATGTTTATATAGCAAACTGTCATTATTTTTTCATGCAGAATTACCTCCTGGAGTTTGTCGCACTTATTTACTAACACCCTGTATAATTAATGCACATAAATTCAATTATCAGTTTTATAGGTACAAATTACCAATCAAGTAATTAGCAAGTAAATTAAACTAATAAATCAATAATACATACATAAATTAAACAAAACATATAATATATATCCATGCATTCATTTTCATTTTTTTATATCTGTAAAAATAATATCAGAAATATTTAAAAACTAAAATCGCAAAAAAACGATTTTTCAAAAATTCTCGAAAACGGCTAAAGTTAGTTTAATTTTGAAAACACTATAAGATGCTTAAATTGTACAACTTTTCTCTAATTCAACCGACATTGTAACTCCTACCGTTTAATGCCTTTTGAATCCTTATCGTAATTCTTGGTAATCATTTTTAAGCATTTTTATTCATTTTTTTACGTACAAGAATATGTTTTATATATTTTTATGTATGTATTTATTTAAGTTAATGAGCTGCAAATAAACTTATTATTATTAATAACAGACTTTTCAGTTTCCGTTTTCAAATTTATATTAGCTACTTCAATTTTATAATTAAGAGATTGTTCAATCCTTCAGCAACAGTTTCCGACTTCCATCGCCCATGCCTCTTTAAACTAGTCAAATCTGCCTCAGAGTCAACCAAAATTGTTGCCGAGGATCGGCGAAAAACAATGCCTTGTATATTATCTAGGATTTAGCAACAATTTGAGGCATTTTACCAAAACTGATGAATTCCTACTTGCTTGTTTTTAGTCTTTTCCATTTTGGTGTTTGAAGGAAAAACGAAAATTTTTCGATTAATAAAAACTGATGAATTCCTACTTGCTTGTTTGCAGCCTTTTCCATTTTGGTGTTTAAAGGAAAAACGCAAATTTTTCGATTAATAAATACTTTTTGGGAGAGATGGTGTAGGTAATTCTTATTTGTAGACGTCTTCGTTAAAAGTGCATTAGCGAGTGTTGCTGTTATAATCATTATATAACAACTATATACAATCCAAAAAGTTAAATTAAAGTTTTCGGGGAGTAAATTAATGTTAATTGTAGCTGCATCTGCCTGCCCATTCATACAATTTTAGATGTCGTTCGTTACAATTACATTTAAGCGATATAATGTCGGGAATTCCACTGGCAATTTATGTGAAATGCGGTTCTTATACCCATAATAATCGCCAAATGCATTTTGGAATAATTGATTGTAACCGTATGTGTGTGTGAGAGAGAAAATGGGTCGGTGACAAGGGACTGCGGTTGGAGTGTGACAATAGCCCTTTGGAGATTGCCTCATTGTGACTATTTAGAATCACTAAGTTAGGTTGGATAAGTAGAAATAAAGGTAAATTTACCCTAGTAGCTCGTTTTCTTCTCATATCTATTAATAGTTCATCAAAGAAATAATCTTTTAATGAAGTCAGCTATATACATAATTAAGTGATTAGATTCTCTAGCAAGAGAAATTCATCATCAAACATTGTTCTGCTATTTTAACTTCTTCCAAATACAAGCGCTATTCACAATTCTCCGACAGATCTAAGTTGGATCCTCCATGATGACTTGAATTTTTACTTGATCAGGATAAAAAGACAAATCGTAATTCTTGAAAATGTCAGTCGGCAATTCGTTTCTTGGGCCATCGAAAAACGAGAAGAAAATAAGATTTTTTTTTAACAAAATATTCTTCACAGACGAAGCCCATTTCCAGCTCAATTGCTACGTCAACAAGCAGAATTGCCACATTTGGGGTGAAGAGAATCGAAGAGTTATCTTCGAGCAAAAAAGTTACGGTTTGTGGTCCAGGGGAATCATCGGATCATAATTTTTTGAAAACGAAAATGGAAATACTCTCACAATCAATGGAAATCGCTACAGGGAGATGATCCGAACCTTTTTGTGGCGGAAAATTGATCATTTAGATGTAGAGAATATGTGGTTTCAACAGGATGGTGCCACATGTCACACAGCAAGAGAAACAATGGATATTTTGAAAGAAAAGTTCGAAAATTGCATTATATCTCGGAGTAAATTGGCCACCAAGATCGTGCTATTTGACACCTTTAGATTTTTTTCCTGAGGGTTTTTGAAATAGAAAGTGTACAGCAATAATCGCACAACAGTTCACGAGCTTAAAACCAACATTATCGAGCAGATATCAACCATTGACAACAATTTATTGCAAAACGTGATTGATAATTAAAAATTAAAATGATACCTCAATTTTGGACACCCTTTATATTTTCTAATTAAGTATTCCCATTCCTGATTGTTCTTGTCTGTCAGTGTTAATTAATTCAATTTCTTAATAATATGTCGTTGTGCCGTGTAAATATGCCTTAAGAACCTTACTGATCGCGTACGTGTACCTCGAGATACCTTTTTGAAAATTTTGTATTTACCTACTGCATACACTATCGCTGCTATTAAGTTAGTGCTAAGAATCTTAAAATTTTAATTTATATATTTTGTGGGGATATACCACAGTATAATAAATAATACAGTATTCTGACTTTCCGCTTGCGAGCCGTCCTGCGCATATCGTCGCGCATGCCGCCATTATGGGTTAAAACGTCACAATAATCGCATTGACGTAGATACCGTTTACTCCTGTATTCAATATATACTCGTAGTTCATTGTCGGCGTGTACGAGATAAATAAATATTGTGTTCGTAATCGAATTCTGTGTTTTTGGTGTAGTGTTCGTGAGAATTAAAAGGATTTTATTTTTATTAACGTATCTTATGATAAATACAATGAACAATCAGGGAGGACATGTGTGTGCTGCAAAATGTTTCGCTTCCCCACAGATCCTGTTAGGTGAGTAATAAGTAAAAATAAAGATGAATACTAGATAATTTTACGTTTATAACAACTATTTGTATAACCGAGATAGCATGATAACGCAGCTAGGGGTTATATTATTGACAAGATATATATGCCCCTTGTTTGACTAAAATTGCTGAGAACAGGATTCAGTTGATGCAGAATTCAGACACACGGCTTGTATGTGGAATTCGTAGGGGTGAAAGAGGCTAGAAATAAGATTAAGGAAATCGGCTGGTTAAGAATGAAACAACGTCGGATTTTCATTCACTAATTTTGATTAATAAAAATCATCAGATGGAAATAGGCGGAATGCTTTTATGAAAGACTCAGGTTCCGGGGATCGGTGTATGATGTGAATATTCCTCACAAAACTGTCATTACGCCACCGTTAGACTCAACATCAATCTTTAAGCGGTCATTTTCCTATACGGTTTCAAAATATTAAAACGCTCTACCGGAGAATATGAAAAGTTTACAGGGGTTTTCGTTTAAGAGCGCTGTCTGACACGTAATAGAACAAATTAATTTGTAAACATAAGCTACCTACTTAATTTGGCCAGCGATGTAAAACTATTTTCAGATAGGTTTAAGGTAAAATATAAGTTACGTTTAGGTTAAGTTAGGAAGCAATGCTTCAACTTTTATAAAAATGTCTTTTTTACTAATAAAGTCTTTATTATTGTTGTGTTTATTATTATTATTATTATTATTAAAAATCACCCAATCATGTCAACATTTAACTGATACCACCACTCAAGGCTGTTTTCAATCACTATGACACACCACAAATATTTCTGAAATTGACAGCGATATTATTATGTACTTAAATAGTTTTACAAAAATGAAAATACAGTACTGTGGTTAGAAACCGAAAACTATAATTATTCTTAGTCAGGACCTGACTTGTAACCCAAAATGGCGGCGTCATACGTCACAGTTTATTTCAAAGTGCCAACGTGGAGTCGGAATGCTGTACTTATTAATGCTGTGGATATACCGCCTATTTTTACTTTTCAAATTTCATTCTTTCCTACATTTCAAATTAGTTGTTCGCCAACAAGTTACAAACCAAGATCAATATTTGTTCTATATGAAAAACATTGCGAACCGAAGTGTTTATGGCATCCATTAAAAGTTGGTAGTCCGCACAAAAAATTCATAAGTCCCGAACTTGCCGTACAAACACACGCAAACGTAAAATGAAAAGTTTTATATTTCATGCTTACGCCGAGGATAAACCTAATATATAATACATATAAAAAAAACGTGATATTGATTTTGTCATTAACTCCAAGTTATTGAGGAATTTTTCTCTGGATCCTTTTTGTGGAATAAAATTTTCAGTGAAATGTATATTAAATGGATTTTATTTTGTTTTTCGGTATAATTTGAAAGGTATTTTTGTATATTTGAGAGTGTACGTTTAGATTATATACCAAAATGCTTTTGTATAAAAGAAAGGTATTTTGAAAGTAATCTTACTTGGAATGCTATTAAAGCAATGTATTTAATGAACTTAAACGAAACACTTAGCACACTAATATGTAAAATTACGCAATGACTATGGAATTTGCAACCATAGGAGGCCGAGAATGTGCTTTTGCTACAAAGTGCACATACTAAGACCAACTCTTAATGCAAAGATGCCAATGTCATAGTAACAGCGGATTTGAAGTGGGAGGCCCATATTTCCGCCACAGTGAAGAAAGCTAATAGACTGTGGTATCTGATACAGAGAGCTTTCACATCGAGATCAAACTCTCTAATATTGCAATTGTATAAATCGTATGTCAGACCACTATTGGAATATGCCAACAGCGTTTGGTCCCCCTACTTCATTAAGGACATAGAGGCATTGGAAGGGTTCAGAGGAGATTCACTAAACTACCTCATGCACTTAGCCATATACCATATGAGGAGCGATTGAGGCTTTTAAATTTGACATGTCTTTATGATCGACGACAACGAGGCGATCTAATTCAAACATACAAGATACTTAGTAGCTACTACGCGGTGAATCTCGATGTATTTCATCCTGCTAGAAATCCTAATCTGCGTGGCAATAGTAAGAAACTTGACAAGGAAAGATGTGCTAGACTTCCTCGGAAGAATTTTATAACAAACAGAGTGGTATATGCATGGAATTCATTACCTGAAGAGGTGATAATGGCGCAAACGGTTGACGGCTTTAAGAACAGGCTGGACAATTTCATGGAGGACCATGGCGATCAGTTGGCCCACTACTCGCTATAGAAGATTAGTGAGGATGACATCAATATTTCAAAAACCTCAAATTAGGAACTGAGCAACAGTTTCATCGGTTTTACCGTTTACTGTTTTACGACTAATAATAATAATAACATTATGCGGGAAAGTTGGAGAGTGACTCACTGAATCTTCAAAGAATTTGGGAGTAATTATGGAAAAAAACACTGAGGTAAGCAATGTACTGTTAATATTCGCAAGGCTTACATGGCACGAAATCTCTCATATCCGCATCAATCCGCTCTTACAACGAAAACTAAGAAAATGCATTCTGAGGCTCTAGTATTGTCTCAGTTTACGATGGTGTACTGTGGCAAAACTATTCAGATTTTCAAAATTCTTTCAACGTCGAATTTTGTAGACCTATTAGGACTACATTCTAAAATAGGTGCCATTTATACAGGGTATTACATTATCCCGTAGCATATCAAACTTACGTTTTTTTTAAATGGAAGACCCTAGATATTATTTTTGCTTTCGATTTATTCATATTAAATGATTTTGATATAAGGTTTGTTTGCTCTAAAATATATAGTCAACTAGATATTAATTTTAAATGTCAAAAAACGTGCCCCGTTATAAGCCATTTTTTATTCTTACGCCAATGCGTTTTGCAAATAGTAGGTATTTCATAAGAATGAGCAAAACTCGATGTCCCAGCTCTGTTGTGAGAAAATGAAAAACGATAGAAACATTCTGAAAAGAGATTCTTAAATGGGATCAAGTAAGCTCCATTTTAACGCACGTTTGATTTTGTTTCCAAATTTGGAAACTAAAGGAAATGACGTCAACAACTTTTTTTTTCCAGAAACATACCTATATTTTTATATAGTTCAAAAGAGCTAATTTTTCTAAGCAACTTTTGTAAAGGAAAAAAATTGCTATCTTCATTGGTTAAAAAATTAAAAGCAAATTTGTAGGAAAAACTATTATCAAAAATTCGCAACTTTTAAACAAGTAGGCTTTGGAAACAAACTGAAATTATATCTGTCAATAATAAAACTAATGGTTGACAAATAGTTTTATCGTCATTTAATGTGTGCATTTTATGTTAAATGTTTACGCATAACAAAAAAGTTGACATGTTATTTATCAATCCGATTGAAAACGAAGGACATTTTGGCATTAACTTTGGTGTGGAATTATTAACGGGCATTAAATTGTGTTTTAGTATCCAAAATGTGTCGAGAGTTATACAATAATTTCAAATTACCAATAGCTTTTTCAATACACATTGAAACATGTTTATCGAATCGTAGCTGTGTCCATAATTATTCCAAGATTTTGGGCGTCCGTTTTAAAAGGAATATCGACATCATTCATTCTTACTTTTACTAAATTTCTATATTTTGATATATCTATAGGTCTGCCAAAGAACATTGCAGTACACTTGTCTGGGTTCATAGCTAAAGAATGCTCTTTTGAAATTTTATACAAAACATCCAAGTCTGCATTTATACAAGTACATGCTTCATTACAATATTGTGGATCGAAAGAAAGAAAACTCTGCATATCATCCGCGAACATTTGACATTTACAATGTTGAAGGAGTCCAGGAATCTGTGAGGTATAAATACTAAATAATATGGGTCCAAGAACGGATTCCTGCGGAACGCCCCTCATTAGATCGCTCACTTGAAACACTTGCCCATTCAAAACCACCCTCTGGCTTCGACTCTCCAAAAAATCTAACCGCGTTTGGACTAAGTCCAATATAATTCAAAATATGCAAAACAGTACTGTGGCTAATAGTATCAAAGGCCTTCGAGTAGTCCAGAATGACCAATATCGAACATAATTTTTTGTCTCTGGCACTAAAAATATTATCTGTCACATTTAACAGGGCAGAAGAACAGCCCGTGGGAAGCGAGCATTATATACACATCACTAAAGCATAGGCATCTAAATATGGAATAAAACTCATGGGAGTTGATAACTAAATTTCAAATTAAAATAAGATAAAACCTTCGTTATATCAATTCGTTGAAAAATTTATACTAAAGCCAATAAAAACTCTATGTTCACCGACTTGTTACAATCAAATCAACTACAGCGTAAATACCAGCAGTAAATTGTAGAGCCATTTTTTAAACCAATTTGCCTGCTACTGTAATGAAATTAAAGATAACCACTTTTCAGAGCTTTGATATGGCTGCATTTACATTCAAAAGTTAATTTGATCGGTCTTTTAGTTGAAAAATAAAAATGTAATGATGCATGTTTTCATTTTAAATATATTTGAAAGCTGGTTTATTGTGTATAATAATAAGTAGTATACCGGGTGTCCCACCGGGAAGGTATTCGATCGATTGTGGAGAAACTACACTGTGGAAGAATCTGAAAATCTGGTGTGGTACTTAGGTCGACGGAACCAATTCGGCTAAAATGTTTTCAAGAATCTAGCACTTCCGGTTATACCGGAAATGGGTGTCAACTTCCTTATTTGAAATACGACCCTATGTAAATTATATTCTTTTTGGATTCTCTTTGTAATTCTAAACATATTTCATGCATAATATGTTATACCTATCGCCAGCCGTTTTCGAAATATTTGAAATTTTATGTCAAAAATGACGTTTTCAGAATAGAGAATAATAACAATTTTTTATTATATGGAAGCTTTAATAATTTAATTTGTTAGAATATCCTAGAAGATATAGACCTACTTTAGCCGCCTACATATATTTTTTTAGTAAATATTAATACAGGGTATTTGAAAAAAAGGTAAAAAATCAAATTGAAAAAAGTGTCATAAATCAAAATTTTTAAATGGCAACCCCCCATTTTATATTTTTTTTATTTTTTTGCATCAAAAATAAGGGCAAGTTTATGAAAGGATGTCTGTCCCAAAAACTGATAGTTTTCAAAATATTGGCAATTTTACATTTTTCTATTACAATAGTGATATGAATTTGAAATTTAATTGATTTTAGTTGGCCATGGTGGCTTTAGATAGCAAATAAATATGACACTTGACAAAAATATTCAACAACTATAACAAATTGTAGACATTAATTACTAGTAATAATCATGGCGGGCGTATAAATTATACTAACGAATATCTAAATTTGTTTATTATTTATGGAAAATGGTGCTTTTAGAAAATCCAGACTCCACTGCAAATTTTCTCAGAGATGTCGTAGGATATGCCGTGAAGTACCCCAATACAGCTTCATTGTCACAAATAGGTTTCCTTCGTTTTATTTTTGTCTTTATGGACCTGAAATTTTTGAAATTATCTATTATCCGTTTAACAACTCTTGGTGATGGCTTGTGTTCTTCTGGGTACCTGGCAGAAAATGTATCACACGTTTGTGACATCACTCTGTCACATTATCCTGCTAGATTCTTGAAAACATTTTAACCGAATTGGTCCCGTCGACCTAAGTACCACACAGGATTTTCAGATTGTTTCACAGTGTAGTTTCTCCATAATCAATCGAATCCCTTCCTGGTGGGACACCCGGTATGTATTATCGAAAGAACAGTTATTCGTTCTTAAAACCCCCAAGTGTACCCAGGCAAATGAAAGGTGCAACCTCAGAAAAATAAACAAACTTATTTTTCTGAGGGTGCAACGTTGAAAGGATCATATAAAAACCGTCAACCTGATCGGAGAAACAAATGCTTGCAACAACATTCATAAAAATTGGATGAGAATGTTGGCGCAAAACAAAGTGATGTTTATACTATACAACATAACAGTCCTTTGGAGTAGGGCTTTATATTGTGTTTGCAGAGTGCCCAAGAACATCGTTCTGAATGTTTTTTATGCTAATATATCTGGAATTCGAATATGAAACAAAATACAGTTCTTTTGATAAATGGCATTAATTTCACCAGAAAAGTGCCTAAATCTTAGATCTGAAAAGATTGACTGGTATGAGATTCAGTACTTGTATGTTGGACACATTATTTTGACTTTTAAACTAACAAGTACTTTTTGTAACAATCAAATTCCATGTATTTAAAATAAATAAATTGTCCCCCTTAACGCATGATATGACGGTTCTGCCAGTTCAATATATTGATCTTCGTTAAAGGCTCGGAAATTGGAGTTCTGGGGCTATTACGTCTCCGTTTGTTGTGTCTTAGGGGAGCCAAGGGTCTAGCCATCATAAAAATATTTGCGACGAATATTTTATAATTTTAACGAAGAAAATAAACTTATAGAAATAGTGTAAATCCTGGGTCAAATTGAGTGGCGGCTCGTGAGGTTTGAGAGGTGGGGCACAACAAGGTGGAAATAAGGCAATAGCACCCAAAATTTTTCAAAATAAAGAATGAAAATGATAGGGCTTTTTAAGTAGTTAGAGTAGCTAGATAATAACATTTTGCTAAACTCACCAGGAGCATTAAAACTGTTTGTAAGTGAAGTCCATCCTCCTAGATTTCTGAACAGCAAAGTGGTTGATGACATGATCATTAAAATTTGAAATGGACTTAACAAGTTTTTTTTTCAATAGATAGTATTGCTAACGCGCACAACCTTTCCTGGTCTATAGTGTTTCTTAAAAATGATTTGATCCGTTTGCGGGTAGAGAAACATATTTCGCTTTCTACAGATTCACTAAATGTTGATGTTAATTGTTTTGGATAAATATTTGTAACAGAGGCACAGCCCCCTTGTATTCCAGAAAATCGTCCGGAGCGTAGGTATATAATATCGAGAGTTCATTTTTTAATTTTGAGTAATTTACGTTAGGAAATAAGTTACGCACAGTTTTAATATCTTCATTTGGAAAGACGGTACGATATTCACCAAATTTTTCAGTTTTAAATAAATTTGCAACAGTTAGGTGTCCATCAAAACCTTTTTATAGTAATTCGATCCTCAAATGTTAATTTAACATTATTTACATTCATATATTGCACTGAATTCTTCTTTACTATTGTAATTGTTCAAACTCAAAATATTCACTTTATAGTACTCAAAAAGCGCGATCGCGAAAACAAAAACAACAACACCACACGCACAAATTTTATTCGTATAGACTGATGGGTAGGGCAGCACCCCAGATATGACGTCACAAATGCGTTTAATTTCTACTGTAACTAGCGTATAGCGTAGCGATGCATTGCTGTCTCTGTTTTTCGCACGCGATAGCAAAGAAAACAATAGAGGCACAAAAATGTTGTGTCCAAGAGCATCGTAATATGTACTAAGACCTACGTTCTGTTTCATTACCGTGAATAGACGCGCTGCAAGAGGGCCGTCTTCGATTCAAATTTTCAAATGCAAAATTTTATAGGCAATTCTAACGAAATCACACTGGTCTGGTGCGAAGTATAAAATCTAAAATTATTTTTTCTACTTCATTTTTTAGGCAGGGCACGTACGCACGTGCCCTTATGGACCAATTGCCACTCAAATTTACACTAGCTAACGTTTCGCTCATTATTCTGTCAGCTTCTTTAGAAGTTACGTGAACGTGGATGAACTGTGTATGTGAGAAACGTTAGCTACTGTAAATTTGACGTCGGATTTATCCAGAAGTATTGTTTTTGCAAAAAACTTTATAAATTTCAGGTAGATTAATGTCTGTACTTTTCGGTTGTGTAAACTACAGATACTTTTCAAGAAAATAATGATATTCAGTTGGCCTACATGTTGTCCAAGAATAGAACTGTTTTCTAGCGATTTCGTTTTGGTACTTTCCAAAAAATAATAAGACACAAAATACTTTATAATTAATAATTTCAATACGTCAGGACTGAAAATGATAAAACGTGACCTAGTAAATAACTGAACCCATTTCTATAGAAAGGTCATGAATTAGTGAAGACTGGCAGTGAAATATAAAGTTTCCACAGACAAACATTTTTGTACTAATAATAAAAGAATTCTCCAGATGCGTTTTGATTCAACTTTATTCAACGTAATTTTCCCGTATTTCTGTAAATGTCACCATAACTTTCCCCATACTCCATTTGATTAATTCCGTCCTTTCTTCCTTCTCCGTTTGCTTTAAATCTTACGCCCATATTTGCTTTTTACCTTAAGCTATTCCATCTTTTCATTTTCATAATTTCATGAATTATGAAAATAATTCTATACGTTATTCACGAATAAATGTTGAGTGGAATTGAATGTATGTATGAGTATGAAAAATACAAATAAAAGTTTGTCTACATATTATATTAATTTACATAGATGGATAAGTTCTTAGCAATTTGAATTTGAATGTCTTGATATCTTGCTTTGGTTTCATAAAAAAAGAATTAACGTCCAGTCCATATTTACGAAAGCGTAGAAGGGCCATACAAAATATTTTTTTAGAGTTTTTTGCTGAATTCTGTAAAAAACCCAGAATTTTTTATTAACACTTTTTTTTCAGATTTCTGTAAAATAACTAGAAATTTTTTATAATTCGAACTTTTTTTACAGAATTATTACTATTCTGACTTTTTCTGGGGAATTCTGTAAAAAAGTTCGGAATTCCGAGTTTTTTTACAGAATTCAGCAAAAAACTCAACAATATTTTGTATGGCCCTTCGACGCTTTCGTAAATATTTCTTTATGTTAGTTCTTTTTTTATGGAATCACAGCAAGATTTCAAGACATGTGCTAAGAATTTCCATCTATGTAAAATAATCGGTCTTCTTTATCATTATCACTTTTTTACAGAACTATTACTATTCTGAATTTTTTTGCAGAATGCTGTAAAAAAGCTCGGAATTTTTTATCATTCTCACTCTTTTTACAGAGTTATTACTATTCCGACTTTTTTACAGAATTCTGTAAGAAAGCTCGGAACTTGTTTATCATTTTCACTCTTTTTTTTCACATTGCGACTTTTTTTTTCAGAATCCTGTAAAAAACTCAGATATTTTTATCATTATCACTTTTTTTTCAGATTTCTGTAAAATAACTAAGAATTTTTTATAATTCGAACTTTTTTTACAGAATTATTACTATTCTGACTTTTTTTGGGGAATTCTGTAAAAAGTTTGAAAATCCGAGTTTTTTTACAGAATTCAGCAAAAAACTCAGAATTCTAAAAAAATATTTTGTATGGCCCTTCGACGCTTTCGTAAATATTTCTTTATGTTAATTCTTTTTTATGGAATCATAGCAAGATTTCAAGACATGTGCTAAGAATTTCCATCTCTGTAAAATAATCGGACTTTTCTTATCATTATCACTTTTTTTACAGAACTATTCCTATTCTGAATTTTTTCGCAGAATTCTGTAAAAAAGTTCGGAATTTTTTTATCATTCTCACTCTTTTACACAGGTATTACTATTCCGACTTTTTTTACAGAATGCTGTAAGAAAGCTTGGAATTTGTTTATCATTTTCACTCTTTTTTTTCACATTCCGAATTTTTTGTTCAGAATTCTGTAAAACAACTCGGATATTTGTATCATTCTCACAATTTTTATAGAATTAATACTATTGTGACTTTCTTTGAGAAAACTCGGAATTTTTTAACATTCTGACTTTTTTTACAGAATATTGTAAGAAAACTCGGAATTTTTTATCATTCTCACTATTTTTACAGAATTATTACAATTCTGACTTTTTTGCATAATTCTGTAAAAACTCGGTATATTTTTCATCCCGATTTTTTTCAGAATCCTGCAAAAAAAACTCGGAATTTTTTATCATTTTGACTTTTTTTACAGAATCGTGTAAAAAACCTCGGATTTTTTTATCATTCTGCCTTTTTTTACAGAATTCTGTAAGAAAATTCGGAATTTTTTTATAATTCTGACTTTTTTTACAGGATTATTACTATTCTTTTTTTGCATAGTTATGTAAAAAACACGGATTTTTTTTCACATCATTTGACTTTGTTTACAGAATAATTTTGATTTAATGCGTAAGTAATCGTTCGGTTCTCCGATCAAATTTTCGGCAAAATATGCCACATATCCAAGTGTGATTCTAGACAATCAGCCAATGTGTTCTCCCGACAACGTCGATGGAAAACTGGTAATTGTCCCTACTACGCACCCTAAGTTCACACATATGCACACACAAACAATTCTGCAAAAAAAAACCGGATAAAAAAAGAGTTTGTATGGCCCTTCTACGCTTACGTACATATTGGAGCCCAGTAATGGTTGCCTTGCAGAATAATACAATATATTAAATTAAATAAGTAATCCATTGGATGCAGAGAGTGTAATATAATTACAATAAACAAGAATAAAAATACATCCATCGTCTCCACTAGATCACAATCATCTTTTCGATGCCAATTTGGCTTTAAAGATCCTCAATGTTTGTGATCCTCAATGTTTGTGATAAGGGAATTAAGTTGAACCTGTTGGGGATGTTGGAAATTTACAGCACTGTCAAAAAAAGGAAATGTCGTGTGTTTGAATGATCAACTAAACTTCGAACCTTTCACTTTCTTTGAGGCTTTGCTCCATCTAAAATAGTCCAAACTCTCTGTCATCTTTCCCGACATCTGTTGTTGATGCTTGACGGTTGGGTTGGAATCTATCATTGTTCTGTATCACCTGACATTATTTTATTTCTGTTTTTAGTTTGTGACTTGACTTGTATTCTGATACTTTATGAATAGACAAGTGTGTTTAGTCTGTCCCATTTCTTTGTGTTTGTCATTTATATTTTATTAGCATACTCTTTCCAATCTTAGTATATAATGCTATAAAAAACCACAACACTATATTCCTTTGTAAAGTCAATGCCGACCTCCGCCGTCCATAGGCGCGCCATTTTAACTTTTCATAACAATACATGCCCTACGATATTTTAAAATCCTTTATGCTAAATAATAACAGGGTCTGTGGCCGGAAAAATGTGATCTACCGATTTTTTCCATATGTCAGTTTTGTCTAAATCAGATATAACGGTTCTTATATTCTATAGGATTACAGCACTTAAAGTCGGATTCTGATTGCATTTTCTCAACTGTTCTTTTAGACTGCCCCAAACCAATTTTATCGTATTGAATATGCAGTAATATGGAGGTAAACGTAAATATACTATGGCCGTGTGTTTCGCAGATATGGTCTATTACGTATTCTTTTTTAAAATTGTATCATAAACTTTAATATATCCTCCTTTTTTGTATTATTATTAGGTATTTTATTTAACATTAGCGAATGATAAGACGCATACGATAACTAAACTTGGGGGAATATTAAGTACTAGCTGTTCAGCAAACCATTTTACAAACAAATTTGCGGTCATGTCTTCGTGGTAGTCCGCAGAAGACAGACAGAAGACGCTCAGTTATTCGAAATCATTTCCAAAGTACGGACTTTATTTTCTTTATAAAAATTATGAATTGTTCTTCGAATACATTCCTTTGAGGCATCGTCAATATTTGTAAATTTTTGATTTTTCCGTTTTCTTTTAACAGAGTGATCTACAAAAACCCCTTTCTTAATAACTAGATTAATAGTAGAAACCGGAATCTTAGTTAATTCAAACATTCTTTTTATAGTAACTGTATTCGTCGCTTCATTATTTTCAGACCTTAATTGATGATAAATATTTTTGCTCATATAAATATTGATGCTTAAACTCCCAACGTGTTCCGCTCGTGTCGTATACCATCGTTACGTATCGCGTCACTGTATACAGTGACGGAAAAACTTTCATCCACTTGAAGCTTTATTAAAAATTATTATGTCATTTGATAGATCTTCTTACATTTTATTAATCTAAGAAAAACTATTGAACAGGTCGTGGTTACAAAATATTCTGCAGCAGTGTTTTACTGTCAAACACAAATTTTCTTCGTAAATTCCACATTAAGTCTTCGCCATACCATATGATGTCCATCCGATTATATTTAGATTAATCTGAGAAAATAACACGTTGCCAAAAATTATTTGTTTCATTCATATTATATTTATTTGCAAACTCTAATCATTAACCCAATAGTTTTGCCAGTCCCTGTAGTTAGTTTTATTATAAGTCGGCATCCTTTAATCATCATAATACGTCTTATATACGAGGGAGAAATGTATCATAAAAACGGTGAATTCGATGCCCATTTCTAATCTAAAGAGGCATTATAAAGTAGGAATGGAAAGACTGTACTATAACTTACTCGTTTTTGTTTTTATTTATATAGATATACTACCTAAATGTACCTATGCTTTGTCATCCTTAATTTTTAAATTCCAACTTGGCCTATCAGGGGCATTGCCCGTCTGTTTGTTTTAAAATTAAGATTTAAAATTAAGGTATGTAAATTGAATAGTTACTATTTCTCTTTCGTAAGATTATTTTAGTTAATTATACTATTTAAACATTTATGTTGTTGTCTTTTAGGCTGATGATGGAACGGGACTCGAAACATGCCCCCTTTTATAAAAAATAAATCTTAAATACAATATATTATGGTAAAAGAATAAATCTATAGACATGCGCACTGCATTTTCTCTTTAATCTTACAGAATTTTTTTTTCAGTGTAGTGCTCATGCCCATAACGTAATTTGAAAACTACCGTTTACTACTTGTTACTACTACTTAATCCTATTTGTATATACACGTTAACAGGATATATTCCCTTAGTTCTTATTTTTTTCTTCAATATTTATATTGGCTGGCTAGAAAATGCGCTGCCTCAACTCGAGAGACTCTTATTTAGTGGTTATAAGTTCGCCGTCCTATTTGCTAAGAGATTTTCAAGTTAATGGAGATTATAACATTTTAGTTCATTAATGGAAGCCAAGTTTCTGCAATGCAGATAAACTGGGACACAGTGCAGTAGCTAGAATAATTTTAGTAAAAAATATAATTAGTTTAAATATAAAGACATTTCATTCGAATTTTATGGAAAATATTTATGCATTTCGTCGTGAGATGAAATTGGGGACAAGCGAGGCTATTTTTAAAAACACAAACTAGGATATTATCATATACTTTTCCCTTCTAATTTTTCGGCTTTTTAAGGTGCCACCTTCAATGATACCTCATATTCAAAAACATTAATTGTTAAAGTTTCCTTGGTTATTACTTTCTTGACAATTGTTGCAAATAAGACATTGCACACAAAATAATAAATATACGGTAAGCAGAATTGAAAAGAAATATAGAGAAGTAGGATAAGTATATAAATTCAAAATTCAAAGATCCTCCTCAGGTGGTGTCTTTTTGACACATCCTGTATATTTAAATGATGTGCTTTCACTTAAATTAAGCTTATCAATATACGTTGCAGATGATAAGACCTATAATAAATCATGCCTGCCAAAGGATACCGACAGTAATAAAAATCACTACAGTGACTGGAAAAAGTTGGGTTAATGATTAGAGTTTGCAAATAAATATAATATGAATGAAACAAATAATTTTTGGCAACGTGTTATTTTCTCAGATTAATCTAAATATAATCGGATGGACATCATATGGTATGGTGAAGACTTAATGTGGAATTTAAACAAGAAAATTTGTCTCTGACAGTAAAACACGGTGGCAGAATATTGTAATCATTATTTGTTCAATAGTTTTTCTTAGATTAATAAAATGAAAGACAGAAAGAAAATTACATAATAATTTATAATAATAAACTTATTGCAGTCACTGTATCAGACACCGCCGGTATTAGGTTATATATTATACAGACAGTTTTTTTTATACGGCAGTATACCAGTGACACGAGCGGAAAACGTTTGTTTTCGTTTTGAGCGGGAATTATTTTGTCACAAGTGTAAGTAGGTAGGTATATAATATAATATTTGTTTTTAAAAATATTTTTAAAATGGGAAAACAGTTATACATTTAACATTAAATGTTAATACATAAAGGATTTTTAAAATATTGTAGGGCATGTATTGTTATGAAAAGTCTATGGACGGCTGAGGTCGGTATTGACATTACAAAGAGATATCGAGTTCTGGTTTTTTATATCATTTTAAATTAAGATTAGAAATACTATACCGTAGTATATTTTAATCAAACATTGTTAATGAACATCATTCATTTAAACTTTATTAAATTTAGAAATAATTAATTAATGTAATAGTTGCATAAAAATTGGCCAAAAATAATAATAATCAGCGTTTATTTCCAAACAGATAAAATCCATTTACATTAACGAACTGACCAGTTGAAAAATCTAAAATTCCACCTTTAATACAAACTCTTCAGTACATTGTTTGATATTCCCGATAGTTTCGTAAGGAATATTGAGTGAATTACTAAAGCTCTAAACATTGTTGCAGTATTTTGATATCACCGAGCGCTTTATATAGGTATATTTTCCGTTAAAGAGAGTAGATGTTCTGCCTTTTTTTTTGAACTTCTATTTGAAAAGAAAGTGTGAAATTAATTTATATTAAATTTGCCGGATAATTCTCCGGATTTCGTCGTGGTTCTTAAAGCTGAAGGCTTTGCGCAGCGTGTTTCATGTTCTGTGGACTCTCGTCCTTGGGATACTACCTTAAATACCTATTCAAGGTTTGAAAAATTGGCATATCACTTATAATTGCCAAAATCAGATAGCATACTCTTGCACCAAATTGTAGTAAATATTTACAATGTACATACATAATATAATCAGATTATGTGGATCCAACGGGGTGGATAACATCAGCAACTCTGTCTTTTGCATCAAATACCCTGACTTTTACATAGCAAACTCACATAAGCAAGTTTGAATTGAAAGAACTGTGCCCAGAAGACTTATATTATGTATTATTACTTACTGATCTACAGTTAAATAGTATGTTTTTTGGAGGCAGAGAAACTGTTTTGTGTAACATCTGAATTAACAGGTTGGTTTGGCATTTCACCACGAATAAACTCATGTCTGCAAATTATTGAAATTTGTTTTCAAAAATCAGGTTAATATGGAGCAATTCGATTGTGAATATCTCGTAGAAAGAAACTTACACACAAGCAACCTTAAAGCAAACACTATCAACTTTCTTAAGAGGTCTTAACGAGTTTATGAAGAATAACAGAGTTTCCCTTGTTTGGAGATCTGGTATCAGGGGAAAGGAAGAAGCCAATAAGTTAGCAAAAAAAAGGGGGTGTCAACTCCTTTTGTAGGGCCTAACCCCTTCTGCAGCTTAGGGAATCCCACCTACAAGGAGAAGTTCAGAATTAAGGAGGTAACAGACAGAGCAATACTGTAACAAAATCTTCCTTGGAAACTTCAACCATAAAAGATCCAAAATCGGTTTGGATGTCAGTAAGAACAGGCAACGTATTCTTACAGTATTTCTTACAGGACAAGGCCAAGAAGAGAGCAATGAATGCAGATTCTATAGGGAGGAGGAAGAAACTCTTGATCATAGCATAGCATAGCATAGCAGTAACAAAATGCTCCGCTATCAAAAGCCAACACAAGGAACACGCGGAACATGAATTCGTGAGAGATGTAGACATGTTGTCCCCCCAATCTTAATCTTAAGCATCCCCTGAGACGTCGTCGTCGATTTAGTTTGTACAGGAATTAAAGCCACACCATTAGGTGAGTTTTATGAGATTGGCCTATATGTCTTTAAAATTTGTGATTGTCCGAACGTTACACTTAACAATGGGCCGTACATTTACATAGTTACCTCAGTGGGAAGTCCTTTATGTTGCAGGTAATTTGTGTCAGCAGGACGGAGCCACGAAAAAAACGGAGCACTTGGACGCTAACATTCGACGAGTTATTGCTGAAATACAGTCCCATTTAGTACGAAGAGTGTGTGAAAATAGGACTTCGAGATGAGGCATGTATACGCACACAAAATCATATTCAAATATTGATTCCGTAAAATTATATTTCAAAGAAAGCAAATTTCACATTTTCCTATGTTTTATACTCGTATTTAAGATTCTCTGCCTGTAAAAAAACACCCATTACTTTGTAAAAACAAATTAACAGCATCTAAAACATATTTCAAGAGCATCTGCAAGAGATTCAATATAAATTGAAGCGCTAGATTAATCAAATCTGTAATCAAAGTTTCATCTATACTTATTTGAAGTTATATACCCCATGTTTGGATGAAAATATGCATTCAACCCACTATAATTTCAGATGAAAACAAATAATAAGAAAATAGTAAGAAGCTTTGTGTAGAAAGGTATTTTATTCTTCAATTAAAAGACGAAAGCGCGGTTTCAATGTTATAATCTCGTTTTTCATCTCCAGGCAGTTTCATTGCACAACACCTTAGTATTGATTAAAAGCACCCGATCGATGTTCGGAAAGAATTTATATTAAAAGCTGGATGTGATTTATACTGGCAGGAAAAGTTTCCCATTCTAATAATTCGAATATGGTGAATGTTGGATGTTTGTCTCCATTGTCATCATGATAAACCAATTTACAACATGGATGATGACTTCTTCATTTTCCTTAATTTGTTTTACCTCCAACTCCTTTTTTTTGAGGTTAGGATGTAATTCGAACTTTAAACTGTTGATTTCAACCGTGTCAACGACCGACGTATGAAATAGTGCGTTGTCATGGTGAAATAAGATTTTTTCCTTTGCCAAATCAGGTTTTATTCGCACTTCCTTTAGTGTCTAGGCAAAGCAGAAGCTCCACAGAATTTGACAAAAACAAAAGTTGATAAGTACCCTTCCAACTTTTGAAACTCAAGACAGATACCTGTGAATCGGGTCTAAATAAAACTAAATTTGCATCTACGTCATTTTATACAATTAAGTTGACTTTTTAAAAATGAGTTTTTTTAATCGACATCAAAGTCATTTTTGGGCATCTCAAAAACCACATGGGGTTTGGGAATAAGGAGCGTTTTGTGAACTATAACAGTCGGTATTTTTGTTTTTACGTAGAAGATTTCACCTGTTTAAAGCATTTAGAAATACTAGATCAGGGGTCTTCAACCCATGGCACGCGGGCCAAAGCCGAACCGCCAGTGCCATCAATCCCGCCCGCGACAGCTTAAGACTAGTGCCATGAATCTGGCCCGCGACAGCCATTGTTTTCGCCGTTCCACTGCAGACTCTGGGTAATAGGTCTCTGAGATCCAATATATTCCCAAAAACTTGGAAAATTTCCCGCATTTACCCAATCCATAAATCTGCTGAGATTGATCATGTTGAAAATCCCGTCTCGCTCCCGCCCAACATCTCGAAGGTTTTTGAAGCGGCATTACACCGAAAAATATTTACTCAAATTAAGCATCAGATTGATCCACAGCAGCACGGTTTTTCCCATGCCGCTCTACAGTAACCAACCTAACCTGTTTTCTAGAGGATGTATTTCGTACCCTCGGGGAGGGTCTGCGGATCGATGCGATTTATACAGATTTTTCGAAGGCTTTCGATAATCTGGATCATTCGCTTGTCCTACGGAAAATGTCGAGGTTGGGTTTTCATGAGGATCTTTTAACGTCTTTTGCCTCCTACTTGTCTGATCGACAACACTATGTCGAATACAATGGTCATAAATCGGAAACTTTCACACCCACCAGCGGAGCACCTGAGGGCACCATTAATATTTTCAATTTTCATTAATGACATATCCCAGTAACTTACAAGCAACCATTTGATGTTTGCAGACGATCTGAAGTTGTATCGTGTTATTCGAGACACTTCGGATTGCAGCGCGACTTATCTAAGCTTGAAGATTGGTGTAACTATAATAGATTGCCTTTAAATATTAATAAATGTAAGTTTGTGATATTTTCGAAATCGCAAACTGTTTTTGAATATCGATCGCTATCAGCTGAGACACTGCGCTTGAGTCTAGTAATGGTGTCAGGGACCTTGGAGTTGATATCGACACTGAATTGTCATTTAATTATCATATTGAAAGTATTACCCGAGATGCACTACGCATGCTTGGCTTTTTGTTTCGTGTTACCAAAGATTTTAGTGATATTGAATGTGTAACCAATTTGTATTGTGCTCTGGTAAGATCTACGCTTGAGTACGCATCTATAATATGGTCTCCCATTTACCAATCTCATGCAGGACACATTGAATACATACAGCGCAAATTCTTTAAATATTTAGCGTTTAAAATTGACGGTAGATTCCTATGTAGAGGATTCGATCATAGAGCACTGCTCGATCGCTTTCAAATTGTTTCGCTGGCTGCTCGCAGAGTGTATGCCGGACAACTCTTTCTGTTTAAGATTATAAATAGCTTGGTGGACTGTTCAAACCTACTCCGATCGTTGAATTTTAACATACCGCGCCCCTCTGCGAGGAGTAGCAGACTATTTCACGTTCCTGTTTTTCGTACTAATTATGAGTCCAAAGCACCACTATTTCGAGCATGCCAAACATGTAACATAGAAGGATTTAGTCAAGAAATTAACTAATTCAATGAGCCTGTAAGATCTTTCTGCGCTCAATTGTCTCGGTTCCTGCAAAATCTGGCCATCTGATGTGTGTGCGTATTTTGTTTTGTAGGATTATTAATTAGTTTATTATTAGTAGCTTATGTATTTAGTTTTATTGTCTTGTAATTGGGTCTGTAACCTGTTAGACAATAAAGAATATTATTATTATTTATTTACTTGCAAGGGAAAACATCACGACAGAAATGATAACGCAGAAAACTTAAGTACTTATATAACTAAAATAATTGAAATGAATCCCACTAATCACAGTAAAACAAAACACACTAATGAGATTTATGTAATTGTGATAATAGTTTGTCAACACAAGCCAATCGCCCGCTATTATCAAAATTGATAAAATAAGCTACTAATGAAATTAGTCGAAATTATAATGAATCAATAAAATCAAACGTGTTTTGGAGCAGCGAAAGTTTTCCAATATTACTTTAGATCAATCGACAAGAACCTTGTTTCTTTGAGCTCTTGTCAAATAATTATGGTGTGTTAAACCCTAATAAATCTTTTTGTTGGTCAAAGCTTCGACCAATATTGATTGTTGTAGTGGGGTCTCTAACTCAGGTTTTGACTATTTTCAATATCCCTTTACAGACAGCATCAGTGTTTTCTTATTTTGGACGTTTTTCATGCATATCATCTTGTAGTGAACAATGATCACGATTGAATTTGGAAATCAGGGAAACACAATGGCCAAGAATGATGTTTATTTATCAAAAATCAACGAGAGTTAATCGGCACACTGTTGTTGAGATAATCCATTGAGAAATTCGTAAGAAATTGTTACGATTTAATTCCATTTCCACTTTTGGACATTTCCATTTTTGGCCATTTCCATTTTTGGCCAAGACTGATGCAAATGTACACCTGTTGGCAACACCGCTACGAGTCTAGTTAAACTCGAGCTGGTTGTGTCGTAGACCGCCATAGAATAGAATGGAAGAGACTGGAAAGGTCCAGAACGTTCGGGTGTAATGTGGAACGCGACATATGTATATAAAGACGGTGACCCACATAGGAGGGACAGTCAACAATTATGAAGTGATTAGTCAATAGTTGAGTTGTTGTCACATATAAATATTACTGAAATAAATAGTAGAAATAAATTGTACAAATAAATACAGTCATATAGTAGTTTGTTTTAAGTAAGTGTTTAGTTATTAAGTGTAAATAAATTAGTTTTAATTTAAGAGCGTTATTACTTCACACTACGAACCACGATTTCGAGTATCTAAAGGATAACGAAATATTTCTGAACTATAATATAAAGCATAACATCATAGACTTACGTAAGGTTGTACATATTCCCCATAATTAATTGAGGTTCCGTATTATAAAAAATAAATCAACTTTGTTCATTCGCCATATTTCTTTACAAAACAAATTATTTACTGTATACCCTTCATTTAAACATAACCAAATAATAGAGAATAAAATTAACTTCCTGTACTTGTAAATAATGCCAAATATGCATGCACAGAACGACAAATTTAATAGTTTTTTTTTCTTTCGTCTGCTTCCAGGGAGAATCATGTTTTGCAAATATTTTTGGAACATATCCAAACATAGTATGTATGCATATAAAATAAAATGTACCCTTTTCGAAAATATGCCACACGTACGGTGGTAATTCGTACGATCCATAAATAAACAATAAAACTTCGCAACTTCTGTTTGTTGTTTCAACTTTATTAAACTTTACGAATTTCCATTTCTTTATCTTTATTTAGCTGGAGTTTCTACTTTATTAAACCATTTTATGGAATGTATCTTCAAGTTTTAAAAATTGAAGCAGCTATAATATGACCAATCACCATATTTATTTGCGTCTGAGCGTATGAGCGCTATACAAAGCGCATTTAAGAATGAGTGTGTTGTGTTCCTCAACGTATAGTCGAGAAAATTGGATGGACAATCCCACTTGAAAGTATTTAGTTAACCCTAAAGACATATCATCTTTGATGTCTTCTGCAGCTTTCTGGCTGACTAGTTCCTGGTTTTATTAGTCCAAATCCCAAACAATAAGGGTAAAGGGTAGTCGAAAATTCGAAACTATTATACAGGGTTACTTGTAAGTAGATCTGAATATTTTAGGACGTGATAGCAGGAGACATAAGAAGCCAATCTGACTATATAGTACCCTGGTTCAAAGTGGACCCTTTTCGAGATATTCGAATTTTTAAGATTTTTTAGGAAAGTGTCACCTTGAAGTCGAAAATTTATAATAGTTTTTTAATTTAGTCTCGTTTTGAAGATTTTTTGGTGGTTTTTCGTTAAAAATAAGGCACTTAATTAAAACTAAAATTTAAAATATCAGAAACCTGGTAATTACTGGAGCGGTACCCCTTTAAATCTATATTAAATATAAAATATTAACAACACTTTTATTTAAATCGACGGTTTGCCAAAAATATTTCGGTAACATTTTTTGTGCAGATTATTTAAAAAACATCTACATGTTTTTAGCTATCCAAAAAGATAAAATAGTTGGCTTATCTGTGTATGATCTTTTGGTAAATTCGATAACAAAGCACTGAAGTAGTCAAATCTCAACTAACGCTATTTAAATGTTTACTACTGTGGTGATTTAAAGCGTTGTGATTGGTCGTCAACAGTATTCTCCTAGTGATCCCCGGTGGGGATTCCCCACTTAATTGTTAGTGTGCTTTCGTCATTTTTATGCAATACATCAAATTCGGTCTATTAAAGACAGCTGTTATTTTGTTATTGTTATTTAGTAGTAATTTAATATTTTATTACTCATTTAATCAATTGTTGGCTTACCTGTGTACGAAGTCTTAAAAATCATTCAAAATGGACTTACTTTAATAAAGATATTTTGTGGGAAGGGTGAAACAAAGACAGACATTGAGTTCAAACGAATTATTTATTAATTCTTTTATAATTTTACAATTCATGCTCTACGTGCCCACCTCTATTCTTAACACAGGCGCGCATCCTGTTTCTTAAACTGGTCTTCACGACTCTACTCGTCAACTGAGCCCTCATCTGGTTCGCGACATTAATAATTATTTGACGCAGTATATCCACCGTAGGTACGGGGTGCCCGTACCAAGGTAAACGATGCTCTTCATATGACCTCATACATAAAAATCATGGGAGTAAGTCTGGGCTTCTAGCGAGCCAGGGTATGGGACCGTCTCTTCTGAACCATTTGTTAGGGGATCACTAGGAGCATACTGTTGTTGTAGACGACCAATCACAACGCTTTAAATCACCACAGTGGTAAACATTGAAATAGCGTTAGTCGGGATTTGACTACTTCAGTGCTTTGTTATCGAATTTACAAAAGATCATACACAGCTAAGCCAACTATTTTATCTTTTTGGATAGCTAAAAACATGTAAGTAGATGTTTTTTAAATAATCTGCACAAAAAATGTTACTGAAATATTTTTGAAAAACCGTCGATTTAAATAAAAGTGTTAATATTTTACATTTAATGTAGATTTAAAGGGCTATCGCTCCAGTAATTACCAGATTTCTGATACTTTAAATTTTACTTTTAATTAAGTCCCTTATTTTTAACAAAAAAACCAGCAAAAAATCTTCAAATCGAGACTAAATTAAAAAAATATTTGACTTCAAGGTGACAATTTCCCAAAAAATCTGAAAAATTCGACTTCCACTTTGGACCAGGGTACTATATAGTCAAATTGGGTTCTTATGACTCCTGCTATCACGTCCTAAAATATTCAGGTCTACTTACAAGTAACCCTGTATAATAGTTTCGAATTTTATATATACTATTATATTTGATAACAATAGAAATAATTTCGCGGGCAGGTTCCATTCTTGAGCCGCGAGTGTGAGGTCCTGGAGGGTAATAGGAGCATTAATTCTGTTTGAGATTGCTCGTTCCACGAAAACCCACATGTGCTCAATGGGATTCATGTCTTGCGAATTTCCTGACGACGGTAATCTTTGAATATTCTGAACCTCTAGTACAGTTTGTATCATTCTCGTGTGATGGGACCTAGCTTTGTCATCCATGAAAATGAAATTGGCTCCATTTCGGAAAGGATAAATAATGGGTTCAATAATGTTTCGAACATATCTATCCCCTGTCATAGTGTCTGGAATGGGAATAAGCTGCGTACGACGACCCTGCATAATGCCTCCCCAAATCATTACTGTTCCTCTTTGGATGGAACGACTTCTCTGGCAAAAGATAGTCTTTCTGGTCGCGCTGGCTCTCTCCAAACTCTGTGTCGCCGACTATCACTAAGTAAACCAAATCTGGTTTCGTCTGAAAAAAGGACATTTCGCCTCTGAACTAAAAGCCAGTCCCTGTGTTCCTTTGCTCACTGTAGACGAGCGGCTATATGTCTGCGAGGTAACCTAGGTACTCTTAATGGTCTCCTAGATCGCAAATTGGCTCCAGCAAGTCTCTGCCGTATTGTGGTACTGGAAATTAATCGACCATACGTTCGTCTAAAGTGAGTTTGGCAGCTGAGAATGTTATGGTTCGATTCCGCAGTACATAACCTGCTACATACCGATTTCACTTGCATGAGTTACCCTACGACGGCGACGCCCAGTTCCATGTGTTCTGTCAACGCTGTTAGTCTCCTGGTACAAACGCACTATTCTGATAACTGAAGCGCGGGAAATCCCTAGTCTATCTGCGATTGGATTCTTCGGCAGAAGAATACTGAAATTCTATTGCGAGGCATAATTGCAAAGAAAAATTCAACAATCACTTCAGCACGCTAAATCGAGATGCACCACTTTTTAAACAATTGTGGGAAATTGTTTTTGTCAACATTTTTAGATGCCTAGCAACGGTGTAATAAATAAAGATTAATAGCACAAGAAAGCACCCATGATAAATAAGTCGTTTTAAAAGTTACGAGGGGGTCCAAGAATGTTGACGGTGTGTGCATATAAATCTCGTGTTGTTTATTGTGATAAGGTTTGTTTTTTCTTTTATAGATCCACCACAACTTTTTTTTTAAATTTCGTTTTATTTTCGATTGTAGTTTTGTGACTGTATATTTTCATAAAAAAAAAATTCTGAAGTGATTTTGTTTATTTTGACTACAATTGCACTCCACTGTGAGAATGGATAATTTCTTCAAATTTAAGTTAAATTATTATGAAAAACGGAGGAATTGAAAAATTTAAGTAAAATAAAGGATGTACTCATTAACATCTTATTGAGATAACCATATACCCTGAACGGGATAGGATTGGAATCTTGGAAACGGTAGGAGTTACAATGTGGGTTAAACTAGAGAAAAGTTGTACAATTTAAGCACCTTAAATAATGTCAGAAATAAATAAAAACTAAAATCGCGAAAAATTGTTTTTTTGAAAAATTCTCAAAAACCGCTAAAGTTAGTTTAGTTTTGAAAACATCGTTTAAAAGGTGTTTAAATTGTACAACGTTTCTCCATTTTAACCGAAATTGTAACTCCTATCGTTTCCAAGATTCCAATGCTACACCATTCTTATCTTGGACACAGTGTATAACTGCAATCCAATATCGGAGTGTTAAATATATTTAATATACTTTTTCACATTAATCATGTTAGATTTTCATAATTTTTTCACTCATATTGCATGGACCCATACCCCTCATACGTCAAAAGGGGGTAATTAGCAATGTTTTTTTATTTTTTTAATACAGGTGCTGGTGTCTGCAAATTTATTTTAAAATCTGGATTATACAACTAAAATAGCAAAAAAATAGCTGATATTGACTATAAAAATTATTGCTAGCATAGGCGTAAATAATGCTTTTAATGCATATATTAACAAAACCGATTTTGATTGAAAAATTCTATAATATATGTATAAAGTGAATATATAAATCAGTGAATATATAAATCACGTTCGTCAGATATAGAAATCGTTTGCACACGATTTAAATTTTTAAAATTTGTTTAATATGAAATGGGGCAATAAATTGATTGGCATGTTGAGAGGTGCATGTTTTATAATATGAATTTTATATATTCATTTAGAAAGAAATTTCATATAAAATTCGTGCATCAGATTATTTTTATAAAAACAAAATAAATACTTTTTCATATACCTGAACAATTCACTTAATGCAGCTTACGGGGTGACACATAAAATAATAATAATATTACAAACATATTATACTAAAACTACTATAAGTAATATAAATAATATAAAAAACACAAAATAAAATTAAATAAAAAACATTATCGAGTTGTTTGTTGTTATTTTTATTAGACTCATACAAAGTAGTATCATCCGCATACTGAATGATTTGAGTATCTCTAACAAAAGCGGAGAAGTCATTGACATAGAGCAAAAACAAAAGAGGACCCAATATCGAACCTTGGGGTACCCCTATGGTTACATCCCGCGCATCAGATCTCTCTCCCTCGCACCCCACTATCTGCTGTCGATCGCTCAGGCAGGACTCAATGAAGTTCAAAGCAAGCCCCCTCACACCATACAGAGGCACAGAATCAATTGCTGTGCTAAGATCACAGAATATTGATGTAAGAGTCTCACCCCTCTCCATTGCATCAACAATAGACCGCACCAACCTTAGGATTGCTTGTTTTGGAGAACTTCGCCTTCGATAACCATACTGTGATTCTGAGATGAGTTGGTATTTCTCTAAAAATTCGTATAACCTGTTATTGAAGGCGATTTCTATTGGCTTAGAGAGGATTGGTATTATAGAAATAGGTCGATAATTGCTAACCTCTCCAGGATCATCCTTTTTGTATAAGGGAGACAGAATTCAACCTATTATTTTATTACCCAAAATTCTGGATTCGTACATTACTTTATCTAAAAAAATGTACTACGTTCGTCCTCTACTTGACTAACTCTTTTTAATTTATTAAAAAATCAACTTAGAAATTGTTTAAATGTGCTGGCCGATAATTGTTGCAGAAGATCAACTCCAATTAAATTTTTGCCGCAAAAAATGAGCACACAAATAATTCAATAACATCTCAGGGTATCACTAGCATCCACTATCTGCATCACCAACGCATTATGTACCTAAGTATACAGGGTGGCCTACCGGGAACCAAATCGATCTGAATATACAGGGCGTTTCCAAATTCAACCGACAACTCTCTACCACAGAAAGCTCTCGCGAATATAAAAGGATTTCATGTCCGTAAATATAATAAATGAAAAATAATTTAATGGCAAAGCGGACTAAAATGCTGGTTTCACCTACTCGCGAATTCATGCATTTTGATATAGGGACCGTAAAGGGCTTTAAATATTTTTTCAAATTTAGTGACCGCTATGTTCTTTAAACAAGTTATATATTGACATAAACAATATTTAAAAAAAAAGGTTAGTGGCACTTTTTATCCCCCTATTTCCTGTTTTTCTTAAAAAAGTAATAAAATTTTCTGGGTTTTAAAGTGAACGGTTTTCAGGAATTTGCCTCTAAACAAAAGTCTGCAAGTAAAGGGTGCATATGTGTATACGGACCTAATTTTTTCAAAAAAGTTCCTACTTTCGTTTAGAGGCCAATTCCTGCAAAACTCTAAATAAGAGAGAAAAGTATTGACTCGAGTCTCACTTTTACTTAGAATTTTTGTTTTCATCCTCTAACTCTATAATATACACCTGTAATATAAGTTGTTATAAAGGTTATATAGCTATCACAACACCAGGTTCTTAGTATACGTGGACATTCTGGTATTTTCAAAAATATTCCAGAGCTGCAATAAAAAAAAGGACTGAGTATGTAGTTTTTTGTCGAAACGCCATAAGAAATGAATTTAGTCTCTCAGTTTTATATTGGAGAGCAAAAAAATTAGCGGTAAAAATTTGTTTTAGCCGTTCTCCACTAGCGGGCGTTGCTATACAGGGTGATTCATTATGGTTGCAACAAACGAAAATTGGAGATTGCTGAAAGTGATTTAAGCATTTTTTGCCATTGAACCCATGTCCGCAAATGCTTCGTTATCGAGATACAGGGTGTCCAAGTTTAGTAGTCAAATTAACTTTTTTGTTCATTTCTCAAAAACTAGCTAACCGATCCCGACAAAATTTTACATGCATTTGGGGACCGATAGCCTAAAATAATCTGCATTATTTTGGCTTTCATTAAATGTTTATTGGTGTAGATATAGGGGGCATTTGGGTAAATTTTACACATAAATTAATTAAAGACATCTTTGACAAGCCTCATTATTTTAAATTATTACTTTTTTAAAAAGAGCAACTTATAAGCTACAAAAAAGTTAATTACGTCGATGTGGTGATTTCTACCATTTTTATGGAAACCGATAAATTGCAAGTTAATGGTAGATTTAAATCAAAATATCGTTTACCAGAAAACCAAATGAAAAATCAAAGTTACAATGAAAAACGAATGCCGCAACAATAAAAAAAACTTTGACAGCAACAAATTTAAATTAGTTAAAATAGTTTTATTATTTCGTAGTTGTTTTTAATATTGCGAATGTTTTTTTCTAAATTAAAATGAGTTTTTCAATTGAAGAATATGTTTGTGTAATGCAAATGCAAGAGCAGCGGCCAGAGAATACCAAATTAGTTATCCTAATAGACGTCATCCATTTCACAAAACATGGACGGCTACATTGCACAGGCTTAGAACGATAGGGAGCATTTTACCTAGAGTTAACAAACTACCGCATCGTCTAAATATTCAAACTGAAGAAAACATAGTGGATTTAGTTTTAGACGATCCCAAAATAAGCATTAGAAGAATTCCAACTCAATTGGCATTACCTCGAACAACTGTTTGGAGACTATTAAATCGAGAAATGCTCTATCTCTATCATCATCAAGATGTCCAGGCCCTACATCCTGGAGACCGTCAAAGGCACCTACTATTTTGTAATTGGGTTCCTGGTAAGCATCAAGAAGATGAAAGATTTTTAGAGAAAGTGCTCTGGTCAGATGAATCAACGTTTACTAGAGATGGCATAAATACAAACCATAATGAACATGTATAGTCTTTAAATAACCCTCGTGCTATTAGGCCGCGAAATTTTCAAGAACGTTTTGACTTCTGACAAACGTTATTTTGATTTAAATCTACCATTAACTTGCAATTTATCGGTTTCCATAAAAATGGTAGAAACCACAACATCGACATAATTAACTTTTTTGAAGCTTATAAGTTGCTCTTTTTAAAAAAGTAATAATTTAAAATAATGAAGCTTGTCAAAACTGTGTTTAACTAATTTATGTGTAAAATTTATCCAAATGCCCCCTCTATCTACGCCAATGAACAGTTAATGAAAGCCAAAATAATTCAGAATATTTTAGGTTATCTGTCCTCAAATGCATGTAAAATTTTGTCAATATCGGTTAGCTAGTTTTTGAGAAATGAACAAAAAAGTTAATTTGACCACTAAATTTGGACACCCTGTATCTCGATAACGAAGCATTTGCGGACATGGGTTCAATGGCAAAAAATGCTTGAATTGTTTTCAGGAATCTCCAGTTTTCGTTTGTTGCAACCATAAAAAATAAACAACATGGCGCCTAATGTAGATGGCTGTAAAGGCTGTCGTCAAAAAATCGTTAACGATGCAGTAAAATGCCTTAAATGTAAAGTTATGTGTCATCCAAGTTGTGCCAAAAGACTTAAAAAAGTGATGTACTTGAGTGAAAGTGAAATGATTTGTTGTGGTGTTGAGCAGGAAATGAAATCGTGTGTCTCGGACAATGTCGACGATGTGCTTAATGCAACGGTAATAGAATTCAAAGACGATCCTGAAATTGATCAGGAGGGTAACACAATTAAATTTCTTAGAATGCAGATTACATATTTGCGTGAGGTAATATCTAATAAAGACATCATAATACATGAACTTAGTGA
Source organism: Apoderus coryli (assembly GCA_911728435.2). Lineage (NCBI taxonomy): Eukaryota > Metazoa > Arthropoda > Insecta > Coleoptera > Attelabidae > Apoderus > Apoderus coryli. The sequence continues at coordinate 7,340,830 of OU452199.1, read as the reverse complement.
AAAAAGTAAAATTTTAAGTGATCATGTCGACCTACTAAAAACAATAATAAATACGCCAGAGCCATCTGTTAGTGGAAATGTGATTATGCAGAAATCAACTCAATCAACTCCATCGCCATATAAGCAGCAACAAAATAAATTAAAGAAAACTGCTAATGTTGACGAGACAGAGAGCAATAATCATAAAACTAAAACCATTGTGCGTGCAAATCAGCCGAAAGATGCCACTACCAGCAGGTCGGCAAATAATGCTCGAAATGAAAACTCTAAAAAAATAAGTAAACAACAAGTAGCATCGGCCGTGCTGCAGGCTCAAACGAGTACAAAACTCAATGAAATTATAAATATTACTGATAACACAATCACAAAAAAGGTTGACAAAGGTGAATGGAATATAGTTAAACATAGCCGTCCCAAAAAAAGGGGCACTGGTATTGTTGGTACTTCAGCTAATGCTGGATTCATAAAGACAGTTCCCAGGAAAGCTTTCTTATATGTTTCACGACTGGATCCAGGAACCACCTGCGATCAACTACTTACGTTAACGAGGACCTCTTTTCCGGAAGCCACATGCGAACAGCTGCCATCAGGATTTCCCGATCATTATTCCTCGTTCAAAATTATGATTGATCTGCATAACTTTCAAAAAGCACTGGATCCCCAAATCTGGCCTTCCGGTGCATATATTTCACGTTTTTTTCAGAGGCGCAGTGCTGTAACCCAGGCAACCTGAGTATCATCGGCAACACTATGAGTGACACTTGTCAACAACGTATGATATGTGATGAAGATGAAACTGAGTATGATTTTTTACTTCTTAACATTCGATCTCTTAATGACGACAAAGCCAATAATATTGGTATTAACTATGTAAATAAAAATGATAAACTTAAATTTATTTGTTTAACAGAAACCTGGCGGACTGTTGATAGTATAGATGTACCTTATTTTCCAGATTTTGAGTTATCATCATATTTCTGTAGGTTCAAGAACAGGGGCGGTGGTGTGGGTATATGGACACACCGTACGGTAGATTGTAAATCGGTTGATTTGTCTGGCTTTTGTGTGGAGAAAGATTTTGAAGTCTGCGGCGTTCTCTGTAGGATTAGTGAGGAGACGGTTCTTATAGTTCTCTGTTATAGATCACCTGACAGTAATGTGAGCATATTTCTCGAAAACCTTCATCAACTACTAAATAAATTTTATACCTCTAAAAGATCAATGATTGTGGCTGGTGATTTTAATCTGACATCTGCAAACGGGGCCCACCATAGGGAGCTTATGGGTCTTATGTCTGCTTTCGGACTGCATTCTAAGGTTAAATGTCCCACGAGGACCACTTTCCACAGTGCGACCACTTTGGATTATATTTTCTCCAATCTCCCAGATTCCGAGGACTGTGCTGTGGTGGATAATCACTTATCGGATCACTCAACCCTGTTGTATTGGACAGGCATGCATAATATACGAGAGGGTACTTGCGTGTACAAGGAAATCAGATGTTTTAGTGAGGCTTCTCTTGAGGCATGTCGAGTTTTACTTTTGGGTGAGACTTGGCATGGCGTTTTTGCTGCAGATGATGTCAATGCCAAGTTTGCATGTTTTTATGATATATTTCTTCGTTATTTTAATAGGATATTTCCCAAGAGAAAGCACAGGTTGATTGATAACAATAAAAAACGATGGGTAACATCTGAACTGAAACAGTCTAGTCAAGATATAAAATATTTATATATGCTGCAGAAACGGAATCTTATCTCCAGGACAGATTACATACTCGCAAAAAAGAAGCATTCAAAACTAGTGGTCAAAACAAAAAAGAGCTTTTATCAGAATAAAATTTTAAATACTGATAAGAAAAATCAATGTAAAGTATACTGGAATGTGGTTTCAGAGCTTTCTGGTAAACATAGGCGTACTAAAAATATTGAATTGGAGAATAACTCTCGGGTTACAGATCCAGTGACTATAGCTAACCTATTTAATAACTATTTTATAAATACTCCAGCTAGTATAGTGAGTAATATAAAAAATGCTGGTAAACTGCCTAGCTCCATTAAATCAAGTGTTGTAAATAGTTTGTTCTTGCGAGAGGTAGACCCTGATGAGATAATTGCAATTTCCAGAAACAAATTGAAAAGCAAAATGTCATCGGGGCCTGATGAAGTGCCTTGTAAATTAATAAAGGCTTGTATTGAAGCTCTGGCTATTCCTTTAGCCCATATTATAAATGCTTCCTTCGTCGAAGGGGTGTTTCCCAGCCAACTGAAGATATCAAAGATAATTCCTGTGCATAAGAAGCACGATCAAACTAAAATAGAGAACTACCGTCCGATAGCACTGGCTAGTAGCTTTTCAAAAGTATTTGAATACTGTATGCTCGAAAGACTTCAGGATTTCTTAGCCAAGTTTGATGTACTTTGCGGGGAGCAACACGGTTTTCGACCTAATCGGTCTACTATTACGGCTTTGCAGTCCTTTTTCTCAGAGCTTTTTGATATCCTCGATGAGGGTGGTAGTCCGGTAGGAATATTCTGCGACCTGTCTCGTGCTTTTGATTGTGTACGACGCGATCTGCTTTTGGAGAGACTCGGTCATTATGGGATACGGGGTCCAGCGCTAAGTTGGCTGGATAGTTATCTGACGGGCAGGGAACAGTTTGTTGAGCTATCCCATCACAATGGAATGGGTTTTCTGCGGAACTTTAAATCCTCTAGTCAGGAAATTTCTCTTGGGGTGCCGCAGGGATCTGTGCTGGGTCCCCTGTTATTTGTATTGTACACGAACGATTTGCCGCAATTCTTGCCGGAGGCCTCATTGTTCGAATATGCCGATGACACTACGGCATTGGTATCTGTGAGGAGTGACTGTTTTGAGCTTTTGGAAGGCAAGTGTCAGAGTGTGTACAGTTGTTTGACTGATTGGTTTCGGAGGAGTTATCTGCACTTAAACCGGGACAAAACTTGTTATATGCATTTTCGCACCCATCGAGGTGGGACTCATGCTGACTTTTCTATTTGCACGGATGGGGTTCTTCTGGAGAGAGTAAAAACAACAACTTTTCTTGGACTCACGGTTGATGAAACACTTACGTGGCATCAACATTGTGACATTCTTGTGTCAAAGATCAATAAAATCTGTTTTCTTTTGAGGAGTCTCAGGTCGGTGTTAGAGATGGGCCAGTTGTTGGACTTGTACTATGCTCTGGTGGAGAGCAGACTGAGATATGGTATTGGCTTTTGGGGTTCTAGCTCAAGAATGAGTGAGATATTCCTTGCTCAAAAAAGGGTTATTCGAAGCATGGCCCGTTTAAGTCAGAGGGACAGCTGTAGACCGTTTTTCTCTAAATATAATATCCTAACTGTATATGGACTCTATGTGGTTACTCTTATTGAGTTCGTTCGCGGAAATGAAAGTAAAATAAAAAAAAATAGAAATTACCATCAATACAGCACACGGCACGCCAATGACTTTTGTATGCCTAATCATCGCCTAAATTTGAAACATAATTCAGCTTTGTTGCAAGGCGTTCGACTATACAACGGTCTGCCTATAGAACTGAAGAATGCTGAAAATAGACTATTTAAAACTAAATTAAAAAATTATGTTGTTGGCAAAGTGTTGTACAATACTAATGATTTTTTCAGTGTTTGATTTGGTATTGTGTATATTGTTACTTTGATTTGTTGTTTTTGTTAGTTACAATTTCATGTTTGTATTTTGTTATTTATTTATTTATTTTAGTTTAATTTATATTGACGAGGCTAATGTAATTTTTTGATGTATTACCTAATGGCACAATAAAGATTTATTTATTATTTATTATTATTAATGAATCACCCTGTAGGTATATATATTTCGACTTCACTCGAAGAGTCGATAGACATGACCTTCAAGGTCCGCAGAGTTCAAATTAACAAGTTATATAAGCCTTATATCAAGTAAAATTGGCTCCACACTTACCTAACCTGTACTGAAGTACTGTAAACTAGTATTGCTCACTGTTTAACTGTCGACGACGTCAAATGAAGGCGAAAAAAAGCGTACATAAAGAATATCAAAACAAGAAGTAACTCTTAAGGCAATGAAGGCTATAACAAACGACTGAAGTCTCTAGCGACGCAACGCTGAGCTAACGTTTTCAACGAGACAGAGCTGCGCATTCGCTGTCGTCATTATACAACGAAGGTAGTGCCACCTACCTTGAAAAGTGTTTCCTTTTTTCTTTTTTAATTGACCTCTGCGGACCTTGAAGGTCATATGGATCGACTCCAAATCAAAATTTAAGTCAATGATATAGAGTATTGTCCTTTAGCGATAAAGAGCTAAAACAAATGATATAAAGAAGTGATTTAGGTTTTTTTATATTTATTTCATATAAAGTCAGAAAAAAAAACTCAATCAAAAAGGAAATACATCTTTTCGGTTTTTTTGCGGATTTATCCAACAATTTTAAATTCACTTCTTGAAACATTGAAAATATCCCTTAAAGTGAATATCCTCCTCCTTCTAATTTCAGTAACTTCGTGGGAAACAAGATCATCCTCGGCTTTTAATATACAAGGTGTTTATAAGAAAGGTGGTCAAAATTTGTGAGCTTAATTACAACCTAACTTTTTTCTTGTGACTTTTAGTCATTTTGTGTCAAAAAAGTGATAAAATAAAGTTTTCTACATAAAAAAGACATACTTGTTTTTTCTCGAAAAACTTAAAGGTTTTCGAGAAATTCGAGTGTGAAAATTTTAGAACAAAACTGGTCCTTAGTACACAGCATTAATAAAATTTTGGGAAACTTTTCGTTAGCAAACTGTATTTCAATAATTTGTTTACTAAGGACCAGTTTTGTCCTAAAATTCTCGAAAACCTTTTGAGAAAAACCAAGTATGCCTTTTAGTAGATTTTTAAAAAAAATCTAACTATTCAGGAGATCGACACAACCGAAATTTTGAAAAATTTTTATGCAGTACTTCATTTTATGACCCCTGGATCCTAAAAATGACCTCAGTTCAAAAGTTTATATATCTATATATATATATATATATATATGGGATATAGAAACTTTGCGTCACGTTCTAGGCCGCATTTTTTGACCAATCGAAACAAAATTTGGTTAAAAAATCGGCTAGGTCATGGAATCGCGTGAGTTCGTTGGCGATTGAAATCGGAGAGCTAATTTCAGAATGGCGGCCTGTCAAAGTTTTAAAAAAATCATATTTTTTTCGTTGTTAATAGAAAATACCGATGTTACATATCAAATGATAGAGCACTTAAATCTCTACAATATTTATTTGGAGAGTTTTTTCATTGCTGGCATATTTAAGTAAATGTAAGTCAATATAAAGTAACAAAAAATAAAAAAAATATCATCACCCGCTATACCTGTAATTATTTTGACAAATAAACACCTGTGAAATAACAATAAGACCGTACTTACGTATGTATTATAGTATAATGGGTATTTCAGTTAAAATAACTGTCAATATGACACTTTGGTTATATTTGGCGAATGTCAGAATATTCTATTATTTGTTTATTAATAGTGGGTGTCAGTGGTAGACTAAGTATAAATAAAAAATACATAAATCTACTTTTCCGACTGGCTGCCATCGGGATTTTTTTTTATAGAAAACTTTATTTTATCACATTTTTGATACAATAATAATAAATCGACTTTATTTCAATTCTCAGTTTAACGTCACAATATATTTATAGAAAACAAAGATCTGCATCAGGCGAAGTCCATTGGCTATTCTAACTTAACCCTACGCAAGATCTATCCTACCTCCAAAATACAATTTGCATTTGGAATATACAAATTAAACTTTTACTCTTGTTATATCTCATAGTAAACACTAAATAAGATTAAAATAAATCCTATGAAGGGCACATCTCTCAGCGAACCACCAACGTTCAAATTACACATCTAGATAATATGTTCACGTTATACTGCTATATCAATGTCTCAAATAAATATTTTTTATATTTAAACTTGAATTTGTTGATATTGAATATTTTAAATTGCTCAGGAATGGAGTTATATAGGTTGATCGCATTATAGATAAAACTACGACAGAACATCGCAGTGCGGTGCTTAGGTACTGTGTATTTGTGGATCTTAAAGGTTGGGTATGAATCATGGACCTCTTAATAAATTTGTTTTTTAAATATTTGAATGAATTCATATGATTTAACATTTTGTGAACAAAAGAGGCTAGGTGATGACGTCTCCTATCAACCATAGTAAGCCAACCCGTCTCCTTAATTTTATGGGAAATATGGTCTCTTTTTCTTAAACCATAGATGAGGTGACAACAACTATTTTCCACCTTTTGTATACCATTCTTATCCACCTCATACAAACGCGATTCATACAAAAAGTCACAGTATATGAAATGTGACAAAACAAGTGTTTCACAAAGTTTCTTCTTTAAAGAGAAGTTTAGAATATGACGATTTGAATATAGAAGTCTTAAGGACATGTAAGCTTTTTTTGTTAAGTTTTTTATATGCTCACAGAAACGCAAATCTGACGAAAGAAGAAGACCTAGATCATTTGCACTTTCAGTCAAATGTATATTGATGTTATCCATATGGATTCTCATATTGTTAGTTAAGAAGTTTTTATTTTTATCGTTTCCAAAGCATAGAATTTTATTTTTTTCCTAATTTAATTTTAATGCGTGCTGTTTTGAAATTTCTTGAATATAATTCAGCTCATTATTAATAATTTCAGCCCTCTCATGATATTCCTCCACTTTAAGGTTGTATAATATTTGCATATCATCTGCATAGGCTCCAATTTTACCTGAAGGTATAGAATTTATAATTTTCGCTGTATAGATGATAAAAAGTAGAGGCGCCACTACAGAGCCCTGCGGAACACCAGAAAGCATATTTGTGGCAGACGAGAATTCATTATTTGATTGGATTTGTTGTTTTCTATTTTGTAAATATGATCTGAGCAATGATAAAGAGTTAGTGTCGAAATTATAAAATTGAAGCTTTGAGAGAAGCAGTTTATGATTGACTGTGTCAAACGCCTTTGAGTAGTCTAGCAAGAAAAAAATGAATAAAATTCATAAGAAAAAAAAGTTAGGTTATAATTAAGGCAAGGGTCCCCCCCGTTTACCCGCCTATGGTCATCCTGTTTTAAATCAATTTAATGTCAGTTTACGACATTTAACTACGTGAATAAATATGCTACATTTAATTAATTAATCTTTACTTGTTTCGAAAATATTTCAAAAAAATCGTCACCCTGTATCTTTGTAAATAAGGACTTTTTGAAAAATTCCAATTTAGGTTTTTTTCATGATAGGACGTCCCCAATTCGCTCACAAATTTTGACCGCCTTAGAAACACCTTGTATAAATAACTGTGTCATATTTTTATTTAGTCATCTGGAATTTAGAATAAACAGTCGAGCAAATATCAATTAGTTAATTAAATATTCAGGAAAATGTTCAAATTACTTTCATTAATTTGAGTCAGTTAGATCTGTTAGATACATTAAATATTTTTTCATAATAAAATTTATTAATCTGGTACGAACTATGTAGGGCATCAAATCGAGTTAAAAACTAAAGAACCATTCCTGACGACACGACCGGTTTAAATTTTATTCCTAACAACAAACGATGGTCTTATTCAACTTTATCCAAACTATGTACATTATTTATTTCCCACTTCTTATTGTATGATACAAAAACATTCTATGCGTATTTTTGGAAAGTTTCCAACACTAAAATTCACTTATTCACAACTAGAGAATGTTCTCTATGAATTCAGGTTAAAAGAAGAATCGGATTCCAGTGTGCGCTTAGCTTTTCATACAGACAAAGTTTTCCACAAAATTTTCCGACGCGTAGAACATCCAATGAGGTAGGTAGGTAGGTACACAACTTTTAGACGATGCCATTTGCAAAATTTTGAACTTTTTGTGCATATCATAAAAGTTTCGTGTGTGATGGAAAACAATTTCTGGATGTGGCAAAAATGCAAAATAGTAGTTGGCATCTAGACTAGTAACTACTCGTACATTTTCTATTTAGGCATTAGACCAAATATATTGATACAAATTTAGTATATTTGTAGGGACTCTAACGAGCTTGGTCGATTTTTCTGCAAGACGGCAGATTAAATGAATTCCTAAAGAGAGCTAGCAATTTTAAGGTTCTTAATTTGCTGTGTATTAAAAATCTTAAGTATAAAACGGACTGAAGGTATGAAACTGAAAAACTAATAATACGTATTTCTTGATAATTACGTATTTAGGCTTACGCCAACAGGGCGAGTATAGGTAAGTAAGTTTCGAGAAACAAATATTTTCCTAAAAATTATGATATTTAGTTTATTCAAAAGCAATCCTGTATATTAAAACAGTCGTAGAAAAAGTATAGAGTGAAATTCTCATGAAATAACCATTTCCTACTCTTATGATTTGCAACACTCGCGGCTCATGCTGCAATTGATCATACTCGTACGAAATAGATGTTATTTCATGTTCGTTGCACAATATACTATTTTATTCTTGTGACAGTAGTATACATCTCATCACACAATATGCATAGGTAACGCCAGCAGTAAAGATAGAAATAATAATGTGGCAAAAAATTTAATGAATAATATCCCCTCACAGGATCCGCTCTCATATCTTTCAAATATCAATGAGAATATACATAGTTTCTTCCTAACATCCGTTGCAACTCCAGAGCTTTGCAGTACAATTAAAGACATCAAAAACAAGGTGTCATCTGGAACTGATGGAATTACTTTGAAAATGTTGTCTAATCTACCGGAATGTACAATGCACTAACGATGCTATATTCTCCGTCTTCAACAATGTTTAGTCCAACTTGAACAATCTCCACTTTACAGCATCAGTTTTCTGTGATTTCTCCAAAGCATTCGACTGTGTAAGTCATAACATCCTAATTAACAAGATACAGCACTACGGAATTCGGGGGGTTCCAATGGGATGGTTTAAGTCGTACCTTAGCAACAGAAGTCAGTGTGTGAGGGTCAATGGGGCTCTGTCTTCTTGCAGGCCGATGGATTGTGTAGTTCCACAGGGTTTGGTGTTGGGTCCTATTTTGTTTTTGCTATTTATCAACGACAGTACGTGCCTAGACATCAGCGGTAAAGTATGTCTCTTTGCTGATGACACTAGTTTCACTTGGTGCGGCCCGGATAGTGTGGATCTTCATAGTACCATATCCAAAGACTTAATCACCATCAAATTATGGTGTGACTCTAACCTGTTGTGCTTGAACACTGCGAAAACAAAATCTGTGTCATATAAAGATGCGCTGTAGTCTTTTGAACTTAATAATTCCACTATTGACGTCGTTTCTTCTGTGAAGTTTCTGGGCCTTGTTGTTGACAGCTCCCTGAAGTGAAAGTTGCACATTGATGATGAAAAAATTAAGATTTGCCTGTTTTGCGTTAAGATCAGTTTCCAAAGAACTTAACTTGTCAACTTCCATAACAGTCTACTTTTCACTCTTCGAATCCCATCTTCGATACGCCCTCCCATTCTGCCGTGCAACGCAATTTGGGCGACAAGTTTTGTCCTAGAATTTTCACACTCGAATTTCTCGAAAACCTTTAAGTTTTTCAAGAGAAAAGATGTATGTTTTTTTATGTAGAAAACTTTATTTTACCACACACAAAATGAATAAAACTCACAAAGAAAAAAAGTTAGGTTATAATTAAGGCAAGGGTCCCCCCCGTTTACCCGCCTATGGTCATCCTTTTTTATTCAATTTCATGTCAGTTTAGGACATTTAACTAGGTGAATAAATATGCTACATTTGGTTAATTCATCTTTACTCGTTTCGAAAATATTTCAAAAAAATCGTCCTCAGGCAGTCATCTTTAACAAAAATTGCAATTTAGATTTTTTCATGATTAGATGCTTTTTTTTTTAAACACCTTGTATATGGCAAATCTATCGATTTTTTTTTTGATATTACAAGGTTTGCGAGCAAAGCAATTATTTGCTTTTCAACGAGAAGTTAATATACTTTTCGTTTAATTTCCCTTGATCTACTAATCCCGTTGTAAGAAAACTGAGCTATTTCTATATTGATTATTTTCTAACAAAAACTTCAACCTAGATGTTACAGCTTTTGTTTAGCTATTTCCACTCTTTATTTCTCGTATATTTCGTTTCGGAGTGAAAGTGTAAATCTTATACCTTGATTCCATTTGAGTCGATTACAATATATCACAAAAAGTGATGGGGGGATTTCTTATCCTAGTTCGAACAAAGTTGTACAGGGTGGTCCAACGAAAAGTTTGCACCTAGCTTTTCTCTTTTTTTTGTAGTCGAATGCGAAAATGCTCGGACACGTCGATTTTGCTTTTGAGGGGGACACATTTTAAACATATTTTTCGATCTGCGCCTTTAACCCCCTAGCGGGGGTGAGTAACAACCCTAAAATTTTAAATGGAAAGAGGGGTCTAATGACATATCATTTGAAAGGACACAAAATTGTCTTTCTAATGATACCCTATTTGTCGAATTTTACTAAAACAGTTAATACGAAAACGACTTTAAAGACATTAAGCCGATAATTTTGGTATTAATGAGAAATACAAATAAGTTTTAATTATTGCGAGTGAAAACACCTGCAATCGTTAGTACATTCCAATGTTTGTTAGTTTTAACATTGCTTTGTAAAAAAAGTAAACAAGCTGTTAAATTGATTTATTAAAACGTTACATTAACAAATGTTGAAAATGTGACCCATTTGATTCCATACAATAATACAGATTTTGTTCAAATCTATTTCTAACATTTTGTAGCATATCAGGTGTTATGTTTCTGCACTCTTCTGTAATGCGTTGGCGAAGATCTTCTATGGACTCGGGCTTCGTGGCAAAACATTTATTTTTTAAGTGCCCCCAAAGAAAAAAGTCTAAAGGCGATAAATCCGGTGACCTGGCAGGCCATTCAATTGGGCCCCTCCTTCCAATCCACCGTCCAGGGAACCGGTCATCTAAGAACTGTCTTACAGGAGCCACATAGTGCGGAGGTGCTCCATCTTGCTGGAAATAAAGCCGATCAGCAGTATGATTTTGGTCATCTTCTATTATTTGTGTTATTAAAGGATCAATTGTGTCTTCAAGCATGTTTAGGTACACTTCACCAGTTAAATTTCCAGGAATAAAAAGTGGTCCTATAATATGATTTCCTAATATGCCACACCAGACGTTTATTTTTTGAGGATACTGGGTATGAACCTCACGGAATAAATGTGGGTTACTGTCATCCCAGTAACGGCAATTGTGCCTATTTACAGCTCCATTCAAATAGAATGTGCATTCGTCGGAAAAACAAATGTTAAATAATAATTGCGGATCTTCAATTAAACGCTGGCTCATTGCTTCACAAAATTGCAGCCTTCTATCAGGATCATCCTCATTTAGTTCCTGTACTAATTTGATTTTGTACGGATGAAATTTGTACGCTTTTAAAATTCGTATTATGGACGAACGGGAGACACCTGAGGCTTCAGCTAGTTGACGGGTACTTTGACTATGATCCATTTCAACATGCCCTAAAACAGCGACTTCCACAGCTTCATTTCTGATCGGTTTCTGCGGCTGGTGTTTTACATTACAGACAGATCCGGTATCTACAAACTTTTTAACTAACTTGCCAACGTACACATCATTCATATTTTTATCGGGATGTCTCTCATTAAATAAGCGAGCCGTAAGTCTAGCACTACTATTATTTTGAAAATAAAGTTTAACAATTTCAACTCGTTCTAGAATGGAATAAATCATTTTGTACGGTAAAAGTAAAATAACTTGAGAAGCAACCAAACTGAATCAATGAAAAGACTAAAATAAACGGTGTAAATTCTTTTCCTACACGTATCTGCAGTTTTTATTTCAACAAAAAACGCAAACGATTAGTGAGGAATTTAGTTCTGATAAATAAGATAGTGTTTTTGAAATCCCGTTTTTCTTCAAAGTAAATAATTTAGAAATGATTGTAGTTGTTTTCAGTCGTAATAATTAAAACTTATTTGTATTTCTCATTAATACCAAAATTATCGGCTTAATGTCTTTAAAGTCGTTTTCGTATTAACTGTTTTAGTAAAATTCGACAAATAGGGTATCATTAGAAAGACAATTTTGTGTCCTTTCAAATGATATGTCATTAGACCCCTCTTTCCATTTAAAATTTTAGGGTTGTTACTCACCCCCGCTAGGGGGTTAAAGGCGCAGATCGAAAAATATGTTTAAAATGTGTCCCCCTCAAAAGCAAAATCGACGTGTCCGAGCATTTTCGCATTCGACTACAAAAAAAAGAGAAAAGCTAGGTGCAAACTTTTCGTTGGACCACCCTGTATATAATATAGGCCTGTGAAATTCCCAGAAGACACTCGTAATTTATTAGTGCAAAGGATCTTTAGGGCTAACAAAAATAAAATAAAAAGCGACAGGCAGATTTAGAAACTCAATTTAACTGTCCAAGGGACAGTTGGCTATATAAATTTTCACAATAATTACAAAAATTCGGAAATGGAAAATTCTAAATAAGCCTAAAAAATTTTTTGCGTATAAACATATTGTTAGCTAATATAACTCAACTTAACTATCGAGAGCTATTGTTTTTTTGGTATTATGCTCACTGCCTCAACCGTATTAATATCACAAGTCTTGAACAAACAATGGCAATACCGGATGAATAAGTATAACAAATATGATTCGGTTATTTACACAAACTAGCGACATGCTGCTCAAAACTCTCTAATTACTTTCCCGCACATGTGTAAATCTATTGTGTAATGTGTGAATTATTCAGGAAAATGAGCTGGAATATGTTTATGGTGAAAATCTTCAAATAAAGTTTCTTGATTGTTGCCCGATTTTGAATGAATTGAATTGAATGAAATAAAAATAATATGGAATATTTTGAACACAATCGGGTTTCCGTAAGGCTACAGCTGTGCAACGGCACTTCTGGATGTAACTGATGATATTTTGCGTGATCTCGATACCGTTAAGTGTTCTACTTTGCTATTGATAGATTATTCAAAGGCGTTTGATACCATAAGTCATGACATTTTATTGGCAGTTCTCAGCTTTTCCGGATTTTCTTCAAGTGCTTTGAATTTTCTGAAGAGTTATTTGCACGGTCGTCGTCAATTTGTTGAAACCCTTAATGGAATATCTGACTTGGGCTACATAGCTTGTGGTGTACCTCACGGATCAGTATTGGGACCTCTGCTTTTCTGTATATATACATCCAACCTTCCAAGCTGTCTTAATTTTTGTAGTCCCTATATGTACGCTGATGACAGTCAGCTGAGATTTTCATTTAATCCTGAAGATATCTCTGTTGCTTCAAATCAAATAAAACAAGACTTAACTTCTCTTATAACTTGGTCCAGTGCACACCAATTAAAAGATATTGGCTTTTGGTAGAAGCAGGGCATTCGTGGAACAGGGTCTTAGGGTTGACATTGATGGTACGCCCATCGCATTTTGTCAGTCAGCGAGGAATTTAGGGGTTGAAATGGACACGGATCTGCGCTTTACGGGTCACATAACAAAATGTATAAGTAAATCATATTCTACATTGAAAATATTATATCCGCACAGATTACACAACACATTTAAAAATAAAATTAACAGACACTCTTGTGCTAAGTAACTTCAATTATTGTGATATTGTGTATGGTACTTGTTTGTTGAAGTCAGATCAAGATCGTATTCAGCGTGTACAAAAGTCCTGTTTAAGGTATGTATACGGAATTAGAAAATATGATCCAATAAGCCACAAATTGGTTAGTGCAAAATGGCTTTCTATGAAAGATAGACGATTTCATCACGCTGCATGCTTTTATCACAATTTACTGCTTGACGGGCATCCACCATATTTGTTAGAAAAGATTAGGTTTAGGTCTGATGTACACAATCTTAATCTGAGGATTAGGGGTTTATTGTCTCCTCCAGCTCATCGCACCTTGTTATTCGAGCGATCCTTTTCCTATAACGTCTATAGCATCTACAATGGAATTCCTCACAATTTTAAGACTTCTAAAATAACAACGTTTCGTGTACTTCTTAGAAGAAAATTACTAAATTTAGTTTAATTTTCATATTGTGTAGTGGTTATGATTTGAAATTTAATTTATTTTAATTTTGTTGTTTTTCTTTCTTTGTATTCATTGCAGTTCAAATTGATTTAGTTAATTGTAAGTTTTCGGGAATTGTTATAGATGTAATAGTATAAAGTGTGAATTTTTCCGTACGGGTTAGGATATCAAAATCAGTTTTACTGCCTTCTAACCCCTTTTGCAGTTATTTTTTGACTTCTTGTAGTTATGATTGCGGTTGCTATATTGTAATTGTGAATGCGTTTTTATTATGTTTACACGTTATGCATTGTAAATTTTTCTTTGTATATGACTGCAAACAAACTGTTTATTATTATTATTATTAAGAACCAAATTAAAAATAACATAAAATAAACTTGGGCAAATAAAGTAATGTTTAATGAAGCATCTGCGCGTGTATCGGGTGAAAATAGATTTCGGATTAAATACAATATTGCGCGAATAATACATACATTTACACATACACTCAGACAGACTTCCATCTGGAAATGCTCTTAATCGTCTCAGGGAACTTCAAAATGGTTATTTCCGTCTATATCTCAAATTTTGTTTTTTATCGCGTTCACAATACTTTCCCTGTGCGGGAAAGCAAAATGAATAGGCATAGTATGTGCTGTAGTATTGGTGCGTGTGGAGTATTTTATTTAGTTTCAATTCGAGAATTAAGTTAGTTTGAGTTAGAGACTATTTGTATTGTATGCATTTTAGAGATGACAAGAGTCTGGACTGTTTTCGTTTAACCTAAACGATGCTGCCTTTCGAAATATGCCTTACAATAATTATTATCCAATAGTTTCACACATTCTGTTGCCAAAATGACCTAATGTCAATTTGTCAGTTTTTTAACTATTAAATTAATATTTTAATTAGCACTTGGCGGATTTTGAATTTGGCTAAACTTAAATAAATGAAATTGATAGGAATGCGTAATTTATGGAACTTTTCCTATTTCCAAAACAATTTTAAAATCTTAACAACCTTCGAACATTATTGTTAAAATTGGGCAAAAATCAATCTGTACCCACTGATCCGAAATTCCATTGAACATAAATATTCAGTGTGGCAATTATTCAGATCCATTAAAATGTTGGTATTAATGTGCATATACTTCTATCCGGTGGAAAAACATACAAATATGCAGCAGTAGTAATTGCAGGATTTGTGTTGTAAAAAACCAGTATGATGGCATGTTTTACAAGGCGAAAAAATGTGTAATTAAAATACATTCATATATGTGAAGTGTCTTCTAGTTTCTCCGCTATAGATATATTTTTTGCTGCATAAAATAGACATAATTATTGTCATTGAACCAAACTCTTTACAGTAAAAACATTGAGCACAGAAAAAAATATAAAATTTTTGAAAGTTACTTGTATAGAATGTTAAGACTTTGATTGATTGATGAAATATGAAAAAACAAAACTTAAACCAACGAGAAAATATATAGTTTCTTCTACAACACAACTAAACAAACTAGATATAAGATAATTTTTACAAAACTATAATAATTTCAATTTGGGAGATGGTCAACAAAAAGAAAACTTTTAAAAAATAAAAAACTGTATGTGGTAATATGTAGTATCTTAGTTATTTAATTTTTTGTTAAGAATTTTATTTAATTTGTTTTGTGGTCGAATACTTTTTTACAATGTTTAATTTCACCGATCTGTTGATATATAATAATAATATAATCTTCCGTATAATGCCACTGAAGATTTGATTTGGCAACCCTGGTGGTGTCTGGCAACTGACAGCTCTATCGTAAAGTTGGACATTTTCGAGGTTATACGTACTCAGAACGTTTTGACATACGACCGCTATTTGTGTTGTTTACAGTAACTTCAAAGATTCATCTAGGCTCAAAAATGGAATTAAATCGTGAACACTATTTTTACAACTTTCCACGTGGATTAACTCAGCAACAGTGCATGGATGAACTTAATTCAATTTTTGGCGATGAAGCTCCATCAAGGACCAGTGTTTATCGATGGTATCGTGAATTCAATCGTGGTCGTAGTTCACTCCAAGACGAATTTCGTGAAGGTCGTCCAAAATCAGTTGTTGTTCCGAAAAATATTGATGCTGTGCGCAAACTGATATTGCAAGATCGTCGTGTGACCTATCAAGAGATTTAGACAACCTTAGGCATTAGTGGGACCAGCATACATTCATTATTGCATAAACATTTAACTGTCAAAAAAAATTTGTTCGCGTTGGATCCCACACAATTTGTCAATCGCTCAAAAAAAGGATTGTGTCGATTGGTCGAAAGAGTTGCTCAAATAATACGATCGCGGTGCTTCGAAACACGTCTATGACATCGTGGATTTACGCGTATGAGTCCGAAAGTACACAGCAGTCGACTGTATGGGTGTTTCAAGATGAGCCAAATTCAACAAAAGTTGTTCGCGCACGAAGCACTTCCAAGTAAATGGTCGCTTGTTTTTTCGGAACAACTGGACATGTCGCAACCGTACCACTAGAACAACGCAGAACGGTCAATTCTGAGTGGTACACAACCATTTGTTTGCCAGTTGTCTCCCAAGAAATCAGGAAATCCAACCGCCGAAGACGGGTCACTCTTGACCACGACAATGCGGTCACACATCGGGTCAAACAACTGCATTTTTGAGCACCCAAAACATCGATTTGATGAGCCATCCGCCGTATAGTGCTCACTTGGTACCGAATGACTTTTTTTTATTCCCGTACATAAAAAACAAACTGAGAGGTCAACTTTTTTCGACACCTGAAGAAGCGGTTGCTGCGGTGAGAATGTATGTTTTGGAGATACCTCAATCAAAACTTTGGCTTACAAGGGAAATACGTTTTTTAAGCATGGTAGGGAAACACTTGAAAACAACCCTCGACTGGTGCATAAAAAAGTACACGACCATCCAAGAAATTTAGGTGACGCAGTCAGCAGCCGGAAAACTCATGGCGACAATCTCTTGGAACTCAAAAGATATTATTTATGATTATAAGGATGAAGGTGTTTCTATAAGGTAACAATACTACGCTTTAATATTAGACTAATTAAAAAAAGCAATCAAGTAAAAAAGAAGAGGAACCTTAACAAGGTACTGATCACATTGCTTTCTTCTTTAAATATTCATATGATAGATACCATTATTTTTTCAAGCCACAAAGTTATGAATAAGCGTCAGAATGTTTTATTTGTAAAACCATAAAATCATTTCCATACTACTTCGTTACACAAAAGCAATACAAAACAAGAAACTAATAAAAATAAATTGCAAAACATTTTCATACTTACTTTGAAAGTAAATAAAACCCTTCGTAACTTTATATAACTAATACAAGATATATGATGGATAAAGTTTTTTTTATTTCAATTCTTTTTTGAAACTTTGTTGCATGTAATTCATAACCACTGGATAATAATATGTTTATGTATAATCGAATTGAATAACAAAACCAATAAATTATATTGGCCTAGCATAGCATCAAGTTTATTTAAATATTTTTGAGATTTATACAATGCATGCATATTCTGCAGGGGATCGCCAATGTTATTGAAATTACCCCTGGTTGATCGTAAAAAATATCTATACATAATATAATACCGATATTTTGTATGTATAGTAGGGAGTCCCTTTGTAAATGAATTGTTACGATCAGGGGCGTCAGCATGCTCACAATACATTTCAAAATATATCATGGACACCAACTGGGTAGCCTCGATCACAAACTGACGATCGTCTCAAGCCCGGAGGCAATTTGGAGGTACCCGGAGAAAACTAAAGGATTTTTATCGATTTTTTATAACACACAATTTTTTTACAGGCTTAAAAAAATCTGCAACCTGACGAGCTGTATTGTTATATTTGTTTTAAGAATAAATCAGTTTAGTAAAAAGTGGTTTTTGGAAAATAATCTGAAGAAAACATCGTAAGATATAACACGTTATATAATCCTTTCGCACTTACCTTTTTGGCATCGAACTCCAGTTTTCCCCAATGGGCACAAGCATTTTGGCGGTTCCTCTTCCGTTCCCAAACTGCAACCACCACCTGGCCCGCAATCCAACAGACATGGACTTTTTGTTGATATAGGCAATGTTGCTTTTAGTATCGATGAACTAGCTGATGTAATTTTTTGCTCTAATCGTGGACCTACTGTGGTATAATTGCCACCTGAATAAAAATAATAATAATTAAACACTTTTTAATCTAATAAATTTGATTTCCGATTTAAATGTCAATCGTTTTTGAACATTTACTAACATAGAGACTTGCTATGAATAATATTTGTAATTTCATTATAACTTTAAAACAAACAAAAATAATATTCCGCCTTGCCTAACAAACACTGTACTTTCACCAAACAGTCGTTTCGTTGATCCACGACTCATCAGTGGTGATCGGTCAGTGTGTGAGGGCCGGATCCGGACCCACGATTTGCTGTATATCCCCACACGGATAAGCTTTGTACAGAACATGTATGGTGCGACATCTAGTATTTAATAACTGTAGGCCTCACGCTAGGGAATCTAAGAGGGTCTATGTGTTATGATTGTGTGTTGTTCTCAACATGTTGTTGGCAACATATTTTATATAGGGAAATTTGCATATGTACTGGGTGCGATCATTTATAAACGCACACTCCTTTTAACTTTGTTGTTTCACCTCTAGAAGAAAATGTGAAATATGAAAGTTTTCTTTTACAACATATATTATCGTATATACAGGGTGTCCCAATAACGCGTTATAAAAAAAATCACAGTTCTATTTTTTAAATGGAACTTTCTGTCAATCAAAAAATTTGTTGTTCTTAAAGATTTACAATCTTATAACAATGGAGTTCGGCTTTCGATCAAAAGCAGAACATATTAATGAACATAATAAAAAAAAAATAACGTATTTTCCCTAATATAATGAAAACCTAAATAATCATACCAAAGAAACGAAATGCTTACACTAGTGATAAAGAGAGTAACAGACATTTATAACAATATTATATTCCATTTTAAATAAACAATATTTACGTATATTATTTATGAAATGACAGTTATTATTAATTTTCGGTAAATTGTTCAAAAAAATGTCAAACATTTTCTGAATAATTGGATTTCTGCCAATACTATAATTTCTAACCATCAGTTCGGTTTCGCATGTCCAGGCTGCACGGTTAACCCAAAGCAAATCTGCTGCAGTTGTATTTGATATTAGCAAAGCATTTGACAGTGTGTGGCACAAAGGATTATTGTACAGACTTTTTGTTTTAAACATACCTCAATTTCTACTACTTTTGATTAAAAATTTCATCAAAAACAGAAGCCTAAAAATAAAAATTAATTCTTCATTTTCACAAGGTGTTTCAGGGTCTCCCTCAAGAATGATCTTTATCGCCAACTCTATACAATATATGCTGCTTTGATACTTTTCCTGCCTTCGTTTGTCAATCTGTCTACTAACTTCAGTTTGCAGACGACTCTGCCATTATTTCGCATCAAAAGAATTTACCAACGACCATTGCAAACTTGTCCAATTTTCTCAATCGGACCCTGGCATGGTTTTCCAAATGACGACTGCAAGTAAATGGCAGTTCATTATATTTAATCATACCATCACTAGTGCTTCTCCAACAATTAAATTAGGAAATACCAGCAAAACCCCGAAAATTTCGGTGAAGTATTTGAGCTTTACCTTGGATCACAAATTGAACCTTAAAGAGCATACCAATAGCATCAGAAAACGCGTGATATCAAGAGCTAACTGTTTTAAGGGCTTAACATTTAAGAACGAGGGCGTATCTACTTCAAAATCAGCTTTCATCTTTAAGTCGGTTTGCAGACCACTTCTAGAATATCGCCATCCACTTTACCTCGAGGGTCGATGTACAATCTCGAAATTCGAACGTTCGGCTCTACGAACAATGACAAAAATTCGCAATCCTATAAACCGGCTATTTAAGCCATCAAACCAGCTACTATACAGCTGTACGGAAATTGTACTAATAGAGGAACGACTACCACACTTAACTGCAAAGTTTGCCAGTTCTGATGAGAATATAAGAAGAATACACGAATATGCTAGGTATATTGCGACATTTCTCGTCTGAAATTTCCACCTGAAACCAATAATTGAGTAACAATGCTTCAAGTTATCTTTCGAAATGGGGGTTGTGGATTAAATCTGTTAAAGGATCTCTAAGATTTATACCTGTGAATGATTGTGTGGCTGAAATATTCCCGATATATTGAGGAATCTCATTACTGTCTTGCTGGGCATATGTTGATGATGTATGATTGAGTGTTACAACTGTTAATTCTAGAGCATCTATGATGGCATCTTTCTGATAGATGATGTCTTCTTGGTTTAGATTAAAATCTTCTAGGGACGGAGGTGATGATGTTGAATTAATTTCTGCAACACACAAAAATTAAGGAGAAATTAAAAGGATCCTATCCTATCCTATTTAAAACGAAATATTTACTGATAATATTATTCGATATTTAACTTGGTGTAAGTTTAGATTTAAGAACTTTGGATTAAGAAACTTTCATTACTTATTTGAGTTACAGCGACATATCTTCTTAATTCTAATATTTAACTTTTATTCAACACCATGAAAAATGCATCAAACTCTAATTTGTTTTCATTCTTTTTGTTTATCTCTATCTCTTCTCCTCCTATTTAAACCCATCACAAATGTGCTTACCTCCGCACAAAAGCATTAAAAGTGAAGTTACAATGAAGTTGTGAAGTGTGCAAATGCAGAGTGGAAGACTACACTAAAAGTCGGATTAGCTCTAAATGTTATACAGAGATAGGTTATACATATAGACCTGAGACATGTCTATTAGAAGAGTCAATCGGGACACAATCAATATAATGATCTTTGGAAATGTTTTTGCAGATTGTTTAATTGTGGAAATGAGCTACTAAATATCACTCTGTATGTTTAACCAAAGATTAATGTACACATTAATCTTTGGTTAAACAATGTACACATTAATCTTTGGTTTAACTATAACCCCTAAGTTTGCACCCTAGACGGTCTACTGTGGCGAAACTATTCAGATTCTCAAAATTCTTTTAACCACTGATTTTGTAGACCTATTAGGACTACATTATAAAATAGGTGCCATTTGTACAGGGTGTTACATTATCCCGTAGCATATCAAACTTACGTTTTTTAAATGGGAGACCCTAGATATATTTTTGCTTTCGATTCAGACATCTTATTAAATTTACGATTAGGCAACTATTCTGTCATTCAGCATTAATACAAAAATATAAAGATTTAAAACAGAAACCTGAGCATATAAATCATGATTATAATACTCGGGATAGGAAACATGAACTTCTAGTGCTGAGTAAAAAATGTAAAACTATAGGACAACGCCATTACACATATATAGCATCAAAACTCTACAATTTGTTGGATAGAGAACTATTAAGACTGCCATTTAGGAAATATAAAAAGGAAATTATTAACTGGATTGGATTGCAGGGTATTCAGCTTTATATAAATATGATGAACTGACTTTACTATGTTTCTATACTCTGCGCTGGAAATAGATAACATAATAATGGTTGGGAAAAATTAACAATAATATTAGAAATAATTTTGGAAGTAATTGTTATATTTATGGTCTCTTTAATGATTACAGTTTAAATGAATATGGACTGATTGTGTTTTTATCTGAATTTGTTTTAATTTTATTTTTTTGTTGTTGTTGGTACTAGAATTGTAATAAGGTATTATTTTGCAAGGGACAGTGGACGAAAATGGAGCGCACACAAGTTACTACAAACTTAAGCGCAATATCTCTCGTTTATTTGTTTAAACTTAAGTATAATTAGATAAAAATACAAATGTAAATATTCCTATTGACAAATTGACAAATAAACTTATATTATTAAATGTTTTTGATATAAGGTTTGTTTGCTTTAACGTGCATAGTAAACTACATATTAATTTTAAAAGTAAAAAAACATGCCCCATGATAAGCCATTTTTTATAGTTACGCCAATGCGTTTTGCAAATAGTAGATATTTCATAAGATGTACAACATCCTGTAGTAAAATAATCAATTACATATTGGTTCGAAAAGCTACCCATTATACGGGGTGATGACATTATGTAAACCCATAAAAATCTTGATTTTTTTCAAATAGAACTCCCTGTATATTATCTCACTATTACAAAGCCAACATTCTAACGGTTCAAAAAATACCATAAAAGTTTCGTTTAAGACGTTGAAAGAATTTTAAAAACCTGAAAGTTGTGACTCACATTGTAGAATTATTTTGAAAATTTGGCATCTGACCTTTTACTGCATTTTTAGATGCGACGGAAAATTATAGGTACCTACATATCATGTATCATGTCGTATACTTCAACCGTTTTTGAGATATTTGAAAATTTAAAGAAAAAATTACAGATACAGGACCGTACCTAATCGGTAATTTCTTCATAACGGCTAAATTTTTCGTAACTCGCTCTTAGGGTTTCGTAGTCAAAGTCTTTGCGCAGAGCAATACCATAACGAAAGTTTTGGATCATATACAGGATGCTCATACAAAATTATTGAATCTGTATCCACGAAAACTCAAAAATCATAAAAGTAATTGCTTTAATAACAATTTTTTTTAGAAAAATTGGTACAAACACAAATTTCCTTGTTATGCTAATTTTACGTATTGCAGCAAACGACGATTATAATATTGTAGTGCAAAATATATTATTAATTGCAAACATTACACTATTACAAGAAAATCGAAGAATCTATTTACATTTTGAAAAACTACGTAAAAGTAATTAAAAAGAAAGTTATAACAAATGTTCAAAGTGACGTCCATTTTCATAAACACAATGTTGAAGTCTATTTTCGTATGATCTCCAAACATTTCTCAGCATATCAGTTCTTATTGTGCTAAAAGCATCTCTCATCATTTGCTTCATATTTTTAGCAGTAGTGGGTGGAGTATTATGGTTTGTATATAACCCGATAAGAAAAAATCTAATGGAGTTATGTCAGGTGATCTTGCTGGCCACGGCCGATCCATCGATTAGGAAACTTCCTATTTAAATAATCTTGCACAGTACGCTTAAAATGTGCAGGAGCCCAATCCAATTGTAACCATAATTTTTGCCTAACGTCTAGTGTACTTTATCCAAAATTAACCAAAAATCATGTTTTAAAAAGCGTAAGAATTTATCTCCATTTAAATGACCGTCAAAGAAATATGGCCCAATCATATCTCTGACTATAGCACCAAAAACGTTAACACTCCACACTCAGTACGAAACTGATGTTTATTCTCAGTATCGTAGTAATGGTAATTTGCAAGCACTTTGGTATCAGGGTATCTCCGGTGTGGGCATTTCTGGGGCTATACTCTGGATGCTAATAGACAATTTGAAAAACATTCATCAATTGTTGATATCATGTCAATATTTTCTTCCGAGGAACACAATCTTTTAAATATTACAAATAAAAAAATTGTTTTAAAAATATACTGTCCTAAACTGTGAAACTATGTAAATGTGGCATAATTTGATATAAACGAATTATTTTGCACTACACGGCCTGCTTAATATTGTTTGCGACAATACGTAAAAGTACGAGGCATGTTTTTAAGTAAGTACCGTTTTGGAATTAAAAAAAGACGTGCAAAGATATCGCAATAATTTTATTTTTACATGAAAGCCTGTACCGTAATCTACTTTTCTACATAATTTCCGTGAATATTGAGGCACTTGTCGTAACGTGGCACCAGTTTTTGAATACCCTCCTCATAAAATTCTGCCGCCTGACTTGTTAACCACTGTATCACAAATGTTTTGACTTGGTTATCACACACAAAACCCAACGTTTAGGCAGTGCATTGACTTTCCTTGAGCAGTACCACAATGAAGGTGAAGATTGGTTAGACCAAATTGTTACTGGTGACGAAACATGGGTGGCCTACGTCACACCAGAATCGAAACAACAATCCATGGAATGGCGACTTTCATCATCACCCAAAAGAGTGAAGTTTAAGCAAACAATTTCTGCCCGGAAAATCATGTGCACAGTTTTTTGGGACAGAAAAGGAGTATTGCTAGTGGACCTTCTGCATTTGTGATACAGTGGTTAACAAGTCAGGCGGCAGAATTTTATGAGGAGGGTATTCAAAAACTGGTGCCACGTTATGACAAGTGCCTCAATATTCACGGAAATTATGTAGAAAAGTAGATTAAGGTACAGGCTTTCATGTAAAAATAAAATTATTGCGATATCTTTGCACGTCTTTTTTTAATTCCAAAACGGTACTTACTTAAAAACATGCCTCGTAGCATAGCAAGAAAATTTGTGTTTATACCAATTTTTCTAAAAAAAATTGTTATTAAATCAATAAATTTTATGGTATTTTTTGAACCGTTAGAATGTTGGCTTTTTAATAGTGAGATAATATACAGGGCTAATGGTCTATGGGAATCAAATTAACCGCACGGTCCAACGTACACGGACGTGTACGGATTTTTTTTTGATGAACCAATTATACATCTTAGCCTTTTTTCCACTTTTTTTGGATAATGATTTTCTTTTTTCCGGTAGGGAGTTAATAAACCTTGTGCAGAATCAATTTTTCCACACTTGGATTACCCTCTCCCGAAACTGTAGATAGGTGATTTTTTTGTACTTTTGTTTGTTATAAAGGAAACAGCCGAGCCGTTCCATAGACAGATATCTACAAGGTGGAAAAAGAATTTGAGGTACCATCTTATAGTTTTACACTTAGAATCATGTAGGACACTAACTATAACTGAAACCCGCGGACTACGCGACACATACCGGGTATTCCATTAAGGGTGGAGAGGTAGCATATCTCAGGAAATCGTAGTCGTAGGACAATGGGAAAAAAATTCTTTTAGGTAAATCGACCATGGGAAATCGCTGGAAATAGTTTTTTAGTTCCTAATTATACCGCTAGGGGGCGTAATTGATACAGTAATGCGAAAAATGCATTTTTATTGAAAATTTTGCAATGTAAGTTAGAAAAAAAATACTACTGAGATTCGGCATCTTTTTGGTTTATCCCTTTTTATTGTGCGGCTTGAAATAAAAGCAGCAGGGAAGGACGAATTTATACCTATGATAATGTCTATAACTTTGTTTAACCGAATTTATCAATCTAATTTTTGTTTAAGAGGTCAAGCCTTGCTGATGAAGAAAAAACATTTTTCAAATCATAATTGTTTTTTGGAGGTCCGCTAGATGACGATATTTGCATCGCCTGAGGTTTTTTGATTTTTCCTTAAAAACTTAAATGGAATGATACAAATATTTTATCAAAAATGACAAGTAAATTGAATTTGCAACAAAAAAGTCCCAAACCGCACATCAAAATCTTTATTCGTTTCAGAGTTATGGCCAAAAGAATGTTGTACACCAAAATTCGTTGAAAAATCATGTTGAAAAATCATTTTCCGTGTTCAAAAATGCCATGGGAAATAAAGAAATAGCTTTAAACTTTATTAAACTGATAGTTTAACAAATAAAAATAATGAAAAATACATTAAACTTATCAAAATGCAGAGCTTTCATAAAATTTGTTAGAAGAGGTAGATCTAGATACCCATGAAACAAAATTGGCAAGTTTCCATGTATAGGAGACAAATAAATAAACGCGAATATGCTGCTAAATACCCTGGCCGAAGACACCATAGCAGAAAAGTGTTCCGTCGGTTAGCAGTCCGTTTACGAGAAACGGGAAGTGTAAGAGTTGATCCAGTCCCGCTCAGAAGACGTTCAGTTAGCAGTGAAGATAATATTATAACCGTTCTTGGGTATGTGGAAGCAAATACTGATGTAAGCGTCAGTGACATTTCTTCAGACTTAGGAATAAATCGCACTTCATCGTATTGGATTTTAAAATCTTTTAAACTGTATCCTTACAGTATGGTTTTACATCTGGCACTTTCAGATGCCGATATTGACAAGAAGCGCCTAGACTTTTGTTATTGGCTGAGAGATATGTGCACGGAAAACCCGCAATTTCTCTTACATATATTATAAGCTAGTTTTTCTAGTTGTGGTAGTGTTCATTTACACAATACGCATTATTGGTCACAAACAAATCCGCATTGGATGCCGGAAGTTGACCATCAAAGTAGATGGAGTGTAAACGTGTGGTGTGGAATCGTAGACGGCAGAATTATTGTATCATTTATAATTGATGGCCATCGTATCTCAATTTTTTAAGAACTAATTTGCAAATCCTTTTAGAAGACGTTCCCCTCCACGTACGGATGTCCATGTGGTATCAACACGATGGATGCCCAACGCATTTTTTTGAACAGGTGCGCAATTTTTTAAATGTTGTTTATCCAAATCCCTGGATTGGAAGGGGTAGCGTATTTGTCTGGCCACCTAGATCCCCGGACTTGACAGTGTTACATTTTTACTTATGGGGAAGGTTAAAAAACATGGTTTACCAAACACCACCAACAACTCGAGAGAACATGATTGAGCGAATTCAAAATGCAGTGGCGTCGCTTCCACGAGCTGAAATGGAGGCGGCGGTTGCTGGTACATGAATGAGCCAATAAGTAGCTGCATTTTGCAAAATGGGGGTCATTTTGAACATTTATGAAAGTTCTGTTGGTAGTTATAATGTTGTTGTTTTTGTTTTGTTATTATTAGTGTTATTGTTAATTTTTGTTATTTTCATTGGTTATCCATTGTTATTTGTTTATTTCCCATGGCATTCTTGATCACGGAAAATTAAAGATACATGATTTTTCAACGAATTTTGGTGAACAACATTCTTTTGGCCGTAACTCTAAAACGAATAAAGACTTGGTGTGCGGTTTTGGACTTTTTTGTTGGAAATTCAATTTACTTTTCATTTTTGATAAAATATTTGTATCATTCCATTTAAGTTTTTAAAGAAAAATCAAAAAAACGTTGCAAATAGCGCCATCTAGCAGAGCCCCAAAAAACAATTATGATTTGAAATATTTATTTTCTTCATCAGCAAGGCTTCAGTTCTTAAACAAAAATTAGATTAATAAATTCGGTTAAGCCAAACCAAAGTTATAGACATTATCATAGCGAAATATTCGGCCTTCGCTGCTGCCTTTATTTCAAGCCGCACAATAAAAAGATGCCGAATCTCAGTATCATTACTGTGGTAGTATTTTTTTTCTAACTTATATTGCAAAATTTCCAATAAAAATGCATTTTTCGCATTACTGTATCTATTACGCCCCCTAGCGGTACAGTTAGGAACTAAAAACTATTTCCAGCGATTTCCCATGGTCAATTTCTTTAAAATAATTTTTTCCCCATTGTGCTACGCCTATTATTTCCTGAAATATGCTACCTGTCCACCCTTAATGGAATACCCGGTATATGAGCTAACCATTACTGTAGACTATACTGCAAGTTGATTCTCAGAACCACAGACACAACCGAGAAAATGCTTACTAAATGGGTGTATGCTCATGGCTCACATGTGAGACGCTAGTCTACTGGGAAAATCGTTGTGGCTCATATATGAGCCACTCGGTAGCGAACGTGTTAAAGTAAATATTGAGTTGCAGAATTTCGTAAACTTAAACTTAAAGTCATCCTACAAAAACTTTTATTTTGGACTTACCGTAACAACTATACCCATCTTCTCTTAATATATATCCTTCTCTACAGTCGCACTCATACATGCCATCGTGTAAATCGTAACAAAGCTGCTCGCAGGGACTACCTTGATTGCATTTTCCTGCAACGAAAATATAAAATAACAGTACCAAGTATAATGAACTCTATTTGTAATCGTTTCAATAAATACGAAATTTTCAATTATCCTACACGGCAGCGATAAAAAATCTATCTGTAATAAATCCGCAAAACAATCCGGATATTACCATGCTGAATATAGCGTAGCATTACAATATAGTTTATATGTGCTGCGCCCATTAACGTCGACAAACGTGCGTTGCTTTTTACTGACACCTGAATAGAGTTCTAGATTGCCAGACCATTGTTGATATTAATTGTGTTTCACTACAATCTATGATTTATTGTGTTTGTGAGGTGGTTCCGTCGCATGACAGTTCAGAGGAACACAACATATAGAGAGCTCTATATATAACTACAGGTGCATCAGCCTATTATTCATTTTTGGGACATTTATTCATTACTTGCATTTCACAAATTTTGCACATGCTAGGCTATACAATATTTAACACGTTAAGCCCGGGGTAGCATCAAAGTAATACCACGCTCACTTTTTGCCTTATATAGGACCACGAGGCATCAGGGGACAATAATTGCTATCAGGGATATACGATTTAGCATTAAAACGATGCCCCGGAGTCAATTAAAAATGACATAGACTGAAAGTATATTCGTCAGGTTACTGCAAAAACAAGATAACTCCATTATTTACATTTTTTAGTTAAGTGCATTTTTGCACATACAAATTTCACCTTCTTCTACTGCACAAACAAAATAAATTCCTTACACACTGCAAGGGTCAGTAACAGTGGCGGCCTGAGGGTTGTGAGGCAGTACAAAGATTTTTATAAAAAAAATGTTGATTATCAGTTACCAATATTATAATATTATGTATATTATATGCTGATTATTTGGGAACTATCAATAACGGAAGCTATATTTTGTTTTTGTTTTTGTTTTTTCATGATAAGTAATTTACATCCAATATGTGCAGCACTTTTGTCGTGAATCGCCAGACTAGGAGCTAAATTGTTTATATCAGAATACCCATTTTTAGACTAAGTATTATTAGATACTGAAAACATGACACAAGGTCAACAAAATAATTTTTTTAACTCCGCGCTCCCAGCTAACCAATCAAACTTTTTGTACCAATCATTATTAAAACCCCTAGTTTTTCCCGCGGTGCCAATATTTATTATATAGTTACTTAAATCTGGAATAGGCCTCGCTAATTCTTGAACGACTATCGTCGTATTGCTTTGATTTTTTTTTAAATTTTATTTTAAAATTTATTTTGCACCCTTTGCTAGTATATATATATAAAATTGTTATGCTGCATGTTGTAGGTTATTTTATATCAAAGCTATATATAATTAGCCAATGTTTCTGTTATATTTGGGAATTTTTTTTTTCGTTTTTGACCCTTTACACTTTACACACTTTTGGAACGCCTGTGTGAACCAGTAAATTTATGTAACATTTTTTAGGTTATTGTTGTTGTTGTTGTTTGATATTCACCAGTAGGTATTTAGCCAGTTTCCAGTGGAATTTTTATGGACGCACATTAAAGTGCAGCTGGGCTCCTGCCCATATCCATAATGTACTTCTTGCACACTGTTTTGCGTTTCCAATTTCCTTGATCGGTGCGACTCAGGGTTCTTGTTCACTGTTTGGTGATTGCGATTTTCTGAATGTTACTCCTCAAACTTCCAAATAAAATGTTAGTTAAGACACACATAAAAGAAGAAGCTAACCCTCCAACACACACCAGGAGATAGAGGGATCTGTAACAAAGGGTCACTGTAATTACAAGAGAATATCATTCTGGCGCAGAAACCCAACTAACAATTTAACCGTCTCGTACTTCAAATCTCTAAGCAATGATTGCACCGACATAGGTGATGAAACCCCGGACTTTGAAAGTTCGGAGTATAGATTGTTATT
Organism: Apoderus coryli; assembly: GCA_911728435.2. Lineage (NCBI taxonomy): Eukaryota > Metazoa > Arthropoda > Insecta > Coleoptera > Attelabidae > Apoderus > Apoderus coryli. The sequence goes on along the minus strand of OU452199.1, from coordinate 7,311,049 downwards.
ATTGTTTGGACAATCAAACAGAATATGTGAAAGGCTACCCAATTGATTGATTTTAGGTTATATTCTATCGCCGCTATGAAAAATTATTCCGTATTTCGAATAAGTTTACACTATTTACGAACGCCTATGAAAACAAGTTATTTATAACACATTTTTTAGGTTATATTCAATCAAAGCTATAAATAACTAGTCAATATTTCTGCTATGTTTAAGAAATACGTTTTTTCTAACCTTTTTACCCCATTTTACACTTTTTTCGAATGTCAATGTGGTCTAATTGTTTAGGTTAAATATTTTAGGTTATGTTTAATTAAACGCACAAAAAATTATTCAATATTTCGGATAAGTTTAAGAACTATGATTTTTTAAATTTTTGAACCCTCTTTTAAACCTCTTGCCTACGCTCAATGTTAATCACCGCACCTATAAATATCCGGTAGTATTTTCGTATCAAATGTGGTTAAAATCCGTTAAGTGGTTTTTGAGTTATCACGGATACAAATTTTTTCTGACTCTTCTATAGAATTTTCACGGACGCCTATGGTACATTAATTTTTGTCGTGTATTTTTAACACCAATTCAACTAGTTAAATATAAACATTTTTACATTATTTTTTTTTATTTTATCCCTTTTTCTACTATTTACGAACGCCTATGTAAACAAAAATTTTATGCTGCATTTTTAGGTTACCTTATATCAAAGCTATATATAATTAGCCAATTTTTCTGGTATATTTGGGAAACATTTTTTGTTCGTTTTTGACCCTTTTTTTAGACTATTTTCGAACGCCTGTGTGAACCAATTCTTTTATGTAACATTTTTTAGGTTATATTCTATCACAACTATGAAAAATTATTCCATATTTCGAATAAGTTTAGGAAATATATATTTTTTATATTTTGACCCTTTTTACACTATTTACGAACGCCTATGAAAGTAAGTTATTTATGACACATTTTATAGGTTATATTCTATCAAAGCTATAAATAATTAGTTAATATTTCTGCTATGTTTGAGAAATACGTTTTTTTTAAATCTTTTTTATCCCATTTTACACTATTTTCGAAGGCCAATGTGGTCCAATATTTTATATTCAATATTTTAGGTTATATTCAATTAAATGCATAAAAATGCTCCACTATTTCCGATAAGTATAAGAACTATGAATTTTTTTAAATTTTTTAACCCTCTTTTAAACCCCTTGCCTACGTTCAATGTTTCCCAAAATCTAATCACCTCCTTGCCATGTCCAATAGTATTTTTCTACCAAATTTGGTTAAAATCTGTTAAGTGGCTTTTGCGTTTTCGTGGATACAGACACACAGACAGACAGACATTTTTTTAAAACTACTTATTTATGTATAAAATGCCAAAAACAAGTATTTCCGGTGAAATTAAAAAAAAATTTTGCATGAAACTAATAGTCTCCATACTTATATATATTACATATATGATATCGAGAGCTAATGAAGTCAAAGGAATGGTACATGCGATTGGCTTATCATCTTTCGGATCTGACGATACTAAATAGCTGGATATTATACGTAACGGTAATGAAAGAGAAAAACGAAAAAAATATTCTGCCTCTTGTAAAGTTTCGTGCAGAAATAGCAAGCTGCTGATTATGTAATTATGGTTCCCATAATCCATTGAAAAGATGTAGACCTTCTACAGGGTTAGTAGAAAGGCAGTTGAAACTGAAAAAGAAAAGATCTGCAACAACATCTTCTGTTCCTCCTCAAGATGTACGAAAAGATTCCTATGGACATTGGCCTGAAGATGACACAACAAGAGAAAGATTAGAGTAAATTACATGCTTGCAAATCTTTTTCCTTTATAAAGTGCTCCAAATGTGGTTTACATTTATGTTTGAATAGAAACAATAACTGTCCAGTTTCATTTAATATTAACCTTTAAGTTAATCGTGACAACGTCGCATTTTATTATTCTGTTTTTGACAATAGAGCGCTTGACGTAAAGGTGTAGTTTAGTTTTCCGTCCCTTTGGTTTTACCGCCATTAACATTCTGCATTCTATAGTTGGCGTTTGTAAAAGACAAAGTTAAATATCTATATTACTTATATTAATGTTGATTTATTAAAATATGTTTGTTCTTATATGTGAGTTACTTATTATACATAACCATTGCAACAATTACTGAACCAGCAACACAATTCATGGAGTGATTATTTCGAGAATCTAATCAAAGAAATCACGAGATACCACAATAACTGCTTTGTTAAATTTCATACCGAATAATTTTAACACAGCATCCTAGCCTAAGTGCAAAATGTAGATATCATATATGCTACATCTGATTTTTTGTAATTTTTTAATAAAAATAATGGTTTTAGATTTTTTTTGCATTTTTTTCCATCATCTGTAAAATATTTTACACACACAAATAATCTTTTACCCAAAAACAAAGAATTGCGCATTTAAGGGTTAAATAAAACCTTTATTTACAAAAAATAAAATAACACCTTGGGAAATTACTCTTTTAAATATTGCCGTGTCTTTTTGAAACACCCTGTATATTTCCAAATGCACATAAACGTTTATATCAAATTTTAACAGCAAATTATTGTTTCTTAATACAATTAAGGTTTACTATAATGCAAGTTTCAAAAACATGTAGGTAAATCATCATAAGCTGTGTGACATTGGATGGATTATGGATAGAAAATTTATTTAAATTCATTTATAGACAATCATGCACAATGGGAATTATATTATAGTAACGACTCTATTAAGTCTAATGTAGGCTTTCCCACTGAGTCGTGTTTCGTGTTATTTTGTCTAACTAGGAAGTCCTATACATTAAACATCGTTAAATCGGTTCATACAATACATAATGTATACAATATGTTGTGTATGACTTTGGTCTATTGGAATTTTCATTATTATGGGGAATAAAGGAAAGCAGGGTTATTGAACGAAGTGATTTAATAAGTTTGTGTTTTCTCTAAGGTATGTTAGTTCCTTTTTATATACAGGATGTCCCACTTAAATTAGTGGATACCAGCCAATAACTCTGTTATTTGTTGAGGGTTTTTTTTTTTATCATTTTTGGTAGGACGGTGTAAGGTTGCGAGATACACATTTTCATCGTGGTAAAAAGTGCGGTACCTCATTCGCGTACGTTTGAATGGGGTTTAATTTTTTTTCGTTCAAGAGTCTTTGTCATTCAAAATACTAATTTTGAAAAAAATCCATGGAGTGTGCCGCATTAAATTTTTTTAATTTTAGTTAATAATTTGGAAAACAGTAATACAAAATGCCTCGACGACGCTGGATTCTACGTAACAACTTTATAACAATGCAGACACGATGAAAGTTTTTTTAAATGTTTATTAAAAGGTTTAAAAATTTAGTAGGCCATGCATTGGCGTTTGGCAGAAACAGTAGAGATAGGGGAGACCGGGGTCAATTGAACCATTTTTTACAAATAATTTTTTTCTGGCTAGAAACTGAATGGAAATGATTCTAAATTTATGTTCACATGTAGCTGGGAGTTTGATATACTTAACCTAGCAGTTAAATTATACTATAGATAAGCAGGAAAGAGATATGCAAAAGAAATAAGAGATGGTGCATAATGTTACAAACGACCCCGGTCAAGGGTCAATTGAAACAATGGTAATGGAGACAAATATTGTTTATTTTCATTTATTAGTTCAACAAAAAATATTCAAAACCAAGTAGCAACTATAACAAAATTGCCTCATAACTTCATAACAACAACAAAAATTAACACAATATTCTGCTTAAGAGGTATTCTGGTGTACCAGTTTGGACTTTCTTTTTTTTTTCCCTTTTGCTGCCACCTTTCGTGGTGGACTTTTTCCAAAAGGCCTAACAGCTTCTGATGAAAAAGTCTCATTTTGTGTGGTTGATTTGTCTAAAGTATTTTCGGCAATTTCAAAATTTTCTAGTCCCCGAGAAGTTGATGGAGTAGGGTTTTGAAATTCATTGGTTTCTGGACTGTTGTTACGCCAGTTTCATCAACATTGCGTTGCTCTGGATAAACTGGATGCCTGTAGTGCTCGTATTGATAAGTCACGGTATCTTGACATGAAACAAGAAAACCAGTCTTCTCCCGCCATACCATTTTCAATCCACGTCTATCTTTCGCTTGTACCTCAACAAAGACACATAAGATATACGAAATTGGTCAGCAGCTAGACGTAGAGATAGCTCTACGTATGCCGATTCATATAAAGATATATCTCGACTTGATCTATCAGTTTTTAGGACTCTTTTACGGGGTGTCTGAAATTAAATACACTAAGTAATTAATTTTACAAACAGGTGGGGTCAATTCAAACGTTACAAACGTCCCCGTTACAACTGACCCCTAGCGACATTTTTAAATAAATGATACCATATTTACTACAAGCTAAATTAATTTGAAATACTAACCAACGTAAAATAAAGCTAAGTTAATGGCCTAACTAATATAAAGTTGACAACGAACTAAACACATACACCGACTCAATTACACATACATAAGGAATAACGTAAATACTTACTTTGGACACGTGAAAACACAAAATTTCGCACTAAGTTCATATGCTTGCTTTAACGGCCCGCGGCGTACTGGCGGAAGAAGCTCGCCGATATTTCTATATGTTATGAGCACAGTTTGTTTATACAATCTTTACCAGAAAGAAGCTTTGATCACTGTTTCAATTGACCCGTGTTACAATTGACCCCGGTCTCCCCTAGTAAGACTAGCAGTACATAATGTGCGAAATTGTCGAGACGCTGCATAAGAATTTAATAGAAGACTAATCATCTAATATCGCACAGCACAGTTTCTAAAGTCGATCGAATGTTAAATCAACATGGTTCCGTGGTGCAAGAAAAAGTAAAACGGCAAAGAAATCATCAGGACGCAAGAATTTTAAATAATTTCCATCTAAATCCAAAATTGCGTATAAGAAGCTTTGATGTTAAGCGGAAAAGTTTTATTTCAAGATGTTTGAAAAGAAATGGGAACCATTTAAACCAGGATTTTTGCAAACTGGGATGACGAAAGAAGGATGGAGTAGACCATTGTGTAACTGACAAAATTTTAACCATTCTACAAACGTAGCAGGATCGTAGCATATCAAAATATTAGATATTGGAATTACGAAAACCCTCACTGGGTATTTAACTGTAAAAGTCAATACTTTCAGCATGCACATAGCAGTTCAAAAGTGAGTCGATATCAACTCCCAAGAATTTTACAGCCTTTCTCTGAACTAGAATAGCAACTTTAAAAATTATTACACAATGAGACTGAGAATATTTAGTTTCTGGACTTCCCTCGTGTCTTGACCATGATGGTAACTGTCTAAAAAGTATAATTGGATTGTTATAAAGTTGATACGGAGAATCCAGCGGCGTCGTGGAATCTGCATTATTTTTTTTCCAAAGTATTAACGAAAATTGAAAATTTTAATGACACACACTGTATAAATTTTTATCAAAATTAGAATTTAAGTATATTGGATGACAAAGACTCGAGTAAATTTATTAGAATTGAAATAAATTATGTCCTAAAGATAGTTTACTTTAGTACGAAAAAAACTTAAAACGTACGCCAATGAGGTACCGCACTTTTTACCTCGATGAAATTGTGTACCTCGTAACAGTATACCTTTCTACCAAAAATGATAAAAAACGCTACAAAAATAACAGTATCCATCTTAAGTCGGACACCCTGATATATACAAGCGGCCAATAGTCCTCGAGGAAATAGTTCAACCATAAAATGAACCTTAGAAAACTAAAAATTTCTGAAAATTGTACATTTTTTTCATCGCTGCATTCTGATTACTTTTGTTTAATTAAATTATTTATTTTCTACCCAGAAGACATTTTCATACATTCTTAAAAGTTTGATAATCAGAACCCTGTCTGTGGTTATAGTAAGTAATTTTAGACTGTGACCTGAATACGTCAATCTTAAATTGTGCGGAATCAACATTTAGAACTCCGTATTCTGCGAACAGCAATATTTTTAGTGGGTAATATTTTGTTGACAGTTGTGGCATTTCGTATTTATTTGTACCTATAACAAAAGTTGTTTAGGACTCCTCTGCTCTGGAAAGAGCAAATGATTCGTCCTGAGAAACTTCATTTTAGGTAACAAAAATAACTATTATGAGAAAGATCAATATATCTAAAATTTTGCGTATC